>JAJHZJ010000540.1:2654424-3854424 GCA_023548195.1 Bettongia penicillata ogilbyi | reverse complement strand
ATAAAGGAAAAGGAAAAGGGATATCACATTAGGCAGCTGGAGTAGTATCATTCTCTAGTTCTCTTTCCCTCTCAAACTCAGGTCTGTGCAAACCAGAGTTAGTAAATTCTTGATACTTGTGGACTTCTGTGTCTGTCTGACCATCCAAATCCTGCCTGTTCTTTGATGCCCAGCTCAAAGTCCACCTCATTGGGGAAACCTCCCCTGACTGTTGCAGTCTACATTGTTCTCTCCCTCCACTGAACATCTAGGGCATTTATCTTCTGTACCTATCCTCTGGACACTTACTACAAATGACCTTATACCACTCTACATCCCAGGGTTGCCTCCCTGACCAGACATCAAACTCCTCAAAGACAAAGGTTATATCTTTTCCTTCTTTGTCCTCCCTGCAGCACAGGTTTAGACACCCAGGGGGGGGATCAGAAATGAAAACTTAATATAGATCCAATGCCCCAGTGGTTTCCATGTGATGTTCTCCATCCTGGGGCCTATGTCTTTATACTGCAGAGGCACAAATTTCTCTGAGCTCTTGGAATGAACTTAAAAGATCCCTCCAGACCTTGTGGGATCTTGAAATTGTTGATCTGAAAAGACCTTTAGAAATGATTTAGTCCAAATTCCTTATTTGACAAGTGAGAAAACAGAGACTCAGAGAGGAGAAACCTACCATTATACGGCTAAGTTAGTGGCCTAGCTATGAGGTGGTGCAGTCCTTTTGGTGGGACCACCCTCCACTGAGGTTCCTGCGGGTATGTCAGTATTTTAGCCCCTTCGGATGAGAATTCAATTGTGGCTGAAAGTGTGCTATGGATGGGGACCTTGGGCCTTACCCCTAGATAGTTCTTAAGTCTTCCAAAGTTCATACACCACTATTACTAATGTTATATGAATTTGGACAGATTACTTTCCCTCTTTGAAATCTGTTTATTTGTAAAATTGGAATAACAATCCCTGCTCTGACCATCTTCCAGGATTATGAGGAAGATTAAAGGAGAGAAGACATGTGGCAGCGCTATGTAAATATAAAGTAAAACATAGCTGCAATGAATTATGTTCCTCAGTGTATCTCCCTCACAATGCTTCCTCGAGGCTGGGAGAGTTAAGGCTATTTTTTTCCATTTCAGGGACCTTCCTATAGGATCATACGATTTAGATCAGAGTGACACTTAGAAATCAACTAATCCTGCTGTCTCATTTTATACAGATGAGGTCAGAGAAATTAGATAACTTTCCCCAATATTACTCAGATAAGGAGCAGAGCTAGGATTGATACCATCCCATATTCTTTCCTATACACCACTTCCAGTGGTCACACAGAGAATCAGTGGCAGAAGTGGGGCTAGAATCCAGGTGCAGGGTCTCCTGAGTCCTCCAGTCCCCCAGGATCCCACCCCAGGAGGGAACTTTCATTAAGGTCTAAGGATGAGCTTTATTCCAGGGCCCCTTCCAGTCATGTCTGTTTGTTAAAGTGGAGGGAAGGCTGCCGGGGAGAGAGGAAAATATCCAGGCTGGAAGCTCTTTATGGCCATATTGAGAGGGGAAACTTAGATTCTCTGGGTCTGGATTGGGAAGGCAAACCTGGGCCTCCCAGAGCAAATAGGAGTAAGTCCGAGCTAACCATGAGCAGAAGAGGGACACATGGTTGGGATTTTGGAGGCCCCTGACATCATCTTGTCTGCACTTTTGCCTTCATGCAAGCCCATCTTGTCTACCCCTCTTAGTTCTGTACAATGCCAAGTTTGTTCACCACCCTCTATGAGAGGCCACCCTGAATTTCCTCTACAGTGCTAATCACTGCAGGGTAGAACCGGACGATCCCTTTGAACCTTACAGTCATTTGGGCAAGATGGCGCTCGTTGCTGGGCGCCCCTGTGGCATAGTAGTCCATGCCTCGAAGGCAGTAATGTCGGCCTGTGCAGGGGCTCTCATATCCCTGGAATGGCAAACGACCAGGTACAGTGTACCTTGGCTGGATGGACGGCAGCTGGTTCCTGGACAGTGAGTTCAGCATGTTGACCACCACCTCTCGCTCTGCCAGGGTACAGAGAGCCACATGCAAGAGAGAAATAGAAGAGAGACCAGAGACACAGGGAGATGGAAGAGAGACCAGGGACACAGAGAGATGGAAGAGACACCAGGGACACAGAGAAATGGAAGAGACCAGAGACACGGAGAGATGGAAGGGAAGACCAGAGACATAGAAGACAGAGATTATAGAGAGAATAAAGACACAGAAAGAGATGGACAGAAAGAATCATGGAGATGTGGAGAGAGGTTGAGGTACAGTAAGATACAGAGGGACAGAGATGATAAAAGCCCAGAGATATGGACAGAGACATAGAAAGGAAAAGGGGGACAGACATGGAGAGACGTAGCATTAAGAGATGTGAACAGGAAGATACATACAGGCAAAAAGAAAGAGAAGCAGAATTATAGCAACAGGCAGGTAGACAAACAGAGAAGAAGGGAGGAGGGAGTTATTTAACCTCTTCATACCGCTAAGAACCTCCCCAACCCATCCATGCCTTTAGACCCATATCCATGACCAATTACCATAGTTGTTAAAGCGGTCAGGTTTGGGGGGACTGTCCAACGGCATTCCCCGAACTGTTGTTTCCATTCCAGATTCCTAAGTGAAAGAAGAATGACTTTAGACTGAAGGAAAGAAATTCAAAGGCTAGGATCCAATGTTCCTGCTTCCTTCTTTTTCTAGTCCCTCTGACTCTACCCCTCCCCCAGCTCTCGATCTTCTCTAGGGCCCCTCACTTTTCTCTCTCTCTGAGTTCATAATAGTTTCCTAGCAACATCTCCCATCCTCTCTCTCCTCATATCTCTTACCCACCTTTCTCCATTCATTTTCTTCGTACCTTCCTTCCTAATGTAACTATATCCAGACCTATTTCCTGCCCTAATTCCTCTGAGATGTGCCTGTCTGAGATGAGTCTTTCATTGGAGCAAGCCAGAGGGTAGAATGTACTTCTACCCCCTCTGCCCTTTCTCCTTGGAGTTTCTCTGAGAACAGAGTTGGTTTTCTCTGTTAGATTTCATTACCTTTGTTGCTCTCAGTGAGGAATTGACATGATGGAATATGGATCCACAGTTCATTTTCCCCCCTGTTGGATTTTGGAAGGCTCCAGGAACAAAGCTTGTTTTTCTCTCTCACTTTTGAGAATGATCTCACCTGGTGGTCACTGGTCCCAATCTCTCCCCCTCCCTACTGCCATTGACATCACAGCAAGCCATTGCCCATCTTGCTTTCATCACAGAGGACACAGGGAGGGAGGGGACTCTGGGTTTCAGGATGGAGAGAGGGCTAAGGTCCCCAGGAAGTAGGCAAGTGACTGAATGAATGTGCCTGTCCTCTGCCTCCAGGTACTATACTGCTTCCCTATCCAAATAACTTTCAACATTTCCATCCCCAAACTAGGTCACCCAGGAAAGAGCACTAAAGTTGTATAAGGTGCTTTTCAGAGTTGGGTAGATTGCTTAAGGTGAACTCTATACACCCTTCCTTCTCTTGTATCTCCATGCCATCCATGCCCCCCCACATGATCTGACACTAGAACCCAGGTGTCTTCCAATCAGTCATTAGTTGTCTATTATATGACAGGTATTATGGCATGGATACAACAAAAATGAGAGTTTCTGTTCTCAAGAACTTATCATATATCCAGACATGTACACATTCTTGAGTTCAGCGGCTACTAACTTTGAACCCAATCACTTAGCAACAATCCACACTGGGCACTCATTTTTCCCTCTCCTTTTTCTCTACACTACCCCCACCATCTGAACTCTATGAAGAAGAAACTGATGTACTAAGTAACTCCCTGTAGGCCAGATTAAATACCACCTCTTCCTATAACCCACACCCCTATTCTCTTGGTAATCTCTCCCTCTGAAATCTGAATACTCCTGACATTTGTATCTTCTTATTTAGCACTGAAAACATGTCTGGTATTATTAATCAACTTTGAAAGGTGTTTTTTAAATCTTTTCCAACTATACTATAAACTCCTTGAAGGCAGCAGCTGTATCTTATCTACTTGTGTATCTCCCATAGCACCCACCATATTGACTTGCACAGGGGAGATGCTTAGGCAGTGCATTGACCAATGCATTGACATGTATCCATAGATACATGGACGACAGATGGGCAATGGTGTTAGTACTGGGATTCTTTGATTTGTATTTTTTAAAAGGAGACCTTGGAGAGAGCCCAACATGCAACCCAAAGAAAGAAAAAGCTATAACGGTGTTTTAGGCATGATGCTAGGGCGGAAGGCAGAGAGGGAAGGGAAACATTACCTGCACGAACCCTCTATTCCACCCTCCTCCTACCCATACTTGCCCGTGCTGTGCCAGTTGAAGGGATACCTTTGGCAGTCTTGGGAGGTAGGTAGTATATTTGTTCCAACCCGCGCTGTTGTATGGTCCTGTCCTCCACGTTGAATACCTGTCTTCACTAACAAAGGTTGGGTTGTATCTCTCTGTTAGGCCATGATGAGTAGGGGTGAGGAGAGATAGAAAGCATGTCATTCCCTCCTGCCCCACCACTAGTCAGGGCTCCAGCCTCAAGAAATAGGCTTCCCTTCTGTGTCCTCTCCTGGTGGGTAGTCAACCATAAGCAACCACACCCTCTCAGGCCAGGTGTCCTCATGAAATAGCAGCGGTTCCTTCCAGGTGTGAGGAGGGATCAGAAAATTTGGTTCCGGGGGTGTCACAGGGCTCGAGAGAGACACACAGTTGAACTGTATTCAGCTCAGAAGACATAGAGGCCTTCTGGACGCTCTATCTAGTCCCAAGATCAAGCCTATGCCTACTCCTCTCCCCTTCTCCCACAGGTGGTTAGATTCTCTGTCTAGACTCCAGCCATTTTACTTGCCCCGCCCCCTCAGCCACTGATAACACTATTTTTCGAGTTCCCCAAGCCTCAGAATTGTTTTTGGATCCTCTACTTTGTGCTATAATCCCTTTCATCCCATCCCATCTCCCATCCCCCATATATCCCATATCCTATGTCCCATCGCACCTTATCAGTCAGTGAGTTCTTTGAATTCTTACTTTAAAAAGTCTCTGGAATTCCTTCCTTCCTTTTCTTTTCCATTCTTTCTGAGACTGTTGCAAGAGCCTCCTAATGGATTACCCTGAATCATATCTCTTCTCCCTCCCCACTTTTCCTGACCATCATCTCTAGAGCCCCCAGTTAACAGGACTTGGAAACTGTTTGGATGTGGGGGAGGGGAGCTGGTAGTGAGGCAGAGAGAAGAGTTGTGGACCTAAATGAATGAGCAAATTCTGTTATCCTTAATTAAAACAAGGAAGCCAGAAAGGGAAAAGGTGGTGGGTTGTTTTAGGTACATTGAACTAGGAGATACCCAGGTGATATCCATCTAGTCATTAGAAATGCAGGTTTGACATTTAGGAGAAATAAGGGCTGGAGATATAAATTCAGAAGTCATCTATATAGATATTCTGATAATCAAAGTTAAGACAGTGTATATGTTAACCAAAGTAGGAGATTACAGGGGAAAAACAGGAGACAAATGAAGACAAAGTCTGGAGGCATGACTATATTAATAAAGTAAATAGAGAAATAAGGTGAGGCGGATGGAGAGAAGCTGGGAAAGGAGACAGAGGAGCAGTGGTTGTATGGGTAAAATGAGAACCTAAAGAATTCAGTGTCACAAAAATCAAGAGAGAAATGTTTCAAGAATGAAGGGGTGTTTGATATTGTCAGACACCACAGAGAAGTCCAGGACGATGGAATAAAGGCCTTTGAGAATTAGAAAATTAGTAATGTGACCAAAGGACCACACCACCTTGGTGGCCAACAACTTTTTTTCTCCTCCAATCCTTCTTGACCTAGCCAAACCTTACCCGACAATCAAGGCTGTAGCTCAGATCTTCTTTCATGAAGTCTTTCTTGTAACCCACCAATGATCTCCCTCTAATCTGAATGAAAACTGGTATCTGAGCCCTCAATCACACCCTGCTGTTCTGTTTTGTTTTTTATTTCCTGTATCTTTTCTCAGACTGTGAGATCCCTGAAGTCAAGGGTTCTGTTTTTAACTGTGTTTCCTGCTTAGTATAGTTCTGGTCAGCACTGGGCACACAGTGTGGGGAGGGGTATGTTCTGGTCAGCACTGGGCACACAGGGTGGGGAGGGGTATGTATTTAAGGCAGAGAGATAGACTTAATAAATGAATTCTTCTCTGAATTCTTCTCTGGAGAGGTTGTCTTGGGACAAGAGTCAGGGGATCCCTTCACCCAAGGGTCAAGGTTCTTCTCAACTAGATGGGGTACATGAGTTAGAGTCCCCCGTCAAGGGTCATAGGTACCTTCTTGTTCAGAAATCCAATATTTCTGGGGTAAGTAGGGGTTTCCAGGCACAGAACTCTTGTAGCTATACTCCTCTACAGCGCGCTTTACCATTTTCTCCAAAGATTGTCGATCTACGTGGTGTTCCACCATAGGTTTTTTGAGGCCCTAGATGTTGTTATTGGGAGAAGAAGGAAGAAATAATAAATACATGACTGAAAAAAGGGTCTTGTACCCAAACACAGAGGCTGTCTGGCCCACAGGGGGATACAGGAAAGTCAATTCCCAGACCCTGTCCTGTAATCACAATAATATCAGTCCAAAGTCCACAGTGTCACACCTTGAGTTCAACTCTGTCTCCTTAGTGTTTCCTCCTGCCCCAGCTGTCTGTTCTCCTAGAATTCCCTTCCTAACTTTGCACTGCTTTCCGGTCTACTCTCTGAAGTATCTTTTCTCCCAGTATCTTCATACATTACTCCTCCCAATACCCCAACTCCTAACTTCTACACTATTTTTATTACCCCCAAACTTCTCCCTACCTCCTTAGGGTTCTCTCTCCTAAACCACGCCCCCTGCATTAGGGAATAGTCAACATTCTGGCTTCAAAATTAGGAGTGCTAAACATCCTAACACACTGGAATGGTTAGTTAGATCTAAGAAAGTGGAATTTAATAGAGATATACACCAAATCCTACATATAGGGCTCAAAAACTCAGCTGCACAAATATAAGATGGGGGAAGAGGCCGAGTTTGAGATAAAGAATTAATGTGGAAAAAACCCAAAACACTGCAGGATTTAATGAATTGTTGCATCTGAATCTGCAGTGTGACATGACATAAATAGAAATCCAGTGCCAGGAATGAGAGAGGTAATAGTCCAGTACTGCCTTACTCTGCCCCAGTTCAGACCACATCGGGAATACTGTATTTGGAAACAGCTAGGTGGCGCAGTGGATGGAGCACTGGGCCTACAGTCAGGAAGACCTGAGTTCAAATTCAGTCTCAGACACTTTGTAGTTGTGTGATCCTGGGCAAGTCATTTAATCCTCTTTGGTTCAGTTTCCTCATCTGTAAAATGAGCTGGAGAAGAAAATGACAAACCGCTTCAGGATCTTTTCCAAGAAAATACCCAAAGGGGTCACAACTGAACAATATGACAACAGTGAGTGATCAAATGAAATAATGCAGGTGGCAACACTCCTGTGGCTGAGGTGGGGGTGGGGAGGGGGGAACCTCCTTACTTTCTCCAACTGGGGAACTACATTACCCACAAGGTTTTGTAGGCAGAGTCCTACAAAACACTAAACTTGAAGAGACCAAGGAAGCAGCAGTTGGGGCAGAATGAGAGTGATGCTATCAAGCCTACTTATAACTCTCTCTGATACCTAGCCCTGGGGATTGTGTGGGTGCCTGATGCCTCCTCCATCCCTGAAGCAGTGTGAGTTAGAAGTTTAAAAGGAGAACTTGAACTGGGCTTCTTGCCTATTTTTAAAAATACAAGTATTAATTTCTTTTTTAAATTTATTTTTAGATTACGACATTGATTTCCACAAAATTTTGAGTTCCAATTTTTCTCTCCATCTCTCCCCTCCCCCACCCCATAACACCTTGCATTCTGATTACTCTTTCCCCCAATCTAACCTCCCTTCTATCACACCCCACCCTTCCCTTATCCCCATCTTCTCTCTTTTCTTGTAGGGCAAGATAGATTCTATACCCCATTACCTGTATTTCTTATTTCCCAGTTATATGCAATAACAATTCTCAACATTCATTTCTAATACAACTATTAATTTCTTGCAGAAAGTTTGAGCAGGTGACATTATCTCACTTCCATTCCTAATTGTTTATCAATGAGGAGAATGGCTGAGAGCTGCCAGGTTGGGGAGGGGCAGTGGGTTCTATCTCCTACCCGGTCCCCATGTGTTCCCAAACACATGGCACCTCTGTTTCTTTTGTGAGTATTATTTTATGATCTTAGGTGAATGACTAGTCTGCGATGGGAGTATCCAGGTGACCAGTGAGATGAGGCAGTCCGTGAAAGCCATCTAATCTGAATCTCAGAGCTGGTGACTGTAGCAGCTGAGTTCTGTGAGAAAATAGCACAGTCACTGGAGCAGAGAGTGAGAAATCATTTCCTTGAATCTCTTCTATGCACCCTCAGTTCCAGCTAAGTCATAAACCGCATCAGCTTCTCAGCCAACCAAAAAACATTTCATTAGTAATGAAAATGAAAGTAATGTAATGAAAATACATTAGTAATGAAAGCTAGTATTTATATGATGTTTTATGGTTTGCACTTTACAAATATGATCTCATCTTTATAACAACTCTAGGAGGTAAGTGCTATTGTGATCCCCTTTTACAGATAAGAAAGCTGAGGCAGAGGTTAAATGACTTGCCCAGGGTCACACAGGCACTAAGCTGCCTGAGGTAGTTTCTGCATTCAACCTCCCTGACTCCAGCTCTAGCACTCCATCCACTGGACCAGCTAGCTGCCTCATTGTATCACTGTACTACCCCTTTAAGTCATTCATGGTTAGAAAATAGTTTCTTAAAATTCTTGTATTCAACCGAAACCAGGTAGAAAATACTGAGCATGCTTCTCTGTCACTGATGAGGAAGAATATACCTGCTGATGCTCCAAGGATTAGGCCCCTCATTGGATCTCTTCTTTTAACCAAGACAATTTGATAGTATATTAATAAAATGACATTATGTACAAAAGATCTTTGGTTGATAGCACAAAATGAAAAGATCATAGAACTTGTGCTAGAGGGGACCTTCAAGGACATTCAGCCAAATCCCATTATTTTATTGATGAGAAAAACTGAGGCACAGCGAGGTTATGGTAGTAACCTCAGTAGTGTCAGTGCTGGGATATGAATTTCTAAGCTTCCAAATTCAGCATTCTTTCCATTGCACATTGGAGGGCAGAACCCATCATGACCTGATTTGATAATCCATATACCAAAACTTTAGACAAAGGAGAAAGAATCTGGGATAACACCAATGAAAGGTTAAACCAAAGAGTAACAGAAGCTGCCATGTAGCCTGAAAGAAACCCTGCTATTCAAGCTAATATCCACAAAGAAGGAAGAATGGAAATGAAAGCTATGAGGAGACTACTGAGTAGTCTTCAGCAAGAATTCCATGCCAGCAGTACCTTAAGTCAAAGGGGACCCGCTAGAGAACGTTCTAGTTATTTCTGGTTAATTCTAGCTAAGGTCAGGTAGGATATCCACTTAGCTAGAGAGGAAATCCTTGAAGTTTGACTGGGGCACAAATCAGGATGCAGGAATAGCCAAAGTCTAATTCAGAGAAATGTAAATAGTTATTGGGAAGCTTCAAGTGACCTGCCTTTGCTATTTATGTGAATAGCACTTCCTATGGGTTTAACTCCCACAACTTGTACTTATACTCAAGGTTGGGTCCCCAAAGGAGTGGCTGCTACCTTAGGTTCTAAAGGGTAACCCTGTGAGTTTGCATTCCTAACACTCTAGTTCACAAGCCATTTGTGTGCTTTCCACAAACACAGACAATAAACATAATTAGCTCTTATAAGGCAAAGGTATTTATGAAGATTTTACTGTTAAAACAATAGCTAGATACAAAACATGCTAATCCCACCACAGAACTCTGACTAGAGACATTGAGGTTTGCCAGAGTTCTGAGTCCAGATACACAAAGTGGAAGCCAGCAACCAGGAGAGTTAGGTCAGGACCAAACAAAGCCTCACCACCTTGTCAAGACTGTGGGAGGGTGGAACCTAGCCCTGGCACCAAATTGAAAGTCATGGACTGAGGCTACAGATAGGAGTGAAAAAAATAAGACACCAGATACGATGAAAAGAATACAGTGGGTGTAGAAAAACTCAAAAGAGGAGACTAATACGCATCAAATATAAGCAAAGCCTCAGAGAAGAAAATGGCTTGGCTATGAGGACTATGAGAGTAACTGGAAGAAATGAAACTAGTTATAATAAATGAGAAGGAAGTTGTAGAAGAGTTTTTCTCTTTGATGCCATAGACACCTTTGACAATCTAATGAAACTTACGAATCCCTTCCTCAGACATGTTTTTAAATGCACAAAATAAAAGACAGCATTAAGAAAGTCAATTGTATTGAAAAATAGTTGTCAAAGTATATTTTTAAAAAGTGACAGACTGAAGATTAAGAAAACTTCTGCTATAAAAGAAAAAAATTGGAAGGAAAATTACTAGCTTAGATGTAGCCAAAGCAGTCCTTAGAGGGAAAATTTATACTGTTAAACAGTTTCATCACCAAAAATTAGAAAAAGTAGACTCTAAATTGAGCATTGCAACTAAAAAATTTAAGGATACTAACAAATCAAAAAGCCTGTAAAAGTCAATACAAATACAGAAATTCTGAAAATCAAAGAAAAGATTAATAAAATTGAAAGAAAGTTGGATTGATAGATAAAACTAGGAGCTATCAAAAAAATTAATGAACTAGATAAACAGCTAGTCTGATTTTTCAAAAAAGATAGAGGAAAAATAAATGATTATTGTCAGAAAAGAAAAAAGGAAAATTCATAATTGAAGATAAAATTAAGAAAACTATCTAAAATTATTTTGCACAAATATATGCCAACAAACCTGATTACTTAGATGAAAAAATAAATGAATATTTACAAAATATAAAATATTCAGATTAGGAACATTAAAAATAGAGAATTTGAATAATCTAATTTAGAAAAATAATTGAACAAGTTACAAGTAATCTCCCATAGGGTGGAAAATTCAGAGCTAGATGGATTTGCAAGTAAATTCTATCAAACACTAGAAAACAATTCGTTCTAATATTACATAAATTGTTTGCAAAAATAGGAAAGTATCCTTCTTCAAACTCATTCTCTTTCACAGATATTGTCTTGATTCCCAAATCAGAGAGATGGCACAGAAAAAAAATATATAGAATCAATCTCTCTAATGATTTAAATGTAAAAATAATAAGTAAGATATTATCAAAGAATCTTCAACAACATATTTAAAAGAGCATATCCTATGGCAAGCTTGTATTTATGCCAGAAATGCAAGGCTGGTTCAATATCAGGACAAACACAGACATGATAGACCTTAATAACAATAATGACTACATGGTTATATCAATAGATGCTGAAAAAACTTTTGACAAAATTTAATACCCATTTTTGTTTTAAAAAAATAGGAAAATCATAGGAATAAATGGACATGTCCTTTATATATTACAGGGCAGCTAGATGGCTGGCACAGTGGATAGAGGACTAGGTCTGGAGTCAGGAAGACTCATCTTCCCAAGTTCAAATTTGGACTCAGGCACTTAGTAGCTGTGTGACCCTGGGCAAGTCACTTAAACCTGTTTGCCTTCGTGTTCTCATCTGTAAAATGAGCTGGAGAGGAGATGGCAAACTACTCCAGTATCTTTGCCAAGAAAACCTCAAAAGGGGTCATGAAGTGTTGGACACAACTAAAAAAATGACTGAAAAGCAAAAATAAAATAAATCTAGACCCCAAAGTGAAGAATATAGTTATTGGAGAACTATATTGGATAGAGGTAATGGAGAAAGACCTTTCTGAGAAGAAAGGGATAAAGATATCTATAATTAGCACTATTACTTGATACAGCGCTAGAAATGTTATCAATAGCAATAAGATGAAAGTGGAATTGAGAGAATAAGTATAGGCAAAGAGGAAATAAATGTATATCTCTTTTTTTGTTGCAGATGATATGATGGTCAGAGATAATTCAGAGAACCCTAAAATTAACTTAAATACTTAAGCAAAGTTGCAGGACTTAAAATAAGTCCCCATAAATCACCACCATTTCTGTATATTATTAATAAAATGCAGCAGGAAGAGATAGAAGAAGAAATTCCATTCAAAATAAAGAACATAAAAGACATTTTAAAATACTGACAGATACTATATGAATATAACTATAGAACACTTCCAGGAATAAAGACAGACCTAAATCACTAGAGAAATATTAAATACTCATGGGTAGCCTGAGCTAATATAATAAAAATGACAATAATAAGAATTATCTAAATTAATTTCTTATTCAAGGATGTGCTAAACTACCAAAGAATTATTTTCTGAAGCTAGGAGTAAAAATGAAACTCATCCAGAGGAATTAAAGTTCAAGAATATTAAGGGAAATAGAGGGAAAAAAGTGAGAATGATTGGGCTCTAGAAATACCAGATCTTAAACTGTACTTTGAAGCAGTAATCATCAAAATGATTTAGTACTGGTTAAAATAATAGAAAAGTCAGTTGGTGGAATCGATTAGATCCACCAAATGCAGAATCAAATTAATGTAATAGCATAGTGTTTGATAAACCCAAAGACCCCAACTACTGGAATAAAGACTATTTGACAAAAGCTGTTATCATCTCACTCTGTATTTAAAGATAAATTCCAAATGGACATAGTATGTAGATATAAAAGGTCACATCACACACAAATGAGCAGAACTAGAAGAGAAGAGAAACCTTTTACAACAATGAACAGAGGAAGAGTTCATAGCCATTGAAAACAAGAGATAGGAGGACTGTAGAGGATAAAATGTACCATTCTGATTAATAAAAATTATATTTTCCAAACCCAGTGCAGTTAAAATTAGAGGGAGACAATTAACTTGAGAAAAAAAATCTTTGCAACAAGTTGCTCTGTTAAATGTCTCACATCCAAGATATTCCAAATTATAAGAATAAGGGAATATAAGAAGAGGAGTCATTTCCCAATAGGGAAATGACCATAGACATGAAAAGGTAGTTCTCAGAGCAAGAATTACAAGTTATCCCCAGCCATATTTAAAAACGCTCCACTCTAAAGTTCTATCTGATACTCATAGAATGGAAAAAGCTGACAAAAAGGAAAATAACAATTGTTAGAGAAGAACTGACACATGAATGCATTCTTGACGAAGCTGTGAATTGATTCAGCTGTTATGAAAATCGGTTTGGAGCTATGTGGTCCAGCAATACCAACATTAGGTCTTGAAGAGGCTAAAGAAAGAGTGGTAGATAAAAAAAAAATTATAGCAACTGTTTTTAACTATAGCAAAGAACAAGAAACTAAAGGGGAACCCGTTGATTGGGGAATGGCTGAACAAATTAAAGTAGATAAATGAATGAATAAAGCATTTATTAAGCATGTGTTTAGGGTTAGTTCATAGGGCACTATACAGGAGTGACAATGGAGACCAAAAAATGCATGGTAGACAATGAATTTAAAAATATAATTATCCAATCTTTCTTATAAGGAAGATTTGAATTTTATGGCCCAACAGTCCATGCAAGAGTTGGAACTCAGTGGACTGAGGGAGGATTACCTATATTTGGATTACGGAATACTATATTTGGAGTTTCCCAGGGAATTCATGGGTTTTATGAGAAAGTAGAAAAGAAGATACTTGAATAGTCATGCCTAACCAATATTTCTGTGGTTTTACCATAGTTTTAAACTAGCTCACCATGCTCCAGTGGTAAATATGGTTGATTCAAATTGTGAATTTGACTCAAAGGACCTGGGCTCAAATCTTGAACCTACCACTTACTACCACCTTTATGACTTTGAGAAGGCTCTTCTACTGTCCCAAATACCTCAGTTTCCTCATCTGTAAAATAAAAGGATTGGATAGTATAGCATGGGCATAGCCTGTGGGTATGGTGTTCAATCTGGCATCCTTTCTCTCTCTTTCTGAACTGGTTCATTCACTCCACATTGCCTTCATGGTGAAAAGTCTGGGTTCTCGTGCCCCTTACTAGGGAGATTAGCTACAGCTATATCCACTATTCCCCACTGCAGCATCTGAGCCTCCGCTGATGTGATTCCCATGTGCACAAAATCAGTCACCATGATACACCATTGACTCAAACATAAAACATTTGCTTAATGATAAGGCAAAAGCAGAAGCAATCATAACACTTAATAGAAAGCAAAAGCAGAAAAAATTAGGGATTTTACTGAATAGAAGATTAAAAACTGGAATAATCAAAACATTGTTACCCATCCACAAAACTATGTCACACTTCCCATCCAAGTATTCAGTGTTTTGGGGAGAAAATGAGCACACACTTATAGAAATCAGGGAGACACATAGTGTAGAAATGTACGTGTCCAGAGCAACACACAGCTCTGGATTATAGGTCTTGAAGTCCTTGGTCCTTTCAGGAACAATCTGTACCACACAAAGCTGATTCTTGTCTGGTCGCATCCCTTGTAGTTCTTGAGACACCCCTGCTGGGCAAAGTCAATTCTCTTCCATGGATGAAACTTTCTGAGTTCACAGCCACTCTTATCAGGGTGCTGAGAAAGTATTACACTTTTATAGTGACTTTTATAGAGGTTGCCTCTCAGCCTGTAGATAACATGAGAGACCAATAAACCTCAACAGTTCTTTACACAATATCAGAATTCTGTTTGTCTTCCAATAAGCATCCAGTAGCTGTTCCAACCTTTCTCCAGTCAATAAGCAAAACAATGCCTCTCTTCTAATCAGCAGTTCCCAGCAAAGGAGCTAAAGAGTCAGCTGTCTCTGCTCAAAGCCTTCTATCTTTTGTCCCCACCTGTTTGGGACACCTCCTAAGCTACTTTGCTGCTCATCTCTTCCTATAGCTTTTTCTCCTTCTTGCTTCTTAGTAGCTATTAATACCTCAAAGCAGAACCTCCTGGCCTTTAGTGATTCTTTTTCACCTTATGAAGTAAAACTCCGGGAGTCATTCTATCTACAAGGTATGAACCCAATAGTTCTTATGTAATTTCTCTATAAAACCCAAATAGTCATTTGATTAATAATTTTTTTGGTTATAAACTTTTTCTGACCTCAATCTTAAATTTTCCTATTTACAGCTTTCTCCCATTGCTCCAAGTTCTACCTTCTTGGGTAATCTGAACAATTTCTCTCTTTCATAATACAGACTTTCAAATACTTGAAGAAAACCATGTTTCCTCAGTGGTTTCTTATGCAGGCTAAACATCCACAGTTCCTTTAACTAATCCGCTAAGGCATCAGCTTGAATCACTTTACCACTCCAGTTGCTCTCCACTGACACTCATCACCTTTATCTATATTCTTTCTAAAGTGTAGTGCCAAAATAATTGTGTGCAGTGTTCCAGATGTGGTCTGACCTGGTCAGAGGACAGAGGGGCTATCACTTCCCTCTTCCTGGAATTTATGTCTTCCTCAATGAAGTCTGAAATCATATTACCTTTTTTGGGTTGCCATATAATACATTTGATTCATATTTAGCTTGCAGTTTCATTAAAATGTCAAGGCTATTTTTACAGAAAACTACAGTCTGCCATAATAAATTATGAAATAGATTTCAGAGAAACCTGTGAAGACTCTTATGGACTGATGAAGACTGGAGTGAGCAGAACCAGGAGAAAAAAAATATATACAATAACATTGTGAAGACAAATATGTTTTAGAGGTTTAAGAATTTTACTGAAATGAATGTTCAACCATAATTCCGGAGAGCTGATTATGAAGCATGCAACCCACCTACTGACAAAGAGATGATAGACTAAAGATGAAGAACAAGACATACATTTTTCAGGCATGGTTAATGTAGGAATTTGATTTTGCTTGGCTATGTATATTTATTACAAGAGCTTTCTTTTTCTTTTTCCTAATTTTTCTTCTTAATAATGGGGGGAGGGAAATAGGGATAGGGATAAGATAAGGGAAATAATAAAAAAAGGAAAGAAAGAAAAAAGGATTTTTTTTAAAGCATCTTTTTTTAATGCACAGAAGGGGGAACAGAAGGAAAGACCAGAAAGAATCACTGTAAAAGAGCACAGCTTTAAATGTTACATGTTGAATTTATTAAATTTAAAAAAAAATTGGAAACTGTACATAACAGATACCTACAACTTCATGTAGAATCTATTAGAATCCACTTCTTATGTTCTACTATGTATATCAAAATACCCATTTTATTTGGTGTTTGTCAAATCTAGAATAAAAAAGTAAACTTTATTTAAACCATCTTTCACATGTGAGGACAGTTTCTTGAATGTAATTGTCAGATCTTATATATCCTTATTAAATTCCATTTTGATCCTTTTGTATCTTGACTCTAACATCTAGTGTGTTAGTTATCCCTTCCAAGTTTTATATCATCTGCAAATTTGATGAGTATGGTATCTGTGCTTTCCGTTGAGTTTTAAGAAATTGTTTTCCCCTCTTCCCCCACCCTTTTCTTTTTTTTTAACTTTTTGTTAGAAGGGAAGACTTGATGGCAGGGATATATTTGGAAATGACAATGATGTAACAACTATATATATGTTTAACGGTAGGCATAAATAGATGGGGCGTTCTCCTGGGAACCTCTTCCTAGGTTGACATGGAAGCATTAAGGACCAGTCTTTGAATCCATTTAACATGCTCCAAAATTTATCTAGATGTACTTCTTGCCTAGACCACCCTCTTCCCACACACCTCTGTATCTTTCCCACAAAAGACAAACAAAAGATACATTATCAAACACTTTGCTACAATATAAGTATACTGGATCCCCTGCATTCCCCCTACATAAGGCACTGTGCTTTTATGAGCAAAGTAGGATTTCAGTAGCTCAAAAGAAATGTGAGATTGCAAATTTAGAAATATCTCCATTCCAAATGTTCATATGGATTATTTATGCCTGACCTTTGATAGAACCTTCTGAGCTCTTATTGGTCTGATCAGCCCCAGTAGGGTACATTGTACCTTGACCTTGATATAGTGATGTCATTTTGGCTCCCTTTGAGCATGAAAGACAATACCAACCGATGAATATACATACTGGTTAAGTAATAAGATCAAAAAAGAAAATAATATCAATCCAACATGACCTATCTTTTCTTTCTTTTTACTTTTAAATAGCTTTTGTTTTTACAAATATAAAATTTCTTCTTTCCCCAGTGTTAATTCTTGTAACAAAGAAGAGTGAAGAAAAGCAATTCAACATAATTAACCCACACATAAACTGAGTCTGACAGCATATGCAGTTTTTTCATGTCCATAGTTCTCCACTTATGAATAAAAAAAGGAGGTAATGCATTTTTGCTCAAGGACAAACTTAGTCATTATATTTATACAGCATTCAGTTTCAGGTTTTTTTTTTTTTCCTACTTAATTTAGGTGGTTGCAGATAGCTAGGTGGCATAGCTAGATAGCTAGAGCGCTGAGCCTAGAGTCAGGATACTTGAGTTCAAATCTGGCCTCAGACACTTACTATATGTGTGATCCTGGGCAAGTCACTTAACCTCATTTTCCCTAGTTTCCTCATCTGTAAAATAAAATGGAGAAGGAAATGGCAAACCATGCCAGTACCTTTGCCAAGAAAACCTCACATGGGGTCGCGAAGAGTTAGACAAGCCTGAAATGGCTGAACAGCAACCGCAAAAGCCATTGTGCATTTTTTTTGGTTCTGCTGATCTCATTCTGTATCAGTTTATGTAAATCATACCATGATCTTCCAAATTCTTCATATTCATTATTTCTTACGATGCAGTAACATTCCATTACACTATAATTTGTTTAACCATTCCATAACAGTGTGCATGTACTAGGCAACTCTCTGTATTGACCTCTTTCGGATATAAGCCTAACAGTAGGACCTCCAGTTCAAAGAGTATGAACATTTTAGCCACTTTTAAAACATATACATAGTTCAAATTCCTTTCCAGATAATTGAATTGATTTATGGCTCTGCTAACGAGTGTTTTAGTGTTCCTATCTTTCCATAGTTCCTTTCAATATTAACTTTTGCTAGTTTTGGTCTTTTTTGCTAATTTGTTGGATTTAAGATGAAACTTTAGGGTTGTTTTGATTTATATTTGTCTTATTAATTACTATCTTATTTTTAGCAATTTGGAGCAATCTTTTTCATGGCAATTAATCATTTTTAATTCTTTTGAGAGCTATTTGTTCATATCATTTGACCAACTATTTTAAAAATATTTTATTTTTCCTTAGTTACATATAAAGACAATTTTTAACATCCATTTTAAAGAATTGAGTTCCAAATTTTCTATCTCCCTCTCTTACTTCTCTCCTCATCTCCCCCTAAGATGGTAAACAATTTGATATAGTTGACCACCTATTTTTATTTATTTATTTATAGTTTTCAACATTCACTTTTATAAGATTTTGAGCTCTAAATTTTTTCCCTCTGAAATGTTAATGGAATGGGAAGAACTTCCCCTTTCATTAATAGATCTATGTGGCCACATGTATTTAATCACAGATGTCTTGTTGCTTTAAACTCCAGCCTAGCTGTGATGTATCATGAGTTACATAGAGCCCATTGGGGGAAAAGTTTGCTTAGGGGAGGCTTCCTTGTAGGAACGCTTTCAAAATTTTGGGTACTAAGGTAAGCTGACACTGAGTAACCAGGGCGGTGATGCCTTCTAGCTCTGAAAGTGTATATTTAGTCTGAGGTTGCTTTGGGGGCATTCTTATGAGAAAGACCTTTTGATTACCTAGGACTCTGAGTAAGCCTTTTATTAAGAGCCCCCCCACCTACTCAGTTGTTGTTGGTGCTCCCCACAACTGGTGGTATATTTAGGGGATTGTATTTGTTCAGAAAGTTGGAGCCCTGTCTGTTCATCTTTGTGCTAATTTCTCTGCTTGTATTTTCTCCATGTTTAGGCTGTCTTTCCTTTGTAAAGCAGACAAAAGAACCTGGGCAAGCAGGCCATCCTGGGTGCGCTAGGGTGTTTGCTAATATACCTTTCCAATCTGATTTAGGTTATGCATGTACAATTGTATTAAACATGTTTCCACACTTACTTTTGTTGTGAAAGAAGAATCAGAACAAAAGAGAAAAACCATGAGAAAGAAAAACAAACAAAAAAAAGAAAATAGTATGCTTTGATCTGCATTCAGACTCCATAATTCTTTCCATCATGAGTCTTTTGGAATTGTATTTTCTGAAATCTGCCTGCTCATTTCTTATGAAACAATAGTATTCTATTACATTCATGTACCACAACTTGCTCAGCCATTCTCCAATTGATGGACATCCCTTCAATTTCCAATTCTTTGCCACTAGACCACCTATTTTTGATGAAGCCACTGGATTTTGTGACTACTGCTTTTTTCTCCAGATATTCACTTGACATGTCTTCCTGCCATTGAATGTAAATAAGCTCAAGAAATGGAATTATTCTATTTTTGCTTTTGTATACCCAGTGCCTAGCACAATGCCTTGCTCAGAGGAGATGCTTAATAAATTATTGTGGATTGAGTGACTGAATATATACTATTTTCCCCCCAGGAACTGAAGTCAAACACACTGTCACATAAATTTCATTTTTTTTGAAAAATTGTTACATTTTCCCCTTCTTCAGACCTATAATACTTCTACCATTGCAATTATTCCATTGCAGTTATCTTTTCCACACTGTGACTTTTCCCATCATGATTTTGATATGTCACAGGTTGACATAAGAAATGAAATGGGAATTTGGGGCAAAGTTTTGCAGAAGCTGCAGACAATACCAAAGGTCAGCAGATGACACAGAGTCAAATACTTAACCCAAATTATGCAATAAGGTATTGTAAACACAACAAAAAAGAAAAAATAATTAGACTTCTTTGGTATTAAGGGAGAGCCAAAAAATTTAACTCAGATTTTCCAGATCAAGGGCACTACACCCCTAACTTCCAGAAGTGAAGCTTAACTATCTTCTAGCTCTCACGTAATTGTTCAATAATCATTCTCCATCAGTTCTTTCAGTACCTGAGAATGTTCTTCATTTGGGCAGCAAAGTGATCTTTTACTATGTCCTTAATTATCTTGGATGTTAATGCCTTGCTACTTTTTTTTGTTCAGCCCTTTCCAGCCCCACAGTCATTCTTCTTGGCAGAGAAAACAGAACAAAATAATAATTGAACATTTATACTTTCTTTCTGTTATCAGTTACCATTGTTCTCTACCCACCCCAAACAGTTGTCTTATTCCTCTCATTTTCCCTATTCCTCATCCCCTCTCCCACTATTTTTTGTTTTCCTTAGCTCATTCTCAATGTTAGCACTTCTATTAATCATTCTTATAGGGCTGGGACATCCTTTCATACTCATTCTTTGTTAACTTCCTCTCTTAAATCTTTTAAAACATCTAAGTTGATTGGTAAATTTTCTGCACATGCAAATCAGCCTCTTCAGACAACTCCATTTTTCCTCATTGGAAAATTATTTCTCTTATTCTTCAGCATTTCATTTTGAGAATTTCCTATTCTTCCTTGGTCAACTTCTGTAGAAGTTTAGTTAATGGAATCCTATACCTAGCCTTCTTTTGAACCTTATGGTAGACTATGTCTGACATTCTTTTCCTTCTTTGTCAAGAACTCTAGGAGGGAATGGTCATAATCCTTCTAGTTTCCATCTTGTAAGCCACTTCAGTAAAATTTCTCCCTATTGGTGAGATTTAGGTCCCAAAAAGCATTTCCCATCCTAGTTCCTTCTCCTTGAAAGAGACAGAAATTATTAGATACCAAGAAAAAAAATGAAACAATTCTTGCCCTCAAGGAGTTTATATTTTATAAGAAGAATCGACACATACATCTTTAAATATGCATAAAATAAAGCTAAAGTAGATTTGAGCCATGGGCAGGGGAGGGAGTCAGCCAGCAGCATTTGAATTGAGGTTTTAAGAAAACAAGGAAGTCTAAAAGGTGATGGTAAGAATGAATACATTCCAAGCCATGCAAAGACATGGAGATGGGAAGCAAAATGTTGTATATGGTAAATAACAAGGAGGTTAGCTTGACTTGATCTTAGAGTGTATGAAGGGGATAAATGTATAATAAACCTAGAAAAAATGGTTGCAAAGGGCTATAAATGCAGAACTGAGGGGTTTGTATTTGATTCTAGAAATAATACGGAACCAATGGGATTTATTAAGCAGGTAAATGACATGCACAGACCTTTGCTTTAGGAATATCAATTTGGCAGCTGCATGGAGAATGGATTGGAGAGGGGAGAGGGAGACCACTTGGGAATTCATTGCAATAATACACATGAGTGGAAAAGACAAGGTCCTCAATTAAAGTGGGGGCTATGTGAGCGAAGAGAAAGGGTTGGATGTGAGAGATATTGTCTGAGTAGAATCAGTGAGATTCAGAAATGTATTAGACACAGTGTGTGAGGTAGTGAGTCATTGGGGATGATTCTAAAATTCCGATTTTGGGTGACTAGAAGGCTGATGGGTCCCTAACATAGATAGAAAGGCTAGGAAGAGTGGTGGTTTTTGGTGGCAAGAAGATGAGTTCTGTTTTGGACATGTTGAGCCTATATTCAAGAGGGAAATGTTAACTAAGCAGTTGGAGGCATAGGATTGGAGAGATAATAGATATACAGATCTGAGAATCATTTTCCTAGAGATGAGGACTTAACCCAAAAGAGTTAAAAAGGTCACCAATAAGAAGACTTGCAAAAGAGAACAGAATAGGGCTCAGGACAAAGCCTTGGGGTACATCCACAGCTAGGAGGCAGGATATCAATTATGATTCAACAAAAGAGGCTAAAAAAACCCAATCATACAAGTAGGAAGAAAACCAAGAGAAAACAGTGCTATTAAAGCCCAGAAAAGGTTCAATAAACCCAAAGTCCCAGCTATTGGGGTAAAGACTCACTACTATTCCCATCAGCTGGGAAAGTTGATGGCCAAAATTAGATTTAACACCTCATGGTTTATTCCAAGATAAGCTCCAAATAGATGGATGACCCAGATATAAAAGGTCACATCTTCAAAAAAAATTAGAACAAGAGCCTTTCAGAGCTATTGATGAGGGTTGATGAATTCAAACAAGGACAAAGAGAAACACAGAAGATAAAATTGACAATTTTGATTACATAAAATTAAAAAGATTTTGTACAAATTCAGTACGGTAAGATTTGAAGGAAAACAATTAACAATTACTTTGGCAGTTAAGTTTCTCTGATAAAGGTTTCATTTTCAAGATGTATCAGAAATTAATTCAAATTTATATGAATAGGGCTATTCACCAATTGATAAGTGGTCTAAGGACACACACAAGCAGTTCTCAAGTAAGACAGCCAAATTATCTATAGCCATATGAAAAAAAATGCTCCAAATCAATCCTAATTAGAGAAATGAAAATTAAAGCATCTCTGAAGCTCTATTTCACACCCATCAGATTGTCAAAGCTGACAAAAAAAGATAGTGACAAACATTTCAAGAGATGTGAGAAAATAGACGCATTGATACTCTTGGTAGAACTGTGAATTGTTCCAGTCATTCTGGAAAGCAATTTGGAATTATGCCCCCAAAGTTACTAAACTGTGCTTTGATCCAGCAATAGCACAGCTAGGCTTATATCCTCAAAGACATCTCATGAGGAGGCGAAGCTCCTGTATGTATCAAAATATTGATATCTATTCCTTTTGGTTTTTTGTAGTGGCAAAGAACTGGAAACTAAGGATATGCCCATCAACTGTAGAATGGTCAAAAAAATCATGACATATAAATGTAATGGAATACTATTGTGTTGAAAGATAGGAAAGAGATAGCTTTCCCTACCCCACCCCCCAAAAAAACTTTGGAAGAGTTGTACGAATTGATGGAGAGTGAAGTGAGCAGAACTAGAAAAGTAATTTATCCTATAACACTAATACTATAAAAACAAACAATTTTGAAAGACTTAAGAATTCTGATCAATGAAATGATCAATTATGATTCCATATATCTGATAAAGAAGAAAGCTGCCTATCACATAACAGATAGACTAATATATAGGATAAAAATTATACTTTTGGATGTGGCCTATGTGAGAATTTGTTTTAAATGGCTTGCTTATATGACACAAAGATTCTCTTTTCTCTTCTCCTTTCCTTTTCCTCTCTCCCTTGCCTTCCCTTCCTTTTTCTCTCTCCCTCTCTCTCTCCTCTCCTTTTCTTTTTTCCTTCTCTCCTTTTTCCTCCCTCTCTCCTTATCTTTCTCTTCTTCCCCCTTTCTGCCTCCTCTCTTCTGTCCCCTTCCTCCTTTCCTTTCTATACTTGATAATTGAAATGATTTTAGTAATAAATTTATAATATATAATAAATAAAATGTAAAAATTTAATAATAATGCTGCAAACTAAAAATTATGTTTGAAAAAAAACAAAAAGGAGAGAATAGCCAGTAGAATAGATGACTGACAGTGTCAAATGCATGAGGAATGAGACGAGTCCATTGGATTAAGCAATCAAGAGATCATGAGTAAGAATGATAGAAAGCTGTCCCATGTCATATAGTTGAAACATTGGGCAATCTACTAATATACTTAAGGGCACCAGAGAATGAAGATCCGCTAAACAATGCATCACAACTACGTATTACTTGTAGTGAATTTCATCTGAGAACCTGTTAAACTATAAGAGACCTGGGGAGTTAGTCAATCAGACTCCAAGAAAAAGGGCCCATCCCTGAGTTGTAGATAGACTGTTAGGGCTGGACATGGTTCAAATGAAGAGGATCTGAAGAGTGATTCGAATGTAAAAGAAAGTGCTTATTGATATCCTCCAGAGGATTAGGGAACTCAAGAAAACTGTCCTGGACCAAAGGGGACTTCTGCCTGGATGGTGGAGAGAGTTGAATCCGGACACTGTTCCTTTCCTATCTTATATATGTCAATTGTGGAGGCCCTGGGAGGCCTTTCATAGGGCTTGAGTCATCAAGGGCTGGAAGCAGTGATATTATATGATTGGTGACTTTACAATGAACATCAGTAAACTGTACCTGCATACCTGGTACAGTGTTAGAAAACTTTGTACTAAGGATTGAGTGTAGGGGGTACAGTAATTTGGGTTGATGGTGGACACAGGATGACCTTTATGTCAAGATGGCCTTTTAAAAAAAATATCTGAATTTTCACTGAGTTTATCAGTATAGGGCAGGTGTGGGGAACTTGCAGCCTTAAGGCCACATGTGACCCTCTAGGTCCTCAAATACAGCTCTTTGACCGAATCCAAACATTGTAGAACAAATCCTTTTATTAAGGGTCTTTTAGGGAGTTCTTGGTAAAAGAAATTTCTTCTCTGAGGTCAGCAAGTTTTCTACAACTTGAAGTCTTATACAGTTGCCTGGGGATACTGAAAGGTTAAGTCTTTGCCCAGTTTCACAGTAGGCAATATGTGTTCGATTTGAACCCAGTTCAGTTTTATTTGCCCAGGGCAATTATAGAAGTTGAAAGGAATCTTCTTGCCATAAATCTATTCAGTACCTTTGCAGGCTGTTAAGTAAAAGTCCCTGAATAATTTGAAGGAGACCCACGCTAGTGACCCAGGCCCAGATACATGATGACAATTAAAAGAAATGTGGGACCATAACTCAGATAAGAGTTTAAACTGTGGAAACCAGAGAAACAACAATTGGAAAAAAAGACGAGGCAAATATGGCACAGTGGAAAACAGACTGGACTTCAAGTTAAGAGGACCTAGTTTTGCCTTTTTATAGCCTGGGCAATTTACCTTTTGGGGCTTTAGCTTTATCATCTATAAAAAAAGGAGACTGGACTAGGTAACCTCTTCCTTCCAACTCTAAATATTTGATCCTCTAAATTCAAAAGATTAACTTAATACCTAACATTCTCCTCTAGGTAGGCAGCTAGTCAAGCTAGCTAGGTGTTGCTGGTTGGGGTTTGTATCACAAAAGAGTTAAAGATAGCTCATAAATTGTTCCAGTTAATGAGCTGGCAGATCCTTCACTCTATGGAGAAGAAGCTGAATTATAGCTACAAATCAACTGGTAGCACCTGGTAGCAATAACTTATCAGAGACACCCAGCAAAGAGTCCATGCACAGAGGCACTCAGCAGAGAGAGTGGTGTAATGACAAGTCCAAAGGGTATCAGTGACTCTGCAGCATTGGGGGGGGCGGTGTAGGGAGGAGGAGGTCCGGAGGTCACAGTGAGAATGAATAATAGGTTTAAGAAGAGTAAAACACAGGGAAGTTGGGAGGACAGAACATTGTGATCAGAAAAGAGAATTTCAAGAGTTCAGAGTAACTGGTGATTCAGTTTGCTAGGTGATGGCAAGATATAAGGTAATTAGTGACTGAGGGAAAAAAAAAAAATATATATATATATATAGGCCATGGGATTTAAAGAGATTGATAAATTGGGATTTAGCTGATAAATAGGGAGACTGACAATGTGGGCTTCTGAGAGGGAAGAGACATCAACAGGAATTGGAAGAAGAGGGGACATTAGATTAAGCCCCCAAATAGGAAGATATGGGTGGAGATGAAGATGATAAATTAGGTACTCAAGTCCTTCAGAAAGGAGAGATACTTCTATGAGAACCATGAGGATCTGGATAGGGTCATAGAGGCAGATGAATTAAACCTCCAAGGAACAAAGGCTGATCAAAGGGTTTAAAAATAGCAATGAGAAGCAGGGAGTATGTCATCTCATCCTGGCCTAAGAAGAACATGAAAATGAAAATAGCTAACATTTATATAGCACTTACAATGTGCCTAGCACTATGTTAAGCACCACCGTTACTATCTCCTTCGATCTCACAACCCTGGAAGGTGGTGCTATCATTATATCTATTTTACAGATGAGGAAACTGAGGGAAACAGGGGTTAAGTGACTTGCCTAAGGTCATACAGCTAGCTAGTAAATGTCTGCGGTTGGGTTTGAATTCAGGTCTTCCTGAGTTCCAGGAACTCTTGCCACTAGCTGCCCTTGTTTATAATATAACGTTTTAAGATTTGCAAAGCATTTTATACATGTTATCTCATTTTATTCTCATAACAACCCTGGGAGGTAGGTGCTATAATTATCCCCATTTTATAGATGAGAAAACTGAGACAAAGAAACATTGTAACTTACCCAGGGTCATACAGCTAATAAATATCTGAGGACTACACGAATGCTTAGAAGAAATGAAGCAAGATAAAAACAATGAAATAAAAATTCTGGAGGAAATAATTAGAAGAAGAATATGTAGCTTAGAAAAACAAGATGTAACCCTACCCAAGAAATGGACTTTCTGAAAACCAGAATATATCAAGAAGAGAGCAATGATTTCGTGGGACAGCTAGAATTATTAGAACAAAAACCAAAGATTGAAAAAAATAAAAGAAAACATAAGCTATCTGACAAAAATCTGACAAAAAGGTGGAGAGATATTTTAAGAAACACTAAACTCCCTGAAAACCATGGTTTAAAAAAATCAAACCTGCATGCTATATTTAAAAAGATTAAAAATGAAAATTGTCTAGTTCTTTTAGAACCAGAAGGCCAAGCTAAAAAAAAGAAAAAAAATCTGCCAATCACCTCCAGAAAGAAACCACGAAAGGAAAAGTCATATATGTCATAGCCAACATCCATAGCTCTCACATCAAAGAAAAAGTACTTGAAAAATCCAGAATCCAAGAAATATTTCAAGTAACAAGCATCCACAGTCAGGATTACACAAGACCTGGCAACTTCTACTCTATATGAGAGGAATCTTGGAATTCAATATACCAAATAGCTTCAAATACAGACTTATAACCAAGAATAACTTAACTATGTAAAACTGAGTATAATTCTATAGAGGGAAAAATAAATCTTTAATGAAATAGAAGACTTTCAAGCATATCTGATAAAAAGACCAGAGCTGAGTAGGAACTTTGAAATGCAAATACACAAGAGTCAAAGGAAACCTAAAAAAAGTAAATTAAGTAGAACAATGTGAAGTTAGTGCTAATGGTCTAATGGTCTAATCTGAAGAAAACAAATAAGCGTCCCTTCAAAATCTTAAAACTTCAAAGGGTATTAAGATAATAAGAAAAATAGAGAGAATTCAGTAGTGAGTGGTGAGTTGGTTTTATTTTGAAAGTTTTAAGTGGGGAACAAAAAGGATAAAAATAATATACCATTTGAAGAAAGGGTGAAGGTGGACTTTCCATTTTGTCATAGTTGTGATAGATGAGGACAGTATAAAAATATGGAGGAAGGGGTGGGAGGAGTGAGAATTATGGAGCTCACTCTAATCTGAAACGGACAAGGGGACGTTGAACACAAGCACAAATAATTTTGTATAAAGCTCTACAGGGAAATGAGTTGGGATTGAGATGATTAAAAGCAAGAATAAAATGGGGGAGGGAGGATGTAATATTTGAAAACAATACCAACTTCTTGGTCATGAAGGGGAGATTTAAAAGAAAAGGAGATAATTATAATCTATGGGGGTACCCATCAACTGGAGAAAGACTGAACAACTTGTGATTGCTTGTGAATGTAATGGAATATTGTTGCACAATGAGAAATGATGAAAAAGATGAGAATCCTGAGTAAAAATGAACAAGATCAGGAGAAAATTTATACAAGGACACCAATGTAGAGAAATTAATTTTGGAAGACAATTTAGAACTTAATCGATGCAATGATGAACCATGTCTCTAGAAGACTAACAATGAAGCATTATCTACCTCCTGACAGAGAGATGATGGTTTCAAGGTGCAGAAAGAGACATACATTTCTGAATATGGTCACTCTGTGGATTTGCTTGCTTGACCACACTTATTAGCTTTGTTTGTTTTGGATCTGCCTTTACTTATCTTTTGTTGGAGTTGTTTCTTCCTCTGTCATATTGACTCCTCATGACCCCATTTAGGATTTTATTAACAAAGATACTAGAGTGGTTTGCCATTTCCTTCTCCAGTTCATTTTATAGGTGAGGAAACTGAGGCAGACAGAGAGCTAAGCGATTTACCCAGGGTCACACAGCTAGTAAGTGTCTGAGACCAGACTGGACCTCAGATCTTCCTGACACCAGGTCCAGGGCTCTATCTACTGTACCACCCAGCTGCCCTACTTAACTTACCTACCAGAGTAGAAATAAAAATCTATACAAAACCAAATGTTCACTACTATCACTTCTGCAGATAAGTAAAATTCTAACATATTTTTAAAAAGTCAGTGCAATCAATACCCTCATTTTCAGAAATCCATCCCTTCTGTGAAGCCACAGCAAAACTAAAATATAGTTATGAATTGTTTAAATTCAAAAATTGGCTGGCTAGAAAGCTAAGTAAGCCACTAGCAGTTGTTGCTTTAATGAAGAGTTCAATTCTTTATCACCAACAGTGGCAAGTTTGCAAGTGATGAGGAGTCATGGACTTCGCCCTTACCGTGCTTCATCTTTAAGTCTTTTGATGGATTTCCTACCAGTTCAAGGACGGCTGCACTGTATATAGCAGCAATTGTTTCCACGTGTCCATGGCTAGCTGTCCTGGACTTTGGAGTCTGTGTGTGTGTGTGTGTGTGTGTGTGTGTGTGTGTGTGTGTGTGTGTGTGTGTGTGTGTGCGTGCATGGTAGGGTGTAGGGGTGGGGTTGGGTAGCAATAGTGCTGAAAAAAAAAATCAGGCCATGGAAACATTTTTAAAAATGCACAAAGAGAACAGAAGGAAATTTGGGATGAAAAAGAGATTAGCGGTACAGTTTAAAAAAAAAGCAAGAAATATGAACTAGAGATTTATGGTTTCATAGCCAGCTTTCCTTTAGCCCTCTGCCATGCATACAGAAATGCATTTTTTTTTCCTAGGGAAGGGGGTGGAGGGAAGGATTTTAAGTTCAGAATACAAAAATAAATTTAAAGAACCCAATATACGCAATGTCTTTACTACAACAGTGCTAATGGGAAAAAGCATCTAGCACAATGAAGTAGAAAATGAATGTTGTGAAATTACAAAGAATTGGCCTGGCCCCAGAGGACAGATAAGACACTCCACTTTTTTTTTCCAGAATTGTCTAAGGGAGTCACTGGGTGCAGAACATTACAAATAATTTAAGTTTTATTTTGTGTGTGTTGGTTTTGATGATGTTTTTCTCTTCCTCTTTTTCTTTTGTTAAGAAATTCTTTGTTATAAAGAAATGGCTTTCTGAGTGGGAGAGAGAAAGTAGAGATGAAGTAGGAAGTCTAGGTAATGTAAAAATAATATCAAGATTTATATTGAGAAAAAAAGAACTAGAAGAGACTTTAGAAATCATTTTAGTGAGAAGGAAACTGAGGCCCAGAGAGGTTTGGAGGTTCATAGATATAGAGCTAGAAGGGACCTCAGAGGCTATTTAGTTTAACTTCCTTATTTTAGAGATGAGAAAGCTGAGACCTAGGTCAAGGTAAATGACTTGGCTAAAGTCACATAGTTAAAGATCAGCATTGGGATTTGAATCCAGATCCTCTCACTTAAGAACCAATGTTCTTTCTACTCTGTTGTAATTTCTTTCCTCCAAAGGGGAAATGATTTATCTAAGATCATATGGGTGCAAGTAACTGGACCAGGATTAAGTCCTGTGACTATATCATTCCTCTTTCCACCATGTCATTTAGCTAGTCTATCTCTCTTTTTCTCTGTGTCTCTGAGTCACAGGATCAAAAACTGGAAGGAACCTTAGAGCTCATTTAGTCAAACTTCCTCATTTTATAACTCTTTTTACACTTTATAGAAAGGAAATGTGGGGCTGGACTTAGGAATCAAGAAAACTTGGGTTCGAATCATGCTTCTGACACTAGCTGTGTAACCGTGGGCAGATTAATTTCTCTGGGTCTCAAGTTTCTTCCTTGATACATTGGGGATAATAATATCTGCCATATCCTACACAGGGTTATTGTGAGTCACAAATGATTTAGCACATCCAAAGCATTTTGCAAATGTTAAAGTCTTATATAAATCCCAGTTACTATTATAACCATGTACCCAAGTACACACAGCAGAGGCAGAATTAGAACCTGACCCCTCTAACTCCAAATCTAGAACCTTCCCACTTATCGTTTTCTTTACCTACTGTAATAACTTTCTAACAAGTCTCTCTGTTTCCAGTCTCTTCTCCTAACCATTGTGTGCCCTGATGCCAGATCAGTCTTCCCAATGCAGAGGGCTAGCAGATCACATAAATCTGCTCAAGGCAGCTCAGTTGTTCCCCACTGCCTGTGATAGAAAGTCCTTAACCTGACTCTCGAGAAACTACTATATCTCTGTCTCAAAATTGTTTTTTTTATTTATGATTTTAAAATGAACTGAAGAAAAGCATTTGCACAGATCCCTTGATGAAAGCATTTTGTGCCAGTAGGTCTTGTGATAAGAGATTGGGCTGGAAAATGACACAGTATTTAATGGCTAAGCTTTGGTATTGGACACAAATTAATTTTTTATACCATCTCTGAGCCTCAGAGACTTTAAGTGGAAGAAACTTAATCTCTCTTGATTAGAAATAGACCATCTCAGGATTTTATGTGGACCTTAACAGTTTCCTGTTTACACCCCACCCTCCCCACACCCCAGAAGCTCTGTCTTCTGCTATATAAGAAAAGCTGAGAGAAGGAGAAGTCTCTTCCTTGTACAAAGATAACAAAAAAATCAGAAAGAGCAGGAAACTCTGAACACTACCCATTAAAGTGTCAAATTAGTGCCTTCACTCTGGTAAGTTATAAGCAGGTAGTTAAAAATTTATCCTAGAAGGCCACCTATAGAGAGGCTCTTGATACCAAGTGACAATGAAGTCCCAAGTGCCCACATTAACTATATGTCCTCCTGCCCCAAGTTTCTTAAAATTTAAATAAAATAAATATTTATTAAATATTAAATAAAATAAATAAAATTTAAAAATAAAAGATTCAGGCTGAGTTAAAAAAAAACCTATTAATATTGCTACTTGTATCTTAGAACCTCACTCTAAATTTACATGGATTGGGTTCAATCTTGAAGTCTTCTCACAAGTAACTCTTTCTAGCTCATGCCCTCACAGAGTAATTCTAGAATTTGGTTCATTTTGCTCCTTCCTACCCAGTGTCTCCCTTTGATCCCTCAGAATTTGTTTCATTTCTAGTTCTCCTCAGAAGCAGTTTTAGTACAATTCCTGTGCAAGTATTCAAGCTAACAATACACATCTGATATAGGAAAATGTTTATTTCATCATATGGAAAGCGAAAGTATCAAAGATCTCACAGGAACCTATAGTCACATAATATCTTTTCTTTCCTTTACTGAGGACTACCTTTCTACAGAAACCCTAGTGTCACTCTATTGCTTAGTCTTTCCAAGAAATGAGAGGCAATCCCTTTCTCACTGGAGCTGTACCATCTGAATAACTCCCATTACTAAGAGGATATGGGTCATCCAGGTTTATTCCTCCAAAATTGTAGCTCTTTTACTTGCTGCCCTCCAGATCCTCAGGCATCTAGCTGCTACTTTCCTATCCAGTAGGCACCATCTAGGAAGACCTTCTTCTCTTTCTAGAAGACTGGGTCTAGGACCTCTCCATGCAGCTGGTATGTGTTAGAGGTAAGACTTAAAGTGTCTTAGACCAACACCTTCCTAACTTGGAGGCTGGTTGTTCACTATCTACTTGGTATGCTGTCTCTCTGGGGACCCTTTTTTGGCCATCTCACTGTAGCAGCCTTGTAGGAAAACAAGTTTCTATCATTCAACGAAGAAGAGAGAATGATCATTGGCACTTGCCAAAGGACAATGTACCCCAAGTCAGGAAGGAACTATGTCTGCCAAAAAGGATGAGACTTCTAGAGAATTCTTAGAGGAAAGTATCTAAATTGGCTCCCTACAGCCCCCTGACTACTGACCTCCCTGGCTTTCTTTAAGTGTCAGCTAAAGTCCTACCTTCTACAGGACACCTTCTTCAACCCCTTTTAGTTCTAATATCTTTCCTCTGTTAATCATTTCCATTTGCTTTGTTCGCATATTGTATCCCCCAATTAGATTGTGAGCCCCTTGAGAGCAGGTGATGTCTTTTACCTCTTTTTGTTTCCCCAGAAATTAACACAATGCCTGACACATAGGAGGTGCTTTAATAAATGATTATTGATTGATTGAATTGACTGATTAAAAAAACCTTTGCCGATGTTTAAATCCTTTGACTATTTAGTGCCACCTTCCTTTTCCCAACCTTATCTGACATCATTTGTCTCACAAATACTCTTTTCTAGCCAAAGTGTAAATATTTTTTTAGTCCCCCAAAGAATCCTGAATTTTTCCCCATACTATGCTTTTTTTGTACTCTTTGCTTAGAATGTCCTTCCCTTCCTCTCTTTGCTTGCTGAATTCCTACTCATACTTTAAAGTCCAATACAAATACCATTTACTCCATAAATCCTTCCTTGATCTCCTGTTGCCCAACCGATCTGTTTTTCTCATTTGTAAAAAAGGTAGAGAGAAGGGGGAGGGAGAGATTTGAATTAGAGTAGGGATTCTTAGCTTTTTCAGTGTCCAGGACTCCTTTGGCAATCTGTTGAAAACAAGCACCCATTCTCAGAATAATTTTTAAATGCATAAAATAAAACAAGATTACAAAGAAAACCAGTTCTATTGAAATAGTTATCATAATATATATTTAATAAAAACCATAATTTCAGAGACCCCAGGTTAAAAAAACTCCTGAGCTATATGATCTTGGTGCCTCTTTTTCTGTCTTAAATCTTATCATTCTATGACTTTAGATATGAATTTATTTTGCACCTCATTACATATTTTCTATTTTATCTCATCAGTGCCTCTGTGGTCTTCCCCCTTCCTTTCTATTTGGAGGACATAAAACCTTAGGCTTATAAAGTCTTCCACACAGGGAAAGACAAAAAGCAGAGTTGGAGGGATGCCACCAGGCTCGAGACTGCTTTGTCTCTAGAAAAGGAAGGGGAGAGTGGAAACTGTCTTTCTCTGAGCTTGCTCAGGGGCAGGAAGCCAAGGACAAACCAAAAGGAAATATATCTGTGTCCCCTTCTCAACAGATTATGGAGAAGATGATTGGTAACGTGAAAGCAGGAACAAGAGCCTTTTTTGGTATACTTCTAGAGATCTTAATAATCTTGCACAGACCTATGGGTAGATAGAGTATTGCTGGTATGAAGAAACTATGAGTTTCTTCTAACAAAACAATGAGTTTGCTGGGGAGTGTATGATGTCTCCAAGCAAAACAGTGAAAAACACCTGCTTAACTTGCCATACTAGTTCCTAGAACATTCTGGTCAATGCTGTGTCCTGCTAATGCAACCATCAATGGTCTCCTAAATTGGTACCTTCTTTCCAGAGCTGTAGTGCTCTCAATTTTTCTTTCCACTCTGTTCAGCCACTCCCAATTTCTTCTTTGTCTTCTCAGTCCATTTGTAAGACTATAAACTGATCAACCACACTTAGCTTAAGTGGCTGTGAGACCTGATTGAGTGTCCCCACTTTAGTTTTTCCTTTACAACCACAAGTAATACAACTTATATCGGCTAAACCAGAAAAATGTAGTTCTTAGTACTGAGCTGATTTTTCAACAGCAATATGAACTACTTAGAAGAGCTCCTAATGTTCTGAGTTCACCAGTTCAGCTCCCAAAGTCTAGCATGGTAATAAAGTAAATTGGGCAAAATATAGGTTATTATCCTCATTTGGGGAGAAGTAAAAACATTACTAAGTGACTCACACATAGGATTTCCATTAAGGGAGGGAAGGGAAGGAACAAGTATTCATTAAGTGCTTAATATGTGCCAAACACTGCACTAAGTTCTTTATAATATTATCTCATTTGATTCTCACAATAACTCTGGGAAACAGGTGTCATTATCAATATTCCCATTTTATAGTTGGGGGAACGGAAGCAGGTAGAGGTTAAATGACTTGTCCAAGGGCACACAGCTTGTAAATGTCTGAGGTCATATTTGAACTCAGGTCTTCATGATCCTAGGACCAGAGCTCAATTCATTGCAGCACCAAGCTGCCTAGGTGCAGGACAATGGATTGTGATTGCTTACAAGCTCCATCTCAAAATAACAATGAATGCACCAGATAAAACAAAAGAAAAACAAGAAAAGAGGAAGGGAAAAAAAAACTTTGTAGGAAATGACCAGAATGATTGAGGAAATGAATAAGGAAAAAAGAGGGTTCACCTCAATGAATAAATATTAGAGGATAAAAGTATGAGGAGAAATCTCTGGAAGGAAAGAAGAGGTCTACAATAACAGTCATAACTACAAAGGAGATAATGGACATGTTGCCTGAACCTCCAAACTGGCTTAGAATTACAATCTGTGATATAAAAGATCTCCAGTCTATGATGTTTGGAATGAAATCACTGAAGGAGGAATTCTAGAAGATGCATATGAGAGATGACAAAGTAGAAAGTATGGTGGAAAATTTCAATGAAGATGGGACTCTTTGAGGAGTAGAAGGACTATGGAAGAATGACACAGAAAATTGTTTAAGTGGAAAACTGGAAAACCTATGACCTTTAAAGATAAAGCCACAGAGTGAGAGGTCCGAACTTGGTGAATCAATATGAGAGTTCTTGATCTTTGAAAAAAAAATTAAAAGAAAGAAAGGATCTGTTTATGAGATTCTATTTGAGATTCTATTTTGTTTGCTCATTGTTCTAGCCTATGTCTTGACTTTAGGTTGATTCACATTGATTTGACAGTCTCCTAAATCTCCAGATTTTTTCAGTCATCTCCATAATCATGTACCTTCTCTCCCTTCTTATACTTGTGAAGTCAATATTGAACCTATGTTTAAGATTTTTACATTTATCCCTATTAAATTTCATCATATTAGATACAGCTCAATGTTTCTAGTCTGACAAGATATTTTCTTTTCTTTTTAGGGGGAGGCAATTGGGGTTAAGTGACTTGTCCAGGGTCACACAGCTAGTAAATGAGGTCAGATTGAATTCAGATCCTCCTGATTCAAGACCAGGTGCTCTATCCACTGTGCTGTCTAGCTGTCCCAACAAGATCTTTTTTGTAACCTGCCATTTAGTGATTTCTCCCGGTTTGAACCATCAGTAAATTTGAAGAGGATGCTGGCTATTTCTCTGTCTAGGTCATTGATAAACATGTCAATCATAAAAGACAAAAAAAAGAGTCAAGTGTACTCCAGTGGAGGTTTCCTTCTATACTGACTACTCTTTTTTAAGCTTTACCTTTCAACCAGTTCCCAATTCATCTAATTCTATTATTAACCAGATGACATAACTCCATCTTTTCTAGAAGAACATGTGAGATACTTTATCAAGTACTTTGTTAAAATCACAGATAAATGCCTGTATTTTAGCAAAAACACTTAACATTTCTCTGATGTGCCAGTTTAAGCAGCTAGATGGTGCAGTGGATAAAGAGCCAAGCTGGCTCAGACACTTACTAGCTGTGTGACCTTGGGCCTGTCACTTAACCCAGTTTGTCTCAGTTGGAGAAGGAAATGGCAAACCACTCCAGTGTCTTTGCCAAGAAAACCCTAAATGGGGTCGCAAAGAGTCAGACGCGACTGAACAACAAAAACAAACCAACAAACCACCAGTTTAAGAACCCTTGTCATAAAAGGCACAGAATTGGTTTAGTCTAACCGATAATGGAAATGGCTTTTTTTTTTCTAGATGTGCACCACCTATTTCTTTAATTTTATCTGTTATATACTGGAAATTTTGCCAACCTGAGGGTAAAGAAGGAACAAGAAAAAAAAGAAAAAGGAGAAGGAAAAGGAGAAGAACAAGAAGAAGAAGAAAAGGAGAAAAAGAAGGAGGAGAAGAAGAAACGGAAATGCCTGTTCTCAAGGAGCTTAATTCTATTGGGGAAGACAAGATACACTTTTTAAAGCATACACAGAATAAATACACATGGGATAACTACAAGGGAGTTAAGGAAGGCACTAGAATTTGAGGGGATCAAAAAGATTTCCTGTACATCAAGTGGTCCTTGAGCTGAGTCTAAAAGGAAGTGAAGCATTCTGAGGGGGAGGTGACAAAAGTGCCTTCTAGTTGTAGGGGATGGCCCATACAAGGACACTGAACGGAGCTGCATGATGATATATATAGAAGTCAGGTGGGCCAGTAGAGTATGGGAAATTTGCAGATTTCTTCCCACTCCATGTTTGGTTTTTTTTTGAGTGTTATTTGTCTTTCTCTAATCCATCAATCAATAGACATTTATGTGCCAGAACTGTGCTAGATACTGAGGATACAGACACAAATGAAACCATTCTTATCCTTGAGGACCAGTCCCAAGGTAATTTTCTCCCTTCCCCCCAAAGCTCAATAACTGCATCAGGTAGTTCTTCACATCCCCTGAGGACACAGTTCATTTGGGTCTGGTGATTTGAATTTTTCAAGGGCAGTTAGGTGCTCTCTTGCTTTGGATATGGAAGTAATTCTTTTATCTTACTAATTCACATGTTATGTGGGAAAGAGTAAAAAAATGTGATTGAAAGGAAAAAGGATAATATCAATAAAAATAGAATTCTGACTCTATCTTTAGAAGGTAGAAGGAAAGGGGTGATTAAGATTAGATTGTTACAATGTGATGTAAGGAGGGACTGGCCAAGCCCAGCCCTTAGGAGCATTCTGTGTGATCTACCTGATGCAATCTCCATATGGATTTTATAGTAATTATCTCTTCCACATCATGTGGGTTAGGAGTGTGCACACAGCACAACACACCCCCACCCCCATTCCCCCAATCTGGAAAATCCGCATAAAATTTTTTAGCTCTTCCTTCATACCAGAGAAGAAGTCTGAATTATTATGGTATTAAAAGATAAAATGTTGATTTTATACAATAACATATATATATATATATATTCTGCATTTCTGAATTCTAAATTTTTTCTGTCATCTGCTGGTCTTTGTGTATTGTCTGAGGCAAAACTCCCAAAAAATTTCCATTAAATTGAAACTGTGATGGGGAAAGTTGTGATGTGGAAGGGATAACTATATATTGTTTCTGGTCTATTTGCCACATGAAGAAGATTGATTGGCTAAGCTGCAACTGAGAATACTTATAAAAGGCATCAACTATATGATTCTACCTCTCTTTCTTGGCCAGGAAAGACAAGCTATAAGCCTCTGGATGGGGAGGAGCCTGAAGCCCTCCCCACCTAGGCAGATGTGTGACCTCTATTGTTTTTCTCTTTGCATTTGTTCTACTTGCTCTTAAGTGGAGAGCATCAGACTAGACTGCAACATTGTGGGCTTTGAACCACTGGGGAACCAATCACCAGAGATCTGGAGTCCTTGCTTGATGCTGAGTATAGTGAGAAGTGAAGTGCTGAGTGACCTGCTCGGCCCAACCTAGCAGCAGATCAAAGGGCAGCTGTCTTCAGAAGTTAATTTGGTGGTGGTGAATGCTTTAAGATTGAGCCCACTTTCCCCAGGGACTAAGATGGTAAGAGAAAAGTATATTCCCAGGTATTTGTGTGAAATGCTTTATAACTGTTCTTGCTTTATCATGGTCAATGTCTCTTTGTAAAACTATTTGGTGGTACTTGGTTAAATGATATTGGGTGACTATTTATAGAGGATATCAGTGATATAACAGAAAGGCTGTTACTAAGGGTTAACACTGGGAAGAATACATAGGAATTGAAGCTTGATCCAGTAGCATTAGAGAAAGATACATCTGGGTCCTCAGGGCTACCCCAGAATCTTCCCTGTGGGAGAGATGGAGCTAGCTTTGCTCTGGGGGCACTGGACTCATCAAGGAAATGGGATTTTACTCCGGGAAGATTCCCAGAGCTTATAAAAGGGACAATAAGATAGGTTTTATCTGTGTTTAGTATGGACAGGAAGTGAGGAGGGATGTTTGTGTATTGTATTAGTGGATAGAAGGGATGTTAAAAGCCGACAGTAAAAAGGTATCTAATGCTGATCAAAAGGAGAAAATATAACAAGCTCCAAATGGAGGGAAAATTAAACATCATCCCTACCTGTAGCAATCCACAAGTTTTTTTTTGTTTTGTTTTTGTCATGACTCCAAAATAAACGAAAGTGGGAGGGCAGGCGAGCCAAGTAGAATGACTTAGCTGTTGTAATTAACTATATTGGATTGTTCTAAAGATCTCGAAGCTCTGGTGTGAATTTAAAAATCTATGATATACTGCTCCTCATATCTCTGACTTCCTCCTCTCTGTACCCCCTTCTGTCCCCTTTTCTTGACTCTCCCCCTCTTCTTTCCTTCCATTCCCTTTCCTCTCTTCTTCTCTCTCCCTCCCCCTCTCTTTTTTCTGCCCCTCTTACCTTCTTCCTTTTCTCTTTTCTCCCTCCTTCCCTCCTCCTCTCCCTTTTTATGCACCCCCTCCATCTCAGCCCCTCTCACTACACTCTCCTATCTCTCTCTCTCCATCTCTCTTGGGTATCCATGGACTGGAATTAGTTGCTTTCTACCTGTTGGATGAGGTCTTGGCTTTGGTTATCTAAATGGGAAACTTGCTAGAAGAGGTTCATAGGACCTATGGAAAAGTCTGGATGAAATGCAGTAGGCTATAGTGAGCTTGTGTTGGGATTTCCTGGGACTCCAAGCCTCAAGGAACCCTGACACCTCTGAGGGATTCCCTAGGGAAGAGTCCAGGCAGACTCCAAAGTGTGGATGGTGACTGCCAAAGAAATTGCCACTTTATCTACAGGTTTCTGAGTGGGTTACTACTCACCATGGTGAGTTCATCTTTTTGCCCTATTTAGAAGTATAATAATATGAGTAAGGGAATGCCTGATAATCTTCTACAAATATCCTTGGTATGTGTTTGTTTTTCTGATGAAAGTAAAGTTGTGCTTTCATCCTCTGACATTCACAAATTTCTTAAGGCTAAGAGCACCAGTCAATAGGTACTGAACTATGGCTAGCAAACTCTCTCGTCGTCCTATCCAAATGCAGATTGTGCGACACACCTGTCTGCTTGAGGGACAACCATACCACCCTTTGCTGCTGCTTTATCTCATCCCTATTTGGATTAGATCTTTTCTTCTCAAATCCCAATCCAGCCCTGTTTGGTCTTTCCCACTGTTCCCTCTGGATCACCATTCTTCCAGTTTCCCAAATTTGTAAACATAGCTTCACCTTCAACTCTTCACTCTCTCACGCATGTATCCAATCGGATGCTAAATCTTGCTGACTTTCCTAACTCCACAACATTTCTCCAATCATAGTCTTCTCTACTCAAGCACATGGACTACCTAATAGATCTCCCTGTTTCAATTCTGTCTTCACTTCAGTCTGTCCTCCACACTTTTGCTAATGTGATCATTCACACATTCAAGTTTAAATATGTGACTCCCCTGCTCAATCACCTCCAGTGGCTCCCTATTGTCACTAGGACGAAATATAAACTTTCTGTTTCACTTTTAAAGACTTTTACAAACTGGTCCTAACCCACCTTTCCAGTTTTACTGGAAAATCTTTCTCTTTTCACATTCTACATTCAGTCAAACTGGCCTTCTCTGTGTTATAGGACACTCCCAACTTCTTTTCTCCCCTCTTCTCTATCTCAAAATCCCTTGCTATCATCTCCTAGTCTCTTCTTTACAACAGACTTCAGTGAAGAGGTGACCTTCTAAACAAAGCCATCTTCTCTGTCATTGATCTTCTCCCTTTCCACCTCTTTTAGCAATTATCTACCCACTCATATTTCTTTAATTTCAGTCCTTTCTTATCCACTGTATCTTTCTGTGATAATCTATAAACATGCCCATATATATCCTATCCTTAAAAAATCCCACTCTTTTGTTTTATTTTTTCTTTCTTGTGGTTCCTGCCATTCATTCTAATTCTTTTATAAAACATGGCTAAAGTGAGTTTAATGGGAGCATATTTGCAGAGCCTATATTAGATTACATGCCATCTTGGAAAGGGGAGAAAATTTAAAACTTATGGAAGTGAATGTTGAAAACTCAAAATAAATAAACTTATTTTAAAAATTCCACCATCCCCTCAAGCCATTGCCTTACATCTCTCCTCCTTTTCTGGGTCAAACTCCCAGAAAAAGTGGTTTATACTTTTTTTTTTAATAAATTTATTTATTAAACTTTTTCCATTCATTTTTATAAAATTTTGGGTTCCAAATTTTCTCCCCATTTGTCCCCTCCCCCCCACCCCAATACATCGAGCATTCTAATTTTCCCTATCATTAATCTGCCCTTTCTTCTATCATCCCTCCCTTCCCTTGACCCCATCTTCTCTTTTGTCCTGTAGGGCCAGATAACTTTTTACTCCCCATTACCTGTATTTCTTATTTCCTAGTAGAAAGAACAATACTCAAAAGTTGTTCCTAAAACTTTGAGTTCCAACTTCTCCCCATCCCTCCCTCCCCCCCATTCCCTTTGGGAAAGCAGGTAATTCAATATAGGCCATATCTGTGTAGTTTTGCAAATGACTTCAATAATAGTCGTATTGTGTAAAACTAACTATATTTCCCTCCATCCTATCCTGCCTCCCATTGTTTCTATTCTGTCTTTTGATCCTGTCCCTCCCCAAGTGTTGACTTCAAATTGCTCCCTTCTCCCATTGCCCTCCCTTCCATCATCCCCCCCACCCTGCTTATCTCCTTCCTCCCCACTTTGCTGTATTGTAAGGTAGGTTTTCATACCAAAATGAGTGTGCATTTTTTTCCTTCCTTTAATCGAATGTGATGAGAGTAAACTTCATGTTTTTCTCTCAGCTCTCCTCTTTTTCCCTCCACTAAAAAGTCTCCTGCTTGCCTCTTCTATGAGAGATAATTTGTCCCATTCCATTTCACCCTCTCTCCTCCCAATATATTTCTCACCATTTACCTTAATTTTTTTAAGATATGATCCCATCCTATTCAATTTGCTATGTGCTCTCTGAATCTGTGTGAGCGTGCATGTGTGTATGTGTGTGTATGTATGTATGTATGTATGTGTGTGTGTGTATGTGTGTGTGTGTGTATAATTCCACCAACTACCCAGATAACGAAAAGTTTCAAGAGTTACAAATATTGTCTTTCCATGTAGGAATGTAAACAGTCAACTTTGGTAAGTCCCTCATGACTTCTCTTTGCTGTTTACTTTTTCATGCTTCTTCTCATTCTTGTGTTTGAAAGTCAAATTTTCTTTTCAGTTCTGGTCTTTTCATCAAGAATGCTTGAAAGTCCTCTATTTCATTGAAAGACCATTTTTTTTCCCCTGAAGTATTATACTCAGTTTTGCTGGGTAGGTGATTCTTGGTTTTAGTCCCAGTTCCTTTGACTTCTGGAATATCCTATTCCACGCCCTTCGATCCCTTAATGTAGAAGCTGCTAGATCTTGTGTTATCCTGATTGTATTTCCACAATACTGGAATTGTTTCTTTCTGGCTGCTTGCAATATTTTCTCCTTGACCTGGGAATTCTGGAATTTGGCCACAATGTTCCTAGGAGTTTCTCTTTTTGGATCTCTTTCAGGTGGTGATCGATGGATTCCTTCAATACTTATTTTGCCCTCTGGTTCTAGAATCTCAGGGCAGTTTTCCTTGATAATTTCATGGAAGATGATGTCTAGGCTCTTTTTTTGATCATGGCTTTCAGGTAGTCCCATAATTTTTAAATTGTCTCTCCTGGATCTCTTTTCCAGGTCAGTTGTTTTTCCAATGAGATATTTCACATTATCTTCCCTTTTTTCATTCTTTTGGTTTTGTTTGGTGATTTCTTGGTTTCTCAGAAAAGTCATTAGACTCCATCTGTTCCATTCTAATTTTGAGAGAACTATTTTCTTCAGTGAGCTTTTGAGCCTCTTTTTCCATTTGGCTAATTCTGCTTTTGAAAGCCTTCTTCTCCTCATTGGCTTTTTGAACCTCTTTTGCCAATTGAGTGAGCCTATTTTTCAAGGTGTTATTTTCTCCAGCATTTTTTTGGGTCTCCTTTACCAAGGTATTGACCCGTTTTTCATGCTTTTCTTGCATCTCTCTCATTTCTCTTCCCAGTTTTTCCTCCACCTGTCTAACTTGATTTTCAAAATCCTTTTTGAGCTCTTCCATGGCCTAAGTCCATTGGATATCTATTTTGGATGTTTGGGATACAGAGGCCTTGACTTCTATGTCTTTCCCTGATGGTAAGCATTGTTCTTCCTCATCAGAAAGGAAAGGAGGAAATATCTGTTCACCAAGAAAGTAACCTTCTATGGTCTTATTTTTCTTCCCTTTTCTGGGCATTTTCCCAGCCAGTTACTTGACTTCTGAGATTCCTCTCCACCCCTGCCTCACTAGTGCTTGGGGTCTGAGATTCAAATGCTGCTTCCCAGCCTCAGGGGTTTCAGCAGGGGGGTGGCGGGGCTGCTATTCAGTGGGATTAAGTTCTGGTGCTCAGGTGGGGGCAGGGCCATCGTCCAGGCTCTGTTCCCTCAGGAGGTTTATGCAGAGATCTTCAACAATGGAACAGAGGTCTTGCCTGCTTTGGGAGCCCCTGTCCGCTGCTTCCTCCTGAGGGGGCCTGAGTTATGGAGACACCCTGCTCCCCTCTCAGCTGGCCAGATAGGGTCTCTCATTGACCTGTAGTGCCTGTGGGTTGAGGGACTTTTGCGGCTGCTGGAGATTCCATCCCTGAAGCCTGCTTGGATCTGCTCCTCTCGGGGCCACGTGGTCAAGGCAGGACTAGGCTCTGCTCTGGGTCCGGTGCGTGATGGACCTTTGGTTTTAGTTTTTCAGGGCTCTCTGGAACAGAAATCTCTTCTACTCTGTTGCTGCACGGCTTCCACTGCTCCAGAATTTGTTGGGAGTTCTTTTTACAGGTAATTTATGGGCTGTGGGTTTGGAGCTAGCATATGTGAATCTTTCTACTCTGCCATCTTGGCTCCTCCCTGGTTCACACTTTTTATGCTCTTCTCTCATTCACTTTCTAATCCCTTTCAGTGTAGCTTCTGGCCTCATCACTTATCTGAAATTACTCTTTCTAAAGTTGCCTGTGCTCCCACAACTGCCAGATCCAATGACCTTTTCTCAGTCCTCATCCTTCTTGATCTATCTGCAGCATTTGACTATCTTTTCCTGAACATTCTTCTTTGGATTTTCATGATACTGTTTTTGGTTTTCCTTCTATGTCTCTGTCATTCCTCAGTTTCCTTTGCTGAATTATGATCTGTGAGTTGCTCCCTAAATCTGTCCAGGCCTTCTCTTCTTTCTCTATACTCTGTCTTGGTAATCTCAGGGATTTACCATAGGCATCTGTATGCAGATGATTCCCAGATCTCTATACCCAGCCCTAGTCTCTCTCTCCTTATCTCCAATATCCCACATCACCAGGTTCCTATTGAATATTTTCCTCCAGATGTCTCATATGCATCTGAAACTTAGTATGTTCAAAAGATAACACTGTATCTTTCCACCTCAAGCCTATCTGTCTTCTAAATGTCTCTGTCTCTTGACAGAGAGCACCATAATCCATCCTTACAGTCACTCAGGTTCACAACCTTAAAGTCATCATCAATATTTTATTCCCTTTTACTCCTCCATTCCCATATCCAATCAGTTGTCAAGTTTTGCTAATTCAATGATTTTAAAAAAACAAAACACCTCAGGACTTGTAGACATCATTTCAAATAAATGAAACTATTAAGATCTAATATACATTTACCAAATAGTATAGTAACCAAGTCTTGCAGGAAATGCTAACTAAAATGAAAAAATCTATATAGTAAGATACTAATTTTGGATAACCTTAATGTTCCTAGTACTTGACAAATCTAATAGGACGATAAAGAAAAAGGACATTATAGATTTAAACAAAATATTGGAAAGGTTTTGATATATCTAAGGAGACTTCTAAATGGAAGTCTCAGAGAATACATGTATGCTCAGGCTCCCATGTGTCTTAAAAAAAAATGTGTTAGGCCAGAAGGAAATAATTGACAAATGTAGGAAAGCAGATATCTTAAATGTCATTTATAGATTATAATGTGAAATTGTAAGAAATGGGAACAAGAGATGCAATCCTAAATTAAGATTAATTATTATTTAATATAAATAATTATTTTTTAAAATAATTAAATAATTAATTAAATAATTAAAAAATAAAATAAATTAATTAAATAATTAAAAAATAAAATAAATATTATTTAATATAAATAATTATCATTATTTAATGATATGCTAAATAATGAGATCAAAGACCAAATCACTAAATAATTTTTAATATTATGAAAAAGTGTGATCATAATGAGTCAATGACACTAAAATATATAAGTTATGCCTAAAGCAGTCCTGAAAGCAAATTTTATATATATGAACACATTAAGAAAGGAGAAAAAGGACTAATGACTTGAGAATGCAATAAAAAAACCTAGAAGGCTGACAATTAATAATCGCCAAACAAGTATAGAGATTTTTGAATTTTAAATGTGAGATAAACAGAATAAAATATTTTAAAAACTTGAACAATTAAATAGCTAATTTTTTTTTTTAAAAAAGACCAACGAAGTTTATAAATCACTAGTAATCTGGGTTTTTTTTTATGAAGGAGAGAAAAACCAAGTTCATAGAATAAAAAATGAAAAGAATTATTCACAACAAATCAAAGGGATGCAAATAAATACTAGAAATTACTGTACCAAATTATTTGACAATGAAAATGAAAACTTAAATAAAAGTAACAACTATAAAAAAAGAAACTGCAAACAAATAACATAAAAAGTTAATCCCAGAAAGATAAAGAAAAGCTCAGAAAAGTGAGCAAGTCATAAATGAACTCCCATTTTAAAAAAAAGCACAACTCCAGGTTCAGATAGATTGACAAGTAAATTTTATAACATCTGAAATTATGCTACATAAAAAACAGAGAAAGAAAATACTCTATGACATTCTTATGAGATAAACACATTTTAGATTCTGAAATCAGAGAGTGAAAGCAGAGAATAAGACTATAGACTAATGTCCCTGATAGTGATGCAAAAATACCTAAATAAAATTCAGTCAAAAGGCAAATAAAAATCATTTTCACCAAGCTGAAATTATGCCAGGGATGCAAAGATGGATCAACATCTTATACTATAGATTACAATAAATTCAAAACAGATGAATAAAAAGTCACATTACTAAAAAATTAAAGGAGAATGAAAAGGTTATATCTCACAATTGTGGATAGAGAATGAATCACAGCATAGAAAATATCATGAAACACAAAACAGATAATTAATTATTAAAGAAAAATTTTTTTAAAGCTTTTGAACAAATAAAATTAAAGCAGCTAAACAGAAGAAAAGATAAAGGCTAGGAAAAAAGATCTTTTACACAGACTACTCTGATAAAAGTACAAAATGCAAAATCTATTGGGAATTGACATAAATCTATAACATCAAAAGCTATTTCCCAAAGGTCAAATGCTATAAACAAATGGTTCTCAAAGGAAGAAATGCAAACTGTCAAAAGCCATTTTAACAAATGCCCCAAATTATGAATTAGAGAATTGCAAATTTTAAAAACTCTGAAGTATCTATCATGTGACACACATGAAATTGGCAAAGATAGAACAATTCAATGTTGACAAGTGATAGTCTAGTTAGAGTAGGTATCCTTCCCCCAGAAGGAAGAAGGGAAATGGAGGTTTGAAAAAAAAAGAAAGAACGACTAATGAGTCCATTGACTTTAGCTCCTAACATGAAAGAAGTTCTAACAACCTTATATTTATTCTTAATTGATCCATTTATGATCGGCATATTTGATTGGCATTTAGGGAAGTTGTGTTTATGGCAGCTTACTGCACTTGTAAAAATCTCTAGTTCCCTGAACCTTTATTTAAGGTTGTCATCCTTCTAAGATCAGAACCCTGACCAAATAGACAGAGCAGGGATTCAGCAAAATAGGCATTACTAGTCCCAAGCACTTTAGAAAACAATTGGGAATTATGCAAGAAAAGATACAAAAGTGTTTATCTTCTTTATCCTACTTAATGAGATAATATGCAAAGGTGGAAAAGACTTAACTGAAATAAATCATTAACAGCAATATTATTTGTAATGACAAAAATGTGAAAGCAAACAGTATGCCCTAAGACTGAGGCCAGGTTGAACATATTATGTCAATGAGTGCATGTAATGGAATATTCGAAGAATTGAAGTAATATAGGAAAGACTCAAATAAACAAAGCAGAACCAAAAGAACATTATACACAGTTACAACAGCTACAGAAATGAAGTCACTTTTAAATGGAAAGAAAATTCAGATAATGTTATTGGACAATGTTGGTATCAATTTGTCAAAAATATTTACCTATCCTTTCTTTCAAAAAAATGGAAAACTTCTAAAGGGAAAGATAACTTGCAGAAAGTTTAATTTTTCAGATAAAGAAAATGAAGATTTAAAGAGGTAAATTTGCTTGAGGTAATATGGTTAGGAACTAGAACTCAAACCTAGGTCTCTTCCATTGTAATGACTGTTTCCCCTTTGTCTTCCTCCCTCTACTGATACATATGGGTAGTGCTTCAGATAGGAACTTGGAGACCTACTCGACTTTAAATTTATCCCAGTCCACAGACTCACCAACAACAGTTTAAGTAGTATAGAATCAACTCCCAATAGCTAATTCAAAATGCCAGGTTTCTATTTTGGAGATCCTCCCATTAACAGAAGATGAAAGACACCATACCTACCCTATACCAGTTGCATCAATTTCCTGATTCAAGAGCAAAACATATAGACACTCATAATGTGGGGAAAGGAGAATCAAACTCTGTGTCTCCAAATGCTCCAGGGACAGGGTTCCTTAAGGAACTAAATCTTGCAATAAGCAACTCTCCATCAAGGCATCCAGAGGTATAAGTTCTGAAAGAACTCGTAGAATGAAGGAGCTTGTGTAGACAACTAGCTCTGGGTGGGTGATCAAGGGGAGTCAACAGCTTTCTTCTCTGTGGCCCAGAGAGGTGAAGCCACTGCCTCATATTGTAACATGGCACCTTTGGGTTCAACACACCAAGTGACCTGCTCCCAGCCTTGGCTAGAGATGGATACAGAAGAAAGACAGTAATACTTTTCCTACCTTTCTTTTGTCTTAGGGGAAATAGAGTTAGATTAAAAACAGTAAATAACATCTGAACACTTGCTAGATATTACATGGCTACACTAAAGTTTTGGCATATCATTATATTTTATCTTAAAAGAACAGAATCAAAGACTAGTAGAGCTAGAAAGAATCCCTTACTCAGGACCCCTTCCATCACTTCCTACCCTGCCACTGACTAGATATGACATTGGTCATATCCATTATGGACCCTCAGTTTCTTCATCTGTAAAATGAAGCCATTAGTTTAGAGATGATCCAAAATCCCAGACAAATCAGCTATGATTGACTTAGCTCTTCTTGGCAATACAGTGATCCAAGACAATTCCAAAGGACTCATGATTGAAAACGCCATCCACATCAGAGAAAGAAGTGATAGAATATGAATACAGTTTGAAGCATATTATTTTCACTTATTTTGGTGATTTTAAAAATTTTGTTCTGTTTCTTCTTTCACAGCATGACTAATGTGGAAATATGTTTTACGTGACTGCACATATATAACCTCTATCAGATTGCTTGCCATCTAGGGGAGGGAAGAGGGGAGGGGAGGGAAGGGGAGGGAGAGAGAAAAACTTGGAACTCAAAATCTTTCAAAAAATGAATGTTGAACATTGTCTTTACACATAATTGGAAAAAATACTATTAAATAAAAAAATAAAATCCCATCCAGCATTAACTTTCTAAGATTAATTAGTAATTTATTATTGTAATAAACAGTAGAAGCATAGCATTATGAAATTTGAGAGTTGACCTTTAGAGGGACCTTAGTTATGATTTAATAACAGGAAATTCATTACTGCCCCCTATCTACCCAAGGCAACCTTTTTCTGTTGATGAGTAGCTTTAACTATGATGCAGTTTTTCCTTATATTGAGAAAAAAATTTAACCTCATTGCTAAACATTGGTCCTAGTTCTGCCCTTTGGAATCAAGCAAAACAAGTCTAATCTCTTATCCTTCCAGGAGGAAGATAGCCGTTATGTCTCCCTAAATCTTGGCCCCTCTGTCCTACTTCCTCCTTCTACTGGTAGATAAGAACACAAGCTCAGTAAGCTTTGTAGAAGAAAAGTTTAACTGACTAGAGTGCTAGATGTAGTTCCTATGATAGTTTATGTGTATATATATATGTATATATACACACACATATATGTACACATGTATATCATTGTGTATACATACACACACATATAGATAGATGTGTAGATACACATATATATCCAATATATAGCCAAGTATAACTGGGCCCCAGTATACGCATCTGTAAGATGAGGCTGTTGGATGATTTTTAAATTCCCCTTGCAGTTCTAAATCATCAAGAGGCCTCCTATAGCCTCTCTCCCTTCAGAATCTCCATGGTCTGGTTCCACATTGCCTCCCATTGTTCCAGCCAGGCCCATTTCGTCTCACTGCCTTGCTTCACCTTTGTTCACACCAATTTCCACTGTCCAGAATGCCCCTTCCCCTCCACTCCCCTCTCCCTAACCTAATCTACCCCCTTCTTCTAGTTTCCTGGTCAGTATCAACCTAGCTCTTGGTGATGTAGCCCTTAGAGATGCCACTAAGCTTCTGCAGGCATTACTCTTGATTCCCTGAACCTGGATCGAAACCTCTATTGCCTGCCATTTTTATTTAAAATCTTGTCTCTTCACCTAATTGTAAGTTCCTTGAAGGCAGGAATAGACCATCTAAAGATTTTTGTGTCCACCCCATTGTCTAGTCTAATGGTCTTTATAAAATGGTTACTCAATCATAGGAACACAGGATCCAGAGCCAGCAGGACTTATCATTCCGTTATTCTCACATTCTCTAGTGGGTCCCAACCGATGGATCATGAACCCTTGGTGGCTATGGAGTTGATGCAAAGGGTCTTTGTGCAAATCCAAGAATAAGCCTTCCATAGTCTAATAATATCACATAACATGTACCAATGTAGGTAGATGCTTTTGTGACTAATAGGCATTCATTTAGAAAGTGTTACTGAATTCATACTAGTTTTTATCATCATTATGTATTTTCTCATTCGAAAGGTGCTAAAAATCCAACTATCAAATATAAACTAGTGAATTTTTTGTGATTGTATTTAAAGGGAGTTCTCATATTTGAAAAAGTTGGAAATCACTGAGCTAGTCTGAGGTCCTTCATTTGATTTTAGTTTTGCTTTATTTTTTCAAAATACCAGAATCACATTCTAATACTGTTCCCTCTTGCCCTAACCCCACCCCATCTTCTTGCAAAATGAACTGATACTCTTGTTTGATATTCATAGTCAAAGTTCTCCTCCCCACCCATCTTTCAATTCCCTTCATCTCTCATTTTACAGAGGAAGAAACAAACCCAGAGAATGGAACGGGCTGAGATGGCAAAGCTATTAAGTGAAAGAGTTAGGATTGAGACACAGGGCAGGGCCTCTGGTTCTGGGGTTCTTTTCCTCTACCACCCTGCCTCAATTTATTGGTTAATTATCTTTATCTTTCACATTGGGGGCTTCCTGAGAGGAGAAGGCTTGGTTTCTTTCTCATCCTGTCACTTGTCTTTGTCAGGGAGATGGAAATCTCCTTACCTAGATGCCCCATGATCTTTGAACCGGGCCTCTATCAAGCTAATATTTCCCTTCTTGGTGCCTTCTACCTTCTCTCTCCATATCCTGAGATTCCTCATCAAGGTTCAAAAACTTATAGACAAGTTGTAGATTCAGTTAATTCTCTCAATTTTGTCATTTTATATTTCATGCATGACCTCTCTTCCCTCAGGGATAGAGTAAAAGGGAATGAGGCTAAATATTGGAAAGAATTTAACAGCAGAAAATAAAGAATTGCAGGAATGGGTCCTGGAGGGAAGGCAAAAGCAGAAAGGGAAAAAACGGAGAGGAGCTTGACCTGCTTTATTTGGATGATGGGTGATCCTGACTCACGAGCATTGATAAATTGACTGCTAAGAGAGCAGTAGCAAAAAAGTATTTAACTTGTTTACAAGGTAGTTGTTTGCCTAAAATAGGGGCCCTATGGATGGACTATTGGACAATGAGCTCTGTAATTCCACTGTAGCATTATCATTCAACTTCTGGAATATCAATGACCAGGGTTGAATCCCATATTCCTATGCCCCTATGCTCAAAATAAATAGCTACCTCAGCCAGGAAGAGTGAGGACAATTCTGTTGTAGAATAAAGACAGACAAAAATGGGTCCCTGATCCAAGTCTCACTTCCCCTTCGTTGATACTGATAACTGCGATAACCATTTCAGAAATCATGGTGGTGGTTTGTTGGTGACTGCATCTATGGAATGATTCCAGTGAGATGAGAAAAATCAGCATTCCTGATCTCACAGAGTCCAGATTACAGCTTTCCAGCCTGAACCCTGCTGGAGTCATTACCTAGAAGCAGTGTGTTGGGGAAGGAGCTATGAGAAGATACCTGGGTTCTAACCCTAGTTATTTCCCACTATTCTATGTAGCCTTGGGAAAATCACTTTAATTCTCAATCTCATTCTCCCAAATTATCAAATAAATTATCAAGTGCCCAGATTAGCCTATGGGGTCAAATTAAAATCAAGGACATGTCATTTGAAAGCATGGTGAAGCACATTTATTAAAGAGAGATAAGGGAAGGGGCAGTTCTAAGAGTTAGGGAATCTCTGCCCTTTGATCTAATTCCTTACTTGAGAGACAAAAATCTAATCCCTACAGGTCAATGAAAGTCTATGAAACTCCTAGGTACCTTGTGTGGTCTCAGAGGGTTGCCTTGAATGACCTCCTCCCACCCTCACCCCTGCTCAGCCACCCTGCTAATTACAGGAGATTCCAGCCTGTTCTCTTTCTCTTAAAACAAGAGTGCGTGATTGATTTCGTACACACGAAGGCTTTCGCAAATATGTACACTCCTATACAGAGACACACACATCCATCCACGGTCACACACACACATAATACATATAACAGAAACATAGAATCTTGGAGTTGACACCTCAGAGACTCCTGAGTCCAATCTTCCAATCCCAGAGACATAAACAAGTAGCAAACATTTCATCTCATGCAGTCACCGACATATAGACATACACACATATAGAGGCTTGTGTGTCGTCACAAATACACTCATCCACCATCACACTTTCACAAATGGCTCTCGTGATGTCTCATCATGTCTCTTTCCCACCCCACTCTATGTTTCCCTTCTTCATTCCCATTTTTATTCCTCTACTCACCTGGGTTACAAACTTGTTTTCTTCCCATGCCCACAGCGGAGGGTCCTTATAGTCTTGTTTAATGGAAGCTGGAGGTCTGTAGGAATCAGTGTATGTACTTATAGGAGTCTTGGTCTTATGAGCAAAGAGGAACATGGTGGAATCCAGGCACCACCTTAGTGAGTAGCGCCTTCCGGAGTCGCTGGTTGAGCATCTGGAAGTACCCTGTTCCCAAGGATATGTACCACTTGTCTATAGGTGGTGTTGGGCTGCTGTGATCCATCTCTCCTCTTGGCCCACCCCCCCCAGACACCCTCCTATCCCCATCCCCCCACCCTGCACCCCACTGATCCCAGAGTTGCCTATTGTGACATCATTGCAGACCAGATCCCTCCCTCCCCATTAGGGTTAACAGATGAGTCCCAGGAGGTCATAGGTTACAGCTGCAAAGGATCCTGGGGACCATGAAGTCCAATTTCTTCACTTTTTAGATGGAGAAACTGAGGCTAAGAGCATAAATGATTTTGCCCTGGGTCACAGAGCTAGTAAGTATCTGAGGATGTGAACTAAGATGTTCTTGTTTGTAAGGTCTAGTGTCCTCTCAACTATGCCATACTGTCTCTAGGTCAACAACCCCCCCAATCCAACCAATCATTCTTTCCCCTCTTCTCCTTCATTAAGATTTCTAATAGGATCACAGTCTCAAAGGTGAAGAGAATTGGTATGTCATCTAATAAAATTGCTTGCTTTTCCCATTCCCATTTTCTGGATGAGAAAATTCAAAGATGAGAAGTGACTTGCCCAAGGGAACACATAGTTAATGACAGAGCTGAGATGAGTAGTCAACCCTAAGTATACTTCCAAGATGCACATTTGTTCTTCAGCCTCTGAAGGATAAAGCCTGAACCCAGACCCTTAGGGATCCCAGAAAGGTAGTGAGCTTCCTGAGCTGAAGGAAGCTTCCCTGTTGTAGAGACCATTGGGATTACAGATAGCGGATCCCTGAAGAGCCTTCTTGCCTGCTGATTGGGCAGTTTTTGACGTTCCATACACATCAATTTCCCCTCACTGAGACCAGGAGGAGGAACAAGGGGGCTGGGCAGCCCAAGTAGGAAGGAACAAGAGAGCTGAGAGCAGAGCATCCCTCTCAGACAGTGTCAGTCCCCTCACTTTGTAGTCATTCTGTGTGTGTGTGTGTGTGTGCGTATACACATTTGTACAATGCCTGGTACAGGCAGACTGTCATCTTCCAGCGGTGAGATGGGTGGATACCACCACCACCTCCACAAAGAACTTTCATTTCCTTGATTCTTTCTCCTTGTCCAACAGGGACCCAGGAGGACAAGCACAAAGTCAGGACAACCTGGCTTAAGCGTCTTTCAGCTCTAATGACTGTGATCCTGCCTCAGGATGCCGGGCATCCAGACTATGTGAAGTAACGGTTGCTTATCTGTACTGGTACAGTGTTTTGTCCCTGAGAGTTCTTTACACCATGTAATCAGAGGTTTAGCCTTTCCCCCTTCCTCCCCTCTCACCAACTCTGAATTGTAAATAGTTAATAAATGTACATTGACTTGAAAAGCCTGGCTCCTTACAGAGACAGCTAGGTGGTACAGTGGACAGAGCACTGGGCCTGATGTCAGGAAGACCTGAGTTCAAATCCAGTCTCAGATGTTTACCAGTTGTGTAATCCCGAGCAAATGGCTTAACCTGTCTCAGTCTCCTCATCTATAAAATGGGGATAATACTAGCACCTACCTCCCAGGATTGTGAGGATGACACCTTAGTGTAGTAGCCTGATACACTATATAAGTGGTTGTTTCGTTACATCCTTTCCTCAGTGTGGGGCTAGGTTGAGGTTATGAATGTTGCTGGCTAACCAAGGAGACTCAAGACTCTGCAAGATCAGGCCGTGCCCTGAGTCATAGTCTAAGGGAGAAGAATCTAGAACCCAAGTATCCTGCATCCTAACCACACTTCCCCAGGTGTCTCCCCCACCAACCCCTCACCAGGGAACCAGGGAGACATGGGGCAGGCTTGTTCATATTATGCTTTTTAATATCATTAATTGTGTTACACGACACACAACCAGGAACGATGATAAATACTGCGATGGAAATGTTAAAAAAATATTATACATGTCTCATGTCTCCAAAAAACACCTTTTAAATAAATTAATGCAGAGTAACTGACACTCCAAAGGAAGAGAACCCATAGTCAGGAGGCCTGGGCTGAGGGCTGGGGCAGGGCTGGGGACCAGCAAGGTTAAGGCAAGTACCTACAAGGACAGGGTCAGAGGAAAGAAGGGGAGGTGAGCTGGCAGGAAGGGGTCATATCATGGGAGAGGGAGAGCTATACAGAAAGCTTGATTCTTCCAAACCTTATGAAGTGGCCTGGAGGCTCCTGCTTCCCTCCCTCCCTCTCCCAGCCTGGGGGTCAGACACAGAGGGGAGAATACCTTGGCTCCCAGCAGTGAGAAGAGCAGGTACCACCACCACCTCCACAAAAAACTTTCTCATTTCCTTGATTCCTTCTCCTTATCCTACAGGGATCCAGGGAGGGCAAGCACAAAGCTCATCAGTCCAACCCACATCAGAACACAGGCATCCTGTTTGCATTCTAAGGAATTAAGCCCTACTGGCTGGTAATGGTACAATCCCTAGTCAGAAGTGAAGTTATAGGGTCCACCTGAGAGGGAAGATGCAAGAAGACAGGTAGGCTCATGGCGCCTGACTGTAGAGCAGGGATCTAAGGGAAGAGAGGAGGTCTTAGTAGTTGAAACAGGGCAGTCTAGGTTTTAGGGGTGGGAAGACCACTATTTCTGGGGGTCAGAAGACTTCTTATACATGAATGGGGGATGAGAATAAGCCAGTCCCACCCTTGGATGGGAGTCCTATTTCCACCCCAACGATTTGCAGATCTGCTTGTGGCTGGACCTTTCATCTCCCATAGGCACCACTCCTCTGGATAATCCTACCCTCAGGAATGCCACCATTGCCGTACACTGGATGGGGGTGGTCGCTGGAGAAAGATGGGGAGCTACAACTTACATGGCTGCCCACTTACCCCCATCACCCTAAGGGTAAGGAAAGTGTTTCTGAGGAGCCAGCAAACAGTAGTGGAGAGGGTAGTAACCTCTCTACTCTTTCAGAGTCACATCTGGCCTCTCTGGGGACATTAAATGGTGCTTGGACACTGAGTGTGGCTGGAGATATATATGCATACATAACTATATGTATATACATACACATACATATGTGTGTAATTGTGTTGGGGCAGAGGGAGAGATGGTTCAACTAATGAGTGACTGTACCTGCATGTGGTACCATATGAAGGACTGAGGGGGAAAGTGCTCCCTCCTTTCCCCTCTACCCATCAGGACAGGGAGATCCTCTTCCCTTGGGTAACCAGGCTTGAGAAATCTTGGGCTAGTCTATATAATCTGTACCCCAATCCCACATAAGAGGTGGGAAGGCTGAGGCAGGGCACACAAAGAGAGGCTAGAGGATAGGCGGGAGGGAAGCCTTGCTGGGCTTATGTCTGGGGAAGGTCCTGCAGACTGTTTCACAAATCGACTTTTCCAGGGCTGGCCCATCCCAGGCTGGGACAGAGAAGACCAAAACTTGGCTTGGTCTGGTCCACCTTGATCCTGCTTCTTCCACTTCCCAGTGTTAAAGGCAGGGACCCTCTGAACCTCCCTCCTTCCCCAAATGCCTTTCTGTTTTCACCAAATACATAGCTCCAGAGAGCTAGGCAAGTGCCAGTAAGCACACTTTTCCCTTGTACTTGATCAGCCTTTGAGGTCACTGCCCATCCTGAAACTAAGAGCATCCCTTAGCATTTGGGATCATGTTCTCTCCTCTAATAAGGGGAGGCAAATTCAGGATCCAGGACTCTCAGGAAGAAGGGTCCAGGATTTTTTCTTGCCTTTTATGGTGCTATTAGGGCCCTATTCCCACTCTGACCCTTCTACTCTAATGCCAGTAGTAGCACAGATGTGCATGTACCTACACACTTGTACAGACACACAAACACACACATATATTCACTCTGTTTCTCTCTCTCTCTCACACACACACACACTTCCCTGAAGATGCTTATCCTATGCAGCCTCCTCTGAGCCTCATGAAGGGGAGGACGTGGACAACAGTGGTGACTTCCCGAGCAGCAAGTTCAGCTCACTCATGAGTGATCATGGGAAGGAAGCTAGCTGTGTGGGTAGGGGAGAGCAGGTTAAGAGGCAGTCCCTGTACTGCAGACCCAAAGGAAATCCTGGCAGAACCATAGGGCAAGGGAGGTAGGCAGGCCTGGTGGGGCTCAGCTCTAGCTAACCAGAGTAGGGAGGGGACTGACAGTAACTCCCTCTCTTTTCCTGCTTCCAGCTCCCCACAAAGGCTTGATGGAGAAAAGGGGAGGAGTGGGGTGAGGCTGGGCCAGAAGCAGCTCCCTCGATTCACCACCTAAAACCCACCAGGGCACTAAGAGAACGAGGCAGACAGGAGTTCATCCTCACTCCCACCTTGGTCCTGATCTCATGTACACTGCTGCTCCCTTGTCCCTCCACAGAAAGGAGAGGAAAACACACAGACGGTAGGTGACAGAGAGGGAGAGAGACAGAGGATGACAGCAAGAGATGAAGCTGCTCCCCCGGTGATGGAGATGGGAGGGCTCCCTTCCACCCTTATGTCCCCTAGAAAAATGATGGGAAACGAAGCCCAGCAACTGTGCCTGACTTGGACAGAACAGAAGGGGAGGGGAGATGGAGACTAAACATCGAAAAAATCTAAAAATCAGTGTGTAGGTCAGAAGGCAGGAGGAAGACAAGCCAGGGCCAGGAAAGATAACAAGTTCCCACAGTTCACATCTCGAGGCTGAGCCAGGGCTAGTCAGGCCGGGTTAGGCGGAGCAGCCCTGCAGCTGGCCTTGTTGAGCCATTCCACGAGGAGTCTTTGGGGTGACCTTCAGCTGCCAGGTGTTCTATTTCTGTAGCAGATCATCATGGGGAAATCTCCAAGGACCTCTGGGGGAAGACTTTGAGCCTGAGACTTCCTGGGACATCAGACTGGGTCATGCCTTGGCCTGAAGACAATCTGGAAGAGCTCTCTTCTGAATGAAACACAGATTGACTTACCCTAGGCCAATGGAGGCCAGAGCTGCAAGCTGCCTCCCTTGTCAATCCCCTTTCAGCCCTCACTAACCCCTGGTATCTCTTCTTCTCCCATCTCCCTTTCCTGCTTTCCCTACACTTTTGGCCAGTTTATCTGCTGAAGACAGTCATGGCTGGGAAGCCAATGGAGGTGGTGGTGGTTTTAGGGAGAAGGGGAAGCTGGCTGAGTCCCCTCTAAACAAATCAATGAACAAAGAGCCCCTATCACCCTCCCCCCACCCCCACCCCCCCCAGTGAAATCTCATTTTGGTTTCTCCCGGCTTCATGAACACAGAGGTACACGTCCTACCATAGGAGGAAGCAATGGCTGTTAAGAAGTTGGCCAATGGCTACAGCCAGGACCAGGGCCCCAAATGGGAACTAGGGAGGGAACGGGCGCCAGATGTGCCTCCTCCCCTCTCTGCCCCTGTCCTGGCCTATGCTGGCCGTTACTGAATGTGGCAGGCAGTAGAGGAAGTGGCCTGGCAGCACATGCACGTGGGGTTCACAGATTTAGGGGGGATGAGGTCGAGGTCCTCGTCATCAGGGATCTCATCTAACCGGTAACCATCCTTCAGCAGCTGGATGTTCAAGTCTTGGTTGATCTGCTGTAGGCAAAGCGGAGGGCGGTCAAACCTAGGGTGAAGGTGGGGGCAAGCAGGCCTACAGTCCTAATTAGCCCCAGGAATTAACTTGTAGGCTCTATCCTCCACCATGCAAAACCCATCTCTCCTCCTTCCTAGGCTCCTCCCCCTATCTCTGAGGCCCCACCCTCCTACCTTCCTGGTTCTATCTCTACTGCCCTAATATCCTCTTTTACCCCTTCCCCACCCCCATCTCCAAAGTCCTATCCTTTAAGATTCTACTCCTGCCTCTTGGCCTAGGATCCTATTTCTTATCTTCTCTTCCCACATCTCAGTCCCACTCCTATGTCTCAGACACTCTACCATATATACCTCCTAGGTTGTAACCCTATTTCCCAGTCTCTGCTCCATTATTTTTAGCACCAAGGAGAAGCCGCAGGCAGGTACAAGTTTTTCTTCATGATGAAAAACCTCCAGACGTTCCCATGACTCACCTCTGCCGAGGAGTAGCCCGAGGAGGAATATCTGGACATGTCAAAGTCATCATCACTGTAAGCACAGATAAGAAGAAAAAGATCACTGATGACTTGAAAGTCTGGGTCCTCAGTCTCACTTCTTTGGGGGTGTGAGGACTAAATGCTGTCCCTGAACTGGGGCTGTGGATGACTTTTCACTAGTTAATGGACTACCCTTGCAATTAATTTGGATTCTCAGCGCCAAGGCCTAACTCTCCTTCGGCAGGAATAGTTTTATAGAGGCTGGATTGTTTAATGGGAAGAACGCTGGTTGCAAAGTCAGAAACTGTCAAATCTCAATTCAGATCTAGAGATAACCTCATTTTTACCGATGAGAAAGCAGGCCTAGAGAGGTGAAGTGAGGTGCTTAAGTAGCAGACCCAGAACCTGAATCCGGGTCACTCTCTCCAAATCCAGTGCTCTTTCAGCTACAACATGCTGACCTCTGTGCCTTCCCTTTCACCCAGATGGGCCTCAGTTTCCTCATCTGCAAAAGGAAGGCACTGGGTTGCAAAGCCCTAAGGTCCCTTCTGAGTTGAAATCCTTAAATCCATCTATGATCCTATGAAGAACCCTTTCCCCTGGGGGGGTAGAGTCTGGGGAAAGGAGAGGGGGGTGGGTCACAAGAGCCCACCTCTGGCCTTCCCTCTCCTTATACTCCCATTACAATGGTTCAGGACCATCTTAAATGAACTCTAAGCTCATTTTGTGAGTCCATTCAATTACGCTCCCCAAACAGGACTCACTAAGCATCCTTCTTCTTACTCTCTTTCCAACCTCCTTCCCTTTACTGGTATTAATCTAAGTTCCCCCTTTCTTTTTTGCTTTTTTTTAATTAAAATTTTTGAACTTAATTAACATCAACAAAAATGAACACTTTACTACACAAAGAACAGAGAACTGCGTATAAGACTGCGAGTATTAGATACAGTTTGTGTTTTTAAGAACATTTCTATTAAATTTAACATGATAGTACCAAACACTACCCTGGTTGTGTCCCCTTTTTCATTTCTGTTCTGCCCCCCTACTCCTTTTTTATTTTCTAGTTAAGTCCTCCCTTTACGCTGTTTTCTGACATGCAAACTGGGCTCAGGGAATTTCCCTCAAGTGGTCCAGAGGTTCCCAGAGGAAGGCTGGAAGCTCCCACATCAACCCGCCTATCTTATTCTAGGAATGCTTGGGGTTCATTTGCCCTAGGTTTACTATTTCCTTTTATAGATGGGGAAGGTGAGGTTCTGAGAGTGGTGATGACACGCCCAAGAGGAAACAAAGATCCTCTGCACAGAGAGGAAAAGGAAGTAAAAGGAACCAGTACCAGTCCTCCTTCAACACCATCTCTTTTTATCCAGATGAATGAATGAAAGAAGCACCTATGAAGAGTGAATGCTTGCAATGTTGTTTCTCAAAGGACAGTGCGAATACGACAGAAAAGGAAAACGACAAATTTTGGAGGAGATGTGGGAAAATTGAGATATCAATGCACTGGTGGTAGAGTTGTAAACTGACCCAACCATTTTGAAGACCAATTTTGGAACTATGCCCAAAGGACTATGAAGCTGAGAATACCCTTTGACCCAGTAATACCACTACTAGGTCTATATCCCAAAGAGATTTTTAAAAAAGGAAAAGGACCAATATGTACAAAAATATTTATAACAGCTTGTTCTGTGGTGGCCAAGAATTGGAAATTGAGATGATACCCATCAGTTGGGGAATGACTGAACAAGTTGCAGTATATGACTGTGATAGAATACTATTGTGCTATCAGAAATGATGAGTAGGATGGTTTCAGAGAAACCTGGAAAGTTTTCCATGGCTTGATGATACAAAGTGAAGCGAGGAGAACAAGAGAACATTGTACTCAGTACTGCTGCACTCGTCCTTTGTTGCTGAAGAAGACCACACCATGAGAGAAATAATGACATGACTTGCACTTGACTTTGTTTTGAGTGAGGTAGGGCTGTGCAGGTCACCAGCCTCACTTCTCCTCCAGAGTCATCTGAATCCAGTGACCAGATATTCATCAGGATGACTGGAGATGGCCCAGGATGCAATGGGAGACCTCGGCCTCCTGAGGTCAACAGCAATACTGTATGATGATCAACTGTGAATGACTTAGCTCTTCTCAGCAATAAAAAGATCCAAGACAATTCTGAGGAACTTATGATGAAAAATGCTCCCTACCTCAACAGAAAGAACTGATGGAGTCTGAATGTAGACTCCATATATAATAGCATACTATTTTTTACTTTCTTTTTTTGTGCATGGTTTTTTTGTGTGTTTTCTTTCATAATGTGACTGATATGGAAATATGGTTTACATAATTAAACATGTATATCCTACATAAAATTACCTGCCTTCTCAAAGAAGGGGGAAGAGAAGGAGGGAGGGAATTTGGAACTCGATATTATAAAAAAATAAATGTTAAAATTGTAATTGGAAAAAAATAAAAATATTTAACTTTTTAACAAATGGACAGTGAGGATCATAAGCAGGATCTCTTACCACTTGGAATCACCTACTCTTATTAATGTTGATATAAAATATTTTGTTATTGTAAAACTATACTAGTAGGATTCTAGGGAAAAATTGTGAACTAAGGTGATTGAACTACACGATCTCTATGTAGGACACTCAGACAAATAGGGCAGTGTTTGTACTATTATGTCAAATTCAATATAAACTTTTAGAAAATCAAGCTTTAGGCAACAGTGTTCAGCTTTAACACTGTAGGATAAGAAGGACATTCCTTTTCCCTGGGGGTGAGGCAGTCACTGAGGTACATGTCAGAGAGAACATGGAAAAGTGAGGAAGGAGGGAATTGTTAGCATCAAGTCTTGGAGCTTAGGATCTGTCAGTCATTTCTGCTGTCCAATAAAAACAGTTGTCATTTGCATAGTGCTTCATATACATGATCTCATTTGATCCCTGCAATCATACTGTGAGATGAGAACTACAGGTATTACTCCTACTGAAGAGATGGGGAAACTGAGACTCAGAGAACTGAAGGGACCTGCCCCAATATGGTTACATAGCCAGTAACCATCAAAAGCTGGATTCTGAGGCAGATCTTATCTTGCTAACCCCAGACTCAGCATTCTATTCCCTCTCCCAATGAGAGGAGAGCTAGAGGACAAGAAACAGAAACTTAGTAAGGAGACCCTAAGTCTGATGAGAGTGAGGCTGTGAAATGAAAAGATGTTCTATGCCAGGCAAACAGGACTGGGAAAAGCTGCCCTCTGCTACTGAAGTAAAAAATCAGAGACCGTGGGTTCAAATTCTGGCCCCACCACTTACTACCTTTGTGACTTTGGGCAGATCACATGACCTCTATGGGCCTCAGTTTCCTCTTCTGTAAAATGAGTGGGTTGGACTACATAGCCTCTAAGGGCTCTTCCTGATCTAAATCAATAATCTTATGATCCTGTGAAACCACATGGTTGCTAGTAAGGCCAGGCCCCAAAGTGAGCCAGGAGCAGACAAGCAGAAACAGCCCAAAAGACCAGACAGCAACAGGCTTCAGAGGACGTGGACAGAGCAGTTCTAATTTCTCTTGGATTCTGCCTGTTCTTCCATCCAAGATTTTACATAGACTTTGGTCTCACACTTTCCCTGAAGGACAGGAGGTTCAGGTGCCTTCTTCAGTTACTGTAACCATCCCTCCTCCTACAGGGCTGCCAGCCGTGGGCAGAGATGGCTTCTCTCTCCCTAGTGAGGTGAGGGTGATACTTCCAGGCCCTGGATCCTATCCTCGGAGAGTGAAGGGAGGTGACTACACAGTTAGTATATGGTGGCCTGGAGCCCAGGAGAAAAATCCAGGGACCAGGTAGTGCTTTTCTTATGCAGGAGATGATGAATCCTACTGTTGTAGGATTTCCAGGGCCTGCAGCCAGAAATCTCCAGAAGGAGCAGAGGTCAATGAGGTCAGCAGCAAATGGCTTAAAACCCAAGAAGATATTTTTGGAAGCAGGTAAGAAAGCCAGGCTCCAACGTGGGAACCAACATGATTGCAGAGTGGAGTTACGTGTAACAACGGCTTAGGGAGTCATATCAATGCCCCAGCCTAGCATGGTGCCTTGCACACAACAGGTTCTTAATAAACATTTACTGAATTAAATCCCAGGACCAAGGGAATCCACACCCAGGGAAGACTAGAAAATCAGTTCTGGATAGCTGAAAGAGCTATCTCTTCCCATCTAGAAGTTTCTTTTTCATCTCTCTCTCTCTCCCTCCCCTGCCACTTTCTCTCTCACTCTCTCCCTCTCTCTCCCTTTCTCTGTCTGTCTGTCTGTCTGTCTCTCTCTCTCTCTCTCTCTCTCACACACACACACACACACACACTTCATTTATTTATTTTAGTTTCAAGTCCATCCTCTGTCCCAGGCCTCCATACCTGTCCGTGTCAAGGGCCACCAATGGCTTCTCGTCTGGACTCTGATCAAGTGAAGAGTATCCTTTATTGGGGACAACCAGTCTGGAAAAAAAAAGAAGAGATGGGTCATGATTAGCTGGCCATGGCAGGCCCTTTCCATTTTTTTGCCTATTTGTTCTGAGCATTATGCTAGGAGGTCTAAGCTTTCCATTCCATCCCAAAGGGAACAACTGGCATACTGAACTCTGGACAGAGTGGTCCATGCCAGGTACTCTTGAATACATCAGGAGCCAGGCACCAGGGAAGGCCCTGTCTGAAGCCTATAAGCAGGATGGTCAAGGACATAAACCTAAGGATTGCCTAAGTCTGGAGCCAGGAGGACTCAATGCTCCCAAGTCCCTACCAATTATGGGGCCACTGTCTGCTTCCTCTCCCACTTATCATATCCCAGGACCCTACTCTAGAAGAATAAAGATGCAAAGGCAGCTCTGTCAGTTAGGGTGATCTGCATGACACAGCAGGGGACAGAGAAGAAACTTTTACCTTGTCCGGGCCATCACGTTGTTCTTCTTGGGCTGCTGGTTGACTGGACTGCCCATGGTGCCATTTTTCAAGGAACCCTTTCGAGCGAGCTCTCGCTGTTTCTCTGCAGAGGGAACATGGTTATTATGAGGATGAGGCTGATGCCTCATGGTACTCTGGCTCCTGATAACAGAAAGACAGTGGCAGCCTGGACTGGTAAGGGAAGGAAGCTGCTTTTCTTGCCCTCTCCCACTAGGCCATCCACTGAAAAGGAAGCTCAAATCATCCATTTTCATAAAGCAGCTGAGTTCTAGGGCCTGATTTAAACCCTAAGAACCTCCAACAAGTTCCTCCCTCCAACCAGCCTTGCTGATTCCTATAAAGAAGACATCAACAGTGGGGAGGAGCCAAGATGGCAGAGTAGAAAGACTCATGTATGCTAGCTCCGAATCCACAGCCCATAAATTTCCTGTAAAGAGAACTCCCCACAAATTCTGGAGCAGAGCAAGCACGCACCAACACAGTGGAAGAGATTTCCATTCCAGAGAGCCCTGGAAAGCCATCCCCTGGGGTCCATCGCGCCACAGACAGCGGAGCCCACCCCTGTGCTGCCCTGGTCAAGGCCCCAGAGAAGCAGATCCGAGCAGGCTTCAGGGACAGAATCTCCAGCGGCCGGGAAGGTCCCTCCACCCACAGACGCTACAAGTCAGTGAGAGAGATTTCTGGGCTGGCCGAGAGGGGAGGGGGTGTCTCCGTGACTCGGGCCCCCTCGGGAGGCAGTGGCAGAGGCAGCGGCAGTCTGGGACTCCCTGAGCAGACAGGAGCTCCATTACCAAAGGTCTCTGTATAAACCCCCTGAGGGAACTGAGCCTGGGAGACGGCCCTGCCCCCACCTGAGCACCAGAACTTAAGCTCACATTGAATAGCAGCCACGCCTGCCGCGGAAAGCTCTGAGGCTGGGAAGCAGCATTTGAATCTCAGACCCCAAGCACTGGCTGGGCAGATCTAGCAGGGGTGGAGAAGAATCTCAGAAGTCAAGTAACTGGCTGGGAAAATGCCCAGAAAAAGGAAGCAAAATAAGGAAGCAAAAGAGAACTACTTTATTGGGGAAGAGATGTTCCTTCCTCCCTTCATTTCTGATGAAGAAGTACAATGCTTGCCATCAGGGAAGGACGTGGAGGTCAGGGCCTCTCTATCCTAGACATCTGAGGTGGATGTCCGGTGGGCTCAGGCCATGGAAGAGTTCAAAAAGGATTTTGAAAATCAAGTTAGACAGATGGAGGAAAAACTGGGAAGAGAAATGAGAGAGATGCAAGAAAAGCATGAAAAACGGGTCAATACCTTGGTAAAGGAGTCCCAAAAAAATGCTGAAGAAAATAACACCTTGAAAAATAGGCTCACTCAATTGGCAAAAGAGGTTCAAAAAGCCAATGAGGACAAGAATGCTTTCAAAAGCAGAATTAGCCAAATGGAAAAAGAGGTTCAAAAGCCCACTGAAGAAAATAGTTCTCTCAAGATTAGAATGGAACAGATGGAGTCTAATGACTTTCTGAGAAACTAAGAAATCATAAAACAAAACCAAAAGAATGAAAAAATGGAAGATAATGTGAAATATCTCATTGGAAAAACAACTGACCTGGAAAATAGATCCAGGAGAGACAATTTAAAAATTATGGGACTACCTGAAAGCCATGATCAAAAAAAGAGCCTAGACATCATCTTTCATGAAATTGTCAAGGAAAACTGCCCTGAGATTCTAGAACCAGAGGCCAAAATAAGGATTCAAGGAATCCATCGATCACCGCCTGAAAGAGATCCAAAAAGAGAAAATCCTAGGAACATTGTGGCCAAATTCCAGAGTTCCCAGGTCAAGAAGAAAATATTGCAAGCAGCTAGAAAGAAACAATTCCAGTATTGTGGAAATACAATCAGGATAACACAAGATCTAGCAGCTTCTACATTAAGGGATCAAAGGGTGTGGAATAGGATATTCCAGAAGTCAAAGGAACTAGGACTCAAACCAAGAATCACCTACCCAGCAAAACTGAGTGTAATACTTCAGGGGAAAATACGGTCTTTCAATGAAACAGAGGACTTTCAAGCATTCTTGATGAAAAGACCAGAACTGAAAAGAAAATTTGACTTTCAAACACAAGAATGAGAAGAAGCATGAAAAAGTAAACAGCAAAGAGAAGTCATAAGGGATTTACCAAAGGTGAACTGTTTACATTCCTACATGGAAAGACAATATTTGTAACTCTTAAAACATTTCAGTATCTGGGTAGCTGGTGGGACCACACACAGACGTACACACACATACATGCACACATATATGTACATGCACACACACATACACACATGCACGCACACACAGAGACAGAGAGCACAGAGTGAATTGAATAGGATGGGATCATATCTTAAAAGAAATTAAGGTAAATGGTGAGAGAGAAATGTAGTGGGAGGAGAGAGGGTGAAATGGAATGGGGTAAATTATATCTCATTCAAGAGGCAAGCAGGAGACTTTTTAGTGGAGGGAAAAAGAGGAGAGCTGAGAAAAAAACCATGAAGTTTACCCTCATCACATTCGACTAAAGGAAGGAGTAAAATGCACACTCATTTTGGTATGAAAACCTATCTTATAGTACAGGAAAGTGGGGGAGAAGGAGATAAGCAGGGAGGGAGGAATGATGGAAGGGAGGACAATGGGAGAAGGGAGCAATTTGAAGTCAACACTTGGGGAGGGACAGGATCAAAAGACAGAATAGAAACAATGGGGGGCAGAATAGGAGGGAGGGAAATACAGTTAGTCTTACAGAACACGACTGTTATCGAAGTCATTTGCAAAACTACAGAGGTATGGCATATATTGAATTGCCTGCCTTCCCAAAGGGAATGGGTGGGGAGGGAGGGATGGGGAGAATTTGGAACTCAATGTTTTAGGAACAACTGTTGAGTATTGTTGTTGCTACTAGGAAATAAGAAATACAGTTAATGGGGAATAGAAAGTTATCTGGCCCTACAGGACAAAAGAGAAGATGGGGACAAGAGAAGGGAGGGATGATAGAAGAGAGGGCAGATTGGTGATAGGGGAAATTAGAATGCTCGGGTTATGGGGGTGGGGGGAGGGGATAAATGGGGAGAAAATTTGGAACCCAAAATTTTGTGAAAATGAATGTAAAAAGTTAAATAAATAAATTTATATTTAAAAAAAAAAAGAAGACATCAACATCCTCCCCCTGCTATATAACTAGACCCATCCCACCCCTGCAGAAACTGAGGGTTTCCCCAGTCCTCTTGGGAAGATGTCTCTTCATCAGGCCCTACTCCTGAGTCTCCAACATCTCTCTGGAGTTCAGGGTCTCTGCTTTTGTTTGCCAGCTGGTTAGCAATTCTGCCTTTCTGTTCATGCTAGTGACAGCCTGGATCACTCTGGGCACAGAAATATTTTCCTCACCTAAGCTAACAAAAATCAATTTATCCTATCTGATGAATTCTGATACACTCATAAATAGAACAGAAGAACTAGGAAGGACCTTAGGAACCATCTAGTTCAAGCTTGTCATTTCACACATGAGAAAATTAGGGCCTAGAAAGAGGAAATAACTTGGTTCCAGCTAAGCTGTACCCAGCTCAGCAGAGTCAGCTTCTCTTAAAATCTCCTGAGGCATGGAGGCCTCTGTCCAGCTGCTGAAGGCAACTCTCCACCCTAGGCCTTCTCTACTGCTCCTAATTCTACCTGTTCCTACCCAGTTCAACCTCAGTCATTGACTAAGTTTCTGCCAGTCTTTTTCTTCTGCTTTTCCTACCAAAACCTTTTTCTCTTATTTCCTCTGTTTCTGGTTTTTAAAAAAGGGCTTATTTTATTTGATGTCTTGTTTATAGAACCTAGAGCCGGGCAGGACTCCTTTGTTTACAAATAAACTAATCCTCCAACACACTTTGACACAGACATTGGCCTATGAGCTACCCTGGTCCCTGGGGACTATGCTCTGGGAGATCTACCCTCAAAGGAAAAGCCCGAGTAGCTTAAGGTCTTTCTGCCTCTGGCTGTGTGGATGGGTGTGTGGGATCAAATTACTAGATTCTCCTGCAGGATGTCTTTTGCCCATTCATTTAACTGGACTGACCAGGCTCTTTCTACATTTTGTGAGTTTCACAAGAACAGTTCTTGGGATGTAGGGGAGTGTACTTAGGTTATTTTTTCTTCCTTATCACCTGATCCCTATTGAGACAAGAAAACCAGCAAATCAATAATGAAGAGGGTGGAAGGGCCCTCTAGAGGTCAAGTACATGGTGGTCACAAGAGCAGAGGATCAGAGATTCAGAACTGGGACTTTATCCATAAGGTCATACACAACTTCCTCATTTCACAGATGAAGAAACTGAGGCCCTAAGAGGCTGATTTACCAGGGACTCTTCAGGAAAGGAGGTTTCCCATCTTTCTCCCTTCCTTTTATCTATTTTTAATTCTCTCTACTGAAAAGCAAACCTATTAATTTTGTGGCATTGCTATACTGGTTATTTGAGCTCCAGAGAGCACAGAAGAAGGGGAAACAACTGTCTGTAGAGTAAGATGAAAGACACAGAGGTCTCCCTAACCCTAAGTATCTCCCCCACTAAGTGCCATGGGGTCTGAAATATCACCATTTGAAATAAGTCATTTTTAGTCTTGATATATTCTAGGCTTTCTGAGTTCTCTATTATAGCTGTACCAGAAAGGGTCAAACTTTAAGTCATTATCAATCATCAATGCTTGGGTAAAGATTAACTAAAACAGAGAATCGAGAATAAGGTCTTGGTGAAAGGAATGAAAGAATAATGCCTTGGTTGGAAGAGGTTTCCTGAAGGAAGGAAACCCAACCTTTGCAGACATCACCATTTTGCCATGGTCTCACCTTATCACATAAACGACATTGTTGGTAAGTATGGCGAGTGGCAGAATATATGGGAGAGTGGGCAGCCCTGGTGGCATGTATAAGAGGTGGCAGCTGATTGCCCTTCTGCCATGCCTCTGCCCTCTTTTTCTTGCTAATCACGAGGAGCTCCCTCCCCTTCTCTGTGCTGTAGCCCCTCTCCTCTTCTATCCCCCAAGTCAACCTGCATTTCCACATTGAGAAAATTGGCTGGGCTACGCTAGGAAAGAGACAGAAAAAGCTCAAGGGGGTTTTTTATAATCAGATTGAGGACATATAACTCATGCATATGGAACAAACAGGGGACACTAGTAAGACCAGCCTGGAGGAGGAAGGAATGGTAGGAAATAAGATTAGAGAGGTAGAATGGGGTTAGATTGTGATGGGCCTTGAATCAACTTAGAATTGATGCAGCAGGCAACAGGGAGCCATTCAAGGTTCTTTAGTAGAGAAGTACTGGAATGAAAGCCAGGCTGTCAGAAACTTAATCTGGTGATGGTGTGTATCTTACTATGTAAGGGAAGGAAACCAGTAATCCCTTGGTTGATTTGTGTTGATGGCTCAAATAGATGATCTTGGGTCTCCCCCATGCCTGTAAAAATACTCCTGAGAGCCTAATAGTGCTGGTGGTGAGGTTGGGGAGTGGGGAATACAGCCAATCCACTCCCAATGGCCTGGAGGAGCTGTCATCAGCCCAGCAGGCTCTAGCAGTGGAGTGGGGGGGAAGACTATGTTCCCCTTTCTCTCATCTTATCTCCTACCCAGCTCTACCAGGTGTTGACTACCTATTTTTCCTTTCTAATGAACAGTTCCCAAATAAAAAAAAAAGGTTTTCTTGCCAACTGAATTCGTAGACAGTCTCCCGGGAAGGAAGCCTGAGTTGCTGTAGAAACAAATCACTGCTCTTGGGGGAGAGCTTTTCGGGAAGCTGATGGAAACAAAATTGAACCTTCTTATTCATGTCTGGAGTGAGACCAGCTCTGATCCACGAAGGTAACGGCTGTCCCCAAAGGCCTCCTTCTCCTCCTAACTCCTGGAAGTGCTCTGAACAGCAGCTGCTGGAGCTGGAAGAGGGAGATGGACCTGCATCCCAAGTTCGGGTGGCAGAGCTAGACCAGACAGACTCCAAGGCCTCCTGCAGCTCTAAATCCTATGATCTCATGAGCAAAGTCAGAGTCACACACATTTAGTCTTCTTTGGGAGAAAGTGGAAACTTGAAATTAATTCAATTAAACAGATTCAAAAACATGATATTTGGGATTTTAAATATCCTTTATGGTACTCAAAATTTACAAGTATATGTAATTTGGTTTACTTAAAAAAAATTATCTCTTTGGAATAACTATTGGCAGCTAGATGGCACAACTCAAGCACAGGGTCCAGCACTCTGCCACTTAGTTGTTTAACCTCTCTCAGCCTCAGTTTCCTCTTCTAATAAAATGGGAATAATAATAGCATGCATTTCACAAGGTTATCATGAGGGTCAAAGGAGAGAGCATATGTAAAGTACTTTGCAAATCTATATAAATGCTTCCTATTATTGTTGTTAAAAATGAATCCCCATCTTCATAATTGTTGTTATCACAGAGATATGGGAGGACCCAGAGAAAACATTCTTGGTAAGGAATGCACTAAACTCAATCTCTTGGATCCCAAAATGCCTGTTCCATTCCTGCTGGGGTCCAATTTGTTCTTCCCTCCGCCAGTTCAAAACATCACAACCCAGATGTGTTCTCAGCTCTTTCCCATCTGTGCTCACTATTAATTATAATTTCTGAGGCCAAGGGAAGACCTTCTCTTCTTCCCTAAAACAAAACTGGGGCCTGAAATCCCTGTGGCAGGAGGCTAAAGGTTTGTACAGTTAGGGAGAAGGGTTAAAGTGCAAATTTCAAAGGAGGAGGAAAACAAGAGATTGGCATTTATTCTAAGGCATAAAAGCTTGATAGCAAGTCCAATCTTCTATGACAATAGTATTTCTAGGACCATAGTTTTAGAACTGGAAGGAGCCTCAGAGGACAATTCAGTCCAATTCTCTCATTTCACAGAGGAGAGAGCTTAAGCAATTGTCCCAGGCTCACACAGCTAGTATCTCATTCGCTCAGTATTCTGTCAAATGAGGCTGGTGGGAGGTAGGAAGGGAGGGGGAGAGGGAGAGAGAAACAGAGGAAGAGAGAGGAAGAGAAAAAAGCCACTGGGTTGGGTAAGTTGCCAGGAGGATGGAAAAGTCACAAAAAGGGAAAACTAAGGCAAAGACAAATGTCTATTCCTTAATGATTGTGTGAGGGTCATCCAGGCCTCATCCTGACAGCCATTAGGGCCCCAGCCTCAGGCAACTGTGGGCATGCTGTGGAGGAGTCCCCACCAGCTTCGGCTGTTGTGCTGTAGTCCCCAACAAGAACACTAGGTGGCGATCACAGCCAAGGGAGTGCCAATGTGGGGACCTCCTCCTCCACCCAGTAAGAGGCTCAGTCCCTCTTGCCTGACCTAGGGCCTCAAATACAAATCCTAGGGCAATGCCATAGTGTGGCATAGCTTCCCAGGGCTATACATCAGAATGGGAGCTCCTTGAGTTCAGGGTTTGTTTCTGGATTTTCTTTGTATCCCTGACACAGTAGTGCTTGCTGAGGTGGATGATCTATGGTTCATGTCTGAGGATGACCTTGCCCCTTGCTGTGGGTAGGGCCTACAGTAGGGTGAGCTCATTAACCTCACACCACCCTGCCCCCAGAGACAAGCTATCTGGGCCAGTCACCGGGACACCACTCCACCTAGGCCTTCTTTGTGGCCAGAGCCTCAAAGGGTGCTCCCCCCAGGTGGGGAGCTACGCTTGACTCAGGGTATCTCTTACCTTGATGGCAGCCTTTGGGGGCTTGTGTATCCTTCCCTCTACTCTTCAACTCCAAGTATCTATTTCCATCTGTCACAGATTCCTTTGTCCTCACCAGTTTTCTGGGCTCTTTCCTATGCTAATCTCTTTTAAGTTCCCCACACCAATTTCTACTCTCTATCTCTCCTGCCCCTCCAAACCCCCCTTTAAAGGTTATGAGTGACACAGCTGCTTCCCAGAAAGCTACATTAGGAAATGAAATGATAGAACCCTGCAAGCTTAGCTGCCTCCAGGGCCTGGCTGGTGATAGTTGGTATAAGGACCTCACCAGGGTCTCTGAATGGGGCTGACATGTAGAATCCTGTTCTGAGGGAAAAGAAAGGACTGGTTTGCTGTCCTGGCTTCGAGAACTTAAGAGAGGGCTTTGAATGAGTGTAAAGACCCAGGGGAAGGAGAGGGAACAGGTAGATATTGAATAGGACAGTCCTAACAAAATCACTTAATGGGGGCATGGGTGGGGAGAGCGGAGAGGCAGGAGGGGAAAGGCAGAAGCATTTATTAAGTACCAACTATGTGCTAAATACTATGCTAACTGCTTCGTAAACATCTCATTTGCTCCTGACAACAATCCTGAAAGGCAGATGCAATAATTATCTCCATTTTACAGCTGAGGAAATTGAGGCAGAGGTTAAGTGACTTACCCAGGGCCACATGGTGAGTTAAGTGTCTGAAATCACTTTTGGACTCAAGTCTTCATGATTCCAGGCCCAGTGCTTTATCCAATGACGCAGTGGATTAGACTGGAAGGCTAAACTGGGAGGAGCGCTCTGTGGCTCTGATGGATAAAGCCACAGGAAGCTTCCAAAGAAACCTACCTAGAGCCTGACCTGCAAAGTATTTACAGGAAGTATATCAGAAAGACACAGAAAAGAAGCAATGGCCCAGGACACAAAGAAACCCTCGAGGCAATCCTGGGGGTGGCAGGCCAGCGGGAGAAGGCAGAGGTCTTGATTGTCCTATCTGCCAAGACTCATCAGTTTAGAGGAAAGGGGCAGGGATACCCAAAGGGAAACAAAGTGGCAGCATGCATGCTGAGAGGGGTCGTGCTTGGGCAGGTGCAGGCCCAGAACAGGGACAGATGCTTTAGAAGAGGCAGTTTACATATGAATGGCACATTTAAGAAAAGGGCTATCTTTTATGAACTTTGGAGGGTGGCCATGGGTAATTACTCCATTTAACCTCTCTGGGCTCAAGTCTGGGCCTCTATAAAATGAGACTATTGACCTATTCTGATCTCTTAGGTCTTTTTTTAGCTCTTAGGTTTTAGGACCTGTGTAATATGACTGATTTTTTGAGATGATAGAAACACTCTATTTATCTGCTTTTTATTTCCCCTAAATAATATTTTTTCCCCTAAAGGAGAAGGTAGTTTGGCTGAAGGAAACATAATATAGAAGAAGTAGCAAAAATTTGCCCTGCATTTGGGCTTCCTGATTGGTCAATGGTGAACCCAGGATTGCAGAATGTGAGGGAACACGTGAGTTAATGCATCCAGGTGGGCAAATTCCCTAACCGGCTTTACTTTTCCTGGGGCAGAAGATGCCAATCTTATCTGGGAGCCAGGAAGCCACGGACCAAGAGAGTATCAAGATGGGCCATGTTATTCCGAGGGATTTCAGGTAGCTAAAACAGCTTAGGAAGTTTAAGTAACCTCAGGTTGGGGACTAGGGAGCTCTTTTTTTCTTTAAAGTTATGTGGTTTTTTAGTCACCCTGCTCTGCTGCATTCTTCCTGTGTTTATCCCCTTCTCCACTTTTGTGGTCGGGAACGTGTGGCAGACAGGGAGAACAGGAAGATGGAGTAGATGTTGTATGGGGGGATCTAGGACATCTGGGATTGGATGTGCCAAGACGCCAAGGAGGCTCAAGAACCACAGAGGTCAAGGAAGCAGTGTCTTGAGCCGGGGTTTAGAGATTTGAGGAGATTAGCTGCAAGGAGAGAGTCCCAGGGCCAAAGAAAAGGCCTACCTCAAGACTTCTGAGGAGCTGATGCAGATGAAAGAGGCCCAAGGCTTAGGGCTGGATCCTTTATGAAGTCAAGTGTTCTGGACAGAAAACAGACTGAGAGGAGACAACCACGCATGGAGGGAGGGGCCTGGGGATGTGTTCAGTTCTTGCAGGGGACAAGCTCTCAGGAGGGGAGAGGGCCCTTGAGGACGGGATTCACACACAGGACATCCCTTACTAATTTGGCCAGAAAGGGCCCATACTTTCTTCCATTCAGGGCAGCACAGATGTGAGGGGCTCCTCAGACACCACGAGATCGTAGATTTGGAGGTGAACTATAGTCCTCTCATTTTACAAGCGAGGAAACCGAGGCCCAGAGACGTGAAGTGACTCACCAAGACAGCTAGTAATCTATCTTGCAGGCGTTTGACAGTCAGGCTGTGAACACAAGTCTCAAACTCTAAAGACCACGTGCTTTCCAGGGTCCTGCTGCTTCTTCCTGGATGGGGAGAGGAGGACTTCCCAGAGCAAGGGATTCTGTGAGCACAGGTCCGTCGGATTCTAATCCTTCACAGACCAGAGCCAGAGTGACACCATGCTCACCATCCATCCCTAGCCCATCCCTCTGATCCTTTTTCACACAGAAAGGCCAGGGACCTGCCAGGTAAGAGAGGGAGGCTAGGCCCCAGGGCTACTGTGTGTAGCTGCTCTCTGACCAATTGCCTTGCCCGCCCCCGTACCCCCCCTGCCAATTTCAGCAGAGAAACAACAGCTGCTTCACCTAATTAGCATGAATCCCAGCTGGAGGAGCCAGGCCGACTAGCAGCAGGATGGAAGGAGGGGCTGGGGGAGACAGACGGTAGAGGAATAAGCCACTGCAGGAAGCTGAGTAGAGGAGGAGATGCTAATGGTATTGATTGAGGGGCTTGGCTCCCCCCTTCAAGCTCCGGATTTCACTTCTTATTGCATAGGCTTCCTTTTGGTAGCACAGATGGATAGGGGATCACAGAGACAGGAAGGGCTACATGGGATGAGGGAGGGTCTTGAGGAGTTAGGGAGAATGGGGGGAGGGAGCTAATGGTCCACATGGGAAGGGGATGGGGCCTAACATTCCAGACTGGAAAAGGATGAGACCTGAAGGGTTAACCCATGAAGGGCCTGAGAGGCTAGAGTGAGAGGATGCAGCCTGAGGGGTTGGCAGAGACAGAATAGGAACCTTTGGTCCATAGTATTTTAGAGATGGAAGGGATTACTCTGATGCCCTCATTTTACAGATGAGGAAATCGAGCCCTAGAGAAAAGTAGGGCCAGAGGATGGGAAAGAAGGAGATGGGAAAAGATGAAGACAGACACATGTGACACGCATGTGGGTTAGGGCTGCACTGGTCCCTGCATGGACTCTGTGCTCTGCTGAGACTCAAGTGGGAACAGTCATCCCTGCTGCAGTACAGGTTATGGGGAGGACAGTGGCAGCTGAGTGCTCAGCTCCTTGGACGACATCAAGCAGCCCCTCCTGCCAGCGATGCTGGAACCTCCAGACCCTCCTCTCCCTATCACTTCTCCACTCCCAGGCTCTATGGGCACAATGATGGCCGGAAAACCCTAAGATGCAAACACCCGAGGGGAAAACGTATCTTTCATGATTTCTCTTCCATGCATTGCCTTCCTTCAATTTCCTCTGCATGGATCCTAGCTCAAGCATTCTTGGGTTATGGCAACAGTTTCCTAACATTATTCCCCCCAATTCAAACACTTTTTGTTGTTCAGTCATTTTCAGCTGTGTCTGACTCTTCATGACCCCGTTTGAAGTTTTCGTGGCAAAGATACTGAAGCAGTTTGCCATTTCTTTCTCCAGCTTATTTTACAGATGAGGAAACTGAGGCAAGCAAGGTTAAGTGACTGGTCCAGGGTCACACAACTAGTAAGTGTCTGAGTATAAACATTCATCAAGTGTCTAACATGGGCAAGCCATTATGCTAGGCACTGGGACTATAAAGACAAAATAGCCCTCGCCCTCGAGGGGCTGATATTCCACTGTATAAAATAAGTAAATATTAAATAATTTGAGAAAGAAGAGAACACTGTGGAGAATCCAGAGAGGCTTCCTGTACAAGGTGATGTCTGAGATAAGCTTTCACCTTGTGAACATCTTTGTGCTCCAATCAAGCCATCCTACACAGTCACCTCTGTCTTCCTAAAAATTCCATCATGTGATTTTGCTCAGAAATCTTCCACGGCTCCCCATCAACTAGAGAAAGGAGCTGATCTCCCTCAGACATGGGTCTGAGGCTTTTCATGATCTGACTCTTCATCTGAACCACAGAACCTGGCTTTGTGACCTGCAGTGTGACCTTGGACGCCTCATTTATGTTTTCTGAACTTTGGTTCCCTCATTTGTAAAATGAGGCAGCTCTAGGAGGTAATTCCAAGGTGTCTTCTGTCTTTAAAGTATATTATTCCAACCTTCCAGCCTTGAAACTCCCATGACTTTCTCTCATATTGCTATGTTCTAGTGATAATTACATCTACAACTCAGAGGACCCTGCAGTTTCTTTTCTCTGTCTGTTTGTTTCTTCTAAACTAGAATGACCTCTCACTTCTTCTGCTTGCCTAAATGCTATTTATCTTTTAAGGTCATCATTTTGGAGGTAGAACTGATGGGCTGCTTGGGTGCTTGTGCTTGGACCCCAATTCCAAGACCATATTTCCCTCTAGCCTCAAAACACTATTCCTGGCAGTTTCTCCCCAGCCCAAGGATACTATGCCTAGCAATGACTGATGAGTGGGCCCCAGCAAAACACTTACCTCTCTCCCTGGTATAGTAGTAACAAAGCACATCTATAGGAATCATTAGTTTGAATTGGCTTTGTACTGACTCATAAAGATATTCTGTACTTATACCAACTCCCTACCTTTTATTTTATGCATCCTGGACTCCTTATTATATGTATCCTAGACTTAAGACATACGTATACTCCCTACATGTATCTTGTCAAAACAGTCCTCAGTTGGCCCTGACTGCTAGTCAACTTATTGAAGAAATAGACCTAAAAATCACACCTCTCTGTGGCCCCTTTTGGGCTTTTCCTGGTGAATTCTGGGTAAAATGCCTGTGTAACAGATCCAAAAAGTGCATGTTCCTTTAAGAACTGACCACTCCTTAACCACACCCTGAATCACCTAATTAACATACCTGGCACATGTTTTACTACAGTTTATCATATGTGAACTTTTACTGTACCCCTCTAAGGTTGCCGTTTCCTTAAGGACTTTTGCCTGCTGAAACCATAAAAATAAACCTTTGCCAACTTGACTTAAAAGATTGCTCGGGTCTGTGAATTCATTGCTGACCACTGTGTCCTGCTCTCTGGTCTTGGAGGGATCCCTGAACTCCCTGTAAACCACATCAGAATTATGATCACAACATTTCCTGCCCAAACACTTGCCCCCATATCCAAAGAGAACAGAGTTCCCAAACCCCTTCCTTAACCATTTTTTGCTCCTAGAAGGTTGACTGTCCCCAGTTGGGTACAAGGAAAGACACTGTAATAACAGGGGACAAGGAAAGTATATTTGTAATCTATTATATATAGATTAAGCCCATGGATAGTGTTGAGCTGCCCACCTTTCCCTGGTGAGAAGAATACTTGGCAGTACTGCCTAGGGGGGCATAGGCTCACCCACACTCACCCAATTTCACTTGGAGTGGGGATGGTTTGTAATTCATGGCTACAGTCTCTCCTTCCCGAGCATCACAGTCTCCGTCTGAGATGGATGCAGCTGCTGGATCCTGGGGAGAGAAAACAGTTGGGAAGAGGTCATGATGAGCCAAACACAAGGACTTCAATACACTGGTTTCCCTTTCTGACTCAGAATCTCCTGAGGGAAAGGTTGATGGGGACTGCAACTTGTTTCCTCCCAACTTTTTTCAGTGGGAGGAGATAGTTCGGGCCCCATGAATCACTCTGCTGTGTTCTACAAATCCTTCAAGACCCAACTCACTTCCCACCTTCTTTATGAAACCTTCCTGGGTGGTCACCATATATATCAACATATTAATATTACATGCTTAATACTGCCCTGGATTTTTCTCTTATTGTGAATGCAGGGTATGAGAGAAGGGGTGGGATGGAAAGGAGAAACAAGAGAGTGGTTAGTCCTCCTGGTATGCACATACACATAGCACCCCATGCTAGCAGGGTTTGGGGACAGGGTGGGAGGGAACTGCCCAAGACCCACCAGCCCAAGAATGGTCCTATTTTTTGGATGTCCACTTCTTGTGTGCTTATAAGTCACAAACCTTGTTATGCAACTTGTTCGCTCTCAATTTCCTGTTCCACAAGGACACAGGTGGCAGTTCCAAGGTCTCCTCCCTCTGACTAGGTCCTCAGGCTTCTTGGAACCCAACCTCCAGAGCCTGCCTTCTTAGCCCAGACTGAATTTTTGGCCAGCAGCATAGCCCAGGGTTTGGTTTTCCCAATTAATTTCTTCTTAGTGCCAGAGGGATGTTGACAGGTACAATAACATGGAAGCAAACACTTCACTGTATGGTCTGGCTGGTGGGTTAACTGTGAGCACTTTGAACTGCTGCAGGGGAACCAAGGCTTAGCTCCAGTTCACAGGTAAAGGAGGGGCCGGAGGGCAAGGGGAACTGGCTTCTCGTCCTACTCCATCTCTAGTGCTTTCATTTTCCTGCTGCTAAAAGCAGCTGCAAATCCAGCAAGGTGCCAGGATGCTGCTACAAGCACACCAAAAAACCCACAACTGTTTCCTGAATTCTGAGATGAAGGTGTTAAACCAAGTCCCAAACACAGCATAACCCATCCCAACGGGCCCTACGGCCAAATCAGGAATCTCTTCCTCCTAAATTATCGTTCGAACATTTTAATTGATCACAATTACTCTCCAACTTCTCTTCCTTGAAGTTCACAACATCCCAATTGTACTGCCCGCTCTCCATCTTTTTCCATGTCACAAAACAATCTCCTGGATATTCTGCTTTTTTCTTTCTTTTCTTGTAAAATTTTATTTTATTGATGCTTTTTGTTTCTAAATCACATTTATTTCCAAGTATATTCCTCCTCCAAAGCCTCATGTGGCAAGCCACCATTTGTGTTGCTGCTGTTCAGCTGTTTTCAGTGTTGTCTGACTCCATGTGACCTCACTGGGGTTTTCTTGGCAGAGATACTGGAATGATTTGACATTTCCTATCTCAGGCTCATTTTACAGATGAGGAAACAGAGGCAAACAAGTTTAAGTGACTCGTCTAGAGTCACACAGCTAATAAGTGTTTGAGGCCAGATTTGAACTCAGGAAGATGGGATTTCCTGACACCCTATTCTCCTGCACCACTTAGCTGCCTCTGTAAGGCTGACTGCTTTTGTTTCAAGCCAGTTCACTAAGACCAACCAAGATATTCACCATCTGACAGCATTTCAAACTCCTCGTCCCCCTCCTCTACAAAAAGGAGGTTCATCTTCTCAACCTCTCCAAGGCCAAGCTTCTTTCTCTTCTACAATTACAAGACTTTCAGTTTCAACACACTGATTGCTCTTTGCCTTGATGTTGCTGTAGTCACTGTTTTCTTGGTCCAGCTGACTTGACTTTGCATTAGTTCAAGTCTTTCCATGTTTCTCTTAATTCTTCATCTCCATCACTTATAACTTAGTGAGAATCCATTAAATTCATGCTCATTTGGTTCAGCCATTCTTCCATCAATGCACTTTGCCTTTCTTCATGGTTCTTTGTTACCACAGAAAGTGATGCTGGGAATAGTTTAGAATATAAGTGACTCTTCTTTAACCTTGTTGGGGTAAGTACCTAGAAGTTCTTCCACATTTTTCAATGGTAATGGCACTTGGTTTACACTCTTTCTCTCTACCTCTTGTTTGCATTCTTGAGATAAAAGAAAGAAAGCTGGATATGGAGGCAGAGGTCTTGGGTGCAAATCCTATTTCTGCCATCTGGGTGATTTTGAATAGGTATATCTCCTCTCTAGGCCTCAGTTTTCCCATTTTAAAAAAAAATCTAATTCTTATTTTCAGTTCCAAATTCTCTCCCTCTCTCCATCCTTTTCCAATCCACTGAGAAAGCAAAAATTACAATATCCATTCAGTTTCCTCATCTGTGGAATAAACAGGTTGGACTGCATTAGCTAACTTCTACACTTCCTTGTCACTCCTACATAATGCTATGCCCCTATCACCTACAGATAGAAGCATGTAGAGGACCTTCATGTCTACAGAGAATTCTTTTTTCATTTGGACTCTGCACAGGAAATCTTCCATGAGAATAACTTCTGTGAAGCCTACATCTCTCCATTTTATGCCTCATTTGAAATGGATTATTGTTGAACTTTGTAGTTGCATATGTTAAGGATTTTTTCAATGATCTTAATGTAATCAAAAGATACTGAGTTGGAGGAAAGCCTTAAAGATTACTCTGACCCAACAGTATCAGCGTGGATAAAACCTTACGATCATGTGTTCTCTATTTCTGTTGTTGGTCACGCATTTTGCCATTTCCTTCTATAGCTCATTTTATTGATGAGGAAACTGGGGCAAACAAGGGTAAGTGACTTGTTCAGAGTGTCTGAGGCCAGATTTGAACTCAGGAAGATAAGTCTTCCTAACCTAGGCCTGGCACTGTATCCACTGCTCCATCTAGCTGCCCATTCTCTATTTACCTCTCAGTTAACTGTCACTATGAAGATGTGATCTGCTGTGAACAAGTCATTAGTGAAGCCTGACTTCCTCCTTTTAATATTTTAATCAAGGATCCCCCCGATGTGTAATAGATCATTTTCATAAAGATTCTGTAGAAGTCTTTATACTTCACAGGCATGTTTTTCAAAAGGCACAAGGACAAACACAAGCCTGTCAGAGGCTCCTTCTCCTATGCTTAAGTCTAACTCTATGAGATGTAGCACGGACGGAGGCTTTGAGTCAGCCCTATGTTTAAGTGCTGGTTTGCTACATTACCTCAGCTATGCCAGTGTAAACAAATCACTTATTCTCTTTGAGCCGCAACACCCTCATTTGTGAAATGAGAATAACAGTACTTGTATTACAGACATGCAATACGTGATGTTGTCACAGACCACAGAACTTAGGGAAAGATGGGAACTTAGAAGATTCTTTGAGGAGAATGCTTTGCAAGTTGTAAAATTTAAATTGTAAATTTGGAACTTAATTTGTACAATTTTATCGTAAAATTGTAAAACCATATATACAAGTAAATTATCACAAATATCATGACCAACTCCCTCCGTGATCTACCACCAGTAGAGAAAATGGGGTGGGCAAAGGATTTCAGTGGTAAGGATGGAGGTGATTGGACATGAGTCACACAAACTCTAGTCATATGCACATTAGCATGTTTCCTTTCTGTTGAACCAGATTCAAAGGGTGCCTAGGATAGAAACAATGGCTTGAGGATGAACCTGTCAGGAGTCATAAATAACTGCTATGGCACACTGAATCCTGAAGGTAATTCTACAGTGTTCTCCACACCGATGGAGGAAACTCTGGCTAAGGTTAGGAAGTTGGCGATGCTTGTCTTGTACCTCTTTCAGCTCCTCTTTACCTTCTGACCAATGAAGCCCTCACTTCTCCCTCATTAACCAGCCCCACACCCCTCACCTTCAAAGGCAGCGCCCCATGTCCTGTCCACCCCATCCAGTGGTTCCTACTGGAGCTATTACAAAGGCTCCTCAAATCCACTTGTGAATACATAAACAAGCAAGCATACCTCCTAAACACTAAATAAAAATTAGATTTCAAATATGTCTTCCTATTTTTAAAAATTTAATTAGATGCTGTTGTGGTGAATAAAATTCACATTGATTTAAAAGCATTACTGAATTCAAAGTTTTTTTTTTAATCGTTATGTATTTTCCTCAATCATATGGAAGTCTATGAAATTTATTTGTTAAAATGGGTGCCCATGCTCAAAAAGCTTGGGAACCATTGCTCTAAACCAGTTTTCTCCCTATTAAACCTTGCTCTCATCTAGCTATCAGAAGGGCTTTATATGAAAAGCTAATTCACTCAGAAATGAATGACAGGTCAAGCATTCATGTGACATCCATCCATCTCAGGGGAATAAGCATTAGAAGTTCTAAAGGGAAATTTCAGGCAATCTGGTAGGCCAGTGGGGAGCCCTTAGTGCCCTTCACCTTCAACTACTCAGGCAGCTCTCTTCTCTGCCCATACTTCATAGAACTGGTCAGACAGCAGGCTGGGCTAGCCTAAATTGCAAGGGACAGTCCCCCTGCAGGTCTAAGCTCCGTAATGACCTCAGCACTGGGCCCACTGTATCTGATGGCTCAATAAAGTAGGAAAACGTAATAGCCCCATGAGCTTCTGTTCCTTCTGAAATAAGGGGGTAGAAAAACAGTGTTTGCTAAAGGAGGGAAAAAGAAATTGACCCAAATGCTGAGGAAGTAAGCCTTTTTCATCCTGAGCATACACTGATCTGGCCCTTCTCTAGCTTCTTCTGGCTCTTCAGAGTCTGAGCCTTTATGCTATGCTGTCCTGTGTTGTTCTCAGGCTGTTTTCTTTCACAGTGCCTGAGGAGGCCCTAGGTTCTGGGTCCCAGTCTGTTTCTTTGTCTTTTTTTCAGCAGAGTTGGCACAGGACTCCATGGTAGTGAATGGTGGGCTGGGTCAGTTAATCTGGCCTTGATTAATTCTCAAGCACTACGAAAGAGATGGACCTGAATTAAACGAGAGAAATCCTATGGTTTAAAGATGTCACTTGCCAACCTTCCTTTTTCCCTTCCTGCAGTGTTCCTGTGCCAACACAGTTCTTTAGCTTGGCAAGGCTGAGGAGCAAGAGGGGGCCCAGGTGTTCAAGTGGCAAGTGTCAGAACCATTTTGTCTGCCCCCTAAGTGCAGTGGATGGCAGGACAGGGAGGGATGGTAGCTTAGTAGGCAGGTAGTAGACTAGAGCAGGCACGGCTGCTGGGCGGGGGAGGGGGCTGGCCCAGCATTCCTAAACTTGGACAAGGAGACATTTTGAGGCGGTGTGGGGGGAGACCTAATACATGTTGAAACTGTTGGCAGTGGCCATAGGACACAGAAAAAAACACTACTGGGCAATTATAGAGTAGAATGTGGAAGAAATAAGGAGAAAAAGGGCAGAAGAAACAGGCCTTTTGAATTTGAAGAGATGTAGCTGCTGTGTTAACACAAAGGGCAGGTAGGAAACAAGCAGGGGAGGGTTGGCTTGAGATGTTTTGGCCTGCCCTTTGGAGTGAAGTAGAAAGCTTGAGCCCAGCAGGCATGGGTACCCATAAGTTTCAGCTGGTGGTGAGCACGATGGTCTGGAGGACTGCTGGCTAATGACTGATCCCAGGAAGCAGAGGGCTGGCTAAAGGGTGCCGGGCTTGGCCCTAGCCAGGTGCCTGCCCCTTCCTGCATGTGGCACTTAGAGCCCTCAGCAGAGCCTGACATAGCTATAGTCTTGCCAGGCTGAAGAACTACTTCAACAGTGAGAAGAATTCAGCCCCAACTCCTTCCTGAAAGTGTGAGGAGCTGCTTTCCAGGCCCAGGGAATTTAAATCTTTGTCCTCATCTCCCTTACTCCCTTACTGGACTGTGGTCCAGCTAGGTAATCCTGGTCACCATCTCCAATGCAGTAAAGGAACAGGATGTGAGTCACTATCCTGTTCTCCTTCTGGTTCTCCAATCAGAAGGCACAGGAAAGACTAGAGCTTGCTGCTGACTGGGTCTGGCCAGCACCTCTGTGGAGAACCTTCTATCTCATGGTTCTTCTGGGAGGGGCCTCCAATTGACCATGTGGGGTTCTAGTTTCCATACGACCAACTTTACTGTGCATTAAGTGTTTGACCTACTTTGTCTAAAAGCAACACACCAATCCTTCTTCCTTTCCTCTGCTTCCAGGAGAACCAGGGGAAGTGTCTGCTCTGAAGCAGGGGTCACGTCTCTAAGCTGGTTTATAATCTACATGCATCCCTGATGTAGGGAAGGCTAGGTCAGGGAGATTTTTAGCTCCTAGTGGGACCAAATTTAGGTTGCTTGTCTTTCAAAGAATCGCAAGGGCATTTCTCAGACCAAGCCTCCTGGCAGGTGCCTAATGTACCCCACTTCTTTCCCCTTCCTCCCCCTGTCCCCAGCTCTTCCTGGAGTGTACACGGAGTAGTTCAGACTATACTAAGACAGTGGAGGAAGAAAGTTAAAGAGGAAGAGGAGAGAGAAAACATGGATTCTGCCTCCAGGTGAGCTTAGCAAGATGCGTCTGTTCCCAGCATTATGCAGATTGTTCTAGAAATGGCACTTGAGGCCTCTAGCCAGGCTCTCCACCAAGCTGTGTATACTTGGGAGCCAGAGAAGATCTCTCAGGCCCTTCCCTCAACCTCTGAAGCATGAGACTAGAATAGAAATACATCCCTCTTTTCAGTGGTCCCATTGAGATCAATACATATTATCTCCCTGAGGCCTCAAATGACTGGCACTACCCATCAGAGAGGTGAAGCTGACTGAAGCAGGAAATGGACTGACCTTCCTGATGGTGGGCAAGAGGGTGGCCCTAGTTCTGATTCCCAGCAAACAAAGGGCTTGGGGACTGAACAGCAGAAGCAGCCCATGCTCCCAGCTGGGGAAAGAACTAATCCTTGATCTCTTCAGCACCTGAAACTGCTGATCACACACTCCTACAAAGACTTGTCCCTGGGTTTTCATGACACTGTTCTCTCCCTAGTTTTCCTCCTGGTCTGGCACCACCCCTCCAATTCTCTTTTCCTAGGTCACAATCCAAATCCTATACTCTAAAGGTCTGTGTCGAAGTTTTGGGTCCTCTATACTACCCCTCAGAGTGATCCTTAGCTCCCAGCTTTCAGTTACTACCTCTATACAGATGCCTCCCAGATCTAAATGTCCTGTCCTAGTCTCTCTCCTAAGATCAAGCCCCCATTAACAACTGCCTATTGGACACCTCTAGCTGAACATTCCGTTATCATCTAAAACTCAACATATGTAAAACAGAACTCACTGTCTTATCCCCTAAACCTACTCCTCCACCAAACTCCACCAAAATTTCCCCAAGGCATACAGGTTCATCCTGTTATAATCAACTCTTCCCTTTTCTTCACCCTCCTCCCCTTCCTATTCAATCAGTTGATTCTACTTCCATGAGATTTCTTGCACACATCTTCTTTGCCCATGGCCACTTCCCTATTTCAGGCCTTGGACTGAGCATCCTAATTTGACTCCCAACTTCTAGTCTCTTCCCTTTTACCAACCTATTTTCCAAAGAGCTGCCAAAAGAATCTTCCACCATTCCTCTACTGAAGATCTTTAGTAGCTCTTCATTGTCTCTGGGACAAAATACAGCCTTCCTGACATTCGAAGCCCTGCACAATTTGGCTCCTGTCAAGATTTCTAGGCTTATCACCATTACCACTTAGAATCTATATTGCAACCAAAGTGATCTAAATTCTCAGAATTTGGCATTTCATCTACCTCTGCCTCCCAACCTACTTTTCTTTCTCTTAGAATCTCTATCTTCTTTCAGATTTTGGCTTATGTGCCTCCTTCTACGGGAAGCTTTTCCCGATTCTCCCTAGCTGTTGGTGTTTACTCCCCTCCAAATCACTGTTTACATGTTGGAAATCCTTGATAAAATGTATGTTTCTGGAGGGCAGGGACTTTTATTTTCATCTTTTTATCTCCGTTCCTAGGACAGTTCTTTGTATGTGGCAGATAATTTATAAATGTTTGTTGCATTGGATTGCCACATAATGATAGCTAACATTTATTTAGCACTTTATGGTTTACAAAGTGCTTTACCTAAGTTATCTAATTAGATTCTTTAACATCCATGCAGTATATTCCCATTTTACAGGAGAGGAAAGTGTTATTTTCTGTTCCTGGCCAGCCCTGCAGTGGTCTAATGTGCCATCCCACCAACTAATCCTGGATTATAGAGTTTGAGTCTACTCCTTTTCCAATCCAAAGCATCATGAGAGCTCATCTTGCTTCCACCCCAGTCCTCTGATGGGAGATGGGAGAGAAAAGACTGTTCTGAGAAAGCTGTGTCAAAATTGGATTTCCCAGTTTCTTAGTCATGTATGTCAAGCCTGGAAAGCACAACTGAAGCAAGAAGCAAAAGACTCGAAGGAAAATTCTTTGCTCTCACGAACCTGCACCACATATTTCACATATGACTTGTCCAGAATTGGCTTAAGGTAAGACCATTGCAGGAATCCTTGGTGTAGATGCCCAAACTGACTAGTCTTTAGTAGCTGGTGAGCCCATCCAAAGGCTCCAGGAGGGAGAGGTCTAGCCATCACCAACCTCATAACAAAAAGGGAAAACTGAGGCAATCTGACAGCACTTTTTTTTTTTTTTTTACAATACTGTAATCTGAGGGTGAGACTAATGGCTGTCTGATAACCATGCCACAAAGCACATGCTGGTACATGTGCTGGGGGACATAGTATATCAAATGAATGTAATGAAAAATGGCACTTTATCAGGGTCCTAGAGTCCTGAATTTTGCAAACACCACTCCTCTGAATGAAGGGCACTTTTAAATGTATCCTTAGAATGATGGCACTCCAGATCTAAAAAGGAACTGAGAATTTCCCCCAGAAAATACAGGATCAGAGAAATGATCTGATTAAGACTAGAGGTGGAATGAGAACATAACTAGCCTAACTAACCACCAGTTTAGTGTTTCCCCATGCCAACACAATGATACTTCGACTTATTCTGACAATGTATTTGGGGAAAGATACAACAGATAAAACAGGAAAACAAAGCACAGGGATAAAAAGTAACTTCTCTGGGTGGAAAGCATTCATTTCAGGGATGCCTAGAGACTGGTTCCGAGACCAATATTATTTAAAATTTTCCTTCATGATCTGGACAAGATCTGGATTGCAGAGTAAAATTGCCAGGTTTGTCACTGACCCAACTTTTCTGAATAGTAAGAAGCCAAGTTGAGAAGGGACAGACTTGTAGGCCTGCAGAATGTTTTTGTGTGGTAAAGAATATGGTAATGAATTAAACAAAAGATAAACCAAATGATTATTAGAAGGTAATGGGTTCTGAGTTAGAAGTAATGACCCAGGAAAAGGACATACCTGCTCTATGAATACATTGGCCCAAAGTTCCATCACAGCCAAAGACCAAAGGTTAGCCATTGTCAAGAATGGGACCAAAGACGGAATGTCTTTCCCTTGTGTAAATCACGGTACAACGTCTGAGCTGCTGCCTCTCCTCTTCTCACCATCCCCTACTTCCAGGAATACCTATATATGTCTGATTATTGTATTTCAAGGCTTGATGTAATAAAGCTGGGGAAGGTCCCAAGAAGGGCAATCAAGATGATCAAAGGGACTGAAGAAATGAATGATGGAGAGGCTGCCAAAGGGGGCAGACTAACATAATTAGGATTCTTCAGTCTGCACGATGACGCTTGAAAGGTGATAGGATCAAAATTTATAAAATCATGAAGGGCATGAACAAGATACATTTGGACTTATTCCTGAATCCCGGAATACTCCAACTAGAAGGCTGGTAAGGTTAAACCCTGGGGTTCATCAGATCCTAGGACCCTAAAAGGAGAAATCTCAAAATGGTGGGACTCTAAGGGAGGGGCAGGAATAAGAATTTATATAGATCCTGTCAGGGTTGTGCAGTTGTTTCAGTCATGTCTGACTCTTTGTGGCCCCATCTGGGGTGCTCTTGGCAATCATACTGGAGTGGTTTGCCATTTTTTTCTCCAGCTCATTTTCCAGATGAAGAAACTGAGGCAAACAGGGCTAAAGGACTTACCCAGGGTCACACAGTTCTTAAGTGTCTGAGGCCAGATTTGAAGTCAGGTCCTCCTAACTCCAGGGCCTGTGCTCTATCCACTGCTTCACTTGGTTGCCCCTAGTCTGCTTTGACTTTATACAATTCCCTGATTCCTCAAGTCTTGCCTGAGTAGCTAAACTGGTCTAGACTCTCCCTAACAGTTTCTGCCTTTTTGGTGCTTGAGATGTGATATGGTCGAGGCAGCTTGTTTAAGTCTGAAAATGGTAATTTCAAGACTGATGCAAAGCAGTCTTATTTTATGTTCCATGCAGGATATTTAGGGGAGAGGATTTGCAGCAGTGAGCAAAGTTTTATGGTGATCATGACTCCAAGAGGTGGCACAGATTGAACAAACCAACAGGTTCAAAAAGGGCTTAAATAGGTACATGCAGATCCATAACTGACTTTAAGAATCAGTCAGCAAGTCTATATGGAGTACTTGCTGTGTTCCAGATGAAGGCTAGGGGCTGTAGATAATACAGAGATATATGAAAATATCCCCTCCCTTATCAGGATTTTAGTTCTTATGAGGGGCCAAAAGTAATACACAAAACAGTAACAAATGATAGGCCAGTATAGAAAACACTCCTGATTGGTCTGATCATTGTAATGTGCCACATTTAGGAGGGGCGCTGACAAGATGATGTATGTCAGTCCACAAACATTTATGAAGCCCTTAGTAAACACCAGGCACTATGCTAAGTACTGGGGGATACAAACATGCTGAAAAAAACATCAAACTGTCATGTAAGGGTTGAAGGAATTGGGGAAGTTACTTGGTGAAAACCAAGGGCAGATGTGACAGTCATCTGCAAATATGAGAAGGGTTGTTATGGAAGAGAAATTAGACTTACCTCGCCTAGCCCCAGTGGGGAAAACTAGCACTGATGGGTATAAGTTTTAAGGAGGCAGATTTCAGTTCAACACATAAAAGCTTTCCAATGGACTTTTTCTTGGAAGGGTGTGATTACAGAGGGAATCCATAATAATGGTAGGGGTTTGACTGGACACCCTCTAAAGTCTTTTCAAATACACAATGATGATTTATTTAGAGGGAATTAAGGTTCACAAAGAACTTTCCTTATAATATCCCCAGGAGTTAGGGTACAAGTATATTTCCATTTTACAGATGAAGAAACTGAAGTTCAGAGAAGTGACTTGCCCCCTGGTTACATGATGAATGTCTTAGGCAGGATTGGAACTTATGTCTCCGGACTCCAAGTCCAATATGCTAGCCATTATGCCAGACCACCTCTCATGGCAATAAAATTTTAACTACTTGAATATGAGGCATGGATTATAAGTGTTAGAAATTTGGGGTGCATCTCTCACTTTCACAAAGAACACGTATAGCCTGCCTCAAAATTCCTTGGCATCTCCTTCATAGATAAGGCACTAAGCTGGAGAGATCACAGAGCTGAGTCAGTATTACTGACTGTCATTTTTAACGATAGGAATTATATCCCCTTTATCTAGATGAGGAAGCTGACGCCCTGGTCAGACCTAGGAAGAGAACCCAAACCTCCACCTGAATACCCTGCATGAAGCCAAAGTGTCAAAGGGAAACCCATGTAAGAAAATCAAAAGTATCAGTTCTTTTTCTCTTCAGTTAACAATCATTTATTAAGTGTCTGCCATGTACGAAGCACTGCTGAACACTTGATAGAATTTTTCATGTTATTCTTCTTAAAAAGGTGGAGAGATAACGTATTTGATGATAACAAAAGAGATGGGTTTCAACCCATTGTGGGAAGGCTCAGTTTCAACACAGCTGGGGATCTCTAGGGGAAGGTACCAGGGACTTCTGCTTGGCTTCCAAAGTGTCAATTCTAATTCAGCAAGAAGTAAGGTCAGCCTTAAGACAGCCATGTTCTTCAGACCAGTGGAAAAGGAACAGGCTGATGAGAATTGTCTGTGTAGGCTGGGCAGGATGTGAGCAGTGAGAAATGGGGGTCTTGTCTTCTGCATGGTGAATGAATAGTAATCCAAATCCATGAGAAGCTCCATGTTGCCCCTTCTAAGGGGGACTCTCTATACGAAGCGGACAAAGAGAAAGCAGCTTAGAGTAGAGAAGGACCAAGCTGGCTGACAAGACCAGCTGGAAGTCCTGTAGGACTCAGGCTAAGATTAGGGGAGGGGAGGAAACTGAGCCTCCTTAGTTCCATATATTAGCAGCAAACAAGACAGTGAGAGAGTGGAGTGAATGGTTCTATTAGTGACATCATCAGAAGACTTCCTTCCCTTGGAGATAACCTGGAAGGACTCAGAGGATCCCAGGGGACAAGGGATGACCATTCTAGTGTTACTCTCTGAGAATAGGGCCTATTTCTCGGGACCCTTAGGATTCAGAGCAGGGGTTAATCTGGTATATGTAGACCTCTGAGGTGTTCAAGAGTACATTTCAGGGGGTCTCTGAATGTGGTTGGAAAAAATTACAGCTTTCTTTTCATTAACCTTTATCTGAGATCTGTTATTTCCTTCAATCATTTAAAAGCAGTATTCTGAGAAAGGGTCCATAGGCTTTCAGAGATTGCTAAAGGGGTCCACGACAAAAAAGCGGTTGAGAAGCTCTTAACTAGAGGCAAAAAGCTCAAAGAGCTCAAAGGGGAAAGCACTCCAGTCTCAGCTTGGAGACTCTGGCTTTCCTGGGTCTGTAGCCAGGAGACAGAAATCGGATCCTTTTGTTAGAGTACCATCATTCTTGACTCAGTGACCCCCAAGTACCTTTTTACCCTGAGATTCTTTCAGTTAGGATTTCAGCAGCACAGGCTGCCCCAGCACCGCTCAGTTCCCTCTGGTTTGTTCCCCCAAATCTCTCCTGCCTCTGTCCGCAGCCCCCGCACATTACCCTTTGCTAAAAATTATTCCAATTGCTCTTGCTCCTTCCGCCTCCTCACACAATCACAGCCATTCCCAACTTAGCTCTTTTCCTCAAGAAGGGCCCCTTTCCCTGAGCATCTCCCTTGCTTCCCTGATGTTCCCAAAGGGCCATGGACTCATATCTAACGCTTAAACACTCCTTTCCAGCCACTAGCCTGTGGCCTGAGACCCAAAAGTGGATAGGTCTTGTCTTCCCAAGACAAATTCCTTGAGGGCAGAGACTATGTCTTCTTGAACAAGCACAAGACTGGTTCATTCATAGCAGATGATCAGTTGGGGACTCGTTAACTGATGGACTGATTATGTCTCCAGAGAACAGGAGCTGCTTTCTTAGGAGACTCCTGGGAAAGAAGTGCTTATGGCCCAAGACTAACTCTTTGCTCTACTTTTCCCATTTCAAAGGCTAGAGGGGGCAAAATGCCAGGCTTTACGATATCCTAGAGGCCAATTAACTCTTGGTTCCTTTTTGCCATATTTTAAGAAAAGCATGTCAGGGACAGAAGTGTTTGAGGAATATGAGGCCACTGATCCTCAGGGGCTGTTTTACAGAGATCAGATGGACAGAGATTTCTGACATACTGCTATTCATTTTGGGATTCTCTCCTCCAAGACCCCAGACACATAGGACAAGAGCATCCTGTCAGCCTCTTGCAGCCTAAGCAGTATCCACAAGGCATCTGTATCTGAAGGAAAGAACTGTCAGCCCGACACAGAGCACTCTATCTACCCAGTCCCTAATACATGGCTATTGTTTCTGGGTGTGATTCACTGTGAAGATGATGGAAGGTTATTCCTAGGAAACCAGCTTCTGGGAGGAAGGAGGTATGGAGAGACTGTCTGGGGACATGGAAAGCTACAGTTAAGAGGGATGAGGATTATAAATTCAAAGGGGAAGTATGGAAGCTTCACACCTTTAGAGGAGTATAAAGGGATTCCCTCTTCTTTTCCTCTCCTCATGTGCCCCAGGTACATATGTCCTTCCTCAGTGTGAATAGACAGTCATGGCAACATACCAAGTTCGGTTTCCTAGAGCAGGTCCCCTTTGCCTGCAACAACACACCAAGATCTTTTTCTTAGCTGCTCCTCTCTCCGAGGCTAGATGGACCTGAGGGCTTGTGTGCTCTCAGGCTTCTGGCCTTGGTTAGTGAAGGTGACAGGAGGACAGGCAGGGCCTAGAAGGACTTCTTGGAAGCTGGCTGGAGCATTCTCAGAGGGACTGTGTCTGTGAGGACTTATGGGTGTCTGTGTACGTGCAGTAAAATCGTCTTTGCCGCATGTCTGGCTGATTCTGCTGACAGTATATCACTAAGCAAACCCTCATGCCAAACAAAAGGGTGGGCAGCTTTATGTCTTCTAGGACTGTCTTGCTAGCCAATACAGGTGCAATTCTGAATCCCTGCTGATACTGAGCAGGGCCGCCTTTAGCCCCAATCCTCAAAGCTCTATCCTGAAAGAAAGAGATGCCTGAGTGAGGAGAAGGGCCAGAGAGGAGGGGAGACTGGAAATAGCCAGGGGAGGGGCATGTTCAGAGAGGGATGAGGGAGAGTAGCCAGAAAAGGAGGGAAGAAGTACAGAGAAGGGACAGGGAGAATTTAAGTACTGGCATAATTTCAAAAAGAACTCTCCTGTTTGTGGTCAAGGCTCTGCACTATTTCTGCTCCCAGAGTTCCATTCATTGACTGATGCTTGCCTGAGGGATTAATGCAGTGCCAGCCATGGGGCCTCTGATGATAATAAATAGCCAGCATATTAACATTTACATAGGTTATATCATTCGATGCTCACAAGAATGCTGGGAAGTCGGTGCTCTTATTATCTCGTTTTACAGAAGAGGAAACTGAAGCACAGAGAAGTTAAGTGATTTTTGCCTACCCAAACGGTAAATATCTGAGGCAGGATTTGAACTTGGATCTGCCTGACTACAAGTCTGGCACACTACACACTATGTTATCTACTTGATGAGAAACCCTGGGAGGTAGCACACTGCCTGGGAATTGGCAAAGCTGAGTTTTAAACCTGTTTCTGCTAATTCACTATGTGATCCACTTCATTTCTCTGGGCCACAGTTGACTCATCTGTAAAATAAATTGTTTGGATAGATGATCTCTCAAGTTTCTCTAACATTTTATGAAGTAAGATAAGGTGTGGAAAGTGTTTTGCAACCTGAAAGCACTATATTAATGTACACAGTCCTTATTCTTAAAGCAATGAGTTGGCTTCCATTTCATTGGTGTTTGTTGGTAGTCTAGGAAAGCTTTATGGATGAAGAAGGCAAGGCCTAGATTGATAGAAAGAAAGGGGGAGAGCAAGGGACTGGGAGAGGAAGGTAGAGACAAGGGGCAGGGTTGTGTTTAAGAAATGGCCAGCATGATGAACAGGTGGACTTCAGAAAATCCTAGAAAGACTTATATGAACTGATGCTGAGTGAAGTGAGCAAAACCCAGAAAACGTTGCGCACAGTAAAAGCCACAGTGTGTGATGACTGATTCTGACAGACTCAGCTCTTCTCAGCAATGCAAGGACCTACAACAATTCCTAAGGACTCATGATGGAAAATGCCGTTGGAACGCAAAGCAAAGCAGGCGACTTTCTTTGTTTTATTTTGTGCTGCTCTTTTTTCTTTCTCGTAGTTTCTCCCATTCATTATACTTCTCTGCAACATGACTAATGTGAAAATGTTTGTAATAGGAATGTATGTATACAGTCCACATAGGATTGCATGCTGTCTTGGGGAGGGAGGGGGAGAAAATTTAAAACTTATGGAAGTGAATGTTGAAAACTAAAAGTAAATTAATAAATTGGAAAAAAATACTAAAAAAAAAAAGAGAGAGAAATGATTAGCAGTTTTCCTGGCCTGAGGCAGTTTGTATGGAAAGATGCTAGCAGAGATGATAGGTAAGGTCTCCTGAAGTTCTATTTTCCCACAGCTGCTAACCACAAGCCAATAAGGTTCACAAAAGACAAAGCAGAGCCAGTCACCCAGGGAAACATGGCCAGGGCTTTCCTTAAGGAACACCCCAGTTTCATCGGCCCCTCAAGGCTGCACAGAACTCTAGGCATTTTCTTGGGTAGTAATATATCTTTAGGACAGGACAATTATTCAGGCTTGTCTGTCTGTCTGAGCAACAGCCCTATAGATGGAAGACCTTTGCTTAACCCACAAGGCTAGCACCCTTGGAACCCTCTGGGGGAGCCAGAATTGTAACAGAGATACCACATTCATTTCCTTCTGCCTCTGCTCAGCAACGGGGCTGGGATTTCAACCAGTCATTTCTTGAGGCCCCCTCAGTGGATGTTTGCATCTGCTCCAAACCAGAGGGATAGATGCCACCATGCCAAATGGCCAAGCCCCATGTAAGACCCTTTATCCTACTTCTGGCAGGGTCAGGGACCACAAGGCGTAACTGTTTTAGAAAATGAGAGTCGATTCACTGGGAAGCCTCAGGCTTTGACCCGGGATTTTGCAGTGGGCTACACTAACAGTTATCTGGTTGGATTTCCTGGTGTCCTTATAACTTCCTAAGACGTTTCCCACCTTCAGAGTTAATTGAGAGCTTTGGGACAAAGGCCACACAACAGCCTGCTCCTGCGGGGGGTCTTGAGTCAGCTGCAGAGTTCTCTTCCTTCCTGGGGGGGCTGAGGCAGAGAACTATGCTATTCTTCTCGGCTTGCTTTGTGCCACCGTCAGCTCAGTAAAGGACTCTAGACAAAGCACAGTTCAGATGAGGAAAAAATAATCTAATTAAGTGTTTGACTGATTAGCTAACAAGTCTGTATTGCTCACAGTCAGCAAGGGGGGCAGCAGACAGAGGGCCAGGCCTGGGGTCAGAGGACTCATCTTCCCACGTTCAAGTGTCTGGCCTCAGATACTTCTCGCCGTGTGACTCTGGGCAAGTCACTTAGCCCTGTTTGCGTCAGTTTCCTCATCTGCAAAATGAACTGGAGAAGGAAATGGTAAACCACTCCAGTATCTTTGCCATGAAAACCCTCAAAGTAGTCATGAAGAGTCAGACTCAACTGAAAACGACTAAAAACAACAAAACATACATTGTTCACCTAACGTGCGTTAAGGCACAAGCTCAGTTCTCACGTGAATGGTCTCGGGTCAGGTAAAGGTGAGGGCCTAACCGCTGAGCTCTCATGAGGCCCCCCAGAGAACAGCTGGGAACTGAGGAGTGAGACACGAGTTATCTTGTTTTTCCACCTCTTCTCAGTGGGAACTTGCTGGGGAGAGCATCCCACCCTTGAGGTTGGTCCGTGGTCTGAGCAGGTCTTGTTAATTGGCTAAGGGGCTGACAGCACGCTATCCACGAGCCAACTATGTAGCTGGGAGAGCTTAACTGGGGATAGGAAAGCCTGAGAAGCGGGGTTTCCTCTCTCCTCGGGAAGGAGAAGGAGGCTCCCGCGGGGAGAACTCGCCCTGCATGCCAACGTGTAGCCTGTACCAGTAATAAAGCCTACACCTCTGCTTCACTCTGGCCGTCTCTTCTCTCGTACGTATATCCAGCTAATCACCGAAGACCTGGACTAGGTAAGACAACCCGGCAGCCCACGGCAATTAGGCCGGAACACATGTGGACAAGACCTGTGCTAGGCTTGGAGGGGCCCTGTACTAGGATTACATAAAACAGTCCTTGATCAAAAGAAACTTACAACCTATGTATGGAAACATGACTAGCCACAGGAAATAATTATGTGATAGAATAGGTATTTTGAATATTGCAGGAATCAAAGACATTCTTGATCTTACCCTTACATAAATCTTAAAATCGCTAAGATCCAGAATCCTGAAATTTTTCTCCTCCTTCTTCTCTCCTTCCATCTTCTCTCTCTGCCTCATAACTCCTGAGTATATTCTCTGTCCTCATCATGCCCACAAGCTCTAGCCTCACTTTCCTCCGTTTGAAATCTTGTCTCTAAAGTGAATCTGCTCCATCTCATACTGTCCTCTGCCTTGCCCCCTTGTCCCTGTGCCATCATCTACTGCACCCCCCCGGATAGCAGTCCAAACTTTCCCTTTCTTTCACAGCCTGCCAACACAACCCCACCCCAGCAGAGATGGAGTTTCCTTCTATCTCCTCTTCCCCAGTTCTAAACCTCAAAATCTCCCATTCAGAGGCATCGTTACCTGTTCCCTACTCTCTGAGGAGCTGGTACTTCTCACTGACACCCGTGATTCTCTTCTCTCCAGATCCCTCAAAGAGTTTTCACCCTCTTTTTTAATCTTTAACCCTTCTCTCACCACTAGCTCCTTCCGTGCTTTATTTAAACATACCTCGATCTCTTTCACTCTTAAAACAAAAACAAAAATACTTTCACTTGAGGCTTCCATGCCCTCAAACTGCTTTCCTGTATTTCTCTTCCCTTTAAAAGTTAAACACTGGATAAGAGGGAAGTCTCTTACAGTCATTGCCTCCTCTTCTTCCCCTCCAACTTTTTTTTTTCCAGATTAAATCTTTTATTTACTTACAAACTAGCATCTAGTGAATCAAAAGGTATGAGGAAGGTGCATTTCAAACGAGCATACAAATTAGTTTTTAGTTATTTTCTTCTACTTAGTCATTAAATTGACAGGTTCAAACATTAAGTCAGTATAAATACAAGATAAACACGATGTATGTTTGCAAAGTCATAAATGTCCGCTTAATTTTTTTTATAAAAGTGAGATAATGTAATTGAAAAAACTGATTAAAGATTTAATCATTGCTCCCCAAAGCAGAAAGATATTATTATAGAGTACTACTTTATCTCTGAAGAATCACAAATATAAACCCTGCCTTCAGGATAGCTACTTGAGCAAAAATAAAGAGACCATAGTGAAAGTTTTGGCCATCTTGTTAAACATCCTGCGTTTTGTCTGCTCAAAAAAATAAAGAATTTCCAGTATACAGTTTGCTTATCACTTATCACATTAAAACAGAAGAGTGTTAATGTGTTACACGCAAAAGCCACATTACGAAGTGCCAGTTGATTGCAGTTTTCCACAGGTTATTGGCAGAAGTCTTATCTTCCATTTGGCACACATTTTTTATGAAACCATCCATCGAAGCTCTCCTTGGGACGAACCAACAGCCGATAACTATTTTTCCATTTTTTCCTTTCTCTTCTTTTTCTCTTCTCCAGAATGCAGATTTAAAATTCCTCAAGATGAAGACTCCCTCTGTCTCCTTTCTGCAGCTTCTGCAAGTTTTAATCTTCTATGTCTGGTGGGTCCTAGGGCCCATCTCCCAGGCAGGGCAGGCACAGCCACATGTCTACTCCGTGTTCCTCCAACTTCTTGATCCCTTGCTATCTGGCTTCTGATTCAACCACTCAACTGAAATGGCTTTCTCTAAGATTTTTAGAGATCCAGTGGTGGATCTCCTAATTGCTAAATCCAATATTTTTTTCCCTCAGTTGCCACAGTTCTTGATCCCTAGGCAACTTGTGATACAGTTAACCACCCCCTCCAGCTGGATATTCTCTCCTCCCTGGGTTTTCATGATACTGCTGTCTGACCACACCTCTGTCTCCTTTGCTGACCAGCATGCATGTCTCTCATCTCAGGGGTTGCCCAAGGTCCAGTGCTGCCTTCTTTTCTTTCTCTACACTGTCTTCTCTTCAGTTTACATGGCTTCAGTGGCTCTCTATGCAAATGAGGCACAAATCTATGTATAAAGCCCTCATCTGTCTCCTGATTTCTTGCTAGATATCTCCAACTGGATGTCCCATCGGCACCTTGAACTCCCCATGTCTGAAACATAACTCATTATGTTCTCCCAAATTCACTCTTCCTCCCAAACTTTTTATCTTTCTTTCTTATCTAGAGCACCACCATTCCAGTCCTCTCACAATTTCAGAGCCATCCTTAACTTTTTCCTCTCCCTATTCCCCATATCTATTCAGTTGTCAAGATGCTTCAATTTTACTTCCAAACATCTCTCCCATCTGTACCCTTCTCTTTACTCATACAGCCATTACCCTAGTTCAGAAGATCCTGATGATCTATTGCCTGGCTATTGCAATGACCTCTTATTTGGAGGTTAGCTTCCAGTCCTTTGAAATAACTGCCACAATAATCTTCCTAAAGTCTGATCAGGTTACTCACCTGTTCCAGAAGCTTGGGTGGATCCCAATTGTCTCTAGGATAAGCAGAGGGGAAAGGGGAGAGTACCTTTGGCATGACAGTCAGCTCATGACTCCTAGATCTTGACTACAGAGTCAAGACTGAAGAGGCAGAGAAGTGAAGTCAGAGCAGGTGTAATGGCCTGAGAAATTTCTACATGGTTTTTTTCTAGATCACCCCCAGCCCAATTATTTTGTATTTACTTATCTGTGTATGTGTATAATGAATCAAGCAAACCACCTGTTTGGAATGTAAAACTTTTCACCCTCGGCTCCAGCCTGTTTCTGGACTTTACACTTCTCAGTGGGGAGCTTTCGGTTCCCTATACAGGACATTCCATCTTCTACCTCCACTTCTTTGCACAAGCTGTCTCCCATGTCTGGAGTGCTCTTCCCCCCTGCTCAATTCTGTCTCCTGGAACCCCTAACTTCCTTCATTTCTCAACTCAAGTGCTACCTCCTAACAATTATTAAACACCTACTATGTGTCAGGTCCTGGAGATACAAATACAGTGAAGGAAACTATCTCAGAGGAGGGAAATGGGAGAGGAGGATACATGTAGGTATATACAGAATAAATAAAAATATTTAAATATGAATTAGCTTAAGAAGGGAGGCATCAGCAGAAGGTCTTCACCTAGGTGATACTTGAGTTTAGTCTTGAAGAAATGAATCCTATGAGACAGAAATGAGGAGGGAGTACACTGCAGACCTGGGAAACAGCCAGTGCAAATGTACATAGATGGGAAATGGAGCGCTGTATATGAGAAACAGAGATCAGCTTGGCTGCAATGCAAAGTACTAGAGGGTAACTTCCGCTGAAGCTGGAAAGAGGGGTTGGGGCCAGGCTGTGAAAAGCTTTAAAAGCTAAACAAGGAGTTTATAATTTGATTCTAGAAGCAATAGGAAGTAACCTGCATTCATTAAGGAGAGAGACATGGTCAGATCTGCGCTTAAAGAAAAACACTTTGACAGCAGTGTGGAGGATGGGCTGAGGCAGTGAGAAAAAAGAAGGGCCTGGGTGTGGTAGCTGTCGTCCTTTGTTCTTGGAGAGGAAATGATATCACTATGTTGGGGTAGAAAAATGCAAGTGGTCCTTTGTGAGAGATGTGGAGGTACAAAGGGTATGATTTGGCAAACCGACTAGATATGCAAGGTGAGGGAGAAGGTGAGCTGATGATAACAGCAAAAGGATGAACCTGGAAGAATGGAATGGTGGTGCTTCTCCATAAATGGGGAAGTTTAGATGACGAGATTTGTTTTGGGGCATACTTTTGAGAGGTCTCCATGATATCTAGTTTTAAATGATTAATAGACAATAGGTGATGAGGTATTCAAGGTAAAGAGAGGCTGGAGATAGGAGTCTAGGAGTCATTGAAGCATAGCAATAATTAAATTCCACTTAGCAGAATGTAAGCTCCTTATGGTCAGGAACTGTTTTGTTTGTATCCCAAGATCCTGATACAGTATCCTGTATACGTGTGATTAATAAATACTTGTTAAGTTGAAAAATATGCACAAAGTCATGGAAGGGGTTTAGGGGAGTGTTGAGCATGGCTTATAGGTGGGATAGTGAAAAGACCCTAATAAGAGCAGAACATGCAGAACGGAGAAAGGAAAATAAGGTTGTATAATTAAGGTGGAGGTAAGTTATTAGGACCTCAAAATGTAATCAGAAGAGTCTATATTTGATAAGAAATAGAAAGCAATAGCAAAGGAATGGCAAACAAAACAAGTGTTCAAGGAAACCTTCACTAAAGTTGTACGTGGTTCTTGAGAGCTGTCAGTGTCTCTGAGAATCTAGCGACCTGCCATTCTACCTGACAGACAAGGGAAGTGAAAGCTCATTGAGGTGAAGTGACTGGACCAAAGTTAAACATCTAGTATGTGGCAGAACTAATACTAATGTCTAGATATTCCGATTCCTAGTTCAGAGCTCTTTAGGAGTCATCAGGATGAAGGGAACAGGTGAAGCTTTTAGAATGCATGAGCTTTTCCAGGGTACATGCAGGAAGCTCAAAGCAAGGGGATGAACCCAGGAGGTGAATCATTATTAGCAAACAGGGTGGGCTGTTAATGTGTGAACCACAGAAAGAGGCAGAAGAATAAAGAGGAAGGAGGAGAACAGGATAATGCAGTGAGTGCAACAGAAGCCAAAGGAAGAAAGGGTTTCAAAGAAGGAAGGGGTGGATAGGGTAGAAGTCAAGGAAAAAAACAACACAGAAAAGGTCAGTGGGTTTGGCAACAAAGAGGTCACAGGGTAAAATGTCATAAGACTGAAGGAAATAAAATCCAAATCAAAGAGTTAAGAAAGTAGAGGTAGTTTAAGAAGTTTGGCTATTAGGGGAAGCAGGATCAAGGAAAGGATTTTTCAAGATGAAGAACTGATCATGTTTGCTAGAAGGGAAGAAGTCAGGGGAGACTGAAGGGAGTAAGTAGAGAAGGGGTAAGAGGAGGGGAGAGGTAATGGGATCCAACCTCCTCCTCTCATAGAGACAAGAGCTGTGCTCCTACGAGAATGAACACAAATACAGGAGTGCAACTGATGGCCTCCATTTCCTCAAGAAAAAAGTGAGGTCATTATCTCTTGGGATGAGAGGACAGGGAGGGACCTAGGAATGGGATATGAAGAAAGAGGTCTGAAACAGCTGTTAAAAGTGTTCTCTTGGGAATCAATATGAAATTAATAAAAAGACTGAGTTCTCTTTGTCTACAGCTACATCATGTCAACCACACTGTGGCTTCTCTATCCCCTTGGAGCTGCAATGAAGACTACCCAGATGGAGAGAGATGTAGTGAGAGATACTAAGTCATTATTAGCTACCAAACACTCCTGTCTGGCCCTTGGCTGAAGAGATAATGGAAACTGCCTAGGCCATTTCTAGGAGAAAAAATTCAACATCTCTTTTGTAAAGGCACTGAATGGTCCCTAACCCCTCTCCACTTCCCCATATTCCTTCTGATCCACTATCCTGATACCCAAGAACAATATCAGCAAGGGGAAATGCTTGCATGTCATATGTCACTGCTTACAGTGGGTGGGTAGTAAAAAAGCTATGTGCAAAACTGCTCTTAGGTCCCGGATGCTAGGTCCCAGAGTTGGGTGGCATGAAGCTAACCTCCCCCATTCACTAGTGTCCAAAAGCTCAGGAATAGGCTTCTAAGTATAGATTAGGTCCCACTCGGGCTCCTGTCATGGGATAAAAGGGCAGCACATTCTGCTATGCTATTGTAAGAATACTTCTCTAGAATCTCTCTGTGGTGTCACCAGAGAAGTCCTGCCTGACTACACAGCCAGAACTCTTGTTCCTGCCCAGCGGTGTCCCCTTACCCTGGGTACATTCTCCTCCCTAGAAACTTTGTGTTCTGTTCTTCGGCTATGGCATCAGGCTGCAGGTGGGAGGAAAGGATCAGTCTCAAATAGCTACCAGGTTTGGACTGGTGGGAGTGGAGAGAAGGTGAGTCACTCAGTGGTCAGCCTGAAGCCCCAGATTTACGCAGCTCAGGTGATCATCAAACTTTTATCAGAGTAATTCTTTGAGAATAGGGATATAAGGATTTATGAGCAAGTATATATGTAATATACAGATGACCCTCACAAGTTATAGGTTAAGGAATTTGGGGACAGAAAATTTTTAAATAGTAATTGCCTAATGAAAGAGGCCCCATGGTAAATCCGTTTGTAAACTGAAACATCTTTTCAGGATGTGAAGACTCCCCCGAATTTCCTGGTTGATTAGCTTAGATTTGTGTCACTTTTCCAATGATGTCTCCTTTGCCTTGATGTTTTGAGGGAACAGGGCCCTAATTGTATTTCTGAAAGTTGTCTCTATTTGGGTTTATGAATTCAACCACATTTGGTTTGGAAAAGAACTCAAAACAGAAAGACAAGGCAGTGTAGCACAGTGGAAAACATGATGAATTGGGAATCAAGGAATCAGAGTTCAAATCCTGAGTCTGACAATTCCTAAGCGACCTTGGGCAAGTCACTTAACTTCTCAATTTCTACATCTGTAAAACACGGTGTGGGTAGGAAGGGAGGAAAACTGGATTAGATATCTTTTAAGACCATCACTACCTCTAGCTCCAAAGATATGATAGTAGGATACTTATGTATGGGAAGGAAACAAAAGTCCCTCAGGGCTGATAAGACCTTGCATCCATTAAGCCTGTTTTCCCTAATGACTCCAAAGTACTTCATGTGTATGTCCTGTTGCAAAAATTATGTCTCTCTAGAGACCCACAGACCAGGAAATTAGGAGCATGTAAAGCCAGGGGCAGAAAAAACTGGGATTCATGGTAGAGAACTGAATAAATAAATGTATGTGTGTATGTATACATACATAGACACACATTAGTAATTAAGATGTCGTTCTTAATACATAATGGGCTCCAGTGAATCAGTGACCATAGGGAAGGATTTCATTCATCTCAGTTCCTCCCCAGCCCCAACAACCTGCGCTGGTCTAAGGCAGGCTGAGAAACAAGCAATCCCTTGGGTTACAGAAATAATACTGACAAAGGCCTAGGAGGGGCCTCCCTGCTGATCAAGCCAACTTTGTGGAAAAGTATCATCTGTAATTGCCAGACTGGAGCCAGATGGGTTGCAGGTGGACGTCACTGTATATTTTCAGAAATAGTATACACAGTTTTTGTTTATTTTTTTTATTTTAAATGCCTAAGAGAAATGTATTTTAGGGTACCCTGTAGGGAATTCTTTGATGATGCAGTTATGTCAATTTGTCCTTCAGGGGAAGACAGATTTAGAGAATCAGAGAACAAGAGCAGGAAGGGACTTCAGGGTCATCTGGTTCAGTCTCCTCAATTTACTAAAACCTGGGGAGGTGAAGAGGTACCCAAGTGGTGAGATAAAAGCCTGGATCTAGAGTCAGGAAGACCTGAGTTCAAATCCTGTCTCAGATATTTCCTAGCTGAGTTAACTCTGAGCAAGTCACTTAACCTGTCTACCTCAGTTTCCTCATCTGTAAAATGGGGATAACAGTACTGCCTACCTCCCAGGAATATTGAGGATCAAATGAGGTAACATTTATAAAGCTCTTTACAAACCTTAAAGTGCTGTATAACTGCTTCTATTAGAGGCAGCTAGATGGGAAAGGAGATAAAGTACTAGGCCTGGAGTCAAGAAGATTGGGTTCAAATCCAGCTTTAGACACTTACTAGCTGTGTGACCCGTGGCCAGTCACTTGAGCTCAGTCTGCCTCAGCTTCCACAACTGTAAAACAGGGATCATAACAGCACCTACTTCCCAGGGTGGTTGTGAGGATAAAAATGAGTTAAGATGTAAATGGTAGTCCTTTTCTTCTTACATCGTTGTTGTCGAGTTGCCCAAGGTCACACAGTGCTAAAGGTCAAATCAGAATCCAGGTCCTGACTCCCAATAGATTCCTCTTTCATAATGAGTTGTTGAAAGCGCAGGACCCACATAGATATGCTTTGCTGAGAAGGGACATTTTGTAGTTTTTTCTTCCTGAAACAGGTTACATAGAAGAAAATGGGCAGTGGTTTGGGGAAGGCGATGAATGAATGAATGACTCCCTAAAGGATAACGGAGAAAAACAGGCAGTTAGGCTGGGGAAAAGATTTGAGGAGGGCTAACTAAGTGGCCAAGGTTTACAACCCAGAAAGTTGATCTTGATAAATGTTGCTTTAAATAAAACATGTCAATTTTCACAGGATCATAGATTCGGGGCTAAAAAAGGACCACAGAGGTCTCCTTGTTTTATAGATGAGGATACTGAAGGTCAGAAAGTCTAAGCGATTTGCCCAAGGCCACGACAGAGTGGCTGCCCAGGTCCTCTGACACCAAGTCCACTATTACTTCTGCTGTTTTACTGCTGAGTTGTTTTCAGCCACATCTCATTCTTCATGACCCCTTTTTTGGGTTTTCTTGGCAAAGATACTAGAGTTTTCTTCTCCAGCTCATTTGGCAGAGGAGAAAACTGAGGCAAAAAGGATTAAAACGATTTGCCCAGGGTCACACAGCTAGTACGGTCATATTTGAATTTAGGAAGTAAGTCTTTCTGACTTTAGGCTCAGAGCTCAGCAAGCTCTATCTATCTGTGCCACCTAGCTGCCCTACTATTGCTTCCGCTATAACACAGTAAATTGCTGGTTTGGCTGACCCATTTCCTGTGGCCTCCCACAATGCTTTCCCTCAGAGGGAAAGGAAGACCTGGAGTTGTCTTTCAATTCTCTTTGAAGCCTGGGGAATTCTTTTCGTCCTGTAAATGAAGGCTGCAAAGGGTCCTTGAAAACACTTACTTTTCTCTCTTTTATTTCCTCTTGTTATAGCAAGGGTAGAAGGGAAACCCTACCTCAAATAGCACTGTGTAGATTTCTCTGAAGGATGAAAGGGGATGGAAATGTAGCAAAAGGGACAGACGTTGGGAAATATGGACAGAGGTTAGAAAGAAGTAAATGGAGATCAAAAGAAAAGTCTAGACAAGAATGTAGGGGGCACAGATCACTCCAAATAGGTCCCTCAGGTCTCCCTTGGGGGATTTCTTGGCCTGAGGCAAGAATGAAGAAGAAAATATAAAGCTCGATTTATGAATGATTGTATACCCCCAGGGTTGGACATCTAGTCAAGGTTACTGCCTATCAGGAGATGCTCTGAAACTTAGAAGTATGAAAAACTTATTTGGCTTTGTGGTTGATCAGCATGTAATTTACTTTGGTTCAAATGAATATGCATTTATTAAGTGCCTACCATGTGCCAAGACCGGGGCTGGATATGGAGGATACAAAGAAAGAAATGTTGATTCCTGCCCTCAAAGAGATTATGTTCTATTGGGGGTGGAGGGGGGAGAGAGGTGACAGGGTGGAGGGGAATTCCAGGGATAGAGAAGAGTAGCCTTTGATAACACTGGCTAATTCCCTGAACACACAAAAAATAAGGCAAGACCCTTCAGCTCTAAGCTCCTTGTCCTTGCCTGCTTTCCAGCAAGAGCTGCAATAAAGCAGCACCAACTGGGCTTCTTATTATGGCCAATCACTCTCTCTGCGCCCCTTGAGAACTCAGACTCAATCAACAATTTTTAGAAGCACATTTTGCTATGACAGTCAGTTTTATAATGTGGGGATTTACAAAGGTAATTTCCTTATCAGCAGTTACAAAAATGACACCTAATATGATCAGTTAACATCTAAAATCAAACTCACAGCTAACACATAAAGAGGAATAAGTTTGGCAATGGTGCCAAATATTCAGACCTCAGAGGAGGGAAGGGACTGCCTGGGATCCTACCCTGCTGCCACTCTGGACTAGCTCTGGCCTGAATGAAGAGTAGTATGCTGGAAAGATCACTGAAAACCTGGGTTTGAGCTCGGAGTCTATCATATAACATAGTGATGTATGAATTACTTGGAACAACCAAAAATATGATATGGTTCCATTTTTATGATCGTGATGGTCATGTATGTGTGATTCTGATAGTGGCTTGGCTCAGAACATCAGGCTTTTACCACACAAAACTAAACTGAGCTAGTTTCCATACCCTGAATGAGTTCTCTTTCATTTGAGTGTTGGATTCACTGCTCTCTTTTGTTATGTTTTTTAAAAATGAATATTGCTTCAAGAAAAGGTTCAAAAGATGTAGCTCAATCCCATTTCAATGACTATTAGAGATATTACAGTGACTACTGGTATTCAAGGATCATTCAAGCATGCAATGAAAGACAATCAATCTCCCTGAAGTACTAAGGAAAAAGTGGTACAAAAAGAAAAATAACCCTAGAAATTGAAGATCTATTGTTACAAGTCAACTTAATTCTCAGAAAACAAGCAAAGAAGGTTCTGGCAGTGCATGGGTTTGTAAATAATGCTACTACAGTGTGGTATAGACTTCTTGAAATTGGAAGAATATTGAGAAAACCAGTTAAAAAAAAATCCCAGGTGGTAACCATTGCTTTGAAGAAAAGCATTTGTTATGCTCAAGACAAAACAAAGATGAGAGTGCTAAAGATTGGAGAAAAGATAATTTTTATTGATTAAACTCACTTTTTCATTCAAGGCTACACCAGAACAGTTGACAGAAGTCTACGTGAACCTATCAAATTAGGCATCTTCTTTAGACCATAAAACATCCATATAAAAAGTATCTGGGGGAATTTTTTACTTCTAAGGGTACTGAAAATCTTGACCCTTTGAGAGACCTCTGATAAACACATTGTTACACTGAGAAGCAGAACTGTTCTGGAATTATAAAATTCCTAAATGAAGAAAATACACTATGATATGACCTTGTATAATGCCATATATCTCAAAAAGTTAAAAAAAAAAGCTTATTGAAGAGATGGAGGAAGGCATGCTTTAATGGCCTGGGAACTTGTCTGAATCAAATCCTGCTGAAAACGTATGTGCTACAGTCAAGACCAAACTTGGAAAAATGAGCTATTTGTCAAAGGTACAATTAATATCCAACAAAAATATGGCATGATAAAGAATTAAAAAGCATGCATTAAAATCTTGTAAACTCAGTGCCAAGAGCAAAAGGAGGATATACTGCATATTTAAAGGTTTTATAATTGCAAAAATTTAGAAGGTTCATTGTATATCAGTATGCATTTTAATCTGATTCAGCTAATTCCCACATCAGTTACTCTTCCTCTGAGTCTCAGTTTCTTTATTTGTTAAAAAAGGATGATAATCCTTGCCCTACCTATCACACTGAGTCATTGTGAGAATCCAATGAGATGAGCATAAAGTGTATTATAACAAGTGAGTGAATTATTAACACGTGTGGGGATGGCTGGGAAGATGGAAACATGAAATGGTTGGCCAAATGCTTTATACCAAACAGAACTAGGTTTTCAGCAAGAAGACCTGCAAGGCTGCTCTTCTCTCTGAGCAGCTAAAGATGGCGTCCACCTAGAAGAAACCTTGAGAACACCAACCCAAACTTGTAAGCCAGGGACAATCATGTACTGTCTCCCTGAAGGTCTAATCCACTGGATAAATCTCTGGAGTCTGATGATAAATGAAACCTTTTTTAGGAAGCCTTTCAGTGGGTCTCAAGCCTATTATTCCTCACTTCTCCCTTCTCTGCACTCTCTCCACCCATCCCTACCTCACGACATAGTGAGAACTACTTCTTTTAAAATATCCTCAGGGCTGGTACTCAGCAATCTAGGCCAAGATTGTGAGTCCTGACAGCCTCCATCCCCTTTCCTTGAATCTGGATGCCACCCCCCTCCTCTAATAAAATACTGGATCAAAAAACATTGGGCATGTGAGAAGAAACTGAGAAGAGGTGGAAAAAATAACTAGCTTTGGTGGGAGCAACAATACAATTTAAACTTCCAAACTGTTTAAATATATAGACTGTTCAATTAGGACAGGTGTGCCAGCCACCCACACACTGGCAGCTGAATATCTACATTTAGCCTCTAGAAAATCTTTTCTGTCCATGCCCCTATGGTAGAGCCCAGTGGGAACTCTGAACTTGGATATGGTTGCAATGCTCCCAACATTATGCTGGAATGTGTCAACATAATGAGAAGACAGAACCTGTATTTAGAGAATAAGGCAAGCACTGCTGCTGGGATGGATCTGACTGAGGCGGAAAAGTCTAGCAAGCGCATCTTGGGTCTAGAATCTCCATACCTACAGAAGGGGCTAAAAAGGCAGCTTGCGCTGTCTCCCTGCTACCTCAAAGGTCGGCTTTACTGTTAGAGGTCAGGTAGCAAAGCAACGGGGATAAAATTCAGAAGAATCTTAGAGTTTTATATATTTTGACTGAGGCCAGTTCAACATGTATTTTTTGAACCCTGCGTTCAGAGGCCAAGCATGCACTCCTGAAACAAATCAGAGGCTTCTCTCCCTCAGTGGACTATAAGAACACAAACAAACACAGTCTGGGTTTTTGTCTTTTTGGAAAGGGACAAAGGTGAATTTACACGAGGATAGGCTGGGAAGCTGGAGGTGACAAAGCCAATCTCTCCTGGTGCTTCTGCACTTCTGACACAGCAGCAAAGGAAAGGTATAGTGGTTCTTGTTAATGCTAATAATGACAGCTTATATTTCTATAGCACATATCATGGAGATATGGTTGACAAGTCTAGCTCGTTGTATGAACTTCTAGATGAGCTCCTTCCCCCCTCACTGGAGCACAGAGAATGACCATTCCATCCTCCTTTCCCTTCTGGATTTGTGAGAGACAGGGGAGAGAATGGCCTAAGGATGCTCTGAGCTTGCTGGAAGAAAGATACTCTCTAATACAAGGCTCTGCGGGCTACAGGATTAAAATCCTCAGGGGAAAGTGAAAAAAGAAATGGGGAAGAGGGTGGAGCTAAAAAGAAAGAAAAGCAGACAGACAAGCCTTCCCTATTATCTGTAGAGATGCCATAAAATCCAAGGGCTGAGCTTAATGTCTTCCAGTTACTATCACCTTCCTCCAGACTTCCCCAATCCTCAAGGGAGCTTTATGAAAAAAAGAATAAGATTATATCCAAAATAAATAAAGCCAGATACTGCAGAGCTTATCCCAGCAAGAGCCCCTGAATCCTGTTGGCGGGCTGGGGCTGGGCTTGGGGATTGAGACTAGGTTGGCAGAAGGCACTAAAGGCTGCATGGGGAGGTAGTCAAGTGAATAAACATCAAACAAGAGATGAGACCACTCTGTCATCAGAGCAGTGACCTTTAGCATCCCAAATAAGCCTGGCAGGGATGAAGAGGGAAGCAAACCTTGAGTCCCAAAGCATGGATTACATGAAACTATGACAAGAAGGATGGCAAGATCAGGGAACAGGCTCTCTTCAAGGCCTGACGGGGCTCCGAATGACTGCTTCATTTTCAGGATGGAAAGCCCCTTTCAGGTTTGCATGTGCTGCAAACCAATGAAAGATCATTTAAGAGTTCTCATGCAGAACTTTTTGGAGAACAAGTGTCAACAACAATTCCCCCTAAAAATACAGCCTGCAAACAAACTGCAGCTTATTCCTCCTCAGTGACTCTTGAGGCCAATATGCTAACAATCCCTGAAGAAGAAAACCTTCAGTTAAACAGATAAAGCATTAGACAGAGCATCGAATTATCAATAACATATTTCACTGAGCTAATTTTTTTTTAAATGTTATATCTTTGTTCTTACACATCACCTTCATTTCCGAATATATTCTTCCCCCTTTTCCCCGGCAAGCAGCCATCTCTGCTTTAAAAAATTAAATAAATCAGTTAAATAAGAAGGAAAAGGTGGTGGGTGGGGAGCAGTTTGGCAAAACGAATCAACACAGCAGAATCTTAGTGCATGTGAACTTCCTCCACTTCTGCACTTTCTCGTCTCTTCTTCTCTGGTGTCAAACTTTCATCTGCAAACTTTCACCTTCTCATCTGTTCATAGATAATAGCTTATGGATGGTGGATCAACAGATAATTTACCCTGAAATTACCACCTATACCAAGACTCAAGAATAAAGATATAAGAATCTAAGAATTTACCAAGGATAAGAAAGAAGCTACCACATTATTCTCTAGGAGCTTTTCTTTTCATTGATATTTGCCATGGTAAGGTCATAAGATGCTGTCTAGTACCTTTATCCCACCTTAGTCTATACCAAACTATGAACTAAAACAGTTTATCCCGGAGATTATTCCTTTGCCAAGGCCAAACCTGTTGGAGTCTTTCTTTAGCTCATAACTTCTAATAAAGTAGGATGCTTTCTGAAAGCACAAAAGATATATCAATAATTTAGAAGCCACTTACAACTCAATTAAAGCCCAGTCTAGTTCTGAAATCCTACAAGAAGCTGATAGGATCTGCTGCAAAACCATTTCAATGAAGGGATTTTCCAGGCCTACAAGTGAATCAGAGAACAGGACTTACTTGCCTATAAGGACAGGGCCAAGAATAATCAGGGCCTAGCAATAAGGAAGGTTAAGATCCAGATCTCAGGCCTCCAGAGACTTCAAGCCAAATGGCTCCAGTAGAGGGTAAAATCAGGAAAAGGAAACAAATGGAAGCAATGCCAGAACACTGTGCTATTGGCTTTATTCCCATGTTAACAACAGAGACCAACTGGACCTGCAAGCCTTGCAAGCCCTCAAGTTCAATTTTTTGACATACCAAATGATTTTCTGGCATCCATCTATTCATCCTCCAAAATACAGATATAACTGGGTGGGCAGACAGGCAGGCAGATAACATCAGGCCCAGGGGAAGCCACAACTGACTAACTGTATACTTCACAAACCAGACAGGAAACAAGGCAAACCAGACAGGAAACCAGGTCATTAGATGGACCCATAGAGAGGAAACAGCTGACTGCGTCATTTCTCTGCGTGAGAAATGAGCTCATGAGATCACCAGCAGCAGCTACTGGCTTCCCTGGCATTGCTCCTAAGAGAAACCACATGTCACCCTCACCACCACCCAATCCCTAGAGAAAGACAAACCCTGGCCTCCCACTGAATAAAATCCAGATCTGTTCAGAAAAGCACTAGAGAGAAATTATAGCTATTGATCCAAATAGTGTTAACCATTAAAACAGTGGTTTAATGAGTTGAAAGAGGAAAAACTAATTTTGACAACTCTTTACATATGTACTGAAAGAAAAACTGGTAAAGACTAAAGACCTTTCTTGCTCTTACAACGTGCCGCCCTTAGGCCTGTCTTGCCTTCTGGGGACCCTCCAACTGTCTAAGAGTTGTGAGATGAATCACAAAGAAAGTCTGATTTCTAGTTCTACAGGTTTGTTTTACAGTTTGCCTTCCCTGTTCTGCTACTTATTACTTTTGTGACCCTGGACAAATTAGAATCTCTCTAAGCCTTGTTTCCTAATTAGTAAAATAAAGAGATTGGACTAGATGACCTCTGAAGTCCTTTCTAGCTCATCATTCATGGTGTGATAAATCATCTCTGCTGTTCTCTGTTGGCATCTTAAACTCTGAGTTGTTCTCTCCCGCTACCTCTCTGGAAAGAAGGAGCAGCTTGTGGCAGAGGGGATAGAGAGCTGGGCTTGGAGTCAAGGAGACCTGAATTCAAACCTAGTCTCAAATGCTAACTAGCTAAGTGACTCTGAGAAAGTCACTTCTATCTGCCTCAGTTTCCTTATCTGTAAAATGGAGATCATGGTAGTAACTACTTTCCAGGGTTATTATGAGAATCAAATGAGATAATATGTATCCCTGACATAGAATAGGTGCTTAATAAATGTTTATTCTTTTTCTCTTTTCTCTTTTTCTGCCCACCCAGAGGTCCCCTATTAAAATTTTGGACTGAGTCCTGTTGACTAGGATAGTAAAGGAATTTTAAATCATATGCAAAGCAAAGTTGAAAGAATTAAGGATATTTACATTAAAGAAAAAGGAGGGGATATGAGGAGAGACTTGACAGCTATCTTTATACAGCTGAAGGGCTAGCATGCAGAATAGACTAGGGTGGTAGCAATGGAAACAGAAAAGAAGGGGGAGATATTAAAGATCTTGGATAAAAGTGTAAGAGTCATTTTGCTTTCAGTTATTGCTGACTCTTCATGATCCCAGTTGGGGCTTTTTGGGCAAAAGTTCTGGAGTGGTTTGTCATTTCCTTCTCCAGCTCATTTTATAGATGAAGAAACTGAAGCAAACAGGGTTAAGTGGCTTGCCCAGGGTCACACAGCTAGGAAGTGTCTGAGGCCAGAGTTGAACTCAGGAAGATAAGTCTTTCTGACTCCATTCCAAGAACTCTGTCCACTGCACCATTTTACCTATTAAGAGCTGTTCAGCAAAGAAACAGTATCTCACAACTGGAAGTTTCCCAGGAAAATCACAGATTTAGAGGTGGGAGTCCCCTAAAGTCACTGGAGTCAACTTCTATATTTTAGAGAGGAGGAAACTGGACCCCAGGAGGCGAAGTGACTTGTCTAGATGGTCAAACAAGCTGTAAGCTCCAGGAGTCATATTGGAATTCAGGTCCTCTGACTCCAGAAGCACTGTACCAAGTATTCAAAGAGAAGTTGCCTGACCAGCAGGATGCTTTCCTAGATTAATGTGGTCTCCTGAGAGACAGCAAATAGAGAGCCGGTGTTGGAGTCCAGAAGACCCTAACTGAAGTCCCACCTCTGACACATCCTGGCTTTGTGACCCTGAGCAGGGAACTTGACTTCTGGGTGCCCCGGGCAATGCTCTAAGCCTAAATTGTAGAACAGCTGCAGATCTGCACTGGGTGAAGGCATGTTTTCACTAACTACTGCCTAAGCCAATAAAATCACAGAAGTGTACCTTCTTCATAGGATGATCATGAGGATCAACGAGATAACGAATGTGAAGCAATTTGCAAGCTTTAAAGCACTATGGGGATGGTAGTAATGATGACTAAATCCAAGGCCGAAGCAGGCGGCCTATGAAATACCTTCCAATATGGAATTCTGTGATCTTTTACAGAAAGTCCAATTTCTGTGAGGGTAAAGATAATACTAACTAGTCTTATTTGGAGCCAAGAAAGTAGGGCTAACTCCTAGGGACCAACACATGTGAGGAAACCTTTGCTACCTTCTCAGTTACCTCAGTGTCACTGGCCCTACTCAGTCCTCTTCATCTGGAGTTGCCTGCAGCACCTGACACTACTCACCACTGTCTTCCTACTTGCTATTTTCTCCTCACTTGGCTTTGGTGAATGCTCTCTAGGCCCCCTGGTGTGAGCAGAACTATCTTCTTAGAGCAAATTGAGGCTCAACCTCTGGCCCACGTTGCCTTAACTGACACATCTGTATAACACATTCCTTTGCTAACTATATTGTCCTGGCTGCTTAGTCATGCCCACTATCAATTTCCCAGGACAAAGGGTCGGTTCCTCAGCATTTGGGGAAAGGTAGCACCACAGAAAATAAAACCTTCTTTATCCATGTCCTGAATGGAAAACATAGGTCCACATCCCCTTTCAAGAGCTATTTGCACACCTATGCTAAGACAGAGCTAGTCCCAACTCAGTCTGCCCTGGGCCACCAGGAATAAGCCCTACTACACATCATGGTTCCTTTGGTAAGCTAATCCTTCATTCAGTGACCTTTGCCCACTGTGATCTTAGGCAAATCTTCAATCAAACTTCCATTTTCTCATCTGTAAAATAAGGATTACAATGTGTATGTTATTGCCTTAGGGAGTTGTGGGCAAGTCCTCAGTAGACCATGATACACTACGTAAAGTTGTGCCATTAATAATTATGGTGCCTGTCATGCTACCATAGAGCAGGGTCCCTAACCTAGGAGCCAGATGAAGCTTTCCTTGATTGTGCCTTGTCTTCATCAGTCTTCAAAACAAGGTTTCTGTCAACCCTATCTTCCCCAAAGCAGGCTACTTTGGGGCCCATGCTGCAGGGACTCAAGACGTTGCTATTTTCTCCAGTTCACTGGAAAAGAATAAAATATATTGGCTACTTTAAATATTACCCATGACCCTCTGTTTGCATCTACTACTTTGGAGCAGGCCTAGGCCACATCCCCTCATGTCACATCTTGCTTTCTCTTGTTCACTAGCATCTATTTGCTGCTCATCTATAAAGTTTGTTTTCTATACTGCTGTGGGATAGCATAGATCAAGGCAGAAGTCGGAAAAGACTGGCTTTGGCTCATGCTGTCTACACTGGAGGTCACTCAATGGTTTCTTGAAGACTATATAACCTTGAGAATATGGTCTTTCAGGATTCCTTACATATGACTGTCTTTTCAGTCGTCAGGCATCCACTGCAACATCCTCTCAGGATTTGGTTCTCAGCACTCCTGATCACTAGAAGAACCATTCTGTCTGGTTACGGAGGACTTCTATATCCACTATGTGTCTCCACAGTTCTCTAACTTCTCCTTGTTAACCCAATTCCATAGGAACTCCATCATGCCCTCACTTCCTCTTGTTCTCCTTTCTCCTTAGACAGGCTCAAGCCAAACCTTTTGGATCCATTGCTCAGGTGAGAATGGGATCCCTAGTGATAGCATTCTCCTGATCTCTCCCCCTTTCTCCTGAGGCTTAGGTCCAGTCATTTTAATATATAGAAGCCCAGCCGTACAAAGAAGGAATGAAGCAGTAAAGTGACAAACCAGAATACGTTAGAGTAAGGCAGAAGTTAGCAGTTACAATTTGCTCTAAATATAGGGGTACCACGGTGTAATGAATGGGTGTCAAGTGGCAGAGAGAGTAGTCCTGATTCTACCATGAACAGCTTAAATGACTTTGATCAAGTCCATCTCCCTTCCTGTACATAACTTCCTCATCTGTAAAACACGAGGATTGGACAAGTTTCATCCAATTTTAAAATTCCTTGATTTTACAATACTTGGGTCCATCGAAGGCAGAAAGGCAAGAGGCAAACCCCTAAACAACTTCTTTCGGAAGCTCATACCCGGTACTTTCCCCAAGCACAGTATTGAAGGACTACATGATTTTTTCTCTCTTCCTCTGGTTGGACTGGTTTCCTGCTTTATGTTCAGTGGTTTTTGTGCCTCACTCTGAAAATCACTGCATTGCAGTAGAGAAAGAGACTTGTGGTTGTCATTGTTTAGGTCATTCTAGAAACTTTTTTTTAAGGACATAAGGAAGTTGCTCATGGTGAGTTTCAGTTTCTGTCTCTTCGGAGTGTTTATTAACAATCTTGCTAATCTCTACTCAGTTTCCTAAACTCTATCTGATTCCTGTCAGGTTTCCTCAGCGCATTTCTCATTCCCAGTGATTTCTTCAAGCTAGAAGCATCTGCTTCACTTCCTCTCGGATACTTATGCTCATGAATATTGCAGATTTAATCACTCTGATTACATGGCTGTGCAGTGGTCACTGAGCTGCTTCAGGGAAACACATACAATCCATGGAGAAGACACATGTAACACCAGCCCTATTTCTTGGTTTTCTGTTGGATTATTCTTTCTAGCACCGCTGGGGCCAGTAAGAGACGGGTGAAGCTTATCTGCTAAAACACCTGCATGCAGGCTGTTGGACAGGAAAGGCTGATAGCAAGCAGTGGATCAAATTAGGAAAAAATGGCCAAATACCTCAGAAATAGTAGGTCCTTTCTTGTAAGGCCTCGACTCATAAACAGAACAAACTCAGCCCCAAACTAAACTCTGACAAAACCATGAAGCTGATCAGAGGGAAACTTTCTCCTCTCATTTTATCCTTAGCTCTTCCTGTCAGGACAGAACTATCTGATAAAGCCACTGACACTGGTGGGGTTAGGGTTTTCATATTTGTTTTATTCCACCCTTACCTTGGTTTGCCCTGTATTAAACTTTCCTACACCATCAAACATTTCAGTCGATGCTCTTCCCACCACCTTAACTGAGACCTAGACTGCCCCTCAGCGTGCCACGTTCCCTGTGACTCTCTCCACTGGAAGCACAGCCATGTTCCCAGCACCATTTCTTTAGTTTCACCTGAGGAACAGCTGTCCTGGATCCCTTGTCTGTCTTACTGAATGTTGACGACTTGTTTTCTGGATGGAGTTCCCTCTAGAGAATTAGTTTCCACATGGATAATCTAAGTTAGAGGAATAGGGTGTTGTCCCTTTAGCTCGCTCCATTTCAATGGAGAAAAGTGAGATTCTTCTGACAGGATTAAGTTTAGGAGAAGAGAAATGGAAGAGGTCTGGGGGAGGGACAAAGAGATGCTTCAGTTCTGCCCTGATGAAGCTGAGTTCAAATTTAACTTGCTTCCTCGGGATCTAGTATAAGAAGAGTGGTGAATATCAGCCTTAGGTGGTGTTGCCAGTCAAGTTATGAAGTATGATTTGAGAAGTTCTAAAAAACTCCTCTGTCCCCAAATATCTCTTCTCCTGACCTGCCACTGTGACTAAAATTTATATTCAGAGCAATTTCTTAAGGGTGTTCTGGGGACATGAATTTTAACTGGAAGAAGACACTGCGTTATAAGATTTTAGCCAGTCAACTCTCTTGCTCTGTTTCATAAATTTCCAAAGCAAAAGGACTCGTGATCAAGGAGCTGACCTTGTTTTTGGAGTATTACTTGGGTTTTGGAGAACAGACAGATTTTGTTGGTGGGTCTTAAACCTGCATGGCTTTTTAGTGCCCAAGGTCACCTTATACTAGTATAAACTAGTTATAAAATAAACTTAGTAACCTATTATGTCACACAGTTAGCCTAGAGCAAGGATTTAAGCTGACAAAATACAGGACAAACTGTTAATGGAGTTCAAAGGCAGAGAAAGATCTGGGTCGTGGAAAATAGTGAGCAGCGTATGACAAAATCTCTAGCTGTTTCACAATTTTGTTGAGGATAAGCCCTGAATAAGCAGATTCATTTGGGGGTCACGCTCACCGAGTCCTCAGAAATAAGTTAATTACATGACTCCTCTCCTCCAACTTTGCTTCTCTTTTTAAGATGATACTGGCAAAAGACTGCTTTTCCCTCCAAGAAAGTTGCTTACCACAGTGATGTCGTATTCAGCCTTTATGATGATTTTCTATTTCTGTACCTAGAACTGAGAACCACGTACTGCTAATGGGAGCTCATCAGTCTCTCATGTACACCTAAAGGGTTCTTTCCTTCTCTCCATACTGTAGATACATGTGTGTATGTATGCATGCATGTATAAAATGATGGTTAACTCCTTTCCTTCTCATCACTAACATACAAGACTTCAGAAAGTTAGTATGGAAAGCACAGTGGATTCAGTCAGAAGGTCTGGGCTTAATTCTGTGTGGCTGATACTTCACAGCTGTCAAATCTTAGGAACTTCCCTTTTCTAGGATGCAGTTTCTGCATCTTAAAAATTAGATAAGTCAACTAGATAATTGTGAAGGTCACATTCTAGCTTCAATCTTACAATTCTCTACAAAACTTGGACATGAAACACAGCAAAATAAAGGAGCTCTAGCTCTCTGGAAACTTATGATGAAAAGTAGGTAATAATTAAGACGGATACACAGTAAAACATACAAGGACACAGGCTCTGATACCACAAACCAGGAATAACACCAAGAGCCTTGCTCCAGAATATGCATCCATACCATCCCCATTTCAGCCTTGGTCTCCTTTGTGGATGTTTGGAAGGGGTACAAAAATGAGTTATAGGAAGAAGCAGTCATGTCGCTACCACTCAGGGAGAGAAAGTTTTGTAAAGAAGGCCAAGAGGGACACAGGATCAGTCTGAAAGGTTCCAAAGACTGCAAGTGGCACAAATACAAGAATTAGAAAACTGGAGAGAAAGTTTAGGAAAGCTGAGATGATGAGGGGGTAGAGAAAGATAAAAGACTATTAAATGGGAAAGAAGAGGGGAAAAAAGCCCAATCACTAAGAAGCACAATAATGCCTACAACATCCCTATCATATCTATTCAGTTTACTCTAGTTCTATCTTTTTAGAATGTGGATATCATCTGAATTTCTTTTCCAGTTCTAGGCCAGTTCCCTCACTTATAGATAAAACTAAGGCTAAGAAAGGGGAACTAAGGTACCCAAGGCCACCCAGCTAAGTACAGTAGAGCTCAGATTCAAATTCAGGTCTTCTGACTCCCTGTCTTTTTCCTAAACCACATCACTTCTCTTTAAAAAAATAAAAACAACCAAGCTTGGCTTTATTAAACTATAATGCAAAAGAGAAGTTAGTGGAGAAATAAAATTCAAAGAACTAGAAGGGGTTTTCTCTGTCAAAGCCAAAGCTCAGATCTTTAATTGGCCCTTCAAGAGATGAAGATTTCTCTGATTCTTTCTACTATGTGAATTTTAAGGATGTATTATCCATTGTAGGGAATAAACATCACCAATCCACGGTATTTGTACTGGAACTTTCGTCATCAGAGTTCAAGTGGGGAAGGTTAAAGCAGGGTTTGAACTCAGACACTGGTAGGCAGCTATAGCCACAGGAAGGTTTAAATATTTTATTCTTCAGCGTGTGCCTGGAAAATCAAATCTTTTTGTCTAGTTATTATTCTTTAGAAGACTGTATCTTCAATAATCTAACTAGACATCCACTGATACCTTTTTAAGGAGTAAGATTTTCTGTAGCATCTCATCTGCCAAAGCAAATGTACAGACCAAAAATTTTAGATAGTATGTGTATATATATTATATGGATTACTTGTATAGATAACAGGAATGTACACACTATATATTTTACACACACATGAACAGGAATACGCACATTCCTATTTCCTACATAATTTCTATTGTATATGTACATATGTATGTATATATGTACATGTACACACACCCACACACAGATTTATTCCTATTACCTACACGGGTAAAACCTACTAACTAGCAGTGGTAAGAAAGAGTGCTGGCTCTAGAGCCAGAGGACTCGAGTTTAAATCCTGCTCTGACCCTTACGACCTGTATGACCTTGGACAGGTAATGTAACCTCCCTGGGCCCCAGTTTCCTCATGAGTAAACTAAAGGAGCCAGAGTCAATAGTTTCTAAGATCACTTCCATCTATGTATCTATGATCCTATGATCCTTACACACATGGTAAGTGTAAAACCCATGCTACTTTTTATTTCCTGATGTAATATCATAACTAGAATACAGCAGAAGCCAACTTCTTAGAAACAAAAATAGGATATGAGTGAGTCATGAGAAGGATGGCATGCAAATACCAAACAGATAAAGAGACAGATTTTGATGAAAAAATCTATTTGTCCAAGACAGCAATTTATTAAAAGAAAGTTATGATTAAAATGAAAAAAAATATTTTTATACCAGTCTTGGAAGCCATCCACTAGCCCTTCCTGGAGAAAATAATACTGTAGCATTCTTTATAGTCAAAGACACACTGTCATATTATTTCTTTGGTACTGGGCATGAACTTGGACTATATGGAGCTATTTGAACTCTTTCCCAGTTACCCTCATAACCACCTAGAAAACATTACTATCATTTGAATGACAAGAGAATGATCTCAAAGCTCTAGGGACACTCATACTCACCCCAGCAACAGCTAAAGGATTTGAGGTATCTAGTTTCAGGACTTTTTAATTCAAAAGTATCATTCATACCAGCTAAGAAATAGAGGGGTAGATCAGTAGAATAGATCAGGTACACAAGTCACAACAGTCAATGATTAGAGCAGTCTTCTGTTTGATAAACCCAAGGACTCCAGCTTCTAGGATAAAAACTGTTTGACAGAAACTGCTGGGAAAACTGGAAAACAGTGTACAAAAACTGGGCATAGACCAATGCCTGACACCATATAACAGAATGAAGTCCAAATGGGTGCATAATATAGGTATAAGGCTGATACCATAAACAAATTAGGGGAATAAGGAATAGTGTACTTGTCAGATTTATGGAGAATGGAGGAATTTATGACCAAACAAAAGAGAAAGAACATTATGAAATGAAAAATGGATAATTTGATTACATTAAATTGAAAAGGTATTGCACAAACAAAATAAAACCAATATTAGGAGGGAAGCAGAAAACTGGGGAAGAATTTTTACAAATAGGGTCTGATAAAGCACTCATTTCTAAAATATATAGAAAACTGAGTCAAATTTACAAGAATACAAGTCATTCTCCATTTGATAAATAGTCAAAGGATATGAACAGACAGTTTTCAGAGGAAGAAATTAAAATTATCCAGAGTCATATGAAAAAATGCTCTAAATCAAGAGACGCAAATCAAAACCACTCTGAGGTACCACATCATATTTATCAGATTGGCAAACTTGACAAAACAGGAAGATGATAAATGTTGGAAAAGATGTGAGCGAGTTGGAACACATTCATTATTGGTGGAGCTGTGAACTGATCCAACCATTCTGGAGAGCAATTTGGAACTATGTGTTTATACCCTTTGACCCAGCAATATCACTTCTAGGGCTGTATCCCAAAGAGATCAAAAAATGATGAAAGGACCTACATGTACAAAAATAGTCATAGGAGCCCTTTTTTGTGGTGGCCAAGAACTGGAAATTGAGGGGATGCCCATCAAATGTGGAATGGCTGAACAAGCTGTGGTATATGAATGTAATGGAATACTATTGTGCTATAAGAAATGACAAACAAGCAGACTTTCCCAAAACATTCCCAAAGGACTCTTGAGGCAAAATGCCATCCACATCCAGAGGAAGAACTATGGGATCGGAACGCAGAATAAAGTAGAATAGTTTCTCTTATGTTTTGTTTTGCTTTTTCTCATGGTTTCTCCCATTCATTTTGATTCTTCTATGCAACATTACTAATATGAAAATGTGGTTAATAAGAATGTATGTGTAGAACTCATATAGGACTGCATGCTGTCTTAGGGAGGGAGGTGGGAGGGAATGGGAGAAAATCTAAGACTTATGGAAGTAACTGTAAAAAATAGAAACAAAATAAATTAATTTTTAAAAAAATGTAGAACATGTAGACTTCAGAAAAACCTGGAAAGACATATGAACTGATACTGAGTGAAATGAGCAGAACCAGATCATTATACACAGTAACAGCTACAGTGTGCGAGGACTATTTCTAGCCCTTCATAGCAATGCAAGGACCTAAAACATTTCCAAAGGACTCGATGCAAAATGCCATCCACATCCAGAAAAAGAACTATAGAGTCGGGATGCAGAATGAAGCAGACTATTTTCTCTTTTGTTGTGTTTTGTTTTGTTACGTTATGTTTTTCTTATGATTTCTCCCATTTGTTTTAATTCTTCTATGCAACATGACTAATGTGAAAATGTGTTTAATAAGAACGTATGTGTAAAACCCACATAAAATTGCATGTCATCTTGGGAAGGAGGAAAGAGGGAGTGGGAGAAAATTTAAAATTTATGGAAGTGATTATTGAAAACTGAAAACAAATAAATTAGTTTACAAGAAAAAAAGCCAGTCAGTGCTCACTGAAGTCATTTGCCTGCACAGAGACAGCTATTTTCATCTATTTTGCAATAGATTTGTTGTTATTAAATGGCTCATAAAAAAATAAAATGTGTATATCCTTTGACCCAGCAATACTGCTTCTAAGGCTGTATCCCAAAGAGATCACAAAAATGGGAAAAGGACCCACATAAACAAAAATAGTCATAGTAGTCCTTTTTGTGGTGGTCAAGAACTGGAAACTGAGAGGATGCCCATTAATTGGGGAATGGTTGAACAAGTTGTGGTATATGAATGTAATGGAATACTATTGTGCTATAAGAAATGACAAACAGGCAGCCTTCAGAAAAACCTGAAAAGACTTATATAAACTGATGCTGAATGAAGTGAGCAGAACCAGGAGAACATTATACACAGTAACAGCCACAGTGTGTGAGGACTGATTTTGATAGACTTAGCCATTCTCAGCAATGCAAGGACCTAAAACATTTCCAAAGGACTCATGATGTAAAATGCCATCCACATCCAGAGAAAGAACTATGGAGTCGGAAAATAGAATGAAGTAAACTATTTCCTCTTTTGCTATATTTTTTTTCTCATGGTTTCTCCCATTCGTTTTAATTCTTCTATGCAACATGACTAATATGAAAATGAGTTTAATAAGAATGTATGTGTAGAAACCATATAAGATTGTATGTCGTTTTGGGGAGAGAAGAAGGGAGGAGGAGAAAATTTTAAATTTATGGAAGTCTATGGTGAAAACTGAAAACAAGCAATTAATAAATTTTGGGGAAAAATTATCCTTTGCAAAGAGACCTATGGAATCATTTCTTTGGTTAACCAGAAGAAAGGTACCACGGTCCAGAAGATGGGCCATGGTACCAGCTATTTGGTGATGACAACTTAAATATTTCCAGAGAAGAAGCAAACTGGACAGTGTACAGTCACAGAAATGGAAATCAAGAAACCCAGGTTTTCTTTGTCAGCAATACCTCAGTCACTCCTCCAGCTGGACACGCTTAGGCTCTTGCACTAAGGCAGGTATAAATGTGGTTCCTGTCCTGGATTCCATACCCTGCTTTTCTGATCAGTTACAGCAGCTTATCCCATCTTGACTCATGGGAACTGGGGACTAGGTAGCATACCCTATAAGGAGGCAGAGTTCTTTGCCACTTATCAACAATTTGATCTCAGATATATCATTTAACCTCTCAAGGCCTGAATTTTTTCACTTGTAAAATGATGACACTGGACAAGATATCTAAGGTTCTTCTAGATTTGACAAAGTATGATTTTGAGTCAGAAAAGTTGCCAACATCAGTCTGTTTGGTTCTACTTGTCAATCATTGTTTGGACTTTGGTCACCAAATTCTACCTCATTATTCTACAATGATAAAATAATTCCATTAGCTCCTGGAGATGATCCCAGCCTCACCAGATTCTTGAACCTATGATGTGTCCATTGATGTCTCCAAAAGGACATTTGGTCAACTATCAGAGATGCCATGGTATCTGAGGACTAACTGAATCCCCTTTCAGGGTGTTTCCTGACTTTCTCTTCCTTAGCTATGTGCCTTGACAGAGTGGAATAATACTGGCTTAATGAAAGTGGTTGGGATTACTGTCTGTAATTGACTTGGAAGTCTTTAGGGAAAAGTGCTTTAAAAAAAGAGGGCTTTTTCAAAGTATATAAAAATTTGAGCCATGGAAATAATGACTGACTAAAAGAATTCAGTAGAAAACTTGTGAGGGAAAACAATTAAGCATGCAAAATGAGGATATAGTCAGCAGAAAAAGAGTACAAAAGGGACTGTCAAGGACTGTCATTGCAGGTGAGAAGGTCTCTCCTTCAAAGCGGCATACTTGGAAACATTCAGAAGAGATCAAGATACAGATTGTCTTTTGGTTTGGTGACAGCTTAGCACCAACTTGGATGTTCTCTCAGCTGCATCTGTGCCTTATTTTGTAGTTCTTCATAGAATCTTACACATAGTATGTACTCAATATTTGTTGAATTAAGTTGAATTCCCTCATAAAAAGATCCTTCAGCCTGGCAATAACATATTGCCTTATCTCAGATATGCCTCAGTTCCAGTCTAGGGGCTACAGAAAGAATCCCACTCTCTCAAAAGCAATGACAAGAAGAGTAGGTAGTTGCCCAAGGAACTCATGTCAGCAAAGAACAAAACATGTTGGTTTCCTTCTGCTACATTCAGAAAAAGTAAAGGTCCTGGGCTCCCATCTCTTAGAGGCAGGAGACTAGCATATATCTTGCCATTTAAGAACAGACTGCAATGGGCATTTGGGGAGTTAACTTGTATCAAACTTATATCTTCCTCTTTTTTTTTAAAGAACATGAATCACCCTTCTCATCTGAGGATCAGAAATTTCAATATAGGTATCAAACTTGGCACTATGCCCCAAGAAGTGGTCTTCGTGATTATTTTTCATTTTTAAAAATGTTGAGGATTCATTTTTGAAAAAAAGTTTTTAAAGTAAAAATCTACGATCACTTGAATCTAGTGAATCTGTTATATATGTCCATGGTACAGATGGGAAATCTGAGGCACAATGAGGTTAAATGACTTGCAGTTATTAGGGAAGGAAGTATTCCTTCCTCCCAGAATCAAATTGAAATCCCAAGGCACAGGAACCTCTCCCCATGCCCCCCCAACCTGATAAGATAAGAAAATTATGCTATTGTGAAAGCTGAAGAAGATTTCTAAGAAAAAGAAATTATCTTGGTTTCAAATGCCCACTGCACTCTGAAAAAAATATCTCCTTTGGGGACATGGGAAGCGATCAGCATTAGTTGTTGGTCACATTTATCTTCATGTTCACTGAAGAAATGCAGATGCTGTCTGAGCTGAATGAATCTTTAATTTTAACAAATTTCAGGTAATCTGATAAGCTTTGAGTTTCAGGAAAGTACAAAAAGTTGCTGTGAAAGAAATGCTTTCTTTAAAAAAAAAAAAAGGTACCTTCCCTTCTACCTCTACCGCATATTGTGATTATTGGCACTTACTTCACTACAATCCCCACACTTCATCTTCATAGTTAGACGGGCAAAGAAGGGCTAAGTACAGCTATTGTTTGGGAAAGAAATTCAGTTTATACATTTAGCTAATTTCTGATAGTTTAAAGTAAGCACTTTGGTTCAACTCAAAATCTACCAGCTTTTGCCTCCAATGAATGTTTCTTGAATGTCAAGTTCCTCTTTCTAATGCTAAGGGTTTAGGTAGAAGCTTCCTCATTACAGACAAATGAAACAACTTGCTTAGAGGTGAAAAACTGAGCTAAGATGGCAAAGCCTAAAAGCTAGTCTAATGGTAGAACTCTGAATTCACTCTCTTCCCTAGTAAACGTATTCTAAGGCCATTTTTGCCCTCTTATGGTAAACCCAGACAGTCAGTTGCAGATTATCTTGACCTAATGCTAAAATCCTTTCTTTTCTGATTATTATCATTCATGTGGTGCCTGGAGAATTGTAGATAGGAGCATGCTATAGTGCTGTCCCATCAGACCTTCTAATGTAATTTAGTTTCTGAAATATCAGATCCTGAAAGGTGACATTTTTATCTCTAGGTGCATGAGAATTCCCAGGTGAACTATCTAAATAGAGAAATGGGTCCTGTCATATGTTAATAAACAATACCAAAAAAAAAAAAAAAAGACCAGAGAATATTTGAAGGGAAAATAAAAATAATAAACAATTACAGAATTCTTTACAATTTGCGAAGTATATTACATATGCTATCTCCTTTGAGCTTCACAGTAAGTGAGGTGGGCCTTATTATTCTTATTATTGTCACATTTTACACATGGTGAAACTGGAGCTAATGGAAGTTAAATGACTTACCCAGAGCCACACAACTAAGTAAGGGTATAAAACCAAGTCCTCCCTAACTCTCAGACTGAGCAGCTGGGTCAGTGACTTGAGGGATCATTTTAGGGGCTCAGAACCTACAGAGGTACAGTCTGGGAAGAGGTAAGACAGATCCAGTACTATATGGGCACTCACTATGTGTAAAAGCTTCCTTTTAGATTCAAGGCTCTTAGGTATTCAAAAGCTTCTTGCCCACTTGAGTCCTCACTACTAACTTCTAAAGATCTGGCTTCAGGTCTAATAGCTCACCTGGAAGTTGAGCATTTGAGTCCAATATAGGAGTTCCTGAGCGCTCTTTGGCCCCAAGGCTTATCCTAGTTGAATCCCTGCTGAAAGATACAGTCAAAGAAGTAATTTCACTATAGAAACATTGTGTACCAAGTGTTCTTGGGTATTACTGGCTAAGCCAAAATGGCTTCCCTGGAGAGCCACAGATCAGGCTCAGCAATTAGCATGCAACACACATATAATTAAACACTGAAAGCCAAACCCTTGTGGACATTTTGTCTGGTTTCTGGTCTGCCTTATAACTCATTCTCACTACCAGCTTGTAGTCATCTGGCCCTACAGGAGAAAAGAGAAGATGGAGACAAGAGAAGGGAGGGATGACAGAAGAGAGGGCAGGTTGGAGATAGGGAAAATTAGATTGCTTGGGGTGTTGGGGTGGGGGGAGGGGATAAAAGGGGAGAAAATTTGGAACCCAAAAATTTGTGAAAATGAATGTAAAATATTAAATAAATAAATAAAATTTATAAAAAAAAAAAAAGAAATCATGAGGAACTAGGTCTATTCTGATTCTTTTCCTGTGCAAAAGGAAGTAGTTGTTGACTTCATGCTTTCTGACACCCTGTCAATGTGTCTGGCAAAAAGATTTTCCTTCCAACACAAGATGGGGGAGGCTTCAATGGAGCTGGTCAAATGAATAAGACAAGAAATGAGACACTTTTAGAACAATAGGCCTTGTCTTGACAAAAGAGGGCTCTGGCAAATGAAGCTCCCCAGAAGTAAGGATGCCTGCCTGGGTCTTTGCTCTGGCTTGGCAGGTGTGTGTCTTAAAGTGAGTCTCCTTTGTTGTGTCTTATTTCTCTTTTCTACAAAGTAAGGAATATCTGTACTTTCCTCTTTCATTGCCTTTGAGAATTAACTGGGTAATAATAACAAAATGAATATAGATAGATTTAGCACAAAGACTCACATAACTGCAAAGCTCAAAAGGTATTCTAGTTCAACACTTATCTTGAACAATCTTATCTCTACTATACATCTGTTCAAGTTATTATCCAGCTGTGATTTAAAGAACTCCAAGTGAGAGGAAGTCCTCTCTCTCTTGAGGTGGCTCATACTACTTTGGCCTTATGTTAAGGTCAAATTTTCTTCTTTATATCTTCAACCTATTGTTCCAAGTTTGTTAGATTTTGATGGGTAGGGGTGGCTGCTGCTGTCCCTAGGCCCTCTTCACTGGTGACCTATAAGACAGGTGTCTACTTCAGTAGAGTAGTGGAGGCAGATGACGCAATAAAAAGGGTTGAGGAGAGAGAGTAGGTAGTGAAGAGGTGGAATTTTAGAGAGTTTAGCTATGAAATGGGTGAGATGGGACTGTAGCTGGATGGGGTTATAAAGGTCAAAGGAATGCTTTTTTTTTTTATTAAAGTGATTTGAGCATATTTCATAGGCAGAAGGGAAGAAATCAGTAGGGAGGGAAAGACTGAAAAATACATGAGAGAAGAAATGCTTGCTGATGAAAGGACACTAATAAGCTGGGGAGTATCCAGAAGGCAGGATAGTGAAGGGCCTTGTAATCATTACATATAAGCATTAGTTAATGGAATTAGGGGTGTTTTGGTAGGATAAGAGAAGTCTTGGGGTGGGGCAAGGAGGATGGACAGACAGGGTGCCAGGACATAAAGCTGTCTTCAATGATTACAAAGTCTGTCCTGTAAAAGACAGAGTAGACTCCTGCCAAAATTGAATACAATTCTCCACATATAGTCTCTCTGGCAGTACTATTCCTTCCATAATCCAGAACATGATGTCTTTTTTATTGAAGTGTAAGATCGAATTAGCTTCTTTGAGAGCTATTCCACATGGTTGACTCATACTGAATTTGTAATCCACTAATAAATTCAAATAATTTTTCAAATGAAGCACTAACTAGTCAATCTTCTCCCATCTTGAACTTGTGAAGTTGATTTAATTTTTATCTCATCTGAGTGAGCCCAACATTCTGGCCTTTCAAGATCTTTTTAGATCTGGGCTATAATCCAATGTGTTAGTTATCCCGCCAAGACTTTTGCCATTTGTAAATTTTATAAGCATGGGATGATGACAAATGATCACTGTAATGTGTGTGTAAATGATATATATTACATATACACACGTACATGTATGAATACGTATACATGTATGTGCATATGCATACATATATACTGCTTTGAAATTGCAAAATGTTTGATGTTAATTATTTTATTTGATCCTTACAACTCTTCTGAGGTCAGTCATACAGATATTACTACTCCACTGTATCGATGAAGAAAGTGAGACTCAGATAACCTAGGTGATTTGCCCACAGTCACACAGTGAATGACAGAAGTAGTATTCAAACCAAGGTCTCTCCTGATTACAAGTCCAGAGTTCTTTCCACTTTACCATTTTACCTCTCTTACCCTCTATGCTTTTTTACAGGTCATTAATAAAAATGTCAATACCATAAAGCCACACATAGATACCTGGGCACTCTACTACATACTTCTTTCCACATTAACATAGAACCATTCATGACTAACCTTTGGGTCCAGCCATTCAACCAACTTCTAATTGACCTAAATGTATATATCATCCGGCCCATACCTCTTCATCCTGTCCACACAAATTACATGAAATTCTGTAAAAACGTTTAGCTAACATTTTACCCAAGTATGTATACAGCATTTCTCTGATCTATCATTCTGGCAATCCTTTCAAAAAAAGGGAAATGAAGTTAGTCTGGCATTAACAATTCTTAACAAAGCTACACTGCCTCTATGTGATTGCTTTCTTTTTCTAAATGTTCACTGATAATCCTTTTAAGAATATGCTCAAGAATTTTCCCAAGGATTGAAGTTAAGCTTAGTGGCCTGTAGTTTTCTCTTTCTCTTTTTAAAATAATTCTGCTCAATTCTGCTGTACTTGTTGTACTCTTCTATGATACTAGGATAACTAACAGTGACTCAGCAATCTCATCTGACAATTCCTTCAGTATCAGAGGAGTTATTTTATCTGAATCTGGTAATTTCAATTCATCAAAGGCAGCTAGGTGCTCTCTTACTTTCTCTTAGAACAACCACTGGGATCACAGAATCAAAACAACTAGAATAAAATCCCGAGAGGTCATTTTGCCCAGCCCTTGGAAGGGCTACACCTTAACCAATTACCACAGGCAACTATGAGTTAGAGGATATTAGGGAGATCAGTGTCTGTCCTCTTGTTCTTGGAAGGGATGCCCCTCCAGTCTTGTTAGAAGTGTTACTTTTACTGCTAAGACTGTTACATGAAACGTAATGCTTGGTCAGAAGTAATGAGTCAGAAGCAGAAGAGTAAAATGATTTGCCAACATTCCCAAAGTAAAACTGGGACAAAGCTGCAATTAGAATTCATAATCCAACCTTAAATTTTTAAAAATTATTTTGAGCTTTATTGACAGTTTAAAAAATATATATCACAATCATTTCTGGATATATTCTTCACTCCTATCCAGTGAACCTTCTTATTCTAGAAAATAAAAAAGGATTAAACAATCTCAACCCCATCTGACAGAATAAGGGCCATCAAAGGGAGGAAGGTATATTTCTATATCTCTTCTCTAGGGTTAAGATTGGTAATTATAATTACACATTGCTTTGGCTTTAATTAGGTGTTCTTTAAGTTGACAAGACTGGTTTGGGGTTAAAGTGGTCTCCTGGTTCTGCTGCTGACGTAACCTCAGCAGTTCAGATCCTACTTTCAAGTCATCCGATTTTATCCCTCAAGTAAGGTCTTATTTATTTTTAAGCTAAAGATTTTTTTTTTCCATTTTGCAAGGATTTGGAGATATAATAACAATTCCTTAATAAGATAATTACTATTGAACATCTAATGCAATTAAAAGAGAAAAATAACCATTGTGTCTTATCAAGCAAAGAGAAGTATTATCAATGTTTTGAGGTTTGAGTGATCACCATGGATATACCTATTCAAGTATTACTTGTGACCATGGGCCCAAAGGTCTAGGTTTAAAAAGGTTAGGTTCAATCCTGAAGGCATCTCACCAATCACTTTCTTTTGAGTCACACCCTAACCCAGGGTGTCCCTTGAGAACATCCTTAGTTCCTATATAAACACTTAGGCCAACAATACATCAAATAAAAGGTAGACTTAATTTAACTTTATTTTCTAAAAACTCAAATTAGGAAGACTTACATCCAGGGCAAGGAATACTCAAAAGAACTCTCCTTTTCTTTTCAGTGGGTCTCTATATTCCCCAGGGACCTATAAAGTCTTCCAGATTTATAGTGCTACCTTAAGAGTGAGGCTCTCACATAGGAAATATGATTTGGGGGTCCTCAGAAAATCAATCCCTCTGTCCTAGGCCTACACAGTCCATATAACACACATTACTAGTGAAGGGCAAGGTCTAGGTTTGCTCCTTCTTATTGTGGATCTGTCCTTTGCTGCTCCTTGGCTTTGCTGCCTAGTCCTGGACTTTCTGCTCTTTTCTCCAAAAGGCCTGACCAGGAACTTCCTAATACTGTCCTGCTGCCATTCGTAGGGCCTTTTCTCCTGGTGTTATGTCGCTGCTTGAAAAGGTTTTGAATATATGTAGATTTCTTCAGGGAACTGGGTCTAGTCTCTATGTCTAGCCCCTCTCCTAGTTTTGTTTCTCACCTCTTTCTCTCTATGTCTCTAGGTCCTCTTCCTTCTCAGAGCAACAGCCAAGCTCTGAAACTATGAATCAATCATCCTTAATTGTCACCAGGCCAACAAAATACCTCAGCAAAAAAGGTTACATCATCAAAGGGAAATTATCAATGCAAGATAGAGCCACAAATGTGGAATCAATAGGGACATTTATAACTTGTATAGGAAGACACCTTTACTGCCTCTTTAACCTTGATCAGGTTCCTCCTAGACATACCTTCTAATATAAAAAAGGTAAGATAAATGCATGATTTTTCATTAAATAAAACAAGTTTACAGAAATCTCAGAGAGCCTTGTTCTTTAAATCTCCCCTCCCTTTCTCAGCTAAACTCCTCTCTATTACTCCTATATCTTCCCTCTCTGTGCTTTTGCACTGGTCGTCCCACATGCCTGGAAATGTATTTCCTTTTTATTGTTACCTCCATGAATCCCTCTCTTCTGTTAAGATGCAGTTCAAACCCCATCTTCTGCAGGAAGCCCTTCCTCACACCCTGAAATCCTACTGCTCTCCCTCCCAAACTATCTTGTATTGAACCTAACACATGCTATAGGATACACACTATATGCTATAGTACACAACAATACTATAATGTATATATTATAGATAATATATTTAACTACCATATATCCCATACTATGTATTTGTAATTATTCACTTTATGCTGTGCATGCATGTGTGCATGTGTGCGTGTGAGTGAGAGTGAAAGTGAGTGTGTGCGCGTGCGTGTGTGTGTGTGTGTGAGAGAGAGAGAGAGAGAGAGAGAGAGAGAGAGAGAGAGAGAGAGAGAGAGAGAGAGACTGAGAGACCTTACTAGAACCCAGCTTCGTGGCCATAAGGATTGTTTCACTCTCTTTACGTGTATTCTCAGCAACGACTAGCTGACACTGAATGCTTAATACTTGTTGATTGTTAAGTCTCCTCTTTACTTCTTCTGTCTTTAACACAGTGCTCCAAGAGCAAATGCTGCAGCCTACTACAGTATCAACTTCTCAGCCACCCAAACCCCAGATATATATGGAAATCTATTCTTTAAAAGGCCAGAAGATCAGGTCAAGGCATAACTAAATGCAGCTGTCCCAGTTCTACCCAAAGTCCCTTGAAAAATAACCATTACCAAAGAGTTACCAAGGCTTTCATTAATGTTTCTAGAACCATTAATGTCTCTAAAAGTTCCTGCCCATCATCACATGTAGGGTACCAGATACTCTAATCAATGTTACCCCATCCTCAAATTTGTATTTAAAACACGAGGAGGCCTAGCCCACCATAGTAGGTACCCCACTATTTTCTTCCCTCATGACTCCTTTGGTCCAATCAAAGTTTCTCTGCTGTGTTCCTACTTAAGTTGGCAGCTCATCTGTGGTTAGAAAGAAATCAGATATGCTAGAACATGAAGAGGTTTCACTACCACCTCAGGGTCTGCTTCTCCAGCTCCCCTGGGAATGCCAACATGGATTCAGAATATTACTTTTGATCTCAGAGCTTCTGATGGCTCATGAAAATGAGGTATTTGTAAGAGATATGGAGCTAGATTCTACAGAGCTGAGCCCCACTCCTAACCACCACTAGTGCCCATCAATTTAGACAGAGTTTGGCAGCAACAGAGCAACTTCACCGCACTCTCACATACTGCCAACATTTCTAGTCTGAGGCACAGAATGAACTTTCAATCAGATAATCAAATCTCTTTTATGTGAAACTCCATCACCTGGTTACTTTTTCTCCATAGCAGGGTGATAAGGAAACACTATGGGGATGGTTTAAGGGAGAGTCCATGGGGAAAGGTCAAGTAAATATACTAGGGAATTTATAACTCCCTATTAAATAATTCTCACAGTGATACTCTAAGGTGGACATACCAAACATGAGGCAAAAGAGTGAAGTGACAGACACGATTCAAATTCACAATACCAACTTACTAGTTTGCCTCTTGGCCCAACAAATCCCATTTCCCTTTACATACCAACGACCTTCCTCTACAAAACTGTCCCACAAAGTTATTTTTCAATTGAGTTACAACTGGAAGGAAGGAAGAAGACTTAGGAATGCCTCTCATGCCATGTCCCAACAAAACACACACACACACTCTCTCTCTGGTATTCTTAACCATCATGGCTGCCTCTGGTAGTCTGGGGAAGTCTTGGGACTTCATCTTCAAATGTATGTTGCCTGCATTCATAATGAGAGGAAATATTACATTTCAATTAGAGGTTAGTGAAAATGACTTAATTTTTTCCCCATCCAAATTCATAGAACTACTGAAATCTACCCACATAACCTCTAATCTAGATGTCAGTAATTAGTCCTGTGGTTCTACACTTGGCTTTTTTCCTCAGGTTAAACCAAACTGAATTGCAATGACAAGCTAGTGAGCATCAAGGCAGAGAAGACTGAATGCAGTTCAGCTAAGGTCACCCAGGAAAATATTAATTTCATCCTTGCAGACTTTCAGCAGGTGAGGGCCAATCAATTCCCTGTCTAGGTCTCAGGTCCCCATTTGTTATATCAGGATAAAACCTTCTGTCTACCTCCTGTTCTTTCCCAGGTTTATAAAAGGGTTAAATTAAAGTAGGTCTGCAAAGTACAGAGCTATTGGGGAAAAAATATCAGGGAAGTGCAAAGAATATCAATATTCCAGTCCTAAGAGACAAATGCTTTCCAGAAGATAAACTATCCACTGAGGAAGATGAGTTCTCTGACCAACATTTCTCATCACTGGAGAACATTCTGATGAAAAGCCCACAGAATGTTACCTTCCCTTCTAACAAAAGGACGGAAATCTTTTGGGAGATGAATACAACTTGCCATAGAAAATAAGCCAGGGGAAAATGGGGGCAAGGTCCTTTTAACATACAGAGATTTGTAGAACAAAAAGGGAAATAAATGAAATAAGTCAGCAGGCTCTGATAAAAGCTTCCAGACTCACTCTAGACACAGCCTGAGCAAATAGTCCCCAAGAGAGCTATCCAGGGTCCTGGACTTCCTGTCTGGACTTAGAGAACCAGTTTTCTCTGCTGTTTGACCCATAGCCTTTGCTTGCCATGACACTGTACTAACTTGTGTCTTGCCTGCCCTGCCCTGCCCTGAGTCTTGCCTAAGTGCTGTGCTAGCTTCTGGCCTTATTCTAAAGTTCAGCTCTCCTTAACTAACCCAGATTAACCATTTGCCTCACTGTCTGATTTTGACTACTTCCAATATGTGCCACTTGCCCTGGCTGATTTCTTGATAAATGTCTCAATGGTGCAGGGTCATGGTATGTATGGGGGAAAATTCACTGACCCTACTGGACTCTTCCTAAGAGATAAACTGTCAACATTCTACCTTTTTAATCAGCCCAGTGACTGTACTCCATGCCTCAGCTGCAACTGTTTATACAAAGACCAGGTTTTTCTCCTTATTTGTACTGCAGTCAGTACTGCTGCATGAGTGATTAGATTGTCGTCTGTCTGTACCTGAACAACAGCTATCACTTCTATTAGAGAAAACACAGTTTTTGGAGGGGTCTTGCAAACAGCATTAAGAACTCACCAATTTAAAGCTTTTTAAAAGCCCTGAGGATAGCTAGGAGACACAAGGTATAAAATCAGCATTCTTCACTCCCTGCCTCCTCTAGAGTGTTACCATAGATAGTAGCTCAGTTAGCAATGAAGAGGGCTCCCACCTTCTAGTACATGGAGAGAGAATAGCAGTACTCAACCCAGGACTTTCAGGCCTGAATAGCAATATGGCCATTGTCTCAGACAAAGAGGTTTCCTCCAAGTTTTCCAAAACGAATCCCTTCACCTGTGGTCTTAATCCCATCTTCTCTCAGCTGCCTTCAGGACCTTGATGTATCTGTTATCCTTTGGCATCTTCAAATTTCTCTCCACTGGATCCTTTCTCGGTGACTACAAAACAGCTTTAAAGTACTTTTTCTTAACTTTATTGCCACTTCTCTATCACTCATTTATTCACTTTCCCTGCCTGCCGCCTTGCTCTAATCACTGTCCAATCTCTTGAGAGGTCCCTTGCTCTTTAAGTAATCTGGCTTCAACTCCCTCTATTCTATTGAGATTGAGACTGCAAGCTAAAAGGTCACCAGCAACCTCCTAATCACCAAATCCAATGACCTTTTCTCAGTCTTCATTTTTCTTTGACCTTTCAGCAATATTTGATGTTTCTGTCCACCCTCTTCTTGAAATGACCTCCCAAACTGCCTTTCGGGACACTGCCATCTGGTCCTCTCCTCTCTGATCACTCCTTCAATGGTGCTTTCTTCTCTCATCCCCCAGCTGCAGACCCAAGGTTTAGACCTGCACCCAGGACCCACTGTTATTCTATTACATGCTTGCCCTGATTGCACAATTTCAGGGATTCTGCTATCATTTCATTGTTGATACCTCCCAAATTTGTAGCCCCATCTTTTCCCCTGAATTCCACACCTACATTTCTAACTGCCTGATGGACATTTCCATCCACTATAATTGCTGATGTTCACTTCAAATTCAGTATCTTAAAACTGAACAATTCATATTCCTCTCAAATCCAGCTCCTTTCCTGATTCCTCTTTGTTAATTATCATTTATTCTCTCACTCATCCTGAGTCATCTTTGACTGTTCCCTTTTTTCTCATCCACATCCAACCTGCCATGATTTCCTTTGCAGTCTCCTGAATCTATCCAACCATTTCCTCTCCCACTACCAAAGTCCTCATAACATACTTGACTTATTACAGTTTCAATTATCTAGTCTTCCTGTCTCTTGTCACTACTCCACCCCCACCATCCTACAGAGAATACTGCCATATATTAAGTTTTCCTAAAACACCACTTGGATTACATTATTCCCTTTCTTGGAAACTTTCAGTGGCCCCCTCATTGGTTACAAAATACAGACTGAACTCTTAAACCTGGGATTCAAGGCTAACAATTTGGCACAGTTTATTTCTTCAGCCTCATCAATACCTGTTCATCTTCCCAAATCCTTTGTTCCAGTTATATAGTTTATTCATTATCTTCTGTATATATTTTAAGTTTCTGTATATTTTTTACTTTTGTTCATGTCACTCTTCAACCCCAGAATATCCCTCCTTAGTATTTTCTGCTTATATAAATCCTTTTTCAGATTGACCTTAAAAACCACCTTCTCTTTAAAGTCTTCCTAGTCTGCTTAAACCTAACAATTTCTAGTACTTCTGATTTTTCCTTTTTAAATTATTTGAATAAGAAAAAAATCTACTTTCTCTCTCTCCCACTGTTCCCCTCCCCATTGAAAAAGGAAGAAAAGGGAAATTCTCAGAACAAATATTTGTGTTTGAACAAAACAATTTCCTTCATTGGTCACGTCCAAAATATATATGTCTCAATCTGCACATGGACTACCTCAGATTTTTCATTCTACCTTGACCAGCACCTCCCTTCAGACCGTGATGAAGACAGAGAGTAAGGCTCTAAGCCCGAGAGATTTGGGAATAGAAGTACCCCCTAGACCAAGGTTGGGGCACCTGCAGCCTCGATGCTACATGTGGCCTTCCAGGTCCTGGGGTGTGGTCTTCTGGCTGAGTCAATCTTTTTATTAAGGGGATTAGTTTTGTGAAGTTTGGATTCCATCACTGGGCCATACTTGAAAGCCTAGACCATTAACCTCCCCATGTCCCAGAAGCCATCAATGAAGTGAGCAACTGTTATGAAGAACGAGCAGACCATCATCTTTACGACTACCACCACCAGCAGCACCACTGCTGCCAACTGACAGGTGAGCCCAGGAGCCTTAGAACAGTAGCAGACCCCCTCTTTCCTGACCACATGCTGGGCTTGCAGCCTAGTCCACTCAGTCATTATACAGGCAAGGAACCTCTAGCCATCCTCACCCATTGCTGACTGCCACCTATGGGACAGGCATGACAATCTAGCTGAATCAGCAAAGGATCCTGAAAGACAAGAGGCAGGCTTTGCTAGGCAAGTGAAACCATTCCACCTCCAAGTGCTACCAACTGGCAGGGGGCACAGTTCCTGCCTCCTTAGCAGCTGCAGCAGCCACAGTTTCTAAAGTCTTGGAAAAGAAAGCTGTCTCCACTAAAATTCATGGCACTATCAGATGGTTCATCAGAAATGGATGTGGTTTTTGGAGTGGAAATTAAAGAAGATACATTACCATTTGTTTTGCCCCTGCCCTCTAAGGCTATGAAACCTTTCCATCTGACTTGCAGCTGAAGCCTCCTATATATAATGTGAGCTTTTTGACCTCAGGGACCATCTTGCTTTTCTATCTGTATCCCCAGCACTTAGCACAGTGCTTTGCACATATTAAGCATTTAATAAATGCTCATTCATATATTCACTGCCTATATTGCTTTCTGTCAATTTAAGAAGTACTGCCTTGCGCCATTGCTTACCTCACTTTTAGGAACTCTTATTGTCTCTCCTATTACACTCACAAGCAGTTTTCACCAGGGTTAGGTTTTGTTTCCCCAGTGAGACTATAAACACCTTGAAGGCAAAGAGTGTATCTTACACTTCTTGTCCCTCAAGACCTTGCACTGAGTGATGGCTCAATCATTATCTGTCAAATGACTGATTTAAAACGATATATTCAATGCGTGTGGAGTTGGGGAGAAACGGCATTTCAGAAAACCTTGTAGGAACTGATCAATGAGGTGCCCTGGGAGATAAGGAAAAGATTTTACTATTAATAACTGTCTTCAGCATAAATTCTTCAGTGCTCTGTCTTCCATCTTTCATTCACACTTGGCCCTCTAGCTGTGCAATAATGAAGAAACTACTCAATGAGATAACAACGCAACAAGGAGTACTTGTATTTGTGTATTCGAACGATCTAGAGTTAACCCTCCAAGAGTTAATTTTAGAATACAAAGAGGGAGATCTGAAGCCTAAGATGGGCCATTTCAGTTCCTCAGTTCATTAGACTCTGTAAAGAAATTGCCAAGGACCAAAAGAGGTCTGCTGCATCTCCATTTTAAGCCCACATAGGCTTTTCTCTTTTATTTCTACTGGGTCTGCGTCTCCCCCAAGTTTATGGAACAGACAGCCTTCCTCTCTTTTTACCTTTGTTACTAAGCTGTGCAGTGATTCTGGGGACTCCAGATCCTTTAGATTCTCCTGATTTCATTGTGAAAAAGGCCTTTCATCCTCCTGTCACCCCCAAGTTAGAGGATGGATTTTTGAAAATGAATTTTACTAGTAACTAAAGGAAATAAGAAAAAAATGCTAAGAAATAACAGCACTCTACAGCTTAAAAAAATATACACAGTTCATCTCATAAAACTTACAAAACTACCAAGACCATTTCTCAAGGCTTCAATTTCATCTTAAAATCAGGAGAGGTTGAAATTAAATGACCTTGTGGAGAAGTGGGAAAATCATTGCCATGAGAATAAGAACACTGGGTTCAAGGCATTGTCCTCACTACTTGAGCGGTCTTGGTAATCACTTAGTCTCTTTTGGACCTCAGTTTCTTCATGTGTAAAAGTGAATGGTTCAATGAGACCATTTCCATGAGTCATTTTCACCTAATATTTTAAGTTTCTAAGAATTATACAACAAGGAAGGCAAAACCTAAGATAATCTTAGAATGACCAAAGACCACAGGCACTGCTTCCTGGAAAAATTCATCTATCTACAATCTGATTAGAATGCTGGTCTGGCTTTATCATATTAGAAGCTGTGTGGGAGACAGTTATGAACGTTGCTCTTCTTCCTTGCTAGGGTAATTTCTTTTTACTTTCTTTACTTTTAGGAGGAATGGGGGAAGAGACAAAAATCCTGCTAATTCTACTCCCAAGAAACACCATGGTAAATGCAGCAATTGCCATCAATTGCCTCCTACATTCATCCTTAATCCACAAAAGACCCAATTTACCTACACAGCCTACCTCAGCTCTTTCAAGAAGTACCCTGCTCCCATTTCTATCACCCCTGGGCCAACCAAATCATTTCTTTTCATTTGCTTCTTTTACTACCATATGCTACCAAAGAACATCTCACTCTCAGACTCCAGTCACCAACCTAAACTAGCAAAATCAAGTGAGGTTACACAGCCCTGGGAGGTAAACACTGAAGCAAGACCAAAAGCCCAAAGATGTAAGTTTTATGAAAGTTCATAAGTCAGGTATATATCCCATTTTTCTGGTTTCTACTTTCTACAGTACTTCAAGACCAAACTGCTACAGGATGCTTGTGGAATTGAGAAGACAGTCTAGTAGAGGATTCTAGGCTTATTTCTGTTCCGAATCCCTTTGGCAGTCTGTTGAAGTCTATGGACCCCTTCTCAGAATGTTTTTAAAATGATAAAATTAAAAAAACCTCATAAGATTAAAAAGGAAATGAATTTTATTGAAAAATAATTGTCAACATATTTTTTTTTAAAGAAGGTGATGGACTCCAGATTTAGAACCACTGGTCTGAGATAAGAGGTTTCAAGTTTCATTTCCCCCCTTCCCATAATTTCTCCTTGAGCCAGATCTTGCCAGGTTAGAATGACTCAGTGAGCCTATATGAGACAGAGGGGTATTTCTTTTTTCAAACCTACTTACAGTCTTCTCTCTATGATCTGCATCATTCCTATCACTACCATAAAACATGTTTTATTTATTTTAAGCCTGGAAGGAACTTTAGAAATCATCCAGTCCAGGGCTTCTTAAACTTTTTCCATTCTCACCCCCTTAAGTACTTCTTAAACTATGAGTTGTGACCCCCACAGTTTAAGAAGCCCTGAATTTTCACTTCACAGAGAAGGAAACCAAATCCTATATAGGTGAAGTGACTTGTTCTGGGTCACAAAGCCTGTGTGTCAGTTCTTGTGGCTCTTGATACTCTTTCCACAGCCCCAAATCTACCTGTCTCATAGCCACACACACAGCCTGGCTTCAGACAACAAAGCTCAGTAATTAGATTCTTCATCTAAAAACTTCTAATCTAAAACAGACAATTCAGAGAAATAGATCACTGACATTTGTGAGCACTATATGTTGCCTTCATATTTACTATTCTCTAATATTTCCAGCAATCTTGTGAGATGAGCAGGCTAAAGATTATTATCTTCATTTTACAGACAGGGAAATTGAGGGTCCCCCTAATTAAGTAGCTCTGCCAAGGTCCCATGGCATGAAAGGGATCTCTCTCTGGGAACAGAAACAGGTCTCCTGACTTTCATAACACCGTGCAAAAAGGACAGATAATACAATGAGAACCAATATTACTGTGAGAGGACATGCTAGGTTTTTTTTCATAATGTATAATGGCTGTGGTTTTACACTATGGAACTTTAACTGTGGAATCTATGTGATGATGAGGCAAATAAGCGACTCCCCTCCTCTCCCCCGCTTCACGGAGGAGGCAAAAGGGACCAACAAGCATTTATTAAGTACCTATTATATATCAAACACTGTGCTAGGCACCAGACATATAAAAACCACATGCTCTTAGCTCTGAAGAACAAAAGAGAGCTGTGAACCACATCTGACCTGGACCCCTCTCTCCAAAGAGACGCCAACCTGACCAACGGCTACTGAACAAGAGAACATGAGAAAAAAGGGAGTAGCAAATGAAGGAGTATACCAGGAAAATATCCAATGGCAGCAGAAAGGGAAGGTGATTTCTCTCAAGGACAAGTAGAACATTGAACGTAGGAGAAGAAGAGGTTGTAAGATTCCCAAGAATGCAGTATCAATATCTACAGCCAATTAAGCTCTTTATGCTTATCCCAAGTAGGTTCATTCAAGCAACCTTCCCTAACTGGGACTAAATGAAGAACCACCCCTGTCCACATCAACAGAAGCTTCTTCCAAATCACCTTTCCTAAGGTCTTGATCACCTAGCTCTTTCTTACTGTTATCTCCATTTTATAGATAAGCAAACTGAGCCTCAGAGACTTGCCCAGTCACCCGGGTCTGCCATACACCAAACTTAGCGAGATGGGTCAGGAGGAGAAAGTGAGGCTGGTGACCTTCTACAGACCTCTCTCACTCCAATCAAAGGCAGCTGCAAGTCATGGCATCATCTGAATGTCACAGTCCTCTTCAAGAACACAACAACCAAGTTTAGTACTTCACAGACTACACCACACTGCCTTAACCATTCAAGAATCTTAAAACTGGAGTGAGTACAAAAATTAAGATTTGATTCTCATATAAAAAAGGATTTTTAGATAGTCTGCATTGTTGACGGGGCTCAAAATACACGCAAAACTTGGGGTCACATCTTTGGTCTGGGGAAGATGAACCAGCAAATGGCTTTGTAAAGGTCCACAAACATCTTCCAGAAGAGTATTTTGAAAAATATGTAAATGAATAACTGTAGCAGATCCCTAGTTCTTTGTTCCCTACTGGCTCCAAGTAAGCAAGTACATTTCTGCATCTATAGATACATATATTTAAAAAGAATCAGAACCAAAATCGCAAATTTCTTGTTAGGAATTTAGTGGACCAAGGGATCTCTGTAATGCTACAGGCATTATTAACTGTGCTTTTAGCCCTCCAAGGCACCATGCTGTGGCCAAATAGAGGAAAGAGATAAGGAGAGAGCTAGATGGTTTCATAATGTCTCCTAACAATCAGATGAAGTCCAGAAAAAGCTAAACAGCCTTGTCCTTCTCAAATGCTTTCCTTTCCCATCAGAGTACAATAGTCAAGCTCTGGCTGACCCACAAGACCAGACTCAGGGGGCCTGTCTGGACCAGTTGTTTCAGAAACAATGCCTTGATGCTTCAAAAAGGAAGACTAATGAACCAGTGAGAGAACACCTGAAGAATGTAGGACGAATCACTCAGGAGATGCCTGCCAAGGATTGAAATCAGACTTATCCTTTCACATCTATATAATGGATCCTTCCATTAAATTGGAAGCAATTTGAGCTTGAGAGCTATTGTGTCTACCCTCTGCACCAGAGCACCTTCCTGTCACCCCCTCCTTGCTTCGATGGAAAAACTGAGGCAGAGCACATCCTATAATCCTACTCACTTGCCAGATATAAGGAAAGAAGCCCTGACTCCAATCTCAGAAACTAATCGGTTCGTTCCAATAAAGGCTCATGGCACAACAGCTAGAAGTCTGGAAGTATTAGCTCTGCTGACCGCCCAATTCTAGCTGACTGTGGGGCTACCCTCTAAGTCTTTCTGTTGAAAAGACAAAAGGTGGCAAGGGAAAGATGGGATGCATTCAAGTGATAAAAACTGATGGTAGGTTAGTAATGTTACAAGCGAACAAAGTCTAAGCAAAACGATGAAAAGCATAAATCTAACTTGCTTTGTAACTAAAGAAGGCAAAGTATTTGGTAGAGTGGCTGTTGCCAGTTTCTAGGGGAGAATACTAATATTACAACTTGATTTTCATGCTAATAAGTGGTCTCTCTATTACCTAGACTCTACCCCTCTCTTCTCCATTCTAATCAGTAATGGCATTATAGTTTAGTGTAAAGATATACTAACTGTGCATCTCTTTGATTTCTAAGAACAACCTCTAACTGTTCTGAAACATGCAAAAGAAGAAAGTAAAAGTAGATGGTACATTGAGTTTGGGACAAAGCTCCATCCCCCACCCCCTCCCACCCCTCAACGCCTTGACCTCTCCAGGGGAGAAGTGGGTGTAACCACAGAGCAAGTCTCAGTAGCTCAAACTAGAAATAACTACTGGCTATAGCAGACTTGGAGTAGATATAGGGGAATGACAAAGTATAAAGAGGAATAAGTTAATTAAAATGACCCTAAGAAATGAATAATTTCTTTTTCCTGTATAGCACAATGAAGTACTAAGCAACATTTAGGGGTAATAATAAAAGTATTAGTAAAAAAACATTTAATAACATTTGTATAGAGCTTTAAAGTTTGCACAGTGTTTTACATCTACATTATATTATACGTACTATAGATAGTATATATATATTATACATAATATATATCATATCTATATTCTCATTTGATCCTTATGACAACCCCACAAGGAGGGTACTACAGATATTCCTAGCTCCATTCTGCAGATGAGGAAACCGATACTCAAAGAAGTCGCATAGTTGGTGACAGACGCAGGAACGAATGGAACTCAGGCCTCCCTAACTCCAAATCCAGTCCCCTTCACATCACACTGGGCTATTGCCATGTTGTTCATTAATGAGTACTCTTAAGATACTTTATTTTAAAGATAGTTTTAAATTATAATTTTTATCTTTAAGATATTTCTTCTCCCCAACCAAATTATAAGGTTCTTAGTAAGGAAAGGAGCCAAGTCTTCCAATTTAAGGGCTCCTATCATCCCGACTCCAGAACTGAAGAGTTCCAAGATATATGTGTTGGCAGGGATGGCAGCCTCTTGTTCAGCGCCCTCACTTCACAAATGAACCAAAGTGACTCTGGCAGTAACAAAGCGAGAGTGAGCTTGCACAGACCTTTGCATAGAATCAGGTCTTGATGACTAATTAGCCCAGAGCTGCAGTGGATGTAGCATGGATGAAGCACAGAACTGAATTATAGTCATGGCTCCTTCTTAATCCTTTGTGCACTACAGGCCTACTGATACTCAACCCTGGCTAACTCTTACTCTGAGTTCCCGGCTGCTGAATGTTGCTGGAGAAAACCATGAATTAAGCTGACTTTATCTACTACACATTTAGAGTGCTTCACCTCAGTTAGGCCTTTACTGCTGCTCAGCACTACTCTTATGGACTCTTCTCACTCCCACAAGGATTGTTCCAATTTTTTCCCTCAGTTCTTATGAGCCAACTGCAGCTCGATGCTGTTATCTACCCACTTCACCAAGGAGACTGGCACTGCCCTGGAAGAGCTTCCCAACTCCTCTTCTTCAAAACTACTTCACATCCCTTATCAGTTGACCACATGGGATCATAGACTTTGAGTTAGAGAGGACCTTAAAAATCATCTAGTCCAACTGTCTCATTCTACCAGTAAGGAGGTTAAGTGACTTAGATCACTTGACTCCAGATCGAGCGCTCTTCCCACTGTACAGTGTTCCCACACGTGTCTCCAGCACAGTGTATATATCACCATATACCAGGAGCTACTCTATGTACTGGGGACAGAGAAACAAAGATTAAATGATCTCTGACCTCAAAGAGCTTATATTCTATGGGTGAAACACATACATGAGTAAGTAAATACAAAACATATTCATAGGTGGCGCAATGGCTGGAGTGCCAGTCCTAGAGTCAGGAAGACTCTTCTCCCTGAGTTCAAATCCAGCCTCAGACTCTTACTAGCTGGGTGACCCTGGGTAAGCCACTTAGCCCTGTTTGCCTTAATTTCCTCATCTGTAAAATAAGCTAGAGAAGGAAGTGGCACACCGTGCCAGTCTCTTTGCCAAGAAAATCCCAAATGGGTTGAGAGAGAGTTGGGCATGACTGAAATCACTGCACAACAGCAACATGAAACAGACGGGCAGTGTAAGGATTTAAGCAGAATTCTGAAGGGTGTCAGGGATTCGAAGAGTTGCCTCAAGGCTTGCCAAGTATTCTACAGATATTATTTCATTTTATCCCTACAATAATATCCCTGGGAAATAGATGCAATTATTATTCCCATTTGGCAGGTGAGGAAACAGAGGCAGATTAAGTAAGTGCCTTGCCCAGGGTCACACAGCTAGCATCTGGGGCTAGATTTGAACTCAAGTCCTCCTGACTCTAAGTCTAGTACTCTATACACAGTGACATCTATAGGGAAGGAGGGAAGGCACTGTAGAAAACAGCTTGTGCAAGATCACAGAGACAGGAAACGGAAAGCAACATAAAAGGTAGAAAAGTAGGCCAGTTTGGCTAGAACATAGCATGGAAGAAAGGGAATAATGTGTAGCAAACCTAGAAAGGCAGGCTAGAGGAAGACCGAGATACCAAAGAAAGGAGGCTATTTTAACCTGGAGCTAACAGACAATCACTGGGTCTTCAGCTTTCTTTCTTTCTTTCTCTCTCTTTTCTTTCTTCCTTCTTTCCTTCCTTTCTTTCTCTCTCTTCCTTCCTCTCATCTTCACAGACTTATACTTTTTTAGTTTTCTCTCTACATCTATAAAGCATTCCCACTGTTTCTACTTCCTCAGGACCTTTATGGCAGGTAATTCACTAATGTTTTGTCCTATGGCTTCTTTTTTATGCCTTCTCCTTCAGCAATCTTATTTGCTCAGATAATTTAAATTGTCACTTTATGCAAATCATTCTCCAATCTAGAACTCCAGCCTGACCTCCTTCATGAATTCCAGGCCCACAATTCCAAATGCCAGGCTCTCCACTTCCCATTTTAAGCCCCTAGGGTAAAGGATAAGGGAAGTGTTAATAGCAAGTCAGCGCACTGGGAGAGGATCTAGAATGGTGCAAACTTCCGTCAGTGCCAATCCTGGTACCAGTTTAAGCTCACCAATTCTCAGCCTTCCCTGGCTTCTTCAGGTACTGGCTGAGGAGGATGCAGCCAACTAGCAGAAGAATGGTTCACTAGAATAACCAATGCCTGACCGCCTAAAAAGCCCACATAACCAAACAGCAGCAGCAAAGTCACAGGCCCAACAGTATCACTCAGGCATCCTGCTGTGCTACAATTCAGCAGGGCTTCCTTGATTCAGTCTCTCTGGTGGGCTTGGGTTGCAGCCTGACTACTTGGGGCTTACATATAAGAGCTCTATGACCTTGGCCATTTCCACCCCATCCCTCTGGCCCCAGTTTAGCCAATAGTTCTATTGACCACCTGGAATGTTATCATACTTGCCAAGCCCAATATGGAAAAATGACTCCCTGAGGGCTCACTCTCAAGTATTTCCTGGCTGTGATATATATAACATTAAAACTCTATGTAATCTTACTCGACTAGGAAGTAAGTTTTAGGAGGGAGAACACTGGAAGGAATGGGGGTAGGGGGAAGATCATTAACTTATTCTCAAACCCCAAAAGGAAGGAAGAAAGCTCTTTGCAAATACTCATCTGATAATATTGGATCTGCCTGAGAGAACAGCAATTCACACCAACTGCCTTCCAGAACTGTTTGCCACCATGTTTACTACAAGCAACAGAAAAACAAGGAAGAAACAATTACAATGGCAAGTTGGGTAGGCTAAGTTGCTCTGATCCACAAATTACTATACAGACAGGGTGGCAGGACTTCTGTTAAATTAAAAATAAATAAGCAAAAGGCAAAACATGAAAAGGCCACCTACACTGGTCAAAAGGCTCTGAGTGTTCTGTGGGCGAGATGTGGTGAATCTGGGGAGTGACAAGAGCACAGGCCTTTGCCAACACAGTATTTTTCCACGAGCCATTTTCCAAAGCCAGGAAATGTCTGGAAAAACTGTAAAAGAGAAATAAACCTAGGCAACACATGGCTCTTTAGATACAACCAGGAGCAGAGTTCACACTAGAATTATGGGAAAAGAGATGCTCTTGTCCCAGAACACAGAGGTTAATCTGCTAGAAGTTTTACTTGATTTTAAGACTGTTCAGCCTCAGGAGAGTTAGCATTAATTTCTATTTACATACTGGATATTTAGGCGTTTCTATTTAGGTACTGTACAGAAGAGAACAGACAGTTACTGAGAGACTATTTCCTCAGAGTGGCAGCTGAGGGCACCTTCACAAAGTCTTCACAGGTGCCCCAAACTAAAGTGTTCTCTCCTTACTTTTGGATCCCATAGTACTCTGTTTATGACTTAATTTGCATATTCTTCCTGGTATTATAGTTATCTGTGTCCTATCTCCACTAGATTTTAAGTTTCTTGTGGAGAGGGGTCAGATCTTGTCTATTTCCTAATATTTCAAGTATTAGTTGCTTAATAAATGTGCTTTTGTTGGGGGAAAAAAAAAGCCAGGAGATGGAGAAGATTAAGTGAAAAACCAGAAGGAATAAGCAAGACTCTGAAAATGAGGGAGGTCTGTGTAATAAACACTTTCAATAAAGAGAGAAATCCTGGGAGTCTCCCTAAGCAAAGCCCATAGGCCTACTGTTCCTTAGCTGGTACCTATATGAATTCAGAAGGGCAACTAGGTGGTGTAGTGGATAGAGCACCAGTGCAGGAGTCAGGAAGACCTGAATTCAAATCTCACCTCAGACACTTGACACTTACTAGCTGTGTGACCTTGGGAAAGTCACTTAACCACAACTGCCTCATCCTGGGTCATCTCCAGGCATCTTGATGAATATCTGGTCACTGGATGCAGATGGCTCTGGAGGAGAAGTGAGGCTGGTGACCTGCACAGGCCTCCCTCACTCAAAACAAGGTCAAGTCTAGTCATCATTTCTGATGAGATGATCTTCTTTGGCAATGAAGGACAAACACAAACACACACACACACACACACACACACACACAGGAATTCAGAAAAAAGCTACCAAGAAGGCCACCACAGAACTTGTCTTAGGTCTGCAGAAAGACAATAGATTGAAAATGGCATCCTCTGAGCTCCTGGTGAAATGCTAGGTATTGAACATAAAGCAGCAGCAATTGTGTGCTTTTCCAAAGAGACTTCACAAGCCAAAGTGAAATTTCACGACTAACAAAAAATGGTTCCACAGAAGCAACAGCCAACTGAATTTTTTTCGAGGCCTCCCACTTGTTCTTTTCTATCTGTGTACAGTTTATGTGGAAAATAGGCACAATGACCATATCTGTGTTTCCTTTTTCTAGCCCTCTGGCCTTCAAAAATCTTAAATCTTGAAGAAGCAGGGCATTATTGCTATTACTACTGATCCTAAAGTTACTACAAAGGATCATCTGATGTTTTCAGAGCATCTTACAGAGCCCTTTTAGACTTTGCCACAAAGATATCAAAAAGGAAGAAAATGGTCTTCTCTTCATCCCATTAACACATGGAAAAACTCCATCCAGTCTAAGGCAGAGATCTCGGAAGCGCTCAGGGCTGTTGAAAGAAGTCAAAGCTTTCCCTCCGTTTATGCCATCTCACTCCTGACTTTGCCCAGCCTAGTCAGTTGAATTCCAGGAAAACAAGACTTGGATCACTTCCAAAGTCAAGAGAGACTTCTTAAATCTTCAGATGCTGGAAATCCATCCATGTGACTTCTGTGACAAATCTTAAAGTCAATATTTAAAAATTCAGAAGTGGTCAGTCACTGAAACCTTTGAAAAAAGCTAACAGTATAAGTTAGTACATTTACTGGACTATGGGACTGTGGCTGACAGATATACTAAACCTGTTTCACAAGCAATATTCTTTGCTGCTTCTTTACCTCTGGACAGCCTATGTGTCATTGATCCCCTTATTTTTTATTCCTCATTTTATCTCCCAAACCTTCATCACATCCATAGAAACACTGCATCCTTCTGCCTCCCAGCATTTCCATTAACCTTCTGGACTGGTCATGTTCTTTATTCAGCCAGTGCTCGAACTGATAAGAGAAGGCCTGCTAAAAGCAACAAACCCAGGGAATGGGAGTATCAGGGATCCTAGGAATTCTCTCAGGCAGGGCTTCATGATTCTGTTGGTACAGTAGCACAATCAGCAAATCCCTCTTACCAGCTGATGCAATCTGCATGTTAATTTGCAAGGGCTTATGAATCTATCTGATTCTGCTTTACAGCTGGCAGCTCCTCCACTAGACAACAGGACCTGCTCCCAGTTCAATATCCTTTAGCATTTGATTTTTGTATTTGTGAGGAAAACATTAAGCAAATCGTTACTGGAACGTGAGGGCCAGGACACACTGTACCGGATTCAGTCTTCTAACAGCACCAGATGTTTTCTCATCTCTGGAAGGATGTGAGTTAGTTGCTCAATGTTAAAAGACTTGTGCAGGAGCCTTGTCATTAGCAGAAATGGGAATTTTGTTAGTTAAATATTAAAGATCCCCACTCTATTAATAGCTTTTTCCGTCCTCACAACAAAGCTGGAGAGCACAGTCATCATTTTTGCTGCTAAAGAGGGGCTGACTGGGCCTTCACATGCCTCGCCCATCTTCCTCACCCTCAAAAACTTGTGGAATATTACAAAGCGAAAGGGCTCGAGAAAGACAGATTTGTAAGAGACTACCCAAGGTGAGCCCTGCACTTACTCCCCAGCTCTATCACTGAATTACTAGACACTTTGGAGTAAATCTTTCATCAGGGAGCCCAGGCCCTCCATGGCCCAATTAGTTTACACAAGAAACTCCACTTTACTGGCACTCTTCACTGTCTCTCATGTACATCGTTCAATAAATTAAGCACCTACTACGTGCAAGACACTGTGCCAAGAGCTAGAAATAAAAAGACAAAAATAAAATAATCCCTTCCCTTCAAGAGCTTCTATTTGATGTATGTGTGGAAAATGGGATGAAAAAAGATAAATAAGCACAAAATATGTATAAATTAATGTCAAGGGGCAGAGACTGCTAATGATGGGAGGGTGCATACAAGGGAGAAGTGGGAAAAATGAGGAAAGGGCTAAAAGGAGGTGGTACCTGGGCTGTACTTTAAAGAAATCTAGGGATTCTAAGAGGTGGGGATGGGGAGTGAGGACATTCTAGTCACTGGGGATAAACCAGTGGAAAACTGTCTCCTTCTGAATTCCTATGTTTGGTCCTATGAAGGGCTGGCCTGGATGGCCTCAGGGCCTCCTTCCAACTCTCCATCCAGGGCCTTATGACTGTGTGCTCTGTCTCTTTCTCTCTGGAATGCTCTCTTCTACTCAAACTGCTTCCATCTCTCCTTCAAGGTAGAGTTGTCTTATTTCCTTCCTGAAGCCTATCCCCACCACTCCAATTTTCTCATATGGTCCTTCAAGATTTGTGACAGTTTCATGTTCTACAACATTTGGGCATTTCATATCTGGTCCTCCGTTTTTTAAGTCCTTTCATGAATGCAACTCATCTTCCCAACATGATTAGAAACTGGATCATTTCCTTCTTCTGTATCCTCTATCCACATCCTAAAAACAGGTGACATTTACACACGATGTCCTAGTGCATCTTTAAGGCCTAACATAGCACTAAGATTTTTGGGACACTCTGAATCACCTACAGAGCCCTTTAAGGCTTACAGAATACTCAAATGCTGTCTCATTGGGACCTAACACCCTTGTGACATATAAGTATGCTAGGAGATATTTCCATTTTATAGATGAGGAAACTGAAGTAGAGAAAAGTGAAGTGACTTGCCAGAAGGAGGCTTTAAACCCATCTTTCCCGCCTCCATTTTGAGGGCTCTTCCACTATTCCCCACTGTTTCTTCAAACCACCAACCACTGACCTAACAATAATCACTACAAACATTTATCTAACACTTAGAATTATCTTAGGTGATCCTCACAGCAACCCTGGGAGGCGGGTGATACTATTATCCCCATTTCACAGATGAGGAAACTAAGGTCCAGAGAGGTTACATTGACTTGCCTAAGGTCATACAGGTAAAGTTGACAGACATTTATCAGTCACTTACCATGTGCCAGTGACTGTGCTATGCAATAGGGATACAAAGAGAGATTTGTTTATAAGTCCCGGCTCAGAAGCAGATCAAAGTTTATAAACAAGAGAAACAACATGCCAACACTATGTATGATCAAGATACATGCTGAATAAACTGGAGATTGTCTCAGAAAGATGAAGGAGGTCTGGGAAATAGGTAGCAAATCATTAGCAAAACAAGTAGCAGAGCTAGAATTTGACTGGGTTTCTGACTGCAAATCCAGCACACTTCTCAGTGGAAAGAGCACTGACCACTATCTGAGTAGGAAAACTTACGTTCTCTGACTCTAAGTCCAGTATTTAAAGCATGTTCTTTTTGGAGTCAGGTTCACATACTGGTTCTTCTCCTTGATAGACTTCCTCCCTAGGTTTCAGCAACGCTGCCCTCTCTCGGTTCTCCTTCTTAGGAGCCTTTGTTGGATCTCCATCCAGGATGTGCCCATTCTTCTCCCTCTATACTATTTCATGGTGATCCCATCAGCTCTGATGGATGGAATTAGCATCCCTTAGACCTATTTATCTAATCGCAACCTCTCTCTTAACCTCCAGTCTTACATCCCCAAATGTCTATTGTACATCTGGAGTTGGATATCGCATAGACATTTTCAACTCCTCTACAATGAAACTCATTTTTCCCCCTCTGCTCCCCAAACCCTCCTCTCTACCTAACTTCCCCATTACTGTTGAGGCTACCACCATCCTTCCAGTCACCCTTTACTCTGCCTCCTCTTTGTTCTCTCTCTTCCCTCAACCCTTCCATACATCCAATCTGTTGCCAAGTTCTACTGATTCTACCTTTGCATCATTCCTCATGTATTCTCTCTTCTGATAACACTACCACCACCCTGGTGCAGGTGCAGGCCCTCAACACCCTGCACTTAAACTACTGCAATAGGTTTCTGGTTGGTCACCCTGCCTTAAGTCACTCCTTACTCTACTCCATCCATCACTTAGCTACCAAAATGATCTTCCTAAAACACAGTTCTGATAGGTCATCCTTTCCACAACTAAGTAAACTCCAGTGGCTCCCTATTATCTTCAGGTTCAAATAGAAGATCCTTGTTTGGCTTTTAAAGCCCTTCATAACTTAGTCTCTTCCTACCGTACTAGTCTTCTCATACCTTACCCTCACTCTCCCCACATATTCTTTGATTCAATAACATGAGCCTTCTTGCTGTTCCGTTTCTCGGAAACACTCCATGCCTCAATTCCACATATTTGTCATTGTCTGTCCCATGCCTGGAATGCTCTCCCTCCTCGCTTGGTTTTCTTCAAGCATCAGCCAAAATTCCACCTCCTCAAAAAGCCCTTCCTATTTGCCCTACAATGTCCTAGAATTAATATGTTATATTAAATACTCAAGTAACAGGAAGGGCCACCATCTTTTCATGTGTCATAACGTTACATAAACTTAACAGTGTGCTGCTGCTTGCTAAAAATGCTAATGTAATTCTTTGATACTTCTGAGGATCCATAATCTAAGTGTACATACTATACCATAACAGCTAGCAACCCATGTATGCCTTTCAGTCTAGGTGATTTTTTGGTCCATGCAATCTTAGCCTGCATCAAAATAATTATGGTATCCAGACCAAGTTAAACAAACTCACTGTAGTCTGCAATGGTCAAACCACATCTATAACATAGTGTTGTAGGCATTGAATTTTAAGAGACATTGATGATCTAGCCTAGAGGATATTAAGGAAAAGATAACTCATAGGGGGAGGGGTTTAGAAACCAAGTCAAATATAAAAGAGTAGAAGAAAATGAGTATATTGAAGGCAAGACAACAGCTATCTTCAAAGGTCTTAAGGGCTATCTTGCAGAAGAACTAGTATCAACGAAAAATGTGTTAGGGGGAAGCTTCTGGCTCCGGGTAAGTTTTCCTGTTTTCTCCCCTTTCACTAGGGATAACTGTACATTTAAACTTGAACTAACTTTTAAGTGTTCAATACTTCAATGGCTCTGTGGTTTCACAGCACAGGTGTTTTTTCTGTAAGTACAGATTGCAATTTGTCCAGGACTTCTCATCTTATTGAGATGTTATTCAAATCTTCCTAGAAAATCTTATGATCTATATGGAACATAAGTTTTACACTAACAGTCCATTTAGGACATTCATTCAGGGAATAAAACTGTGCCATTTAACCACATATAGAAGTGTGAGCATCAGTTTCCTCCTCTGTGAAATGGAAACAATAATGTTTTGGTTACTTACCTTGCAGGGTTGTTGTGAGGAAAGCACTTTGTAGATGGTAAAGTAGTATATAAATGTGAGTTTTTATTTTCATAGTTATCATCATGGAAATCATGGTAATTTTGGAGTGTTGCTCCAAATTACACCTAAGAGGCATAATTGTTTTGTCCCTTTTTGCCAGTTCTGAGAAAAAAAGGATGCACACTGGAGCCAGAAGACCTGGGTTCTTCCATCAAGTATCTGTGTACCAGAATTCCCATCAGTGCCCTTCTCTGGGTCTCAGTTTCCTCCTCTGTAAAATAACAGGGATTGGGCTGGACTGGTTTCTTGCCAAGTCAGGGAAGTAGGAAAAGAACTTCACATAATGCCCAATCATCACTGTCACACAGCTTTGATATTTACAAAACTCTCTACTTTGTAACAGAATAAGCACATAGCGTATGTTCTGGGCTCTGCACTAAATTCTTTACAAATACCATCTCCTTTAACCCTCACAACAACCCTTGGAGGTAAATGCTATTATTCTTCCCATTTTACAGTTAAGGAAACTAAGGCAGAGGGAAGTCAAATGACTTGCCCAGGGCTACAGAGCTATAAAGTGTTTGAAGCTAAATTTGAACTCAGGTTTTTCCTAACCCCTGGGCCAGTTCTCTGTTCACTGTGCCAACTAGCTGTCAATTCTGTAAGGATAATTCCTGACCATGCACAGCTGTTTCACAGACAACCTCAGTTCTAAGGTTCCTTTTCTACTCCCACAGCTAAACCTTTAAAGGAGTATGTGCCTTTAGCTCAGAACATCTAGCAGAGGCCAAGTCCAGTCACTTCCTTCCTTCAGCTCCAATGGTCCAATATTTCCGGATGGGAGGCAGTGACTTAGAACTCTGGAATCCTCCAGCAACTTTATTTAGGAGACCAATACTCATATTTCCTGTACAGGAGAAAGGCAAAGGGCCAGACCCAGGTAGACACTGTAACACACAGCATCATCTCAGTCAACAAAGCATTTCCCTCCTTAATCAAAATGCTACAGGAAAAAACCAACATGGGTCTTTTCTGCCTTTTGGGAGCTTGAACCAATTTCACTTGCAATTATCAAGGTTTTTGGAGGAAAAGAAGATGTTCGAGGGCAAGCCCATCTATTAGTAACCCTCTCCCTCAGTGCCAGCACAGAACAGCACCATGGATTGCTACGGTTCCGAATCGCCCATAATGAAGTGAAAGCAGCTTCAAGCAGAGGAAAACACCTGCTTCCTTTCAAATGAATGTCCTCCATATGATTAAAGAACGTCTGAGATATTCCACAGAAAAACTAGTTATCAAAAACACTTGAGGGGGTAGCTGACTGCAGAGTTCAACAGGGAAACCCAGGAAACAGGAAACCTTGAATTTGAATGAGTATACAATACCTAGCCCAGATAATCTAACATATATTATGAATAATAAAGCTATGAAAGGTAGGGATCACATCCAAAATAATTAACCCTCCCAAATCTTGTAATTTTGTGCCTTGATGGGATCTTTAAAAGGTCTAGTGTAATTGTTGCTTCTATAACTAATCAGAACAGAGAGAGATATAGCTGGCCAAGTACTGGCAATATAAGACATATGTTCCAAGGCTGCCATGTGGGCCAATTTTCAGTGGTATATGGATCTGCTGTCAGGCTGTGTTCTGCTACTTTAAGGACTGGGTACAAGCCACCTGCAAGTTATATGAACCTCTGAGTCTCTGTTTCCCCATGGATATCAGGGAATCAGCAAGGATCACTAACCATTTCACCCCAACTCACATGCACAAAGGAAAGAAGTCAAATATCTCAACACATTTTTTAAAATTCCCCACTTCTAAATCCATGCTAACATCTCCAAAAGAGGATACAGATTCTCTTGGGAACTGCTTTTATGGGCAATAATGGTGGGACAAGTTCTTCCCTCGGGCTAATTCTAAAACTTTCCTTTTACCAGTTGGAATTCATTTCCTCCACTGTCTTCAAAAAGATCAAGCTTGATTCTAAAAGAAATTTTCATTGGCCTACCATGGGAACACAAACTAGTGATTGTCTTAGGTATCTAGAGATCCAGTAAATCTTGTATGCTCCTGTTGAGAATGTCATGACATGCATGACATCCTTAAATGATTAAAAACTCAATTTTTTTTTGAAACAAATCTTATCCTCTCTTCTTTCTCAGCTGCAGTTGGAAAAGCTATGCTGTACCACATAAGCAGAGTAGACAGTTCTTGTAGCAGGCAACCTGTTTTGGCTGTTCAGCAAAGACAACAGCCTCAATCAAATGTAACCGATGGGGAAAAAGGATCTGGTAGCTGGAATTCCCTCCCTAAATGGCAGTGGTAGTAGCATGACCTCAGTGTCAGATATTAACATTGCAATATACACAAAACTCCCTTACCCTCTGAAAGGTCTTAGGAGAATTCATGCTCTTAGGATTGTCTGGAAGGCAGATATAGTATAAATAGGGCCCAGGGAATTAATCTCATTTCATTTCCTTTTCAAAGGATAAAGAGAGACAACTTACCTTGTAAAGATCTCAGGGTCTTGGTCTGTTCAGCCTAACGATAAGCACAACTATGGGGCTTGGGAAAAAGAGATAAGCAATGGGCAAACTCCATCCCTAGACCTATAGCCTAGCCTAGTTTCACATATAACAGTAGCAGGGCTAAGATCTCTTCCTAGTGACAGTTAATGCTTAAATTAGCACCTTGGAAACATATTTTCTTAGCTAGCTACAGTGTTCCCCACCCCTTTTAAAGCTTAAAGTTCTCCTTGAAGCAAAAAATGAAGATATTTTCTCCCCTGTTCCCCTTCTCCCTCCAACCCACAAGCTTATCAGACTTCTAAACAAGGAATACTATTTTTATACTACCACCTCAGGGAAGTTATGAGTATTTAAGTAATTTGATTAGTTGCTGCCATAGAGGTGAAGTATCAAGGGTACTTCAAAGAGACAAGGTTGAGAATCTTAAACTCCTGACTTCTAGCATAGAAGTTTGTTCCAGGCAGGCCTAATGATGATGCCAACGACAATGCACTGCTCCCCACTGCACCATAACCTGCTGTCCTTAGAACTTCAAATTCCGGCAACCTTACTTTGTTCTCTGAAAGGTCTAAACTATTTTAGTAGAGAGAAGGATTCTCAAATTCCCATGACGATTCTAGGAGTCAGAGAAGGTTAGGAGTGAAGGGGATGAATGATTAATCTCCATTTCATAGCTAGGGTAACAAGTTCAGAGATGGGAAGGGACAGATGAATGGACCTCTCTGTTCTACCCAATAACCATTCTTAATTTTTATACCTGCCTAATACTCCTTTAGCCCTCATTTCACTTTTTTAATTTTTTTTTTCAGGATCCAATTTCTGTTCCCTTATAGTTTGAGTTTAGTGTCTGAAGATGAAGGAGAATGATTGGCCTGGGCCTCCAGGAAACACTAAGCTCCCTTCTTAGAGAAAGACTGAATTAGACTCTCTTGATTCCCAAAGCACAAGAAGCTGTAGGGGATTGGGGGGGGCAGGATATAGGTACCTAGTTCTCTTTAAATTGGTGGCTGGGGATCAAGTAAGAGAGAACAAGAGACTAATTATAGACTAAACTTCCCATTATTAGGAATTATAACTATGTTACTTATCCCATCATTGAATCACAGCAAAGTATTTCCTTGCAGAGTACACCCTAAAGGATCTCAAGGAAGTCAAAGAGAGCCAAGACACTTCCATTCAAATGTCTGGTGTCTGAAAAGCAGTACATACAGACAGTTTACAACCCCATTACCATACAACCCCAAAATAGCTAAGGACCCACCAACACCCACTGTCACTCAAAGCAGAAACAATCATCAACACAAAATCTCAAAGCCAGAGCTCAGGTGGTCATCCAAATATACTGACATAATTATTCCAGGCAGCTATGGAAGCCTTAGAATGAGAGGGCCCAAAGCTCTTTCTCTTCCCATGTCCATACCTGCCTCCTTCCCATCTAGACAAGAGAAATCATCCACCTCCTTTCTCTCTCCTCTGGAGATATTCCTCCTTTCAGTCTTACCCCTTTCAAAGCCAGTGTATTCTCCCCTTAAATCCTCTTCTAGACTATAGTCAGAGGAGGACAATCAGAGTCACTAAGGTGATCCACTTCCCATCAACTCTTGAATGTTTTCAGCCACTGCTCTGGTCTAATTGTTTAAGAAGCTGTAATCTATAGATTATTTGCTCTAAAAAACCACAAAGCCAATGTTGTCTCTATTAAAGGTCCCCCAGGTCTGGAGAAGAGGAAGTATGCTTTGTAGATTCTAGGCAAAATAATGGGAGGAAGAACCAGAAGATGTAGATTAAAGGTTTTCAGAGATCACCTCTAGTGGGGCATCAAATGAAATGTCTTCCATATTCACACATAGAGGACTCACAAATCCCTCTCCATAAAGCCCTAGGAGACTCTTCAGTTTCCAGTCCTATCTCTGGGGGCAAGACTCGGGATCTCTCCCTCCCCGCTCCAAAGAATAAAACAAGCCAACCTGACAAGAGGTTACCACCTTAAACCAAGTTGGGGCTCTTTTTCCATTCTCTCCTTCCTCTGTAACACCTCTAGATCCCACTTCAGGGCCCATTCCAGAAAGAGTTCTATATGTGGCAAGCCTGTTACAGAGGATGGTCCTTAGCTAGCATTGCAGCAGCCAACCTCTTTCCCCCACCACCTACCCCCAGGTTCAGATGCCCTGTGTATGTATTCCCTTTTACTTTCCTCTTCCCAACACAACTGCGCTGGGAACGATTACATCATTCCCTCACTGACACAGGGGCTCAAACAGGCAAAGATTGTTTGCAGCATGTTCAGGAAGGGATAAAGGGAAGCCTTTAGACTGCTCAAACATCCCCCTTGGGTAGCAGGGAGGCACTGAGAGGTGCTGATAAATTTATGCCTGGGGTTCCTGTACTACCAGCAAAGAAGGACCTGCTTTTCCAGACATCCTTTCCAGGACTTTCCGGGGAACATGAAGTCCCTTATTCTTTCTGCAATTCTGGCCAGTGCGTAAAACCAATGGTCTGTTTTACAGCTTCACCATCATGCCACAGAGCCCAAACCTTCCAACACACTAGCTATCACAAGTTCCCAGGTTTAGCCTTCACAGCTTGCTGCACCTCCCCTCCAACATCTCCATCAGCTTCCCCCTTCATTTCCCCCCCTCAGCTGCTTGAATGGGGGGGGGAGCTCTTCAGTTCCATTCCCTCCTCCCCTCCCCCTCCTCCAAAGGTGGCCCCATCCCAGCAATGCCTACCCTTGGCAGGAGTGCCAAGCTTCTGCCCATCCCACCTCCTGCTACCTCCCACTCCCCTCTCGCGGCTCAGCCTGGTTCAGGCTCCCCCTCCCCCCCTCTCTCTAACTCCCCATCTCCAGCGGCCCCCGCTGCGGGCATCGTCCTTCTCCCCTCCCTTCAGGTCTCCTAGGCCATCCCCGGCCTCCGCTTCTGGTCTCCACCCCCAGCCCCCTACAAAGGGCCTCTTCATCTCCTCCTCGTCCCCGCCGCCCGCTTCCCCGCGGGCCCCCTCCTTCCAGCTGCTCCCCAAACCCGCTTCCCATGAGCTGCCCCCGGGGCCCCGAACCCCCCGCCCCGTCCCCAACCTGTCTCCTCCCCCGACCCGGGGAGATGCTCGCTCTCATCAGCGGGTGCACGCCTCGCCTCCGCTCCCCCTGCGCCGGATGGGGGGCGGCACGGCTCGCCCCCTCCCCCGCGGAACCCCCTCCCAGCTGCCGCCCGCCCGCCCGCCCTCACCAGCGGCTGCATCTCCGAGTGCGCCGTGGGCACCTGGAACCGGTCGATCTCCTCCATCATGGTGCCGGGGGGATGGGGAGGGAGGGGACGAGGAACGTGGGCGGCGGCGGCGGCGAGGGCGCAGCTCCCCGGAGCAGACGGCGGGCGAGCGGAAGGCGCGGCCGGGAGAGGGAGGAGGGGGAAGGTGGAACCGAGGGGCGCGAGCGGACAGGGCAGGCACCGGGCCTCTCACAGGGCAGCGAGCGGGGCCGTCGCGCCCGGCCGCAGCCTCATCCCCCGCGCCCGCGCCCGATGCCGCTGCTGCCTCCGCCGCGCCCGCTCCCCGCCCCAGCTCGCCTCCTGTCAGCCAGCTCAGCCGCGGTGACTCGGCAACTCCACTTCCGGGTCCGGGACACCGCCCGCCCCGCCGGGCCGCATAATTCATGAAGGGGGCAGCGCCCCGCCGCCCCCCTCCCGCCTCCGCGGATTCGGGAGCGCCGGGAGAGGGGCGGCCTCAGCTCCGCATTATTCATGAGGGGGCGGGGCGGAGAGGGGAGGCCCCGCCCCCAGGAGGAGGGGGCGGGGTTGCCCGTGGATGGGAGGACCGCTTCGGTGCAGCGAGCTGCGCCTGCGCCCGGGCTTCGGGTCCGTTGCCGGGGTAACGGCGTCAGGATGCAGCCCACTATGGAGCTCTTTTCCCACACCGGCGAAGAACAAACGGGAAAGGGGAGAAAAAGAGGGAGGAAAAAACCCAACTGCGGCAATGAATCCCACCCCGTCCCCCACCCACGGGTGGTCACGTGACGGGCATGCCTCGAAGCGGGGAGGAGGGGTCGCGAGGCTTCCGGCGCGTCGCCCGGGTAACGGATGTACACTTCCTGCCCGGAGGCTTTAAGTCGGGATCCCAAGCTTCCAGGAGCTGCCTGTTCCCAGGACCGCGATGGCCCCGAAAACTACGGCCCGGAGATCGGTAAAGCTCTCCTCAGTTCTAATACGTCTGCCCTTTATTCCCCAAGACCCTCTGACCAGCCCTTCCGCCGACCCTCGGCCGCCTCCGCAGGGTCCAAGTGTTCCCAGCGCTGCCCCGAGGGCAGTCACCGCCCCCTGCCTCTGCCCCTGGGCGGCTGTGCAGGGCCGTGGCCCTGCGGGATGTAACATCAGGGGGTATAGACCGGTGCGGACTGCCAGTGCTGTTGGGGACGAGAGGAGGCTTCCTGGGGAAACTGGTCACCGGGGTCCCTCGTCCGTTTAGTGTGACTTAGAACAGGGGCGCTGTGGGAGCGGCGTATTGAAAAAGAGAGTTCTCTCTGGGCCGTTGGTCCCTAGAATAACCCTTGCACAGTGGCTGTGCCGCTGTATATATAATATATGTGCCATGTTCAGATTTATATATATATATCTGTATATATATATATATATGCTGTATATAGATATACATACACCATATACAGATATATATACTATATACAGATACATATACTATATACTATGTACATATATATATACTATAGATACAGATATATATGTACACTATATACAGATACATATACTATGTACAGATATATATACTACATACAAATATATATGTAGATATAGATATATGTACACTATATACAGATACATATACTTAATACTATGTACAGATATATAAATATACATATATCTACGTATGTGTGTGTGTGTATATATATATACATCTGTTATATTTGTGTTCCCTTGTGGTGTTTGTGTTCCTGGGGAGTCTTATGGATTGCACTTTACTAAAAGATGCTTAGGATTTTGGAAATAGAACACATAAAAAAGAGAGGGAATTATAACTGCATAGTAAAGTCATTAACAATTGAATCCTTGACAACATCTTCCTTCCCTTTTCTCCAGCATATTGGTTTAGTGATTGAAGAAGAACCCTGACAAATGACCCCCCCAGCCGATATTGCATTATCCCTTAGCCTCCAACCTACTTCATCCACCATCTCCAATATGAATCCTTAAAATGCATCTCTCTCTATTTCCATACCTATTATTTATCCACTTTTCCTAAGCCTCTTTTCATTTGTCTCATACTCTACACTGGCTTCCCAAATTAAGTGTATACTCAGTAAAAATCTCACACTGTGCCACTCAAGTCACTGTCTCCTCTTTTGTCCTATTTTATGGGAGTTCTAGGAATCACCCTATTGGGTCAGAGCCATAATCCAATTAAACTAATGTTCTGTTGCCAACAGCAGCATCAGGCAGGGATCTGAAGAATGGTATGATTAGTTGTGAGCTAAAGAGTCTTATATGAATATTAGAGTGGTTCCTTTCTATCCAAACCATTTTAAAATTTGTTCACATTCTTTTTTTGCCCCATACCTTAATATGATGAATTCCATAATTTTATGTAAAGTAAGACAATGGGGAAATGTATGCAAAATGTTCTGAAAACTGTTTAGCTCTATATAGATCTGAGTTATGTTTTTAAAGTTTTATGAGTTTATAAATTTTGAAATGATGATGGCGGTGATGATCATATTTGTCCTAACGTTACTCATCTCAGATTCCAAAGAGAGGTCTCTCTCATCCTGGAATTTGTAAGTTTGGTGAATAGGCCATGTTCAATTTATCTAGGTAGCACATGATCTTATAGCTATAGACTGTTTTTCCTCTAGCCTCTACTATCTTAGGCAGAAAAGAGCTGCAGAATCATATAATCTTGGAGTTGGAAAGGGGCCTCAGAGGCCATCTTGGGTAACCTATACTTGAATAAGACATCCCTGCCAAAGGGTCGTACAGGCATTGCTTGAAGATGTCTAGTGAAAAGGATTCTGCTACATCCTGGGACAGCCCATTTAACTTTTGGATCACTTTGTCAGGAAGTTTTTCCTCCTATCAAGCCTAAATTCACCTTTTTTGCAACTTCTACCTTATTTTGTCTTCTGGAGTCAAGCAGCAGTCTAATCCCTCTTACATGCCATAGCTTTTCTGCATAGATGGCATCATAAGAGGTTATGAAGGAGCTAGCTTCAAATTCTCATTCTTAAACAGCAATAGAAACTCAGAGGAAAAAGCAAAACTTTTAGACAGGCTTAAAAGAAAAATTTAAAAATCAGTCAGGCAATGATCGAACTTAAGAAGAGTCCCAAAACAATGAGAAGTCAAATGGGATAAAAGAAAGAAAGAAAAATACAAGGAGAAAAGTAGATAGAAATTCAGTTGCATCAGAAAGATAGAATCTTCTCCTATTATAATAAAATGAATGAATGAATGAAAATAGTTACTATGTGCCAAGCATCAGATTAAGTGGTAGGGATACAAATAGAAAAAATGGGAGTCCCTGCTCTTAAGGATCTTACACTCTAATTGGGAGAGACAATACATGTAAGAGAGTTCAGTTGCAGGGTAGATAACAAAATCCAGGGTTTTTCACAGTGTAGCAGAAAGTCAGATGGCAAGATCGAGAGGGCTTTGGGATGCTGTTTCAGGGCAGATTATAAGGCCTGGTAGTCCTCTGTCTCAACAGAATTATTGTACCTGGTAACTCTTAGCCCATGTAAATGGTATCAACATCTATGTCACTCTTCTTGCATGGCCATTCTGAAGAGGTTTGTGCATCTCTGACATTCTGGTTGAAGGTGATTGGGGTGGTGAAGGATGCTGAAGGAATTAAATGAAAAAATTACCCCAAAAAAGGAAAAGTGCTGGAAAGAGTGAACTGAACCTAACTAAAGAATCTCAGAACAAAATGTTGTTGAGACTAAAAGATTGGGAAATATCTCTGGAAAATATACACATTACACTGGATTCAGTAAAAAGTAGAATTATTTTTTACTGGAGGCTATACTAGCAGAAAAAAAGGGTGGAAGCAAAAAAGCAAACCCAGAAAATTACTGAACTGGAGAAATGTTTGGAAGAAATATACAGAAAAATGATAGACCTAGAGGACATGGCAAGGAGAAGAAATTTAAGACATCAATCTTCCAGACAACTGTGAAGAAAAGGATAGTGTATAAAAGCATAAAAAAAAATTTCATCAATATTGGAAATAAGAAACATTACAAATAGATCCAATTCAAAGAATGGCAACAGGGAATTCTATATTCATATAGTTGACTCTTTCCTTTCTGTACTTCCTCAGTAGAATGTAAGGTCTTTGAGGGCAGGAGCTGTTTGATTTTTATCTTTTTATCCACAGTACCTTGACATAATAATAAATGCTTAGTAAATGTTTATTGAATTAAATCCCTTCTATACATTTTACTTGTCATTCTCTACACCTTCTCAAAATCTATTATCTTTCCTCTAGTATAATGATCAGAACTACACATGATATTCTAGGTAAGCTATACTTCATGATTTTATTTTAGACTTGGGTAATATTTTCTGCTTTCAGTCCCTCTCTGATGATGCATTGGGTTAGCAACCTCAGGGACTAAAACCTCAGGGATCTATAATAATTTCTTAGGTTTTGACCCTTTAGAAACTGTTTTATTATGAACAAACTGTTCATATTTAATCTCTTCTTTTTACTTTCATTCCTATCTCCTCATACTAATTAAAACATGCCTTCCCCCTTTCTTGACCCCTTCCCCATACTAGATTCCTTGATACATTTTCTAACTTCTGTTTTTCCTTCTTTATCTCTTTAAAAAACAAGACAAAAAGTCAACTTGGTCTTGAGTCCTTGTCTTATGTAGATAAGTTGAAAGAACTAGGCACATTTTTAGTCTGCAGATAAGATTCAGAGAAGACATGATACCTATTTTCAAGTTTTTGAAGAGTAATCCTATGAAAGAGGGACTAGCTTTGTTCTATTTGGCCTCTGAATACAGAGCCATGGCTAATGGGTAGGAACTCCATAAAAGAAATAAAAAGACAAATTTAGCTTCAGTATCAGGGATTGTACTGTTGATCATAGACTCTAAGACAAGGGAACTGAAGTCAGGAATGATATAGGCTGGGAAAATGTCGATGAACAGAGGGACCAGAAGTTAGGGTGAAGAAGACATTCTCTAGCAGAATGTGAACTCAGAGAAAAGGGGACCTTTTTCTTGGAGTATTTTTGTCTTTTTTCTCCAGAACCTAACACCGTATCTCACCCACCATAAATATCTAGTAGAGGTTTGTTTAATTAAATTGACAGAGAAGACAATCATTAAGAAAAGTGAGAGAATGTCTTGGTGATCAATAGATGGCAGCACCAAGTTCTGGAGGTGTAATTAGATGATGGAAACTTCAAAGGAAGAGAGGTTCTTGGTTGATACTAGCATAAGATGAACTCCTTGAGGAACTCATTTTTTTCTCCACATTACTGATAAATTGGTAATCAGTTTAACCTTTCAATGTCCCCAGCAATTCTCTAAAGACTCATGGGAAGTATCCCCTACATCAGTGAAATCACAGATCCTCATCATCCCCCATCCCCACCTGGCACAATATCTTGAACGTATAGGTGCTTAATAAATATTCACTGAATCAAAAGGTGGCAGAGTGTCTCAAAGGGACAACCCAGTGAATATTCATTAAGTACATGTTTTGTATTAAGCACTGTGTTAGAGAAAGAAAGATGGAGGGAAGGAGTTGGGAAATACTCAACTCCCCATCCTGAGAAAGTTTACAGTCCTCTGGGCAGAAGTCTTGTGTGTGGGAGGAACAGACTCTACAGGGTTCATGAAGATACAAGCAAACGAACATTAATGGTGGTAAGAATCTCAGCAAGGTTGTGCGTTATCAGCTCTGTTATTTAATATTGTACTTGAAGTGCTAGATATAGCAATAAGAGAAGAAAAAGACATTGAAAGAATTACAATGATCAGTGAGGACACTCTTGGCAGATGGTAGGATGACATACTCAGATAATCCTAGGAAATCAACTAAAAAAACAAATTGAAATAATGAGCAACTTTGGTCGACTTGCAGGATATAAAATAAACCCACATAAATCATCAGCATTTCTGTATATTGCCAAAGTCCAGCAGAAAAAGATAGAGAAATTCCAACTAAAATAATGGTCGACAATATAAAATGCTTGGGAATCTACCTGCCGAGAGAACCTCGGAACTATATGAACACAATTAAAAACACTTTTCACAGTGAGATCCAAACAATTGGAAAAAATATTTATTGCTTATGACTAGGCCAAACCAATATAACGAAAATGATAATACTAACCTAAACGAATTTACGTACCAATAAAACTACCAACCAATTACTTTATGGAAGTAGAAGAAATCATAACAAAATCATATGGAATATCAAGTGTCAAAGGTCAAGAATATCATGTGAAGGAAGGTGACCTCATCGTACCAGGTCTTAAACTGTTTTATGAAGTGTTAGTGATCAAAGCAATCTGTACTGGTTCAGAAATAAAAGTGACGGAATAATGGAATAGATTAGGTACACAATACATGGTAGTAAACAGCCATAGCAATCCAAAGTTTGATAAACCCAAAGATCCAAGTTTTTGGGACAATAACTCACTATTTGACAAAAACTGCTGGAAAATGTGGAAAATAGTTTGGCAGAAACCAGGTATAGGTCAACATCTTGTACCATGTACCAAGATGAGGTCAAAATGGGGACATGATTTAGACATAAAGGGTGATACCATGGACTATGATCATTTAGAAACTACTTTATTAGGAACAAATGGTTCATGTTTAATCTCTGCTTTTTACTTTCACTCCTGTCTCCTCACACACACTTCCCCCTTTCTTGACCTCTTCCCAATACGAGATACTCTTGATACATTTTCTAATGTATGTTTTTCCTTCTTTATCTCTTTAAAAAACAGGACAAATAATCAATTTGGTCTTGAGTCGATGTCTTATGAACTAGAAGGAACTAGGCACATTTTTAGTCTGCAGAAAAGATTGAGGGAAGACATGATACCTATCTTCATGTTTTTGAAAAGTAATCATATGAAAGAAGGACTAGCTTTGTTCCATTTGGAATATTCTATGATGGAATATGGAATAGTTTACCTCTAAGATCTATGGATAAGGGAAGAATTTATGACTAGATGAGATAGAGAGCATTATGAGATATAAATGGATAATTTTTATTACATTTATGTTTTTGTAGAAACAAAACCAATGCAGCCAAGATTAGATAGCAGAAAGCTGGGGGAGAACTTTTGTAGCAAGTATCACTGATAAAGGCCTCATTTCTCAAATATATAGAGAATTGAATCAAATTTGTAAGAATACAAGTCATTCCCCAGTTACTAAATGGCCAAAGGTTATGAACAGGCAGCTTTGAGAAGAAATCAAAACTATCTGTAGTCATAGGAAAAATGCTCTAAATCACTATTGATTAGAGAAATGCAAGTTAAAACAACTCTGAGGTACTAACTCATACCTTTCATATTGGCTACTCTGACACAAAGGAAAATGATAAATGTTGGAGCATATGGGAGAAAATTGGGACACTAATGCTGGTAGAGTTGTAATGTTGGTAGAGTTGTAAACTGATCAACCATTCTAGAGAGCAATTTGGAACCATGCCTAATGAGCTATAAAACTATGCATAACCTTTGACCCATCAATACCACAAGATTTTTAATTCTCCCCTGCCCCCCATTTTCCAGGTCATTTGTTCTTGTTGTGAGATACCTTACATCAGCCTCAACATCATCATCGTTATCTTCTTCTTTGACTTTATTTTAATATTTCTTGTTGCCTCATAGAGTCATTGGATTCTATTTGATTCATTCTAGTTTTTAGGGAATTTATTGCTTCAGAAAGGTTTTCTACCTTTTATACCAAGCTTCTTAGTTCTCTTCCCTTCCCTATCCTTCCCTGTTCACAACCTGCTCTTATATGAGAGTAATTTTTTTAGTTATCTAGCTCGGGTAGAATGCCATTTCTACCTTTTAGGGATTCCTTCTTTACTGTTGTACTTTTCCCTGACAGTATTGACCTGAGGATATGGACTAGAGGGAAAATAACAAGTAAAACCTTCACCAAATAGCCGATCGAACTTTGGTAGCTTGAAGGAAATACATTGCAGCATTCTGAAGTCTGTCTTTCTGCTGGACTCAGGGGAAAGCAAGATCAAAAGTAGAAAATAGGGAACAATTATAGATACAGTAATGCATCAAAGCGAACCAATGTATTTCCTGAAATTTGGGGAAAAAAATGAACCTAAATGAGGTTTGGCTTTGCCTTCTCCTGTGGGAAGGTCAAAGACAAAATCTAATTATACATGGGGCCAATCCATATTTGAGGCAGTATTGCTTTTTCTATAATAACAGGCCAGTAGGTTGGCATTTCTTTTAGCAGTCTGAGTCATATATTTATCTAGAGCTGGAAGAGATGGTAGAAATCTTGTGAATCCTGGCATTGGTGTAACAGGGAAAAATAGAGTTATTCCTCTTTTCCTGAGGGAAGAAGCTGACTGTGGACCAGGGTAGCCAAGTTCAGTGGCTGAACTGATATGATCTTTTATTCCAGTGCTGATTTAACAAGCAAATCCATAAGGAAAGAGGAGAAAATTTGCCAGAGAGCAGGAGAGAAATTCTTGTTAGGCAGAAAATCACTGAGCAAATACAAAATATCTTTATTCTGTTACTTTCTGAGGTCTGATAAAGGGTCCATTGGCTTACAGGTATATTAAACTGTCTTGGACATGTCAAATTACTAAAATCCACACTTACTTTGGCGTTTCCAAGAAAGAAAATTGTCCAACCTTGTTGGCAAATAGGTTGTAAATTGGCATTCCTAGGGGTCCATGTTGCAATAAAATAGACAAAAAAGGTAGATTTTCCCTTCCTTTAGCTTGGTCTCCAAGCATTACTACCACGTACTGTATTTCTAACAATCATTTACTATGGAAATGGCTGACATTCACAAAATGGAACTAGCAGGAGATCACAAAAGTATTTTACTAAAATGCCAACCTCAGTGCCTTTCAGCAGCTGCTTTGACTTCCTCCCCAAAGTGCTCTTTCCCCCCTTTTCTCTCTGCAGTCTACTATTTTGGTTGATATTTCTGCAAATGAAATTAGAGTGTTTTGTGCTTTTCACAGAGAAAGGAATATGACAAATATTCTGTGTTGAAGGTTAGAATGAGTTTAGTGGGATAAGGAGGCTCTTCAGATTTGCTTCCTAGGTGCAGCTGACTGGCATCTAGTGAGGAGGAAGTTTTTAGTAAAAAAAAAAGAAAAACTTGATGAAAGAAATTCTAGGTTGAACGTGACTGTGGGTGGAGTTAACCTCTCTGACCAGATGTAGGAAACTAGAAATTGATTAGAAATTTAAAAGGGTGCCATGAGAGTTCATGTGGTATAATGGGAAGAATGTGGGATTTGGGCACAGACCTAGGTTCAAATCCAAGCTTTACTATGTAGCCCTGGGAAGGTAAAAATTTGTCTGAGTCTTAGGTTGTTTCCTCATCTTTTAAAATGAGGAGCTTGGATTTGGTGACCTTGTCTCCACTGGGGGCCTCCCGCCTTACTGACATGGAACCATGAAGTCTTTGAGTCTGACCATCCAACCAGTCCCAAATCCATCTGACTGTATTATTGCCTAATCCACCTCCTTCCATACTTACACAAGAGAGATAACTTTGTCAAAAGTTAGCGAAAATCTAGACAAACTATATCCATGGCATTCTTCCCATCTGCCAGTTTAGTCATGCTCAAAAAATGGGAAATTAAGTTAGTCTGTTCTTGAGGAAATGAAAGTCCTAGAGGAAAGAATTGTAAGGAGAATAAATAACTTGTGAAGTTCATCCAAGTCATAGAATCCCTGAACATTGGACTAGATCAGACAGAAATGTTAGCACAAAATCAAAAGATTGGGGAAAAAAGAAAATGTAATATAATTTTTAAAAAAAACTGACCTGGAAATAGATCAAGGAAAGGTAATTTAAGAGTCTCTGGACTCCCTGAAAACTATGATTTTTAAAAAGTCTGGATGCTATACTTTAAGAAATCCTAGGTGGTAAATGCTCATATTTATTAGAATCTGAAGGTAAAGCTAGAAATAATCCACTAATCACCTCCTGAAAGAAAACTCCAAAAGCAAAAGTTCCAGGAATGGTCACAGCCAAAATCTGGCGCTTCCATGTTGAGGAAAAAATACTTCAAGCATCTGGAAGTCAGGATCACTCAAGACCTAGCAGCTTTTACCGTAAACAAGAGAAGAGACTGTAATATAGCATTCTAAAAGGCAAAAGATATGTGCTTGCAAACAAAAATAACTTGCCACAGATTTGAATATACTCCTATGTGGAAAAAAAATGGTTTTGTAACAGAATAGATGACTTTCAAACATTCCTGATGAAAATATCAGAGTTGAGTAGGAAAGCTGAACTACAAACATAAAAGTGCACAGAAAATTAGAAAGGTAAATTTGTTTGAGCATTTGGAAGGGACAAAATGATGATGCAGTAATACTATTCTAATGGCGGAGAAGAAACAAGTAGAATGTTAAGTCAATGTCTTCAAAGAGGATTGAGGGAGTTAAATTTTAAAAAATCAAGGGCCTGAGGGTGGATTGATTCTGTACTGATGATTAAAAATAAGGGGAAAGAGAAGTGTAAATTAAAGCATTACTACTGTGTAGATATATTTTGCTTGTCTTATTATTTATTACAAGGGCTTTTCCCTGTTTTTAATGGGAAGGAGGGGGAGGCTGGAACAAGTGATGGTGAAGCCAAGAAAAAACAAGACCATTGAAATACTTTTTTAAATGCACAGAAAATAACAGAAAGAGGTTCGGAAGGAAGTGCAGACAAGAAGGTGGATAGAGTTCTGGACTTGGAGTCAGGAAGACTTGACTTCAAGCCCCACCTCAGACACTTATCTGTACTAGCTATGTGATCTTAGGCATGTCACTTGTCCTCAGTTTCCCCACCTGTAAAATGAGGCTAATAATAGCACCTAGCCCACAGGGCTGCTGTAAGGATCAAGTAGAACAACATGCAAAGTGCCATATTAGTGGTAACTGCTATTATATACCTTATTTTTTTTTAAAGCAGACTATATCAAATGAAAATCATGGTTGCATCTACAAGTCCTCTCTTTGTGTTCTGCTTAGTGTATGGAAATAATTTTTCAGTGTTTAAATTCAAAATTTGGATTAAAAATAATAAAAGAATGACAAATGGGGCAGGGGTGGGGGAAAGGGAATGTTATTAACTTCTTTCTTTTTGTCTGCTAGGAAACCCTGAGGTTGCTATATGTATGTGGAACAGTTAGTATGGAGAGCAAGGAAGTTGTGTAGCCAGGAGATTTAGAAAGAAGAAAACTAGTATACTATTATGATGAATGGAAGTCTAGTGTCTGCAGTTAATATTGGGAGTACTATTGTGCCTAGCTTTAAGATAAATCAATAAATCAAAAAGCTTTTTTTAATTAGTTGCTATATGCATCAGCCACTGTGCTAGGCATTGAGAGAATAAGGACAAAAAAAATAAAACATTCTCTGCTCTCAAGAAACATAAATTCAGGGGGCGGAGCCAGGATGGTGGAGTAGAAGGACGCACATTTACAAGCTCCGAGCCCACAACCCATGGAATTGAGGTAAAAAGAAATCCCCATAAATTCTGAATCATTGCAGGGGGTGCATAAACATAGGGGAAGAGATTTCCGTTCCACTGAGCCCTGGAGAGCCATCCCCGGGGTCCATCGCCCCCGGAAAGCGGACCCCACCCCCAGCGCTGCCCTGGCCGCAGCCCCAGAGAAGCTGACCCAAGCAGGCTTCAGAGAGGGAAGCTCCAGGGGAAGCTCTGGCAGCTGGGAAAGTCCCTCCGCCCACAGAAGCTACAGGTCAGTGAGAAAGAATGCTGGGCTAGGGGAGGGGAGCGGAGCGTCTCCCTGACTTGGGCCCCCTCGGGAGGAAGCGGCAGCGGCAGAGACAGGGGCAGGAAGCAGCGGAGGCAGAGGGGTGGGCGGCGGCTGAGGAGGCAGCGGCCCAGGACTCAGGAATCCCCCAGCAGCAGGTAGGATTTTCAATACTGAAGTTCTTTCCAACCTGAGGGAGCTGAGCCTGGGAGACGGCCCTGCCCCCACCCCGCTCTATTACTGAAGGCCTCTGAATAAAACCCCTGAGGGAGCTGAGCATAGGAGGCGGGCCCCCCACCCCCACCCGCTCTGTTCCTGAAAGTCTCTGCAGAAAGCCCCTGAGGGAACCGAGCTTGGGAGGCGGCCCTGCCCCCACCCCTGCGCCAGAACTAAAGCTTGCCGCGGGAAAGCGCATTTGAATCTCAGAGGCCAAGCACTAGCTGGGCGGATCCAGGTGGAGGTGGAAAGGAATCTCAGAAGTCAAGTAACTGGCTGGGAAAATGCCTAGAAACGGGAAGAAAAATAAGACTATAGAGAGTTTTTTCCAACAAGTGCAAATGATCCCGACCTTCGGATCTGATGGCGAGGAAGAGAATGTATTCTTGCCATCAGGGAAAGACGTGGAGGGCGGGGCCTCAGTACCCCAGACACCCCAGGGGGGAGTCGGTTGGGCTCAGGCCTTGGAAGAGCTTTAAAAGGATTTTGAAAAGCAAGTTAGACAGGTGGAGGAAAGACTGGGAAGAGAAATGACAAAGATGCAAGAAAAGTATGAAAAACAGGTCAATACCTTGGTAAAGGAGACCCAAAAAAATGCTGAGGAAATTAACACCTTGAAAAATAGGCTCACTCAATTGGCAAAAGAGGTTCAAAAAGCCAATGAGGAGAAGAATGCATTCAAAAGCAGAATGAGCCAAACGGAAAAAGAGGCTCAAAAGCTCACTGAATTTAATAGTTCTCTCAAAATTAGAATGGAACAGATGGAGTCTAATGACTTTACGAGAAACCAAGAAATCACCAAACAAAACCAAAAGAACGAAAAATTGGAAGAGAATGTGAAATATCTCATGGGAAAAACAACTGACCTGGAAAATAGATCCAGGAGAGACAATTTAAACATTATGGGACTACCTGAAAGCCATGATCAAAAAAAGAGCCTAGACATCATCTTGCATGAAATTATCAAGGAAAACTGCCCTGACATTCTAGAACCAGAGGGCAAAATAAGTATTGAAAGAATCCATCAATCACCACCTGAAAGAGATCCAAAAAGAGAAACTCCTAGGAACATTGTGGCCAAATTCCAGAACTCCCAGCTCAAGGAAAAAATCTTGCAAGCAGCTAGAAAGAAACAATTCCAGTACTGTGGAAATACAATCAGGATAACTCAAGATCTAGCAGCTTCTACATTAAGGGATCGAAGGGTGTGGAATAGGATATTCCAGAAGGCAAAGGAACTAGGACTCAAACCAAGAATCACCTACCCAGCTAAACTGAGTATAATACTTCAAGGGAAAATATGGTCTTTCAATGAAACAGAGGACTTTCAATCATTCTTAATGAAAAGACCAGAGCTGAAAAGAAAATTTGACTTTCAAACACAAGAATGAGAAGAAGCATGCAAAAGTAAACAGCAAAGAGAAGTCATAAGGGACTTACCAGAGGTGAACTGTTTACATTCCTACATGGAAAGACAATATTTGTAACTCTTAAAACGTTTCAGTATCTGGGTAGTTGATGGGACCACACATACACATGTACACACATGCACACACATACACACATGCATACACATACAGAGACAGAGAGCACAGATTGAACTGAATAGGATGGGACCATACCTTAAAAGAAATTAAGGTAAATGGTGAGAGAGAAATGTAGTGAGAGGAAAGAGGGGGAAATGGAAGGGGGTAACTATATGTCATTTAAGAGGCAAGTAGGAGATTTTTTTAGTGGAGGGAAAAAGAGGAGAGCTGAGGAAAAAAAAAAAACCAAGAAGTTTACCCTCATCACATTTGACTAAACGAAGGAGTGAAATGCACACTCATTTTGGTATTGAAACCTATCTTACAGTATAAGAAAGCGGGGGAGAAGGAGATATTGCGGGGGTGGGGATGATGGAAGGGAGGGCAAAGGGAGGAGGGAGTAATTGAAAGTCAACACTTGGGGAGGGACAGGATCAAAAGACAGAAGAGAATCAATAAGGGGCAGGTTAGGAGGGATGGTAATTCAGTTAGACTTACACAACACGACTATCACGAAGGTCATTTGCAAAGCTACACAGATATGGCCTATAATGAATTGCCTGCCGTACCAAAGGGAATGGGTGGGGAGGGAGGGATGGGGAGAATTTGGAACTCAAAGTTTTAGGAACAATTGTTTAGTATTGTTGTTGCAACTAGGAAAGAAGACATACAGTTAATGAGGAATAGAAAGTCATCTGGCCCTACAGGAGAAAAGAGAAGATGGAGACAAGAGAAGGGAGGGATGACAGAAGAGAGGACAGATTGGAGATAGGGAAAATTAGATTGCTTGGGGTATTGGGGTGGGGGGAGGGGATAAAAGGGGGGAAAATTTGGAACCCAAAAATTTGTGAAAATGAATGTAAAAAGTTAAATAAATAAAAAATAAATATAAAAGAAACATAAATTCAAGATAAACTGATAGAGGTTGTGTGTGTGTGTGTGTGTGTGTGTATGGGAGTGGGATATATATGTCTACATAGATATCAATATATGTATGTACATCTATAAATATGTATGTACATATATTTATATCTGTCTTGAAGGAAAGAGGTGGTGCTGAAAAGTTTTTCATAAATCTAATTTTTCATAGACTGATATATTTACAAGGAACTAAAGAGATCTTGTTACACAAGTCTCCTCACTTACAGATAAAGGTCTTTGATTCTTCATCCTTACCCTGAGAGGTTAGACTATACAATGTAAAAGGGCCTATAATTCTATGTGACCTATGTGGAAACTGTGTCCCAAGCAGGTTAAGTGATTTGCCATCATGAATCTTTTCTTGGAAGGAATCCCTTTCTACTATAATTTAGTTTGTTTTGTAAGTTGTCACCTTATTTTTCCAAGTACCAATTTTTTCATCAGTAAACTGAAGAGGCTGGCTTAGATGACCTCCAGGTCTGACCATCAGTCTAAGACTTTTTAAAAGTATATACATAAGTTATTTATTTTTCAGTTTTTAGCATTCACTTCCACAAGAATTTGAATTCAAAATTTTCTCCCTATCTCTCCCTACCCCCCACCCCAGGACAGCATGCATCCCATCCACCCCTTCCCCCAGTCTGTCCTCCCTTCTATCACCCCCACCTATTTCATTCCCCCTCCATTTTCCTGTAGGGCAAAATAGATTTCTATACTCTATTGTCTATACAGCTTATTTTCCAGTTGCATGCAAAAAACAATTTTTAACATTCATTTTTAAAGCTTTGAGTTCCATATTTTGTCCCTTCCTCCCTCCCTACCCACCCTCATTAAGAAAACAAGCAACTTAATATAGGTCATACTTGTGTAACAATGCAAAACACTTCCATAACACTTATGTTGTGAAAGACTAACCACATTTCCCTCTGGCCTGTCCTGCCCTCCATTTATTCCATTCTCTCCCTTAACCTGCCTCCGTACAATAGTGTTTGCTTCTGATTATCCCTTTCCCCAGTTTGCTGTCCCTGCTTTATCTTCCCTCTCCTATCCCCTTCCTCCCTGCCTTCCTGCAGGGTAAAATAGATTTCCATATCCAATTGAGTGTGTGTGTTATTCCCATGCACTAAAGCCAAATCCCATGAGACTAAGGCTCACTTATTCCCTTTTATCTACCCCATTTTCCCCTCCACTGTAAAAACTCTTTCTAGCCTCTTTTATGTGAGATGATTTGCTCCATTCTACCTCTCCCTTTCTCTTACTCCTAGTACATTCCACTTAACAGTAAATATTATTTTTTAATATTTTATAACCCTTCATATTCACCTTACCTTGTGCCCTTTGTCTATGAGTATGAATGTGTGTTTGTGTATATATATATACACACATATACCCATATACATATATAATATATATTATTACACATATTACATATATATTACTACACATATATAATATATACATACATACATAACCATACACACATACACACACACACACATATATATTCCCTCTAACTACTCAAATATTGAAAAAGGTCTCATGAGTTACAAATATCATCTTTCTGTGTAGAAATGTAAATAATTCAACTTTAATGTGTTCCTTATGACTTCTCTTTACTGTTTACCTTTTCATGTTTCTCTTGATTCTTGTATTTGAAAGTCAGATTTTTTATTCAGCTCTTGCTTTTCAACAAGAATGCTTGGAAGTCCTCTATTTCATTGAAATTCCATTTTTTTCCCCGGAAGTATTATACTCAGTTTTGCTGGGTAGATGATTCTTAGCTTTAATTCTACCCCCTTTGGCCTCTGGAATATCATATTCCAAGCCCTTCGATCCTTTAGTGTAGAAACTGCTAAACCCCATGTTATCTTGATTGTATTTCCACAGTACTTGAATTGTTTCTTTCCAGCTGCTTGTAATATTTTCTCCTTGTAAATGTAATATCTGCTTGTAATATTTTCTCCTTGACCTGGGAACTCTGGAATTTGGCTACAATATTCCTAGGAGTTTTCCTTTTGGGACCTCTTTCATAAGGTGATAAATGAATTCTTTCCATTTCCATTTTACCCTCTGGTTCTAGAATGTCAGAGCAGTTTTCCTTGATAATTTCTTGGAAGATGATGTCTAGACCCTTTTTTTGATTGTCGCTTTCAGGTAGACCAGTAATTTTTAAATTGTCTCTCTTGGATCTATTTTCCAGGTCAGTTGTTTTTCCAGTGAGGTATTTCACATTGTCTTCTATTTTTCATTCTTTTGGTAGTCTGTAACTTTCTAATTCTGTTTATTCTATCATTCTGCTCATTTTCTGACTTTCTAAAATTTAATTTTAAATATTGGGTTTTCTTAAAGTGATTTGTACTTGGATATGAGAGCAGGTAGGTGGTGTAGTAGATAGAGTGCCAGGTCTGAAGTGAGGAAGACAACAATTAATGAAAACATGGATATGAAAATCCTGACTTTAAAATAAGATAAACTTGGAATTGATCACGTGCCTTGGTAGCCCTTAATAAATGTTTGTTGAAAGACAACTTCAGCTGTTGCTGACATGCCATATGTGGACAGACCACCAGATGGCAGTCCAAGCCCTTCACTACCAGCGTGAGTAAACTGCACAGGCGTGAGTACTGCCGAGCTACTCTTGGTCCTAGATCTTTTTGCACATAGGTAGATAGAAATGATCTGGGTACTACAAGTCTGAGTCTTTCCTTTAAGTGTTTCAGACTAAGTTTCTGTCTAACTCTAATAACTTGCTGCTATCTCATGGTTCAGCCCTCATTCCTTTGAGATTCTGCCATCTTTTCCAGCATCACGTGACTAAAAAATTTACTCGATCATATAGAGTTCATTTTAAACTGACATGAACAGAATGCAGAGTTGGAAGTCTTGGGCAGCAGGACTGCTCCTAGACAGAATTTGAAATCTCAAGTACCCACCCCCATACTTTGGTCTCACTTGGGCAGCTGGGTGGTTCAGTGAGTGCAGCACTAGGCCTGGAGTTAGGAGGACTCCTCTTCCTGAGTTCATATCTGACCTCAGAAGCTTACTAGCTGTGTGACCCTGGGCAAGTCACTTTACCCTATCTGTCTCAGTTTCCTCATCTATAAAATGAGTGGAGGAGGAAATGGCAGACCACTACCATATCTCTGCCAAGAAAAGCCAAATGAGGTCCTATTTGGACACAACTTAAAAATGACAGAATCACAACCACTCATTGCTTCATGGGCTTTCCTGACTCCTGCTGGCCAGTACTAGACAAAGTTTTGCTGGTTACTTCATGGGCCAGACCCGAGGGCAGAAGCTGTCAAATTCTTCCTGTGGGTCTTTAAGTGTTTCTTCAACTATCTTGACGTAATACCCTTTTCTGGTATTACCTCTACCCTGAAATGGAGCAGTCCCCAACTATACTCCAAACTCAAGCTGGAAGTTCAGTTGCCCCAGAGTTTCCTGGGTTTTTCCCAAAAAGCACAAGACTCTCTTTTTGATGCCAACATGATCTTCATTTACATTAAGCCTCTGAGGCTACGAGACCCACACTACACCATCTCTTCAGCGCCTTCAAGCTGAGGATGGTACTGATAAACAGTGCTTGGGGCAGCTAAGTAGAGCAGGAAGTTAGGAAGTCCTGAGTTCAAATCCAGCCTCAGCTGTGGTCAAGTTGTGTGACCTCAGGCAAATCACTTAACCTCTGTTTACCTCAGTTTCTTCATCTGTAAAATGGAAATAATAACAGCACCTACTTCCCAGGGTCTTTGTAAGGATTAAATGAGATAATATTCATCAAGTGCTCAGGACAACGCCTGGCATTGTGTTATATCAATGCTTTGCAGGGCTGCTGAAACCAGGTGCTGCAGGGGCATGGCAAATAAAATGTGACTCAATACAGACACTTAAGACGTAGATCCAGATTCTGGTTGGCCTCCTGGCTGTTCCTCAAATAGAAAATCCCTCTCTTGACTCAGCATTTTTGTTCTTCATCTCTATTTACTGGTTTCCTTCAAAATCTCATCTTCTACAGGATGCCTTTCTCAGCTTTCCCTCTGATTATCTCCAGTTTGTCTTGTCTGTATCTCTTTCGTACACAGTGGTTTGTGTGTTATCTCTGTCATTAGTCTGTGAGCTCCTAGAGAGCTGGGATTGTCTTTTGCCATTCTTTGTATCCTTAACACTTAGCATAGTGCCTGGCACAGAGCAGGTGCTTAGTAAATGTTTATTGACTATGTGAAGTACACTTACATTAAGCAAAATATATTAGAATTAGTAACAAATACATGGGAAGAGGTAAATGATTTCTCCATCTTTCCAAGAAGGATTGCCAGCTATCTTGTACAAGTGCAAGAATTTGCATCCTTGACAGATTCAGATGAAACTGCGAAGTCTTTGTCTTAGAAGTGTTATTATTTTAGAGATTGCTTCTTCATCTCCATCCCTCTGTTTTCAGAAAGGTATTTTGTGTTTTCCTGCCATATGTCCTGATTTTATATTTTGTTGGTCTTATCATTTTGGGGCTTGGGGCAGGGCAGAAAGGGAGGTACTGTGGAGCTTGGGATGGGCAAGGAATCCTCCTATGTAAATATGTTTGATTTCTAGAATCTGGAAGCAGATGCCAAAACCATGAGGTTTGAAAGACAGCGTAGCTCTAGAACAGATTTGGATGTTAATTACTATTCTTTCAGGACATAAGTACATTTGACCTTTTAAAGAAAATCAGAAATTGAAACTACTAAGGCATTTAGTTTCAAAGCTCAGCTTAATGGGAAAATGCTTAAAAGAAAGAAAGAAAAAAGGGAAATGCCAAATAGTGTCGAGAGGCTCAGCATTTGATTGTACACAGCCTATGGCTCTCCATATGCCCAAGTGCTTTTTATTTCAGAAGCAGTTGAATTACAGTACAATTGTGAAATTCATGCTGCTGAAGAAGACTAGCCTGAGCTCCTCAGGGTAGAGTTTCTGTGACTGAGCCTCTGCTTGGAAACTATACACAAATATCACAAACATTAGGGGAATAATTACAGTTTGGGGTCTTTAAGTATCATAGAGTTATGGCATTTAAATGGCACAATTTAACATGATGTATCCATTCATATCTAATCCCTTTATCTTTCCCTTTCGGAGGCAATCACCCTAGTTCTGGCTTCACTTCTCATTCTTTATGATCCTTTACAATTATAGCATTTCAATCATATGCTTTTCTCTACCCTTGGGCCCTCCCTCCCCCAGCCCCTTGCCTCAGTCTTCCCTTCTTCCCTCCCTGCAAGTCAATCCTTGACCTTGGATAATCCTCACTGGCCCATTTCTCTGCTATTACTCTCCAGCATCAGAGGGGTGCCAGAGGAAGTCACGAAATAGCCTTAACTAGGTGCACTACAAAGGTATGCTTTCTAACCTCAACTGGGCCCTCACTACAGTGCAAAAATCCTTCTATTCATCTCGACTTTTTATCACACACTCTTTCGGTAGCTGTTCAAAACCTTCTCAATATCAGCCTTTCTCACCCCCTTCTTCTCAAGCCATCCAGCTGATTATCTCTCACCTTTCAAAATCTCTTTGTCTTCTCTGTCTTTCCAGATTCACTTCAGACAATTGCTTTTTTCTCTTTCCAGGCCAGACCACTCACTGTTCCCCCATCTGAGTGTTGTTCATGCTGGCTGCATACCTGGAAAGGACTTTCCACACCTCTCTAACTATTGAAATTCTCCTCCTTTGATGGAAAACTGAATGGCTCCCACTCTGGAGTGGCAGTGACTGAAGCCTGTCCCAAAGTGACCCTATACCCTTAGTTATTCAGGTGACTTTGAACTTGTTTTCCAAATTGTAGTTTTATATTCACATCTTATTTCCTCGCTAAAATGTGATCCTTTTTTTGTCTTTTTTTGAGATTAGAGATTGTGTTGTTTTTGTCTTTGTATCCCTAAAACCTACTTTGGTGAACAAAACAGAAATTTAATATTTGTTGAATTTCCAACTTGTGAATTTTTTATTGCCATTCTCTACTACTGAAATGTGTTCAAGTAGAGACTCCTTACACTGTTTGCCCCCTAGCTGAAACAGGTGTCAGGTTTTATATCAGGTGAAAAGACAGTATAGTAGATAGAAGAACACCAGACTAGGACTCAGGAGACCAGATTCTGATCTTGTATATTTCATTCACTGGCTGTGTAACCTTAAGTAAAGCACAGCCTCTCTGGACTTCAGTTTCCTCATCTATAAAATGAAAATAAAGGTTATGTTTTGACCTCTCATGTCTGTAATAGCTGGTAATAGAAACTAACATTTATACAACTACAATAAAAGAAGCTAACATTTATACAATGCCTTACAGAATGCAAAGTAGTTTACATGTATTAGCTGCACTGCAAACCTACGAGGTAAATGCTACAAGTATTATCTCCACTTTAAAGATGAGGAAACTGAGGCCCAGAGAGGTCATGTGGACTTGCCCAGGGTCATATAGCTAGTAAGTGTTAGAGATGGAATTCAAACCCACATAATAATATCTAACATTTATATAAGTGCTTTAAGGTTTACAAAGCACTTTACAAATATTATCTCATTTGATACTGACAACAACTCTGGAATGTAGGTGCTGTTATTTTCCTCACTTAGTAGATAGAAGAAACCAAGGCAGACAAAGGTTTAAGTGACTTATCCAGGGGCACACAGCTAGTAAGTGTTCAAGGCAGGATTTGAAGTCACTCCTGATTCTAAGTCTAGCACTTATCCCATTATTGCTTGCTGCATCTCATCATATCTAAAAATTATGCATTACCCGGGGGAGATTCAGGGTCCCTTATTTGGCTCTCTTCAGCAGTCAAGACTCAATTCAACACATTACTGCTAATGAGGGGTTCAGTTCTATCTGTTATGCACACCGCCAGCACCAGAGGGCACTTTGGGGTAACTGCTAATCCCCTTGTGCCTTAAGCTGTCGGTTGCTACTCATTCCTTGGTTTGGCCCCTTTGTGGTAAGTGTCAGAGTTCTCATCCTTCTGAATTTTAAATATCTTATGTTTGTGTGGGTTGATGTTAACCAGATCAGATCCACTGCCTAACCCCCATTCTACTTAAGAAGACTTCTCCCTTCTTGTTAGGTGTGCCTTAGTTAGTTCTCCCCAATGCTTATTAATCACATCGAACAAATGAATGAATGAACAAAATAAATAAATAATTAGATAGATAGATAAATAGGGGCCTTATTCACATATTCCATTCAGTCTCTGGATCCAGCCCCTCCCAAAGGCAGAAATCCTTTTGGAACTGAAATATGACTTTCTCCTCTCCTAGCATGGGGACAAGAGCTGTCCTGGAAGTTTGGTTCTCCTTGCTTATAGTTGGAATCTGAGTAAATGGGGATTTTTCATATTTATATTTTGTTTTCCCAACACCTAACCTTTCCTGACACTTAATAAATGCTTGTTGATTGAAGTGTAATAGTCTGTAGTTCTCACACAGACTTTCCATTGATACAACACAGGAAGTAGAACACTTTTGATGGTCTTTCCCAAAGGGTTACATGGTTCTGGCAACCAGAGTAGCACCAGGCACTCCTCAGTTCCCCAACACTCAGGGTCTCAGTTCCATTCCTTCATGTTGATCCTCTCACTGAATCTCTTTGGAACAGACTCCTGGAGCAAAGGCTATTGGTTTTCCCTAGAAAGAAAGGTAGTTGTTGTCTACTATAAGAATCACTTCAAAACCAGATGGCATAAAGGGGACAAGAGAGCTATTTATTCCATCAACTCCATTTTTTCTCTCAGGTCTTTGAAAACACATAAATTACCAATGTCTTTCCCAGATGTCCTGCCCAGCATTTGTGTGTCTCTTGGCTATCACACTCCTGAGTAGTATCATACTGATTCCTTACATTTGGATGGTGCATTATGATTTTTTATTAATAAGTTTGGTTTTTAGCAAAGAAGCTAAACATAAATCTATAACTACTAACTGAAATAATTAAGCAAAGTAGCATAAAAGAGTTTCACACAAAGTCACTTTTGTAATTTACTACTGGTTAAAAGAAGTTAGGGCAGAGGGGTGGCGCAAGGGTTAGAGTGCCTGCCCTGAGTCAGGAAGACTCATCTTCCTGAGTTCAAATCCAGCTTCCAACATGTTTCAGTTGTCTGACCCTGGGCAAGTCACTTAACCTTGTTTCCTTCAATTTCCTCATCCATAAAATGAGCTGGAGAAGGAAATGGCAAACTGCTCCAGTATCTTTGTCAGGAAAACCCCAAACAGGTTCATAAAGAGTCAGACACTACTCAACCACAATCAAAAGAATTGTCATCTGTGTTTTATCTGAATTATGTTGTCCTTTGATATTGTCTTCATTTGCATAGTTGTTGGTGAATATATTCTTTTGGTGCTTCTTTCTATGTTTAGCAACATTTAATACAAGTCTTTCCATATCTTGATTTTTCATATTTGTCATTCCCTGTAGTGCTTTAAAGTTTTCAAAACACTTTCACATACATCATTTCATTAGCTTCTTACAACAAAGGGAGCTGAATACTGTCCCAGTTGTGATTCTGCATCCGGCACAACAGAACCTGAGGGTTCTGGCAAATAATCCATTTAATAAAAATATATTCAAATACCCTCAGGTAAAAACTGTTCCCAAGAAGGTGAAAAGGTAATTCAGAAAGAGAAAAGCAGGAAAAAGCTCCTAGCAAGGAGGTTAACAGTTGGCAAGAAAGTGCCCAGGAGGGAGCCCTCTGCCACTTTCCTAAAAATCAGTTTTACATTCTTTCCCAAAGAGTCCACAACTAGGTCCCAGATCAGTGTACCTGGGGGCAAAGTTAGCCCAAATTATTCCAATACTTCGGCACAGCCTCCTTGCTCCCAACAGCCCAGGCTGGTTTTGTGGGAATGTGGGGAATTAACTCATTCTTTCTTATTTCTTCAAGTATCCTGTCCCTCAACAAATGCACACTAATACAACATCAATGGGAAAAGATTATGATTAGGAAGTTAGGGAGATTGAATTAAAGCCTAGTTTTCCTCTAGTCCAATATCTTTTCTACCTTAGTCTAGTGTCCAGAGTATTGTGATGTGTTCTACACACAAACACACATAAACACATTTGTTATGAATATTCCAGTATGAACCAGATCAAATCCAGTAGGTCGGTCTGCCTGGAGCATACAGTGCAGGTGTGGATGCAAACTGTTGGTACTGGAGTAATTGGCTAGTATTTTAATACAGAAACAGATTACTTCTTAGAGATTACCATGTTATAGCCAAGTTTGGCTGTTTTGATTTTAACAAAAGGAAGAAGGATAAGATAAGGTTGGAAATATTGTTAGGACTCTTATTACAATAGTGGTAAAGGTTGAAGACCTTAGAAGGATTAGTAGATGTCAGAGCCCCAGAAAGAAAGACTGGAGGAGTCATTAGAATTGGAAGGGAACTACAAGACCTAGTCTAACAACACTCTTAGTTTTATGGGTGGGGAAACTGAGGCCCAGAAGAATGAAATTATTTGCCCACGGTCACAGAGCTAGATAAAGTTGAGAACTGTCCCTAGTCTAATGTTCCATATGGCTCACCATAGCACGGGTAATTGGACAAGTACAATTACTATTATTATTTTTAATTATTACTATTATTATTAGGCTTGCTACCTTTAGGTGGGTATGACTTCCTGCATGGATTCTGACATGCGCCCATCCTCAAACTCCCAGCCTTTACATACAATTACATTTTACCGTTTGAGTTATGGTCATCACAAGTAATGGATCATCTCTGCCCCATACTGCCTATTTAATAAAGAAATAGTGGTCTATTTTGGAAGGAGGTCCCTGAGATATTATCTGAATCTTGAGATCTACTATTCCATCTACTGACCAGGTGGGAGTTTGGTGACAGTCACGACTGGGCAGGGTCCATAGTGCTGAGTGAACTCTTCCAAGTTTGTAGAAGGGAGAGGCGTAGGAGTGGAGAGACTTGCAGAGATAGGTCAATGACAGAGATATTGACAGAAGTCAATATCAGGAAATGAATAAACAAGTCAATAAATGGACAAGGGTCTGAGAGGCAACAGGAAAAAAGGAAGGTCAGTGTCAGAAATTCACAACAAGGTCAAGAGGAAGTATAATAGCAGGCAGAGTCTGGGTTGCAGACAGTGAGGGTTCAGAGTTAGCTAACAGACAAGGGATCTAGCTGGAATCACAGCTGATTCCATGGCTCCAAGGCTCTCTGGTCCAACTCATACCCAAACAATAATCAATAATGATTCTTCTATAACATACTCAACCAATAGTCATCGAGCCTTTGCTTAACACTTCCCTGAAGGAGAGGTGACTGCTTCCTGAAACAGCCTGTTCTACTTTGGCATATGTTCCCCTCAGAGGACCTGGGTTGATGGTAACAAAAAGAACTTTATTAAAGGAGATTTTAAAAAAAAAAGATTAATTGAGGGAGATCACATTTCCAGCAGGGGAGGAGCCTAGTAAAGGACTCTACTAAGTGGCTAACAGAAACTTTCCAGCATCACTGGCTCCATCTAGATAGAAGCTTCACCAGCCAACTAGAAAGTGCCTTTTATCTAGACCCTCCTTAATGTATGACAGAATCACAGAGGACAGTCATGCCATTGCTATAAATAGGAGAGTTCTCGCAATCACTAGCAGGTGGAGTGGGTGTTGGATACCCAGTTTCAGAGTGTGGTCACTACTACAGCTGAAAATGAGGGAGAGATCCTTTTCACCCTTTACTTCCATTTGAAGTTTTTCATAAATTCTATTTCCTATAAGATAGCTCTAATTGTTAGAAAATCTTTATTATAGCCAGCTTAAATTTCTCTCCTTGCAATTTCTACATATCACTTCTGACTCTGCCCTCTGTATTCAACTAGAACACATCTTAACCTTCTTCCACATGCCAACCCTCCAAAAATATTTGAAGAAAGCTTCCTAAGTCTTCCCCGGGAAAAATACCACAGCTTCTTCATGTAGTTGACCTGCAAATGGCAAGGAATCAAATCCTTTCACCATCCTAGTTAACACTCTCTTCCCTGTTGATGCCTTTTCTCAAAGGTGGCACCTTTGAGTGGAAGGGAAGGGAATAAGCCTTTATTAAGCACCTACTATGTGTCAGGCACTGCACTAGATGCTTTACAAATATTATCTCTTCTGATCCTCAAAACAACTCTGGGAGATTTCTCCATTTGACAGTTGTGGAAACTGAGGCAGTCAGATGTTAAGTGATTTGTCCAGAGTCATACACTAGCAAGAGTCTGAGGCTAGAGCCTCGTCAGATATTCCTGACTCTAGACCCAGTCCTCTGTCCACGTGATAATTTTGTTTAGTTGTTTTCCATCTTGTCTCTTTGTGACCCCTTTTGGGGCTTTCTTGGCAAGAATACTGAAGTGGTTTGCCATTTCTTTCTCATTTTATAGATGAGGAAACTGAGGCAGTTCAGCTTAAGTGACTTGCCCAGCGTCATATAACTAGTAAGTGTCTGAGGCTAGATTGACCTGAGCTCTTTGTGATGTCAGGGCTGGCACCATGTCCACTTAGCTGCTTTAGACAGGCAGCACTGAGAGATTAAGTGACTTGTCCAGAGTTATGTAGCCAGTGTTTGTCAGATATGGGATTTGAGCCCAGGTCTTAACTGCAACACTGACTCTCTAAGCACTTTGCCATGCTGCCTTTTGTGCTAAAAAATGACTTTCTCTCAAATATAAGTAAGGTACCCTGGTATAATCCAAAAATTCTTAACCGTTTTTTTATATTATAGACCCCTATCCATACCCTTTCAGAAGAATGTTTTCAATGCATAAAGAACATGTAGAATTACAAAGGAAACCAATTCTATGGAAATACAGTTATCAAAATGTTAAAAAAAAAATCACAGACCCCCAACTTTACTATACCCTTGGTATAGTAGAAGGAACACTCAGACTAGGAATCTGGAAACCTGGATTCTAGTCTCAGTTCTGCCACTACCAAGCTGTGCAATTTAGGGCAGGGCATTTCAGCATGTCAGGTCTCAGTTTCCACATCAGTAAAATGGAGGGCAGCATTGAACAAGATGATCCTGTGAGACCTTGGGTGAGTCCCTTAACTTCTCTGGGGCCCATTTCATATGTAATTGGACTCAGCCGGCTCCTTCCAGTTTTGCAATCCTATGATTTCATCTTCTGCAGTGCTTTCCCCATCTGTAGCAAAGTAGCTTAGATATAATGCTGTGACATTGTCCTATTTTTTTAGGTCAGCACTTTATTAGTAGTCAACTACACAGATAGCTACAGATTTTCAAGGCCTGACAACTGATATAGCAAGGCAAGGCAAAGAATGACTATTGATCAGTTGACCTTTTTAGTCACAGTTGTGTATAAAAACCTCATCAGGGAATTAGCTTCTAAAACTAAGGAAAACGTACTATAAAAATATATTTATATGCATATATTTTCATTGATAACTTTTGTTTTCACATAAGCAACATTTCTCCAAATATCCCTCCTCCCAACCCCCTTCTAGAGAGCTATCCCATATAAAAGATCCCTATCGGAGATCAGATGACCATGTATGACCTGACCAGAACGTTCTGCCGGACTCCTTGGAATCTACTCACTTAACAAGCATTTTGTTAGGCACCTGCCCTGGGCCAGGCATCCTAGTAGGCACAGGAGGTACAAGCACAACAATGAAATGCTTCCTGCCCTCCGTTCTGTCCAGCGGGGAGTCCTGGGGTAATGAGCTCCCTATCACTTGAGGTCTTCAGCAAAGACTGAATAACTGGTCTTGGAGGATACTGTGGAGATAAGTTTTACATTCATTAGATTACAATAGAACCTTTCTAACTCTAAGAGCCTATAATTCTGTGCTATGTCCTTCAATATTTTCCAAGATTCTCTAATGCTTGCTGAGATCAATGTTCATGTTATAATTATCATTGGTAACGAAGGTAGTTAAATTCACAGCTCACAAAGGCCGCCTCTGATGGGAATACTGCTCTGCAATCTGATAGCAGTAGCCACTGAATTCACTTTGCCTTTAAAAAAAAAAAACACCCTGATCATTAACTTAATGTGATTTAAGCAAGAAAATTTAAAACAGCTTTGCAGAGTACAATATAACATGTGTAGGCCCAATTCAAAATTGAACTGCCAACTTTAAATAGAAAACAAGATCTAGTTACCATCACCCTCCATAAATGGGTCCGTAAAAACATTTATCTGGCAATAAAATAATTGAGAAGCAGTTTGACTGTAATTGTTTTTGGCAGTTGGAAATATTTCAATTAACACGCTGTAAAAGCCACACTATAATAAATGTAAAACAGGCCAGTGAAATAAAGCAAGGATCGGACTTGGCTAACTAAGGTGAAAGAAATCTAAGCTCAGATTACAGTTCCTATCCCTGAGTCTTTCTATGGGAGGAGCCAGAGCTACTGAACATTTAGGTGGCTAGTGAACATCTAGAAAAGCTAGGCCTGTATTCCTGAAAAGCTGTCCATTACTTTCCATTACTTACTGAATAAGGTTTAAATTCCTCATCAGGGTGTTCAAAGTCCTGAATAATCTGGATTTCTCTCCAAATGAATGGAGAACAAGGGTGGATTTAGATGATCTCCAAGACCTTCCTGTTTGCAATCTCTGCTCTTGAAAGTTACCAAGTTCAACCACCTCATGGAAGGAAGGGAGGAAGGAAAGAAGGAAAGAGGGGAGGGAGAGAGGGAAGGAGGAAGCAATGAAATAAGAGAAGGAAGGGAGGGAGGGAAGGAAGGAAATAAGAAAGGGAGGGAGGAAGAAGGAAATAAGGGAAAGATGGAAGGACAAAAGGGAAGGAGGAAGGAGGGAAGGGAAGAAAGAAGAAAATGAAGGAGGGAGAGAGGGAGGGAAAGAAGAAAGGAGGGAGGGATAGAGGGAAGGAATAAGAGAAGGAGGAAGAAAGATGGAAGGGAGGGAAGGAGGGAAGGAGAGAGAAAGGGAAAGAGAGAGGAACAGAGGGAGGAACAGAGGAAGGAAAGAAGGAAGCCTTTATTAAGCACCTCCTATGTGCAGACCCAGTGCTATGGACTTTTACAAATATTATCTTGTTAGATTCCCACAATAACCCTGAGAATTAGGTGCTCTTATTATCCCCATTTTACAACTGAAGGTGGGACCCTGAGAAGTTAAATCACTTGCCCAAGGTCACTGGTAAGGTAGTAAGTACAGAGCTGTGGTTTGAACAGGCATCGTTTGACTCCAGATTTCATATTTCTACTAAATCACACAACTTCTACTATCAAGTTCATGTCAGTTAATAAACATTTATTAAATACCTACCCCAAATATTTGAAAGGATGTTATGGGGAAGAGGGATTGGATTTATTTTAATTGACCTCAGAGGAAAAAACCAGGAACAATGGATAGAAACTGCAAAGAGGAAATATAAGGCTTGACTTACAAGTAGGAACTTCCTAATAATTAGAACTTTCTAGAAGTACAATGGGTTGCCTCAGGAGATTATGGGTTCTCCCTCATTGAAGGTCTTCAGTTTATCATGTAGCGGACAGATATTTAATAAACACTGATTCTGGTATCTGTCCCCTTCTCCCTACTCACACAATCACCATTTTGGTTCAGGCTGACATCTCTTCTCCCCCAGAGTAGTGCAGTGGTCTCCTGATGGGTCTTCCTGACTCCCTGTTCCAATCCCTCCCTCATACAGTTAAGTAGCTGGCATTTATATAGTGCCTTAAAGTTTGCAGAGCGCTTCCCATATATCTCATTTGATCCTCTTAACAACCCTGTGAAGAAGGTACTAATATTGTCGCCATTTTTTGGATGAGGACGCTAAGGCTTAGAGAAATGAAGTGAATTACCCAGTTTCACAGCTAGTAAGTGTCTAAGGTCTTCCTGACTCCAAGGCCAACACTGTAGCATGTAGCTGCCTCAGCCATACAGCTGCCAAAATGATTTCCTTTAGGGCAAGGGTGGAAAGAAGTTACTCCCCTTGTTCAGTAGATTCCAGTGGTACCCTATCCTTTCTAAACCACACCCTGCAAAAAAACCAAGCAAACAAAAAACCAAACCAACAGTTCTGTCTTTTAAAGCCCTTTCAAACCAGACCTCAAGCTACTTCTCATACTCAGTCTAGCTAAATATACTTTTTGCTGTTTCTTCCCCATCTCCCATCTCTGTGCTTTTGCACACTGGCTATCCCTACACCCAAAATATACTTATCTCTACCTCATAGAATTCCTTTCTTCCTTCAAGAATCAGCTGAATCATCCCCTTTTCTGCATGAAGCCCTTCCTTATTCTCTCAAGCACTAGTGCCCTACCTCCTTAAACTACTTTGGTTTTATTTGAAATATGAATTTCATGTATTTAATTTATGATTTTTATTTATGAATTTTATTTTAAGCATCTGTAGAGGTAGTTTAGGGAAGGCATTAGTGCTTAAGAAGATAAGAAAAGACTTCATGCAGAAACGGGGGTGATTAAGCTGATTCTTGAGGGAGAAAGGAATTCTGTGAGTCAGAGGTCAAGAACAGGAGAACTGTACATGCGCACGCCCGTACCTGTTGTCTGTCCCAGTAGAACGAAGCTCCTTGAGAGCAGGAATGTTTAAATTTTTATCTTTGTGTCATAGTAGAAATTTACTAAATACTTGATGATCCATTAATGCAAGCAGAGGCTAGATGTTAGAGTGAAGAGTCTTTGGGGGATATTATTTGTACTACATGGCTATGTTCCTTCCAACCCTGAAATTCTACATTCTGTGACCAAGATGAAGTAGATTCAGAAGTGTTTGAGAGGCTAGACCCAAAGGATGGTCAGTAAGAGTTTGAGGTCAGTTTAGAAGGAGGTCTCAGGACTGGTCACTTTTTCAGTATGCTCAACTCTGGTTCTCTGAACAGTAGGACATCGCTTCCTTTTACAGACCAACGGTGTGGTTAGGGAGATTTCTTTAATTAAAGGTAAAACATGGGCCTCATCCTTTTTCTTTGTCAAGTTGATCAGGCAACTTGTTCATACTCTGTCAAAGAAATGTACTCAAACATCTTGATATCCACTCTTTGTATATGGAGATACTTTCAAGCTACTCCTGGCCAAATCATCTATACAAGTATTTGAAGTTCTGTTGTTTAGCGGAGAGATTAGATTTTTGGCCTGAGAGGGTTAAACTAAAAACAGTGAGTCAGGTTACAAAGAGAAAGATTAAAGTTTGATATAAGGGAAAATATCTTAACAATTAGAACCATGAATCTAAGAGGGAACTAGGATGCCCAAGGAAGCAATTAGTTCTTCCTTATCAAGCAAAGGCTGTGATGATCACTTGTTGGGAAAATGGGGCTCATTAACAGCACCTGCCTCCAAGGGTTGTTGTGAGAATCCAATGAGATAGTAACTGTAAAGTGCTTAGAGCATAGTAAATACGAGCTATTATACTCTAGAAAAAAATTCTTGGTCTTTTCTTGTTTGATTAGATGACCCTTGAGGGCCTTTCCAAGAGAGACAGAGATTCCTTTCTAGCTATTCCCTCCACCCAGAATGCCCTTCCTTGCAATTCCTAATAGGCAAAACATTAGCTGTCCTACAGGGTCTAGCTCAATTATGCCACTTGCTTAATGGAGCCTGGAAATAGTAAGCACTCAGTCAATGTTTGTTGAATGAATAAACCACAAAAACCTATTTACTCAATCTTGTATAATAACAAGAAATGTCATTTCATGAGATTTTTTAAAAAATTTATGTTTGCTTGCATACCAACTTGTTTTGCAGGGGGAAAGGCATAGAAAAATTTTATGAAGAATTTGATAAGCCCCTTCAAATTAAATTAGTGATATACTTTGGTCCTTGGTAACTTCAGTGCAATAATGGAATAAGTGAGGAGAGCAAAAAACAATTGTAAAGTATGCTTCAGGAAGAGGAATGAGAGAGACCAAACTTAACAGACTGCATAGAAATCTCACCTGTATAGATAATGAACATTTTATTCAAGAAAAAATTAAGAAGACACTAGAAATGGAAAGTTTGGAATAGCATCGCAAAAATAAAATCAGTTCTATTTTAATGGATAGGAGATTATATTACTGACATGGGAATCATTCATGAATCATCTGTTCATGCAAGCAGACCAACAACTTGTTAGAACATTAATCAATATTAATAAATGCTAGAAAAAGGCATAAAACTGAGGGGGGAAATGATGTACAGTTAAAAGAACTCTAGCCTGACCCACTTAAACAAGTTATTTTTCCTTCTCCTCAAATGAGAAATACATACAAAAAGGATATAACCCTTGTGCTTGGCTGTAACAAATTTTCAGAAACTTATTGGATATAAATCAATCAGCATAACAAGGAGACCCAAAGAATAAAAAAAAAAAAGCAACATAAGAAGCAGAGAGAAAACCAAAGAACATGCTGATTTAAAACAAAGACTACTCTGTAAAATCTTAACAGTGGAGCACATGAAGATTATGAGTAATATTGCCTCATAAAATCAAAAAACATTGGAAAAGACAAGTTTAAAGGAAGCAGCTTGAGAGATGAACTAAACAATATTATTCAGAGCCGAGGGAAAATGGAAAAGATCTGTAAATATTTTTTTATAACAAATTGTTTTTTACCACCAAGGATCGTGGAATTTTCCCATACATTTCAGGGTCCAGGTCCCATCACCCTGTCAGCACCACCACACTCTCAGATATTCTTTTAGAGGAAGTGTAAATTGCCCTGATGAGAGCTAAGATATGAAAAGCAGTTTAACTAGACCAACTATGCACAGTGGAGATCCGTACTGGAGATGACACAATTTTAAGGACATTGAGGGATTGTCTCCCAAAGTATCTAAAGGAGGGAAAGGTAGCAGAGATGTGAAAAAATAGCAGATATTATTACAAAAAGGGGAACCAGTTGAGTATTAATAACTCTGTGTCCAAATGCCTACTTTCTCATCCATATAATATTTTTTTGAGAATAATCTTCACACACATTAAGGGCATCAAGGTTATTACAAGGGAACAGATGGGTTTCTGAAATATCCCACAGCAGATCATGTCTTTGCTACTATGTCCCAACTTACTGAATAATATACAGTGATGTGTTGGAGCTGGCTTGTCCAGACTGAAGAGCCTAACTGAATTTTTTGGTGTCTGCATTTACACCTCAGAAATTGGCAGATGCCACAAATCAGGGTTTGCTTTTTTGTTCTGTTGACCTTCCAAATCAGGAAGTGTTGGAGAAAATGTTAATAATGTAGCTAAAACTTAAAAGTATGTCACATATAAATTTTTCTTGAGAGAAGTTGTTAAATAATTACCAGTGCATCCCCTGGTTATACATAGTAAGGTCAGGAATGTGGAATGGGTGGCTGAAGAACACTGACCTTGGCCACCTAGCCTTACCATTTGTTTTGGTTCAAATTCATTGGCAGCCAAGGTAGAGAGGTTTTTAGGAATAGGTAAGAATAATATCTCAGAGACTACCTTTGTGACCCTGGGCAAGTCACTTCCCATGTTTGCCTCAGTTTCCTTATCTGTAAAATGAGGTGGAGAAGGAAATGGCAAACCACTTCAGTATCTTTGCCAAGAAAACCCCAAATTAGGTCACAGAGTTGGACAGGACTGAACAGCAATCTGAACTGAAAGAATATCTAAACTATTATTAGATAGTTATCTTTAAGAGAAGGTTTTTATTTTCCTCCAGAGATAGCGGAAGAAAAGGAAAGTTCTCATCTTAGGTTGGGGGAACACTGCCTGGTTGTTAGAAATGGTTGTGCCATAGTGTCCTATCAGAGAAAAGTTATAGCCTAGGCATATAGGGTATACCTAGCACCAAGATGTCAAACTGGGGCCCATGGTCCACCCAAAAATACAGCATAGCATGAATCTGTGGTTTTCTAAGTCAGTATGTGGGATCTTTTTTTGTGGGATCAATATTCATTTATCTGTTTTTATTTGGGCAGCCAGCCCTAGTCAGGAAGACTCATCTTTCTGAGTTCAAATATGACCTGACACTTACTAGCTGTGTGACCCTGGGGAAGTCACTTAACCTGTTTGCCGCCATTTCTTCATCTGTAAAAAGAACTAGAGAAGGAAATGGCAAAATCACTCCAGTATCTTTTCCAAGAAAACCCCCAGTGGGATCGTGAAGAGTCAGACGCAACTGTAATGATTGAACAACAACAGTTGTCTGTCATCTTTTCTTCTTTTCATTCAGTGTCAAGTGAAGGAGTGAACATCAGATGCTCACTGTGTGCCAGCCAGGCGCTGCTCTAAGCCCTGGCAACACAGATACGAGCAGGAAGAAAGATGGTCACTGAGAAGGCCCGCATCCCCTCTTGCACAGTTGCTGCTCTGGCCTCCTGTCTCTGTTCTGTTACCTTCTCCATTCCAACCTAACTGATACTTTGAAAGCCCAAGGCTGACAGATTCTTTAGGATAAAATACAAGCTATGCTTTGGTTCCTTCAGCCTCCAGCCTGTCATAGGTTTATTGCATGTTGTTCTCCTTCACACACTCCTCCTTGCTGTTCCCCAAACATGATATTCCACTGCCCTTCTCATTGCCTTTGAACAAGGTGGCCCAAATTCCTGAAATGCAAATGCTGGCTTCCTTCAGCCTTAGTTCAAGTGACTACTGAAGGCCTCTCCTGATTTCCTAGAGATGCTAGTGTCCTCCCCCAGATATTACTTGGTATATATTTTCTGTTTGCTTTTCTTTGCTCACGTGGTTTCCCTCATGTAAGCTTCTTGAGGGGGGGGGTCTGTTTCATTTTTGTCTTTTGTGTCGCCAGGGCTAAGCACTATGCCAGGCACATGTCAGGAATTTGAAAAATACTTGTTGAATGAAAAAAATGAAAGGAGAAGCAGTGTAAAGGATACTATCAAAGAAATTTATGATTAAAAAAAAAGATTGTTCACCTAGTGAAATGATATCACTAGGGTGATGTCTTGACTTGTGCATAAGTCAGATTTAAGTGAGGCAGAGTTGGGCAAAGCCATCAGCCTCACTTTTTCCTCCAAAATCATTGAATTCTAGTGGCAAACAAAAGTCAAGATGACTGGTGGTAGCCCGAGACGCAGTGGATGACCTTGACCTTTCTAAGGCCTTTGCATGTTTCATTAGTATTCTTAATCCCAAGAACATGTCAGGCAACATGAACAATTACACAGGATGAGCAGGCATGGCTATGTTGTGATCCTTTGGAAGGGATACTCACATGGATTAGATCAAAGCCCCAATGGAATATTGGAGTTTATGTAATCAAGTGTAGAAACTTCGTCTCATCCCCTTATTTTATAGATGGCGATCCTCAGATTCAGGGAGATGAAGTGATTGTCCCAAAGTCCCATAAAGACTTAGTGGTGGAGCTAGTAGTAGAATCCATGTCTCCTGACGTCCGCATCACTCCGTTCTACTGTCTCTAATTCAGATAGCATGTATATTGAGTACAGTGTGTGATATCTTTGTAGATTTTTTCCCCACGTTGTTTTTCAGCATACTTAGATCAGTGTTTATTTTCCCTACGCCCACATGAAGTAGGTGGCAGAAGCAGGCTGCCTCAGAGCATAAAAATATAATAATAGCAGAGCAGACCTGGGTCAACAAAAGCACAAAATAGATAATTAATACACAAATAATGCTGAATTCATAGAATTACAGAATGTTAGAGAGCTGGAAGAAACCTTAGAGCTCATCTAGTCCTCCTAAATGAAATAACTTGCCCAAGGTCACCCAGTTAGACCGCTCCTTCTGATGTCCCATTTGATGTTCTGTCTTACTACAGTCTACTACAAGTCTCTTACGACATTTTTCATTTGACTAAACAAATGATTCACTGTACTGCTGCACACTGACCATAGGCAGTGCAAAGCCCTATTATATTATATAGTCAAACTCTTACCTACATGCCATAAAGTGGTAGGTCTTTTAGCCAAATATGATAAATTTACTGAATGATGCCAGAAAGTCCAGAATCCTCCCTGCAATCATGAACCCCTGGTGACTAATATCTCTGCCTCCAAAATAGACAGAAAGGATTGTGGAAGTAATTATACTTAATGGTTGTTTGTTTTTTTTTAAATAACAATGCATTTCATTTACCAGCATAAATGACTTAATTTTGCTCTGTTAAAACCTTCCAAATTATAAGTCATATCATCCAGAATTGCTTGAGGAGCCAACTCATATCAACACACCAGGCACACAGGTAGGGAAGGCCAGGTGTTCCAGTTGCCAAAGTTCCCCATCTTTTTTAAAGTGTGAATTCTTCCCTCTTACAAATTACCTGTAGGTGATCACTTTAAGTTTGACAGAATGACCTTCTATGCAGATGGGACTGTCTTTCCTCTTTCCAATGCAGTTGTACAATATAAAGAGCATGAAAGATAGAGTAAGAGCCCTGAATTTGGACCTCCTCTCTGCCATTCACTACTTATGTAAACTTGGGCAGGATACTTCTTGTACCAAGTCTAAAGTAAGGAGATTGGACTAGACCAGTGGTGTCAAACTAAAATAGAAATGGGAGCCACTAACCCATACATAAGGATCCCTATGGGCCACGTATTGACTTAGTTTTAAATGTAATATTATCTATGCTTTGTTGTATTTTATTTTGTATAATATTTCCCAGTTACATTTTAATATGGTTTGGTCTGCGCTTGGCCATGTGTGTGACAGCTCTGGACTAGAGTGCCTCTAGGGTCCTGTCTAGCTCTAAATCTATAATACTATTATCTTAGAATTATTCTTTCACAATACTACCCACAGATACCTTTCTGCTAAAGCCAGACAGGGCTCCTCTGTAGTCCCCAGAATCTGCTATGTTTATCCCTATCTCTAAGCTTCTAGTGCCACTGTTCTTTCTCCTTGGGCTGCTCCCTGCCCCCTTCCTCTCTACCAATCCAAATCCTACTATCCTTCAAGTCATTTCTACTTCTCTCATTGATCTCATTTCCCTTTGCAGTCAACCTTAAAGTCTTATCACTTCAACAAGTTTGTAATCTCCTTGAGAGGAGAGACCTTGTCATAGCCCTCATTTGCTCCTCCCCTGGCTCAGTGCTGAACACATACTAGGGGCTTAACACATTCTTGTTGAATTGAATTAAACTGAAAATGCAAAACACCTGACACTAATCTTCCCGGTTGGTCTCCCTGTGTCAATTGGGCAAACCTGGAACAGATGGCCTTCAAATAAAGCACCCTCTTTGGCTTAAGCCAAAAGCATGTGCAATCTCTTAGAGAATTATTTTATGTGATTTTTAAAAAGTGGTATGTGCTTTGTCTAAGAAGCCTTAGGGCTCAAACATAATAATATCATTTGCAGCATTACCATGTTTAGGTCGACTCATTTTCTGTTTCTGTTCCTTCTTTAGAGTGGCACTGCACAACAAACTACCAGGACAAGCAGGAAAAGAGTAAGTAACGACTTCTTGGCAGAGTCTTTGTAAGGTTTTTAAAAAAATTCCATCTGGGAAAGGGAAAGTATATTGCTATTTGTACTGTAATTTATTGAAAAAGGGTTGTCATAGTTTTCCATTAAGAAAGGAAATAAATGGGCAAATATGAAGCTAAAAATGGAAGTTAAAATTAAAGTACATTTAAGGTAAATTATAAATTTGAAAAAAAAAAAAACAAACTTGTGTGCATGATCCAGTTTCTCAATACAAAGTCAATCACCCACATATGCTGGGTAAGATGATGAGGCTCTCATAGATTAATAGAAGAAATTTTGTCCTAAGGGCTGTTCAGTGAATGACTAATGAATAAGCCCACCTTCCCAGAGGCTACTGGACACGTGGAGAGCAAACTATTAAAATCTGCTGAGCCTGACATGGCCATGCCAGTGAATAAAGGAGAAGTTTTGAGTGCTCATGAATCCCTAGGGAGAGGACTCTGGCTACTTAAAGATGTCATTGTTACCACAAGTGAAAGAAGGCATGAGTCTCATAGAATAGGGATACTTTTCATTGTAGTTTCATGATAGGCTACCATTGAGATCAGTAATTGAAAATAAAGAACCGAAGACATCAAGTCACCTTTGGTCTACATCCCTGAGTCCCAAAGTGAGGGCTACCTCCCAGCATTAAGGGGTTGCTAACCAGTGAACTAGAAAGTAATGATAAAGGAAACATGCAAAAAGCTGCATTTAAGCCATCTCTTTGCACTAGAGATTCAGGAACTAGCAGGAATTGTAACCGCTACATAAAGTCTGTGAGGGGCAGCACGATGCAGTATATAAGAGAGCGTGCCTCAAAGTCAGGAAGATCTGGGTTCAGATTCTACCTCTAATAGAGATTTTTGTGAGCTGCTGTTGGTCACAGCCACTAAGTGACCCGAGTGACTCCCAGACTCAAAGTTACAGAATGGTTGTTGATCATCGATGGTTGAGGGAGTTTCCATACTAGGAAATTCTCTACCAATGAACTCACAAATCTGAACCAAAGTCACAAGACAAAGGATATCACTGTACTTTGCCAGATCTATGCTCTGGATTTGGATACTTATTCCAGCAGCATGTTTAAGAGCCCACCATGTAAATCCTCCGCAGAGAATTTGCCTGACATACTACATTCTTCCTTTGGGTTGTTGAGTTTTTTTGTTGTTTTTAAACACTCTGTGGGAAGCAGCGCAGGATTTGGTCTGTTCCTCTGTTATCTCTCCCTTTCTTAATATGACTGGCCTACATCCTGTGCGAAATGGCATATTTCCTGGATGATACCTTTTTTGTCATTATTGTAATGTAAGTCACATATAATAAATGATAATATCCTGCAGCCTTTTTATTCTCACCATGAATCTCTCCATGATCCTTTGGGTTTCCTATAACTTTGGGGTTTTTTTATAGTTTAATATACAACTCATAATTTTATTAGCCTTTTAAAATTAAAATTTAGGCAGTTTGGAAATTCTGACATTTGGCAATCACTTGACTTTCTGGGGGAATTAAAGTTAGATAAATAGTTTGTATTTTACAGGTTTTCCTGAAGATTACAGTTGATGTCTATCTAAAAAGATAAATAGGTGCATTCATTCCACAAATGTTTTTTGTCTGCTGTGTAAATCACTGTTCTGGGTGCCGTGGGAAAATACAAAGATGAATAAAATAGTACAATCCCTCAAGGAGCTTGTGATCTACTAAGGGAGATAAGATATATACAAAGATATCAGCAAAAATAGCCGTATATTTTACTATCTAGTGAAGTAGATGATTAATCTTATAAAAGTTGTTCACGAAGAAATACAGAGAAGAGAAAATTACATCCAGACAAGATGTGATATTTGAGCAGGGCTTTGAGGGATACATAGGATTTTGATAGTTGAAGATGTTGGGAAAGGATTTCCCAGATACTCAAATACAGAGGCAATAAAGTGCTGGATTTGGGTAAGGGCAACTAGTCCAGATCATACAGGGCACATATGAAAGTGGTGGGGACATTGGACAAGGTGGGTTGGGACCACATTGCAGAGACACTTGAATACCAGTCTGAAGTTTAGGGACTTTATTTTGTAGGCAATAGTGAGTCACTAAAGGTTTTGAGGGCTAGAGGTTTTATAACTAGAGGTATGTTTTGGTGGGGTGGGAAGAATCATCTGGCAACAGTGTGTAGGATAATTGAAAAGTAAAGAGACTAGAGGAAGGGAAAGCAATGGTGGCACCATGATCATAGTGCAGATAAAAGATTGTGAGGGCCTGGCCTAGGGAGGTGGTGTGGGAATGGGTCATGGATGCAATAGAGATGTATTTGTGCTAGTAAAGAAGGTTTAACCAACCTAAAAGAAAAGAAACCTTTAAAAGAATGAGAGCAAACTGCCCTGGCATTATTAAAGAGGAACCTTCCCGCATTTGCCACTGTCCCCTTCTGCTACTACCACCCAAGGGATCAAGGTGTGGTCTTAACTTTACCTCATTCCTGCAGTTTAGTCTCATTCCTGTTCCATGACTTACCTCTAACAATGAGTCATTCAAATCAGAGTTTATTGGATAGACCGCTCACCTGGAATAAAATAGCTAATGTTTACTAGCTTATGTGACCTGACCAGCTCTTAACCTCTTGGTGCCCCAGGTAAGTTTTTATTTTTTCACCAATCACATGTAAAAACTATTTTTAGCATTCTTTTAAAAAAATTCTGAGTTCCAAATTCTCTCCCTCCTTCCTTCCCCACCCACCTCGTTGAGAAGGAAAGCAATTTGATATAGGTTACACATATGTAGTCATGCAAAACACATTTCCCTATCAGTTACGTTATAAAAGAAAACAGACAAAAAAAAAAACCCAAACCCCAAGAAAAATAAAGAAAAAAGAGGGAAAAAGCATACTTTGACCTATTTAGACTCTATTAGTTCTTCCTCTGGAGATGGATAGCATTTTTCATCATCAGTCCTAAGTAACTTTCTTAAGGCTAAGTTGCAGAAATTTTGCCAGTCAGATAAAGAATTTCCTCTCTGAGAGTTCTCTAAACCAATGACATTTCAAGTCAGGACAGAATATACCTTTCCTCATTACTCTTCTACCCCCTAAAATGCTATAATACCTATCATACAAAATTGTTGTGAGGTTCACATAAGTTAAGGTACAGTGTTTTGCAAACTTTAAAGTAGCATGTAACCTTTGCTGTCATTCTTTTCATATTAGCCCTTTGCAGCCTGTCATGTAGAGTGCAATGTCTACTTTGTTATGGCTCGAAGAATACTAGAGTCTTAGAGATGGATGTGACCTTAGAAGTAATCCAACTTTGATTAAGTAACTTAGTGAGGGGAAACTCATCGCCTTTCAAAGCACTTGAAGAAATTTAAAGGTGACAACATATTTTGCAAATATATCTATTATCTCATTTAATCCCTACCACAATTTGGTCATCCTCATTTTATAGATAAAGGAAACTGAGGTTTAGAGATATTGGTCACATTGTAAATGTTGGAGACAAAATTTGAATCCAGGTATCCCAGAGTCTAAATTCATTAATCTTTCTGTTATACTACACTGACTCTCTCAAAAAGTTAAAACTTAAAAAAAAAAGACTTTAAAAATGAAGTTAAAATTCAGCAATATAAGTAGAAGTAATTTAGTCTGACTTCTCATCTAATTTAAGAATCCTCATAGAATAACAGATTTAGGGCTGGACAGGGACCTTACAGGTCATTTAGTCTAACTCTATAATTTTTCAGATAAAACGTTAAGTGTTCAATTTACTCTCTCCCAGCTACATATACATATTGTGGTATGTTTTGGAAATAGTGGCTAAAAGCGAAGTCCTGGCTCCAGGCAAGAAAACTCACCTAGCACAGTCCAGGGTGGTTTCCTGAGCCAGTGTTCAAGGTTCCAGTATATGTACCTTGTGGGGAGAGATAAGGATGATGGCCGGAGTATAGGCAAAATAATTTGGAAATGGTGGCCTGGGTGTGATTGGCTGAGGAAACTGGGAGTCAAAATAGTTGAAGGATTTGCCCAAAATCACACAGTTTGTAGTCAGGATCTGAACCCAGAACCTCTGACTCCAAAGGCAACATCCAGCTTCTGCTTGGATACTTCTAGAGGTGGAGAGGCCACTTCACAACAATGAAGCCCATTACATGGTTGAACTTTTCTAATTTTAAGAGCTTGACATTGTATTGATACAAAATCTGCTTTCCTGTAACTTGTACCTATTGTTCCTATTTCTGACCTTTAAGGCAACACAGAATAATTTTATTCTCTCTTCCACATGGTGACCCTTCTAATATTTGAATGCAATTAACACACATTCCCTAAGCTTTCTCTTGTCCCCAGACTTGGGGGTATTTGTGAGTATACTCTAGCTTAATTTTAGCAGCCAACATGGCAACATAAAACTGACTTTTCTGTCTCAAACTTCAAATACTTGGCCTGATGAACACTTCCGTTAGTTATGGGCTCTCCTTGGATCCCCTCTGAGCTACCTTAATTCTTAGGTTCTCTAGCCTAGTCCAAGTTCCATAAACTCTCTGCTTTTGTTTTCCTTTTTTTTCTTAGTCATATTCACAATTCCTGCCCAGAGGCCCTCTCTTTCTCTGGCCCCTGTTCTCTTTTCCCCCTCCTTTCTTCCATCCTATGTTAAGATACCTCTAGTCTCAGCCAATGCAGGGTCTATACCCCTAGGCTGTATGTATAGTCTGGACTAGAGCTGTTCATCATAAAAGGAACCAAACTCTGTAAATAATTTTGACTTTTTATGACTTGCCAACTGGGAAGAATAAAAACTTTCCAGAGAGACTTGAAAACAGATTTGTTAAAAACCAGATACTTATATTTCTTGTGTGCCATGATGAAAAATCCAAAAGAGAAAAATGTAGCGTTTGGAGCTCCTGGAGAGTGTTCTGTGTCACAGATAGAGTCCAGAATAGGTTTTCCCATCAGGGAAGCTGACCTAATCTTTTATTTTGGCATCATCGTTCTCACATAGTGCCATATGTGTGTGTACATACGTGCATACACATGTTCTGTATGTCTCCTTTCTCCCCTGATTTTGGATCAGGTTTTAACAGTGGGGCATTCATACTTGCCCCTGATTACTATTCCCCCTGTGTTAAGTCATGCCAACATATCTAAGATTCCCCTCTCCCTCCCTCTTTTACCTTCTGTCATGGTGCAGTGGCAAGAGCAAAAAGAGCTGATTTGAGTCCCAGCTCCAAAGCTGTGCAGTCAGGAAAGTCACTGAAACATTTTTTCATTCAACTTCCTCTACGAAATGGGAACACATACCTTATCTCCCAGGGTTGTTATGAAGAAGACAGTTTGTAACCAGGTTAGAATTGTTCATTCTAATGTATCACCCTAACTCTGTGGGGATTTCTCAATCAAATTATATCGTAAAAATAACAGTCTTAAATCCTTTAAGCCAACTTGAAACAAGACAGCAAGTGATTTAAAAGACGGAGCTTTGCAACATTTAGTAAAATTGAGCAGGGTTGAATGTGCACACCACACCCTTTTTCTGTTTAGTCCCTTTTATGTCTATAATTTGGGTACCTACCACTAAGAGGACAGAGGTGCTGATGAGACACACATGGGCTCTGCAGTTAGCCTGTATTTCCAGTCATTGATAATTGATGTCTTAAAGCATCTAGCATAATCTGTCATTATTACTTTTCTTTGTGAAAATATAACTTAAATAACAGTATAGGTATTAAGTATTATTTATATTTACATGTTAACTTAAGGGAAATAGCATTCAAAGTATGTGTTAAAGAAATATAATACCTAGACATAGACTGATGGTCCACTTCTCTGTAATTAACTATTTTCTAACAGAGCTTCTATTTTTGTTGCTGTTCAGTTGTGCTGACAAAGGAAATGTGAGATGCACAAATCTAGAGACATCTCCATCCCAAATGTCCAAACAGGCTATTTGTGCTCAGCCTGTCAGAGAACCTTCTGAGCTTATAGGGGACTGATCAGTCACAGCTGAACACACTGTACCTTGACCCCAACGTAATGATGTCGTTGCTTCTCTTCAAATATGAAGTACAAATAATAAATAAGTGTTTCACTTATTACAGAGTTTGTTTTATATTTTTCTCATTTAGAGTAAGGTCTACTTAAACTTTTATTTACCAATTCCAATTCTATGGTATCCACTATCTAGTCCTAATAACTCTGTCTCCAGAGGTGCCATAGCTTTCCCCTATCCCTGAGTCCTTTAGGGGAAAAAAGGAGAAAACATCATTCATTTTTTGCTGCTCGATCTAATCATTGTTAAGTTCTTGTGAAGGAAAACCCTTCTGTGGGTTCCTGATCCTCACATAAGCTAATCGTCATGCTATTTGCTCCTGTTGGATAGAACTAGAGATGATAGAGAAAAAACTCTAGGGTACTATGAGACTTGAGCCTAGAAAAGGACAATAACCATTACCTCATCTAACATTGCTGAGCTCATGATACTAGGCCTGTTTTTACATAACCAGATCAAAACATAGCAGTTGGGTTTTAGGACCCTTCACCTCCCCTCTCTTTCCATTCCCATTTGGCCACATGAAAGAATCATTTCAGCCCCAAGGACATAGCTTTTTTCCTCTGCCTATCCCCTATTCCTCTAAAACACCATCCTCTTAGGTATTACAAAAGGTGATTTATAAGTACCTATGGTTCCATTTCACTGTGGAAACACGGATGCAGCTCAGCAACTTTTCTGTAAGTTGTCTTCTTGACAGAAGGCACTGAGGCACTGAGAGGTTAAATGACCTTCCTGTGGTCACTCAGGCCAGTATGTGTCTGAAGCAGGACTTCAATTCATTAAACAAGTGTTAAGTGCCTACTATGTGCCAGACATTGTGCTAAACACTGAGGAATACAAGAAAAGCCTAAAGATAGTCTCTGACCTCAAGGAACTTACTGTCTACCTAAGACTTTTGGATTGGAAGACTCTAGAGAAAACATACCCAGGGAGCAATGATAGGTGAAGAGCACACAGGTTTTCAAAGATAAAATATCTTTTGATTTAATCCTGATCATAAGCACTAACTTATGAGTTAGTGAGGTTAGATGAGGCATGAGATCTTCCATTTTCTTAGCTCCTTTCCTGTCTACCTTCGACTTGATTTTTTTCCTCTATATATCAGTTCAGGTTATCTTGCTGTGTGTTTGGTTTCCAAGGCTGTTATGTTTAAGAACTTCAGAATCTGTTCCTTTAGTTGTGATTATGGGAGGCTAGACACTGAGGCAGGTACTTCCATCAAATTAATAATTTTCATGGGATGCCTTAGTTTAGATTGCTGGCTTCTGGACCTGGGAACATTCCCTTTGCTTTTTCCACTGACAGGTGAGAGGGACTCTTCTTTATCTGGGCCTGAAAAACTATCTCCCCTTGGATTTCTGTCTAGTTATTGCTAGGCCATCTTTTGAAGACTTTTATATTCTGGCCTGCTACAACTTGATTTCACCCATTTAGACCTATCCTTTCTTGTTTTGGCTAATTTTCCTGAATCACATTCTAATAGCAGATTATCTTGTTGGACTGATTCCTTTATGATTAAATTGTTTCTTCCATTTTTGTCTTACATGGTCTTCAGACCTCATGGGCTGGACCATTAGTCAAATTCCCTTCCTTTCTCCATATCTACCGATACCCCAGATACTCATTCCTTCCTCAGTGAGTTCACTGACTCCAATAGTCTTTCATCTCCAACTCCTGCCTTCTACTAGGGGACTTCACCATCCGTATTGATATGGCACTCAAACATCTCAGCTTCCCTCAAACATCCTAACTTCCCATTTCCTCAATGTACTGATTTCTCATGACCTACTCTTCCGTTCCACTCCAACTACACGTAGCAATGGCCATACACAGTCTTGATTTTGCCCACACCCACAAGTGTTTCATGTTTATGATCTTTGAAATTTCTTTATGTGATCATGATCTTTTATTGTTCTATCTTTCCCTCTGCTTTATGACATCAGTCCTTCATCTTCACCATGATCTACAGTTCTTTCATCCCTCAGTTCTTTTCCTGTCATCCTAATGCTGACTATACTTCCCTCCCTTCTTCAGCTTGACCCCTTGGAGAATGAATTAAATTCTTATTTACTCTCAAGTTTTTTGCTCCCTTATTCTAGCACCAGTCAACTCATCCAAGCGCCATCCTTGAATCACTTCCACTACCCACTGCTTTCACTCGTATTTTTGTGCTGCTCAGGAGAGTAGTTGCTATAGCTAAGGTTACACGGCATAATATTAACTGGTCCTTCATTGTGGCAAGGCAATCCTTTTTTTGCAACCTAAGTGATTCCCAATCCCACTTACCACAGAAGTTTTCATCCTTCAGACCTCTCACAGCTTGCCCTCCCTCATCCTTTGAGCTTTGAGATAACTCCCTCTGCCCCTCCCCAGCCCGTGCCTCATTTCACAGCATTCAGATGCCTTCTGCCACTGTGTCCTCTTTTGCCCATTTCATGCAGATAGTCATTTTCTTTGCTAAGGCAAGCTCTTCTACATGCACAAATGATCCCATCTTTTCTCCAGCAGACTGCCTTCTCTATCATCCCTACTCTCTCAATATCTCTTTTCAGTCTCTCCCTGTTTATTCCCTACAAACATGCCCATTTCCCCCCCATCCTTAAAAATCACACCCATCCCCACTAGGTGTTATTCTCTCTTTCCTCCTTTCTTGTAACTAAACTCATTGAGGACAACTCCAATAGGTGCCTCTTACTTTCTTCTTAACTCTTTGCAGTCTGGCTTCTGACCTCATCCTTCAGGTGAAATTGTTCTCCCCAAAGTTATTAGTGATCTCTTAATTTATTGGCCCTTTGTGCATAGTTATTTACATGTTATCTCCCACCTTAGACTGTGATCTCCTTGAGTGCAGACTATTTTTGCCTTTTTTTCTATCTCTAGTACTTAGCAGGAGTGCCTGGCACATAGCAAGAACCTAGTAAGTAGATGTTTGTCAACTGATAAAAGTGTTGATTATTTCAGAGGCTAGGCTCCCTTAGATTGCTCCCAGCATGGGCTTCTCTTCTCTCCTCTCGCTGAATTTCTCTTTCATTCTGAATCCGTGTCCTCTGGTGAGCCTGACCCTCTGCTCATTGATTGAATTGAGCTATTGAACATAAAGCTAAAGGGTCAAGAGATGCTAATAATGGGCACCTTTGCTCGTTCTTAACCAGAGGATCTAGTCATTTCGCTGCGGCAGGGTAATGAGACCTAGGATCCAGATTCATGCTGGGGTCTCACCTTTTTGAAATTAGACCCCCCAAAAGTCAACGACAACGAATAACAACAATCCTCTTCTTCTTTTCTTTTGTTAAAAACAGTGATTGTAGATTTTGTAATGCGCGATTATAGAGTAATCTCAACATATTCTAACTTCCGTCCTCTCAGTAATTCAGCAAGAGGTAATTTCATCATAATCTTGCTGATTCTTTCCCTTCAAATTGACACCAGCTCCTTTCATCAGGATATGGTCACCTAGGTGACCAAATATGCTCACCCAACTCACTTGCTTTTGAAGCTTGAAGTTTATGTCAGAGTTATTCTGCATGTAATATAGAGGTTTCTTACTAGTGAACAAACATTTATGAAGTTTTTGCTTTGTGCCTGTCACTATGCACTGGGACAAAAATGAGACAGTCTCTTCCCTCAAGGAGTTTATACTCTATCAACATATAAATAAATAAATACATTCAAAATAAATACAAAGCCAGTTTGTAAGGAAGAGAATACTTGAAGCTGGGGAGGAGGGTTACTAATTAATTCTCCTTGAATGTATATAGCAATCTGGACTGACACAGGTTTCAAATGCTAATTCCTCTAGGAGAAAGAGCACAGTGACTAAGATGAACACTTAGATTGAGGGAAGATTTTGGTATAAAGGGGAGATGAAGACAACAGGAAAATAACAGGCATCTAAATCTAACCCTGGATTGGTCTTATCCTTTTATGCTTTTTGAACCTTTTAAATATTTGGAACAAAAGTTTCAAAAAGTAGTTTTACAGTGGTTGTTCCAGAGGCTTTCATCAGTCTCTGGTAGATCATCAGGTGAGAGGACTACCACTCAGTCATCAGGGGAACAACTCATTCAGAGAATTTACTTTGATTGAGAATTATTAGCACAAATATCCTCATAATCTTAGTTTGTGTAGAGCCATACGTCTTAGAACTGAAAGGGACCTGTGGAGATTATCTGCTCAATTTGGGTAAGGTCTTTATCCCCCTTTTACAAATGGAGTAACTGAGGCCCAGAGAATTTAAGTAACTTGCCAAAGACCAGGGGGTTAGTATAAGGCAGAGGGCATGTTTAAACCCAAGGCTTATGTCTTCTAGCAAAGGATTTTTACTACACCTTTCTGTCATTCTTTCATCTTGCTATGTAAAAGAAACACAACATCTCTCAGCACCATAGGATTTAAAGTCTGCAGGGTTCTAGAGATGAAAGTCCACACTTGATTTCAGTTCTATTTATGATGAACTAATAACTACCACTATTGAGTAAATATTTCTTTCTCTCTTAAAAGAAAAAGGCACAATTTTAACTTAACTCCAAGAACTTCATAAGTCTTTCAATAAGCAGTAGCACATGGATTAGGGAAGAGGTGTGCTGTTGCCTAGTTCTCCTCTATTTGTCTACTGTTAAATAAAGTGTCTAGCATACTAGACTTGGAGTCAGAAATACTTGCCTTCACATGTGGTCTCATATACTCACTAGCTGTGTGACCTTGGGCAAGTCATTTAATCTCTCTGTGCCTCAGTTTCCTCTTCAGTTAATGGGGATATCATAATAGCACCTTCTTCACAGGGTTATTGTTACAGTCAAATGAGATAATATGTGTAAAGTACTTTGCAAATATTATCATTATTTTTATTTCATTGCAGAAACAGCCTTTGAACTCAAGAAGAACAGCTACTTTCCCAAGCCATGTGTGGCAGACTTTGCAAAATTGTAAATTAAAAAGACAGTCTGATTTAAGTGCAAATCATCACAGTACTTAACTTTAATGCAGAAAATGCTTTGAACCCTTAAACTTTTTAATCAGAGGTTTGGTTTTTTTAATCAAAGGAAACTATATCAGGCAGGGATGTTTCGATCCATCACTGCAGCAATCTGTTTTCCATAGTTGAATGAACAGCGTGATGTATTTTGATGTTTAACCTACTTATATTATGAGCTCTACCAGAGGGCAGCAAATCTGGGATGTTTGTTTCTTTTAGGGTGTAAAATGTTCTGGGAGAGAATGTCTAACTACCCATGCCCCAAATAGCATTACTCAGTCTAAATGTGTTTGAAAAGATTCTGATCAGAAACTTATGTAACAATAATTTTAACACCAAAAAAAAAAAAAGAAAAAGTAATTAGATGTCATTTGTGGTGCCTTGGGGCAATTAGACCATAGACATGAGCTGCTTTGTTATAATAATATGTTAGCAGTTTATAAGCTCATTTTGAAACAAGAGAACATGGCCAAGGAAATTTAGCTTTTGAATCCTAAGTAGTAAAAACAAAGTGATAAAAATGCGGTCCCTGGGAGCCTTTGTGAAAACAATGTTCTTTAAGACATATTTTGTCCTTTCTGAGCTGGATCAACCAAGTCTGGCCAATCTGAGCACTTGCATTAGAATGAGTGATTTTCAAAATGGATAGAACTCAAGATCTCAGTTATGGATATAAATTAACTATGCTATATTTCTTTTTTGTGTGTGTGCAGGATGAGGACACTGGACCAGATGTGGGAGAAGGGACAGATGAGTGGACTCAGGCCAAGATGCTGATCAAACCCCCAGACCAGTTGGAGCTGACTGAAGCTGTGAGTAAATTTGCTTCTTAGTTTCCAGCCTTTTCAGCCCCTTTCATTATCTTTTCTTTCTCTTGTTAGTCATTTCAGTGGCGTCCAGCTTTCATGACTCCATTTAGGGTTTTCTTGGCAAAGATACTGGAATGGTTTGCCATTTCCTTTTCCAGCTCATTTTACAGATGAAGAAACTGAGGCAAGCAGGATTAAGTGACATGCCTAGGGGGTCACACAACTAGTAAGTATCTAAGACCATATTTCAACTCAGAAAGATGAGCCTTCCTGACTCCAGGCCCAGCACTCTTATCTACTATATCACTTAGCTGCCCAGATAGATAGGTTTCTATCTCTACTGAGTAGGCATTTATTTTCTTACCAATGGAAAGTCAAGTACCCTCTATTCATATGAGCAAAGGAGTATAGCAAAAAACAGGATGCCCACTTTTCCCTGTAGATTCATGTTAAAAAGGAGAGTAGTCTTTATCTAATTCTGAAGAAGACCCTGCCAGCTTCCATAGTGGGACAATCTGGAATGCTCAAGCTACTGGATAGGAAGAAGTTTATACATTTGTATTACCAGGTGGGTTTTGGATTGCCATTTGCTTTTCGGCGATCATCCAGTAGGATCACTGTTGTTGCAGTGTTAAGTGGATACTTCAGCCAGTTTCTCTGACAGCTTTTGCCACGGTGAGCTGCTAAATGTTTTTCTTTTTCTAGGACTGTTGCTAATTTGATGTAAGAGCAGACTTCTCATTTGACAGACCTTGTACCCTGCCAGTCTCCCAGAAAGATCTGTGATATATCTGAGGTCCATGAAGGGGGCTAGTAGAGCAAAAACTGAAGGCCAGTGACTTAACCAGAGTCACACAGATATGAAGTGACCCCGGACAAGGTACAACTCTTCTGGGTCTCATTTTCCTCATCCGTAAAATGAAAGAGTTGGACTGTATGACCACTGAGGTTTCCTAGCTCTACTCAGTCTATAATCCTATGACGCTGTGTTATTTGGTCCTTCTGGACTTCACAAATGGCATCATAGGATCATAGATTTGGGCTAGAAGGATTCTTAAAGGGCATTGAGTTCAATCCCCTCACTTGACATATGAGGAAACTGAAGCCCAGAGATGTTAGGTGACTTCCCCAGGGGACACAGCTAGTAAGTATCTGAGGCAGGATTTGAACCCAAATCTTCCTGACTCCAATGCGGGAGCATTCCGTTTGGTAAATCATGCTTACCTCTGGAGTCTTCCCTGAGAGGAAAAAAGTGAACTTTGTCTTTGGGGGCCCTTCATGCTCTACTTGCTGTACCCCATTTCCTTCTTCAAAGGACCCCCTATTTACATGCCTGTTACCTCCCTGTTGTCTTCATCTCTTCTTTATATCAAAACCTTCCCTTGGTGCTGAGTGTGACGTTCTTCACTCAAACCTTATTCTTTGCCTGTCATTGTGTTCCTTCTCAGAAGGAATTAGCATTTTAAGCCAATTTCAGTCCTGATTACCAGGTACTTTCAAGGTTTGGGGGAAAAGGCACTAAACTGAGATACTCCCCACCAGGGCTGAACAGAAATAGTAAAGAAAAGATACATAGGTATTTGAGCTGCGTCAGCCATAGAACGTTTGACTCTGGGGTTCATGAGGAGGTGCAACTGCTACTTTTTCAGACAAAAGTTGAGTTGGAGTAATCTACTCCACCTTATACTTTGTGACTCATTCCTGCTCCAGCCCACTAGAGGAAGTCTCAATGAAGGCATTTTCTGCTATTTTAGATCACTTATGACATTGGTGATTTGCCATCCTAAAAGAAGTTTCCTATCCTGAGCTGTGTGCCCTGTATATTATGCCTAGGGTCAGTAGGAGAGGTAGGCTCCTTGTTGTAGGATCCCTAGGCCAATAGGAGAGGTGGGCTCCTTGGAAAGTGAAGGGCAGGGAGAGAGGCACCAACCACGAGAGTGGGGCTCAGGACAGAGGTTTCTGGGTGGAGGGAAAAGAATAAATATTTATATAATGCCTCTGTACTAGGCTCTGTGCTGGATGCTTTACAAATATTCTCTTGTTTGATCTCCAGTATAGGAATATGGCTGGTGAGAAGTTGGTGAGAAGTATTGAGAGTGAGCTTAGTCAGGAGCGAAGGGTATCTGGCTGGAGCCGCTTGAGAAATGATGAGTCAGACTGGAGAATTAGGAAATTAGGAAGATCAGGAAAGTGGGCCTCTGGGAGAAGGTCTTTTCTGGGGTGGGAGGCGATTGGCAGTGAGAAGGAAAAGTAGTCTAGAAAGTGACACAGTGGACTATGGAAGCTAACTATATGCTAGATGCTTAATTAACCACATGCACCATATGAATAAGGATACAATGCAATGCAGGCATAATGGAATCTAGAGGCTAATTTCAGAAGAGAAGATACATATACAGAACAGGATATGAAAACCAATTATTGCAACAAGATAGGATGTAGAAGAAGGTATGTTCCATTAATCATTTCAAAGAAATATTTCCTATTACTTCTTGACCATGCATGGATGCCAGTAAATGTGTCTGGCCTCAGCATGTGGCATCACTTGCCTGAGACAGCCTTTCTGATTGCTATATGGACTACCACAGAGCCACATCTATAGGTCACATACCCTGTGGGAGCTAGAAGGGGCATTCAAGATTATCTGATCCAAGCCCTTCCCTTTCCTCTGGTTGTAGAAAGAGACGTTTATCTTTCCTGTTACAGGGAGAAAAGGAATTTTGCTGTAAGGGAAGTTGACTTCATCTGTGTCTTATTTTTGTTGATGCTTTTTTCGTTTTTGTATCATGTTTGTTTCTGAACGTATCCCTCCTCCTCTACCCAAAAAGCTTTCTCTTATAACCAAAAAATAAAATAAAGAGAGGGAAAAAAGAAGCTTACAGCATACGTGCAGTGAAGAAAATGAGCTACATTTTGTCATCTCTTCCCTGGGGCCAAGCTTGCTCATTATAATTGCACATCATTCAGTTTTATTTTTTCCTTCTGTTTACGTAATCACTGTGTGGTACTTTCTTTTATACAGTTTTTTTTTTAAGTTTTGAACTTAAACACTTAAAAAAGTGTATATTTGTATGTAGCAGAACACAAAAATAGGATTCTATAGGAAACTATAAATCTCCATTTCATAGCATTTGCTTGTTAAAAAAAATTATGTAGTTATACACATTACTTTCACAATTATTCTGGTTGTGTCTACCGTTCTCTTCTGTGCATTAAAAAAAATGTTACAGTGGTCCTCCTTTTGGTGGGGGAGGGCCTCACTGTTGTTAGCTTCCTGTTACTGCAGCCCCCTTCCAATTAGAGAGAGAGAGAGAGAGAGAGAGAGAGAGAGAGAGAGAGAGAGAGAGAGAGAGAGAGAGAGAGAGTCTTTATTGCAAATAAACCTACTCAAGCAAACTGAGTCCACTCAGTGGCAGTGTCCAAAGATGTGTGTCTCTGACCCTCGTGCCCCTCACCTCTCTGTCAGGAGGTGAGTAGAATGCTTCACTGAGGATTCTCTGGGGACATGGTTGGTCATCTCTTTGATTAGAGTTCTTACATCTTTTTCTTTACTCTGATTGCCCTTGTACATACCTAGGTCCTGATTACCTTGAATAAAGAATTTCCCTGAAGTAGTCACTTGTATTCAGATTTGCACTACATATTTCCGTTGGGCTGGAACCAATTACTATATTTTACATAATTATAACTTCAAATAGCATGAATTCAAATATGTTGTGACTGCTTCAGGGGATTATTTATTCTCTCTGATTGGATCTTAGCTGTAAATTGTTCACTTTGCATCAGTTCATGCTATCTAGGATTCTCTGAAGTTGTCTGTTTTCTCATTTCTTACAGTGCAATAATAGTCTATTGCATTCATATACTATGATTTATTCAGTCATTCCACAATTGATAAGGACAGCCCTTACGTTTTAGAATTTTTTTCTTAACCTCTCCCCCATTTAAAAAATCCCCATTCAGGATCAGAAAGTTTGTTTTGAATAAAACTGTTCCTTTCCCAGTTTTATGTTCCTTCAAACCCACCCTCCACACCTCAGTCTGTCTGTTGAGTCTGATGATTTCCTACACTGAGCATCCTCATGTTTATTTAGCCCTCCTTCATCCATTTCAAATAAGAATGACGTTTTCTTGATGCCCGCTCCACCTGCCCCTTCCATGGTGTTGGTATATACACATCTTCTGATGTGCCCTAGTTATGAGAAACAGCCAGTCCCACTCTCTTCCTCCTCTCTCCATGTATGATTTCTTTTACTCTCTCCTCTGTTCCCTCAGGATAGAATCAAGCCATTCTTAGGACCTCTGCTTTTTTTCTTTAACTCGATATTTTTGGAAGATGATAAAGTTCTGAAGGAATATTCATTTCTTCTCTCCCATCAGAATGTTAGCCCTAACTTAGGCAACTTAGCTGGGTGTCCCAATGGATAGAACCCAGGACTTGGAGTCAGGAAACCCTGAGGTCAAATCCGGCTCCAGCAATTTACTGTGTGATTCTAGGAACATCCTCAAACCTCTTTATGCCTCCTTTTCCTCATCTGTAAAATGGGGATAACTGTATCACTTACTCCCCAGAGCTGTTGTGAGGATCAAAGGAGAGGATATTGGTAAAACACTTTGTAAAGTGCTGTGTAAATGCTAACCTCCTAAAACAGCTCGCTCCAATTGCTCAGATAAATTTATCTTTACCTTTCTAACATCACACTTACACATCTCCTCTCCTTTGATACTGCCACCATCCTGGGGGAGGCCCCTATCCCCTCATTCCTGGACTATTGCAAACTCTCCTGGTTTTTTTCCTTTCCTAAAGTCTCTTCCCCAGCTCTCACCCATCTTCCACTCAGCTGTTATATTAATTTTCCTAAAGCACAGATTTGACCCTGTCACCCCTTTTTCAGTAAATTCCATGCTCCCTTATTACCTCCAGGATCGAATGAAAAATCCTCTGTTTGCCATTCAAAGCCCTTCCCAATCTTCTTATGCTTAGTTCCACTACATATACTCTATGATCTGGTGACCCTGGCCTCCTTGCTGTTCTTTACTCAAGATACTCCCTCTCTAGACTGAGCATTTTCACTGGTTGTTCCTCATTCCTGAATGTCCCCCTTCCTGATCTCCTCTTCTTGGCTTCCTTCAAGACATTGCTCAAGTCCTACCTTCTGCAAGAGGCTTTTCGGAGTCCCACCCTACTCTCAACCCCCAGTGCCTTCCCTGAGATGAGCTCTTGGCTTCTGTCAAGTCCGAGCAAAGATTTCATCTCTACAAGAAGCCTTTCCTAATCCTTCTTAGTGTTGGTGCCTTCCTTTATTAATCATTTGCAGTTTATCCTGTTTATATCTTGTTTGTACATAGTCGTCATTTTTTTGTGTTTTCTTCCTCATTAGACTGTGAATTCCTTGAGAGGAAAGAAGAACTTCTTTTGTCTTTTCTTTATATCTTCACCACTTAGCAAGTGCCTGGCACATAGTAGGTGCTTAATAAATGCTTAGTGATTGACTTATAAGTTTTTCTGGATTCTTGTGCTTGTATTCAAAAGTTCCTACTCAGCTCTAGTCTGTTTCACCAGAAATGCTTGAAAGTCCTCTGTTCTACTAAAGATTCATTTCCCCCATCCCTGTAAAATTATATTCAGCTTTGCTAAGCTGTTTTTGGTTGTAAGCATATAACTTTTGGAATATCATATTCCAAGATTTCTATTTTTTTAACAGAAACTTCTAGGTCTTGTGTGATCCCAACTATAGTTCTTTGATAATTGAATTGCTTTGTTCAGAATGCTTGCAGTATTTTTTCTTTGACAGTGGGAGATCTGGATTAGGCTATGACATTCCTGGGACTTTTCCTTTTAGGGTTCCTTTCAGGAGATGATCAGTAGATTCTATCTTTACCTTGCCTTCTGGTTCTAATCTGGGCATTTTTCATTATAATTTCTTTAATAAGCATTCAGGTTTTAAAAAAAACCACACACACAAATTAACCATGGTTTTCAATGAGGCTAGTTATTCTTTAAAGATTTCTCAATCTGTTTTCCAAGTCAGCTTTTTTTTTGTTAGGTATCTTGCATTTTTTGCTATTTTTTTAATCTTTTGATTTTGTTCTAATATTTCTTGCTGACTCATGGAGGCATTGATGTCTCTTGGTATATTGTACTTTTCAGGAATTCCATTATTTGAGTAATATTTGCCACTTTCTTATCTAAGTTAATTATTCTTTTAATTCTTTCCTTTGGATCTTTTATTTCATTGATCTCTTGCTTTATTTCCTTTGTGTATGCATGTAGTCCCTATGGAAAATCCATTTTTCCCCTTAAGTCTCAGCTTGAATGATTCTTTCTAGGAATCTCTAGACTTGGAATGTTTTTGTAATATTGGTTAGTGTTTTCTTTGATTTACTCATCTGTCCAACTTTAGTTCCTAAACTGGAGCTTTGTGCTAGGACCAGCCTCCATTCCATCCACCTCCCCTTTGGCTTGATATCCCATTGGGTTACTGTGCTAACCTCTATCTCTAAGGATTAGGTCCCCCTGGATCTTTGTGGTTCTGATCGTTGGATCTTTCATGCTTTCTCTGACATCTCGAGTCAGAGGGATCTCAGAGCTTCAGGCTATCCTGATCTGAGCACCGTGGAACTTGCTCACCATTGCCCTTCCCCCTACTACTACCAGGGATTTCTAAAAGGTGGCTATCCTGGAATCTTTTTGACCACCTGGGGCTTTGACAGAGAAACCTGCCCTCTTGGTGCCTCCTTACACAGAGCATGGCAGGATTTACACATGTCTGCTCTCTCATTGAATTGGTACTGACTTTGCTGGAGGGACCCTACCTCTTCCATTACAGGTGGCTTCTGGCTAATTCTGCAGTTATAAGGTAGAAGAAGTGACATACTATAGTTTTTCATTGAATTTCTTCATCTTCACTTGGTGTGCTATGAAGTTCAGGGTTTAAGTAGTTTAACTATATTGAATCTAGGTGGCCTGCCTCCCACTGAGGCATCTGCCATTTTGGCAGGCTAAGTAAGCTATTTTCATAATTTTGCTTACTTTACTCCAGTTCATATACGTTTTTCCCATGCTTTTCTGAATTCTTCATATTATTTACAGTGAAAGAACACTAATTAATTTAATGTATCACAACTTACTTAGCAAATCCCAAATTGATGCGTATGTGTGCTGTTTCTAATTCTTTGTTGTCATAAAATGTCCTGCTGTCAGTATTTTGTTATAGTTCTTTCTGCCTGTCTGCTTCTAACCTCCCTGGGATAAGTTACCTAGCAGTAGACTATCTGCATCAAAGGATAAAGGGACCTTTCTGGTTTTGTAAGAATCATACCGTATAGATCACCACTTATTTCACCCTCTGGTCTTGGGAATATACAAGTATTTTTATTAATTTTTTTCAGTTAGTTTAGCTTATTCCTTTTCATTATTCCCCACTACTAGAGAAAAACTACAATAACAGCAATGAAAAATCCATTTTATTAAATGTACATAGTCAAACAAAACAGTTTTTTACATTGATTACTCAATGTTATTGATTATTCAGCAAGTATGCATTTAGCACTTACTATGTTCCAGGCGGTTAAAGTTCTTTCTCCCTTAAAGTTCCACTTCAGTAAAAGGTGATGCTGGGTTCTCAAAGGCTGTGACACAGAGCATAAATTCCTAACAATTTGGAATGACTTTTAACACCAATCCAGCGACAGACTTTGTGTATGTCATTCAAGAGCCAGCCTAGCAAAGTTCAGAGAGACTCATCACCAAAATGGGGTTGACCACTGGATGATGAAGTGCTTAGGCCATACAACTCATGAAGACCATCTACTAAGCAGTGGAGGAATTATGCATTAGTAGACATGAAATTGCATATCTTTTGAAATAGCATTGGTGTTCTTGTCAACTCAATATGCAGCAAAAGAAAAGTCAATTTTAAATACTGTAATTGAAATGAAGTTTGACCCCTATAAATCTTTAAAAAATGATATTGTCAAGACAAAGAGTTGGAAGAATTTGGTCTAAATGGCTATTGGTGCTTATTGCTTGGCCATCTCCTGAGGGAGGTGTTGTGGGAGACCTCTATGGAGCAAAAATTAGGCACTTGGAATAGTAGGTTAGTAAGTGCTCATTGGTTCAAAGCAGTGTGTGAGGACCCAAAGTTATTGTCTAGATTATGTCAAATTCTTGGTCTGTCTAATACCTTCAATAAAACTTAGATTTTTTTAGACATGCCAAAAATATTGCCACACTTATTTAAATGACTGAAATATAAAACATTCTCTCTCTCTTTTTTTTTGGCATTACATCATGAAGTGACTCAAAAGTATTGAGAACAAATTTAAACAAACATGCATTTACATGAGTGTTTTCCCAAGCCTCACAAGAAAATTAATATCATTTCTTTATATACTCGCACTTTGTATTTGACCCCAAATCCTCACCTTAGTCACTAGGTTTGTCTTCAGATGACTTTTAATTGCTTGCATATTCAGAGCAACACTTTACAGATGAAGATTTGTCACCACTGTCAGAAGAATGGGCTGCATGTTCTGAAGGCAATTACCCAAGATGAAATCCAGAAATGTTTTGAGTAATGTCAATCCCAATGAAGTAAATATCTGGTTTGAAGATGGCATCTCTCACTTGGATATATAATTTTTAATATGTTAAAAAATCAGTTATATGTATGCCTTGTATAATATGAGACGTTTTCACAAAGACTAGCAAATACAGCGAATTTTTAAAATAATATTTTACTTTGCCTATGTAGGGATAGCCAACCTAGATTCTTTAGAGTAGGTTAATTAGACAGTGACTTGATAAATTTTAGCCTATTTATGTAACCACAGAGTGGAAGAGTTGGAAGGAAACAGAAAGGCAATTTAGCCCAGTGTGTCTCAAATCAATTTGGCCACCCATTGGAAACTGACATATATTGATAGACTGTAAATACCGATTACCATCGTCATGGTGAAATCTAGAAATATGTTATACTCCTATGATAAATGAGGAGTGAAGAAATTTTGTAGCAAAATAGAGGAAATTCAGCCTGTTTTCATATTTGGAAAAGTCCCATTTAATAAGTATTTTTGATACATGATTTTATACTTAATATTTTAAGCAAAGTATCACTAGTATAACATGTTTCTCATGGAAAGGAATTTACATTGTCCAGAATGTTAGAGTTTTGCTTTAAATGGTTTGGGAAATGTTGGCTTAGTCTATTCCTTCATTTTGACAGATAGGGAAAACCAAGGTCCAAAGAGAGTAAGTCACTTGCCCAAGAATACACAGCACATTAGTGCCCGAGCTGGCACTAGACCCTTGTCTCCTGACTCAGTCTTCCTTCTTTCCCCTGAGCCACACTACCTCTCTGTGTGCCACTAAGAAGGGGTTTGCATTATTCTGGGTGCTGGAGTGATAGCCAGATTGTTGGCTGGACACATACATTAGGAATCCATTCTGTCCCAAGGGAAGCTTCCTTTGAGCATTGAGTTTTGCACAAAGCACAGAAAGTCTGGGAAGCGTGACAGGAATGAAGCTTTGCTAACATGAGAAGGAGAGTCGCTGGGAAACGGAGTCTTCTTGGCTCCTGCATGGGTTTCTCCTTGCAGACTTCATGTGTGTGTGTGTGTGTGTGTGTGTGTGTTTTCAGTAAAAGAGTGAAAACAGTTGGTAGCTAATATGGTCTCTGGCCTGAGTTTCATTAACCTTGGCTCTGCCTAGTGCTGCCCTCCAGCTCTTTAGAAATGTGGTCCCCAGAAGTGGCTGATCAGAAACATAGGGTGTAATGTCATCTGTGTTTGTGGAACTGTGTGAGAAGTTTGCTGGTTTTTCACGGAACTTAGGCCAGTCCTCTGTGTGGAGCATGTTTTTTATTAATGTCTTTCTCTGTGTTTCTGTCCCATAGGAGTTAAAAGAAGAATTCACTCGTATCCTGACAGCCAATAACCCACACGCTCCCCAAAACATCGTTAGATTCAGCTTTAAAGTAAGTGTCCTTTGAGCTGTCTGCTTGCAGCTTGTGTCAAAGGGAGTAGTTCCAGTACGTGATCATTTCATAGGGCAGAAAGATATAATGGATTTCAAAAACCCTTTAAATCTTGTAGTGTTAAGAACTTGGGATTTTATTAGGAATTGGCTTTCACTTTTCTTTTTTCAGTATTGGTTTTCCTTGTGGTCTTGTGCTGAGGAATTTTAAGAATTCCTGTTTTTTTTTTCTAGCAGCAAATTTATACTATAATGGTACCAGGCTGGATCACTTATAGACTTATAGAATTTTAGAGCAAAAAAGACTTTGAGATCCATTTATTTTACAGATGAAGACAATGGGAAGCTGCATGACTCAGCTGTGGTCATTTGTCTGGTTCATGGCCGAACTAGAACTAGTAATGATGATGGTGGTGATAGCTGCTAACATTGTTGTAAATCACCTGGTTTTCAAAGTGCTTTACATCCATTATTTCCTTTGGGTTTCCCAGTGGTCCTTAGAGGTCGGTATAACAGGTACAAGGATTATTTTCTTCATTTGATAGTTGAGCAAGCTGAGGGTCAGTAAGGCTAAGAGACTCTTCTATAGACCAATGGTCAGGAAGTGGCTAAGGCGCGGTTCAAACCCAGGCTTTTCTGACTTCGTCTAGAACTATGGTCTAGAGTGCCAACTCCCAGGCCAGTGCTCATTCTACTGTACTGTATTTCCTCCTACCGTTTCCATGGCTCCTAGGAATTCCCTACTTAGGAACTAATGTAAAAGTTTTATTTATGTGTATATGTGCATCCTATGTATGTTTATACATGTATGCATAAATAGGTACCATACTATGTACTATATATACATACGTTTGACTCTAAAATGATTCTCTATCCACTACACTGCTAGTTGCACACACACACAGACACACACCTATGCACACATATATGTGTGTATATGCATCTATGCACATGTATATATAGAGAGTGTTACCTAGCTGGACACATAGTATATATAATATATATGTTATATATAATATGTAGATTAGACATATACAGAGTGTGTGTGTGTGTGTGTGTGTGTGTGTGCACAGCTAAGTAATATAATTGATAGTGAACTAGAAAGACCTGAAATCAGATCCTACTGCTGATATGTGTCCCTGACTGTGTCATTTAACCTCTCTCAGACTGTTTCCTCATCCATAAAATAGAGATAATAGCACAGAATTGTGAGGATCAAATGAAATTATATATTTAAAACACCTTGCAAACCCTAAAGCACTGTAGAAATGCTAGGTTTTATTATTCCTTATTATATAATTATTATATTAATGTGTAATATTATTATTATTTATTATGTTATGCTACCTGTATGTTATACTAAAATTATTTTGATTGTAAATATAATGAGGATGCCCAGGTATTGTCCTGATAACTGTTCTCACTGTACAAACTGATTAGGATTTTGTTTTGGCATTGATGGCATCACCTTTGTACAAGATGTGGAAGCTTTGATTATGATGGCTGAGGAAGACTGTTTGGTTTGTTCAATACTTCCCAGTCAGGCTCCAGCCTCTGTTTCTAGTTTGATTACACACCCTCCATTCTGTATATTTCTTTGCACAGTAGTTTCTTTCTCTTGTCTCTGGGAATCTGGTAGATCCCTCCAAGGTTCAGCTCAAGTGTCATCTCTTTTTTGAAGGAGGCTTCCCTTATCCCCTCTCCTTGTTAGCACTTCCTGAAATCCCTTTGTATGTATTTTGTATGCCTTTTTGTATTGATTTGTCTGAGTGCACTTGATACAGAAGACTAAAACTCCTGCATTCAAGGTTCTGTGAATCCTATAAGGTATTTCCTGTGCATTTGTCAGAATCATCCAAGATTCTAAATAGGATGATTGTCATAAATAATTAATCATTATTATCAAGGAAGCCACAAAATGAGGAGTTATGCTTGTCAGACATGCTTGCCACTGTCATGGAAGATGCCCAGTTTAGATTTAAAGAAGGACTCCTTGTGGATATTGATCTGAACTTTAGATTTTAGATTCTAAAGGCTTCTGTTTGTGGACGATGTGCTGATTTCATCAAGCCTCAGGCCATTGCAGAGCCTCCTAAATGAAATCCATAACCCCTCAAAATAAAGTTTGGCCTACTTATCCACACATGCAAAATCAAATAGATGAAAAATGGTTTTTGTCCAGACCATGATTTCCAGTTGGGTAGACAAGCCACAGAGAAATTCCTTCTTGGAGGAATACTGGAGGTCTTTGAGCAGAAGGGTGACAGTGTGATCTATGGATTAGGAAGGTTATTTTGGCAACTGTGTGAAGAACACATTGGAGGGAACAGAGGAAAATAGCAGTTAGGAAGTTATTAAAAGAATAAAAATAAGAGGTGCGGGAATGAACTAGGATTGCAGTGCAAATGGAGAGAAGACAATAGATTTTAAAGTGTTATGTTATGAAGGTTAAATTGATAGCATATGGCAACTGAATGAGGGAGAAAGAAGTCAGAGATAAAAGAGATTTCAAGTTTGAATGATTGGGAAAATGGCAGAACCATCAACAGAAATAAAGATGTTGAGAGGAAGGCAGCTTTGAGAAGTCAATTAATTCAGTTCTGGGCATGTTAAGTTAGAGATGCTGATGGTACTACCAGGAAGGACACCCCTGACTCAGGTAGTTCAGCTTCAATATTGGAATGAATGAGACATTTGTAGACTATCTAACTGTTAGCAGGAGTTTTACTTAGCCGTAGTATGGAAAGGATACGTTATTAACTAGGTTGCAATTTCCCTACTTCCATGTTAGTCATGTTGGTCTGCTGGTTAGGAGCCTGAGGAAAGAACTGCTACCTCCTTATGTGTTGGCTTTTTGTACTTGGGTTATGAGGAAGCTACAACATCAATCCTCTGTCTCTAAGATGGTTTCAGTTTCTTTTAAAGAAAAACTAGCCTATACCTACCAAATATATATTGCTTCCACCACAAAGGTCCCACACAGGCATTTAGATATGTAGGACTAGAGTTCCGGGTAATGATTAGGACTGTATATTTAGATTTGAGAGTCATCTACAAAGAGGTGATAATTGAACTGATTGGACCAGATGAGAATATCAAGGGAAAGGGTTTAGAGAAAGGAGAAGAGATAAGGGAGATAAGAAGATAAGATGAAGCTTTGGTGAACCCCCACACTAAAGGGACAAGAGAAAAACAGAAGAGATAGGGAAGGAGCAGTCAAAACTAGGAGAACAATTTCATGGAAGTCAAGGAAGGAAAGGCTATCCAGGAGTACGAGGTGGTTGATGGTATCAGAATTCAATCCTTTGCAGGGAACGTTTCTCTTCACAGGAAATCCACATAGAAAGAGCTAAATCTCACACATGTTCCAGGGACAGAAAGGAAAAGAGAGGACAGAGTCTCTCCTTTTAAAATCTACCATGAGTGTGGTTTTTCCTAGGACAGTGATCAGTTCATTTTGATGTAATCTCTCCCCACCCCCATCCTTTAACCATCACAGTGCCTAGGGTTTGCTATGTCATCTTCAAGCACTAAGCCTTATGATGTTTTTCCACGTTCATCACCTTGGAGCTCAGTGGGTGCAGACCCATCAATCACCATGCATACTCCATGGAGTCATACTCCAATCCAACTTACTTGACAAGGACAATAGGTTGGAGGGAGGGTGAGGAAGTATTATAGTATCAGAGAAGAATAGTGAAAAATAAGGCAATATAATTGTCCCTGTAGGCAGGGAGTGAGGAGTCAGTAGATGGGGAAAAAGTGAAGATGAGAGAAGGAATGACTGATGGGCAAGCCAGTTTTGGAAGAAACAGGAGGCAAAATTAAGAGCAAAAGTGGAGAGCTGTCTAATCTGTCTTCTACCTTAATATCTATAATAGTCAACAATAGCGAGGAATGCTCAGACAGATGACCCTCAGGGGCTATATGATGCTGAATCATCATGGAAAGATTCCATTTTTTTCATGTCTTGCTTACTAAGGCAAGGGGTAGATTAAAATATTTTAGAAAGAATATAGCTTCCCTACTACATAAGTAGTGCAGAAAGAAGCTGCTGATCAGTTGAGTTATAACAGTGTTGCTGTTAAAGGAATTTTATGTCCATAGCCTTCATTATAATAGAATTTCCTATAACATGATGGGCAGGCTGTTAACACCCAGATTCTATTTGGTCTGGATGTACTTAAAGATTACAAACTCACAGTTATTTAGAGCAAATGGACTCATTGTGGATCAACAGGGATTGCAGCATGAAATGAATAGTGACTGAAAGCATTCAGGTTTCAAAATGTATTTTCATATAAGCCCAAATGTTTGTGTTTGTTGGTAACTTGATAATTTTAAAAAGCAATTATGATTATATCAATTATCAATCGATTGATTGTGTCAATTATAATCAGACTCCTGCCCCTTATTCTTACTAGCAGTGTCTCCTTGAGTGAGTCACTTAACCTCTCTGCCTCAGTTTCCTCATCTGTACAATGGGGATAATAGTACCTGCCTTACAGGGCTATTGTGAGGATCAAATGAGATAGCATATGTCCTGCATTTCTTAGGACTTCAAGCTAGGTATCATAAGTGAGGGGTTGAGGATTGGCAGGAAGAGAATAGGAGTAGTGGCAGCTAGGTGACACAGTGTATAGAGTATTAAATTGGAATTCAAATTCAGCCTCAGACCCTTACCAGCCGTGTGACCCTTGGCAAGTCACTTAACCTTGATTGCTTCCCCCCACCACGAGTGGTAGTAAAAGATGGCAGAGGAGTTGAGGCTGGAAGGCAATGTTGAACAGGTAAAGGATGCAAAGAAAGGAAAATGAGTCCAGCACAAGAATAATGGACACGGAAAATGGGGGGAGGGGCTTATAAGTACTATAAGTTTTGCTGAGCATGAAGTTAGGAGGAGTAAGAAAGAGGAGAAGACAGAAAGATACTATAATCAGAGGGAAAAATTCTGAGCACAGTATCAAGAAAGAGATATCTTATACGTGATAAGAAAAGATGTAGGCTATGTATATCCCTGTATCAGTAAGCACCCCAACATACACAGGGGGATCTGCTGTCACAGGTTCTTAGATCTCCATTCATAAAAGGAAAGGCAACTTTTTAGGGGTTAACAATCACTTTAATCAAGCACATGTATCAGTCCTTTAACCAAGGCTATATATCATTCACCTATTTCAGGAGAATCAGAGAAAATATAGAGAAATTAAAAGTCAACAGACATGCTTCCAAAATGTCTGATCATTAACATACATACATCTTTACCAGAGAGAGAACATCTGGGTTTCTCAAAGCTTGAGGGGTAGGGGTGGCTCCATAGCGGTTTCCAAGAGTCCTCTTCTGGTCAAACAAACACTTCTAGTTAGTAAGCCCCAAAGTAAAACCTCACCCTCAGAGTATTTATACACTCTTTAGAGCCAGAGGGTATAACCCTCTGATCGAGTGCCTCAACAGAAAAAACAAAAAGGTACTTGGAACCCTCCTACAAAATAATTCCCCTAATCAAGCTTCCCACATCAATGAATGGGAAAGAGCCTCCTCAGTCACATTCAAATAGACACATTATACTTCTTGATTATATTAAAATAAGAACAGTAAAAGATCTTATTTTACTTGCCATTAAATCCCTGTGAGAGATTAAAGTAGGGTGTGAAACTCTAAGTCATGGGAGTTGAGGAGGCTGAACATGGAAGCCAGAGTGTTTGAGGTGACATCATCAGATATATTGAAGTACCCATGTACTAGAGCAGGGATTAGGAGAGAATAAACTTTAATAGGTACATAGAGTTAGAGCTGGAAGGGACCTAACCTCTTATTTTACAGATGAAGATAACAGGTCCATGACAATTAAGTGAATGGTCCAGCTAGAAAACAGCTAGAAAGTGTTTGAGACAAGATTCAAACTCAGGTCTTCCTCACTCAGAGACCAGCACTCTATCCATTACACTGTGCTACTTAAATCATGTTGATCATCTAACCAGCAGACAATCTTAGGAGACTTGGATTCAAATCTTAGCTGTGATGCTTACTGTGTGATTGTGCACAAGTCCCTTAGTTTCTTGCTACCTCAGTTTTCACATTTTATAAAATAACTACATCAGTGCTTGCATTAGCTACCTCATGGTGTTGTTGTGAGGAATATTATATAAATGAAAATTATTAACAGATTTTCCCTTTCCATGTAAAGATTCCCTAGGCTATGGCAATAATGTATTTTGAAGGCTGATCTACTAGCCAAGTAATTGGGCCAGTTCCTTGGCTAAGAATCTGCCAGGCAGAAACTCCACCTACCCTGAGAATGTTTTAGTTTCTAGCTCCTGTAAAACTGTAGTTTTTAGATCCTGTAAAATCATGAACTTAGTTATAAGGGGAGAAGATATAGAGAGGCAAAGAGGCTATAATATTAATTATGTTAAAAAGAGTTAAAAATCCTTCCCACCCATCAAGGGGCCTGCCCATTAAGGGAAATTTGATTAGGGGAGATTTGTTTTGTAGGAAGACCCACACCTTTTGTTAATTTCTAAGGAGGATCTCATTCTCAAGGGTTGTGATGCCCTCTGCCTCTGAAAAGTGTATAAATACTCTGAGGGGAGGTTTTGTTTTTGGACTTGCTCATTGGACCTGTTTTTTTGGCCAGATTAGACTCTGGGGAGCCTCTAAGGAACACCCTGCCCCTCCTTGAAAAACCCAATGTTGGTGCTTCTCTCTCTGGTAATTATGTATTGCTTATTGTCAAGACAGCTGGAAGCCCTGTCGGTCTTTATTTTTCTGTATTTTCCCTGAAGTTCAGGGTGCTGACTTTTTCCCTTAAACTAAGTGAATACTATATATGCTCAATTAAAGTAGATTGTTGACCCTCAAAAGTTGCTTTCCTTTTAGAAAAGCACATCTAAGAACCTGTGGAGCAGGGCCTCTTGTGTACGCTGGAGTCCTTGCTGTGACAGAGGACTTTTTTCCTCGTAGAGGGACCATAGTTTGTACCTTTCTAAATCCCAAGTAGGAGAATGGTAATAATTTTATAGTAGTGAGCCCTACACTAATAGAATAAATGGCATTCCTTGCAAACAAATGTAACACAAGTGCTCAGAAAAAATTCAGTTCTGTACAGATGGACCAGGGTTAGTCTTGGGGAACGTCTTTCTAATGAGATTGATATAACTTCTGTCTTGACTCCACCAAGAAGAGGGTTACAGGTCTCATCTGAATCCATCTCATTTCTGGCTCATCTGTATGTGAATTCCAATCAGTTCACCCACAACCAAATAGATTAGCAATAACTATTTTGAACACCAATCATATATCATGAACATATAAGGACATAAATGAGAATGACTTCTGAATCCAAAAGCAGGGTAGCCAGATCATTCTCCCCTCTCCCTTCCCAGTGGTAACAGTCCCCCATCCACATATACACTTACAACACCAATTAGGCAAGTCTCATAGTGTGAATGGAGCTGGAGAATAACTTTTGCTTCATAGGACAAATAATAATAAGTTTCCAAAAAAAAGAGAGAATGCCTATATGCAAATGAGGCATTGAATTTTTCTTTTGTGAAAATGGAAATGTCCCTTGGTGGCAGAAAAGCACCTTGTCTTTCATTTAAAGTTCTGTATTCCTCCTCCTCTGTCTGTAGAAATTGTAATGAAGTTATGCTGTAGATTTATTTACTCAAGCATTCTTTTATGGCATCATTTCCAGAAACCATTTAGAAATATTAAGTCTGAATAGCAGTATACAAACATCTTATCTTAGATTATCTTATTGATTATTCTAAGACTTATAACCTAAAATTGTTCAAGTTCTTCAGGAAAGAACGCCAATCACCACCATCCAAACATAAGTATTTGAGAGGAGAAAAAACAAAAAAGCAACCATCCCCTTCTCTTTCATTCTCTAGGTTAAAGTAACAGGATGATGTAATAGTAAATGCTTTCTTTTCCTATGAAACTTTCCTGGAAACCTTCTCAGGCTATTAACACACTAGGATGGCAAATTGGCCCATTAATAAAGCTCTTCAATGGATCGGAAGCTGAGCCAGAGAATGCCTGACCCCTAGAGCCAGCAGCTTGGCTCATGCCCAACGTTGGTCAGTGTTTTGGACCATTTTGCATAGAAACAAAGCGTAGCAAATTGACCAGACTTTGCCCTTCTGCGCACCGCAACACCCTGTCTCTATCAAATCAGATAATTTACGTAAAGCACTTTGCAAACATTAAAGCACTACATAAATATCAGTTGTTAGAAATATTACTATCGACTACAGTCAGGCAGACTGATTCCTAACTGACAAGAAATCCAGTGGCTGTCCAGCACAGTTCACAGAGGCCCTCAGCTATGGCCTTTCTTTTAGATTAAGGAAGAACAGGCCAAGGTGAATTGTGTGGTTATCTGCAAGGTTTTCATTTTGAAGATTTTATTTCAGAGTAGAAAATAATAATAATGAAGAGGCCTGGCCCTTTTCAACAAGAAACTGAATGCATTTTTCCCATTCCCAGTGAATAAAAGCAGGATCCCACATGGCCATGACTGGCAAATGGGGACTCTATCGGGATGCAGTTTGTCAACTCTTCATACGGTATTTCAAACACCTTATCTGCACATGCGTTTCAGATGGGAGCCTTTAAAAAGCACTCAGTTCCTTTTTTATTCATAATATTGTTTGTTTACATTTCCTAACAAGGGAGGCGGCAGTGGTGGTGGTGGTAATTTGAAATTGTTGGAGTAGAAGGAGGGGTTGGCTCTCAATGTCATAGGGAAGTTCTCCTGGCAATCCCCACACTGCATCATCTCTCTTCTGATGGGGTAACTTATAAGCAGGGGCAAGGCCATTTTTTAGGGAGCCTGTACTCTGAGACTTAGGATTCCTAAGGCTCTGTTTCTTTCAGATCCCTTGTAAATAGGATGAGAATTCAGATCTGTTGGCTACCCAAACTGATTCTTTTGTTTGTTTGTATTACATTGTATATTCACTTTTTTTTCAAGTGATTTCCAATGTGTAGCAGACTGTTTCAGTTACTGATTCTTAATGTTCATTTATTCCAATAGAAATCAGTGAGTTTTTTCACTAGACTCCCCAGTGTATCTGTTTAGATCAGTAACTGGTCATTCTAACCCTCCCAGCCCACCACCCCACACACTTTCTACCCCAACACCCCATTTCAAAGGGATTAGTATCCTTTCTACCAGCACTAGGCTGGGTGAGATTTCTTTGGTTCAGCCACACGTGGCAGAGTACATTTTGAAAGATTCAGGAGTGAACTTTCAGTCAGTACAAGGGAACTTCCACAATCACTGAACCTCTGTCCCACGTCTCCCACTGGAGGCCACAAACTTCTTATTCCTTTTTGATTCTCTGAACCAAATTATTTCCTTGGGTTCAGAGATCTGATGACCCATACCCTTCTGCCACTGCCATCCTTTCTTAACGTGCCCACTTCTCGCCCATCCACATCCATCTTTCCCTTCTACTGAATGTCTTCATTTACAACAAATTTCAGAATTCTGTTTTCTAGGCTTCATAAATGCACGTATACAAATGCATAAATATTACCGGCATCAGATGATTAAAATTATATTTAAAAGAAGTCCACCCAATCCCAAACTGAATGACAACGCCTGTCTCTGTGCATTTGTACAAACTGTTCCCTGTGCTTGGAATGAATTCCCTTTTCATCTCTTATCTCTCAGAAATTTGTATGCTGGAAACATAAAACAAGTGGCCCTTGGAGACAGACATACCTGTAAGCTGAACGGGCTTTCACGTTTAATCTGTATAATTAACATTTTCTCCATCCCTTTCTTAAGTCTAGACATCCAGTGAAGCATCATTTCAAGCCCTGATGTGTAGCATTTGTTCATTTCCAGGGTGTAAATACCTACTCTGACAGTGTAACAACTGGCCTTTCCTAAGCTAATCAGAACAAGCTCTAGCTCACCCCTGCTCCGAATGCTTGTGTTTTTGTATGACCCAACTTGGATGCAGTCTAGCCTTCTCTGGTCCCCCTGGCTATTCATATTTTTTCTGTCCTCAATTTTCCTTGCACTATTTTCATATGTGCATATCTCCTCTCTCCCTAGAACTACGTAAGCAAAGGACTGTTTCAGTTTTGTCTTTGTATCCCCAAATATAGTACAATGGCCTTGCACAAATTAAGGGCTTCATTTTTTTGGATTGAATTGAATCAAGTTAAAATAAGGAAAAGTAAATTAGCTTGATTCACTTAAAATTGCAATTCCATCCATTGCCCAGATCACCTACAAGCAAAATTAAAAAAAAAATAACCCCTTTTTTGTATGTCTCAGCACCCCACAGAGGTGAAGTCAGACTGCTATGAACATCAAAGACAGCCTTGAAAGGGAAAAGAAGAGGGATCCTGAAAAGACACCAGGCAGCCTGAGAGGAAGGGTGGAGACAGTGATGGTTACCAGGTAGCCAGCCCCAGCATTGCTTTGCCTGAACATAGACTTTTTTTTTAAAGCAATTGGCAGAGCTTATCCTGTTGACCCTTACATAACTGATTTCTTGCCTTAAGTATGGCTCAGCTTGAAGGTCTGATAACTGTAGAAACCAACATCTGTGGCCTTGGGCTGTTTGAAATTGGACAACTATTTGAAAGGTAGCCTATTCCAAATATGACTGCAGTCTTATGGAACATATCTGTAATGGTATATGAACAAAAAGATCAGTGATGCATTTGTGGATTAGGAAAGAATTCCCACCTGCCCTTGGGGAGCCAGTCTATTAGAAATGATTCCAGGAAAGATGATAAACTGAGAAGTGTGCTTTATGTATTACCATTGGATGTGTAGCCCCCACATTCCTGATGGCTTTTTAAAATGGTGTTCTTATTTAATGGGCCAAAGGGATCCCTGACTGGGAGAGATGAATCTGGGGTTGTCTTCCTGCTTAGTTGACCGTAGGCATGGCAGCACACCATGTCATTATCCTTGTGTAGAATTGTGCCCTTTTCTGGGGTTCTTTGAGGTTCAGTGTCTGGAATCGTTGCCATGGAGTTAAGGACAGTGAGATGGACCTCCCATCTATTCAAACCATTTAAGTTTCTTTGCTATCTTGGGGGACAAGAATCTTTACTTTCATGGGCCAGAAAGGGGCATTCCTAAGGCCAAATTGTTGACAAAGAAAGCAAAGCAGAGTTTGAGTAAATTCAAGCCAAGAGAAAACAATGTCCTTCTGAATTACTTAGGTATGACCTAAGATGACTCTCCTAAATAAAGCAGGATCAGTGCTGAGATTTGAGACACTGGACTGGAGGTTTGCTCTGAAATGTAAAATAAACTATTTATATAATTACTGTTAGAATTTATAGTCATCATTATTTCGCCCTAGAGTTTCTGACTAGTGACAAAAGTACAGACATGGCAATCATGAGAAATCGCTTCTAGCACGCCTCTGTGACTAACTTGGGCAATTCACTTAACCTCATTCTCATTTGTTAAAGGGGTTGTACTGATGATTGCTAAGCTTCTTTCTACCTCAAAACACTGATAATCCTAATATTCCTTCTTAGTGTGAGAAAAACCTGATAAGCAAAGGCAATGGCAGGACAGAAGAAGGGTAGGGGCTGAGTGATCAGGAGAATGGTGGTATCACAAACATAAACAGGGAAGTCAGAAAGAGAAGTCATTGTTGGAGAAAAGAGAGTGAGTTTAGTTTTGAACTTGGAGGCACCAATAGGATCCATGAGTAGAGATGAAGAGCTGGAACTGGAATGAAGATCTGGAGCTAAGGAAAGGTCAAAACATGGATTTGGGATCCGTATGCATAGGGTTGGTCACTGAAGTCATAGGAATGGCATTTTGATATGACATGATTTTGCCAACCTTTTTACTCTTATAATTGCTGGAAAGCCACATAAATACAGTGGCTTAATAGAGTCCTTTTCCTCCCTCCCCACCCTCCACCCCCTTCATGTTAAAATGCTTCTACCAGGGATATTGGTCCTTTCTAGTTGGTAGCAATTGATTTGCATTTGAAAGTGTAATCAGGGTCAGAAAATTAACTTGGTGAAAATCCTGCTGCAACTCTTCACATTTACATTTTTTTTTCTTTTCTCTTTCAACAAAAGCCCTCATTGCTGCTCAATTTATTAACAATAAACTCTAGCTGAGCATCTTCTCCTTGGAATGCTCTAGTAAGAGACCTAAAATCACTCTGCATGGTGCTGGTCCTAGGCTTAAAATCTTACACTGAATAAAACTTGAAAAAATCAATTTCCTTTCCTGTGGTATTTAAATTGTTTTCTAGGCAATGGAGCTCTGTATGAGTCACTGGATCTGAAAATCTTTTTGAGTGAGAGGCAATGTGACATACTGCAAAGAAGACTTGTGTTTGTTCCTGGTTCCACCACTTATTACGTGTGTTACCTTCAATGATCTGTCTGAAGCCTTAATCTTCTCATCTAGAAAATGAGAATTAATAATAGTACTTGCACTTCAAGGGTTTACTTCAAGGGTTATGTTGATAATCAATTAAAATAATGTAGACAAAGTTTGTATAGGAATACCAGTTATCATCACCATCACCGTCACCGTCATCATCATCATCGTCGTCATTGTCGTCATTTTAGGGTGGAAAGAACCGAGAAGAGCCTATTTTCTCAAATGGTTGTGAGGATCTGGGCGTGAAAACATTCTGTAACCAAAAAAGTATTCTGGAAATGTAAGCAATTATTCTATAGTAGTCATTGCATTAAAGATCAACCTTCCCTGTCTCCTGAGTGAAATTAATCCATTCCATGGTTTAACTGACCTATGGAAAAGTTGAATGCATTGCTACTGGCATTTCTTTGGTACTCCTTCTTGAATACCTTGATAAAGAAACAAATCTTCCCTTTGCTAATAGCAAACAATAATGGCAACTAGGCAGTACATTAGATAAAGCACTGGACTTGGAATCAGGGAGATTCGTTCATGAGCTCAAAACTGGCCTCAGACACTTACTAGCTGCGTAACTCTGGGCAAGTCACTTAACTCTGTTTGCCTCAATTTCCTCATGTGTAAAATGAGCTAGAGAAGGAAATGGCAAACCACTCTTATGTCTTTGTCAAGAAAATCCTAAATGGAGTTAGAGTGAGTTAGACATGACTGAAATAAAAAGACTGTTCTGAGGTTTGAGATCACTTTACAAATATTATTGCATTTTATCCCCACAACCATTATGGGAGGAATATCCTGAGAGGGAGGTGATATTGTTATCCTCGTTTTGCAGATGAGGAACTGAAGCACAGAGGGGTTAAATGATTTGCCTATGGCCACACAGCTAGAGTAATAGTTTGAAGTTGTATTTGATCTCAGTGGTATGGAGTCCAAGAATGCTTAATCCTCTCTACCACTCTCCTCCACAGTAGGTAGCAAGGAAATTAGCAAAAAGTTCTAAGGATGTAATCATACTTAACTTTGACTTTGTATTAATGATTAGAGATTATGCCCCCTGTCTATAAGTATTCCCCCAGGGTTTGTTCCAGGCTATGCTCTTTTCTCTCTCAATGACCTTGTCAGTTCCTCCTCCGCACTGATACAGCCCAGGTCTATATGCATCTATCCCCTTTTTCTCCTATGAACTTCAGTCCTACCTTCCAGTTGCTTATTGGACGTTTCAAACTGAACATTCTGGAGGCATTTCAAATTCAACATACCTAAAACAGAATTCATTCTCTCCTCCATTCTACTCTGCCTCCAAACCCACCCTTCTTCCAAATTTCCAAATTTCCCTGTTTCTTCCCCCAACGCGTCATGGTTTTTCAGTATCTTAGGTTCATGAACTTTTGCATTATTCTCAACTCCTCCCTCTCACTCCACATATCCTATCAGTTGCCAAGTCTTCCTGCTTTATAACATCTGTTTCAGCCCCTTCTCTCCACTCACCACCATGGTTCAGGCACTTATCACCTCTTACCTAGATTATTTAAGTGAGTTCCTAACTGGTTTTTCTGCTTCAAGTAGTTCCTTGCTCCATTCATCCTCCAAAATCTTGCCCAGGTGACTTTCCTTAAATACAAGTCTGATAATATCACTCTCTTACTCAACAATCTACAATGGCTTCCTATTGGATTTTGAATCAAATGTAATTTCTTCTCTTTAACTTACAAAGCCCTTTATAACTTGGCCCTAGTCTGCCTTTCCAGCTTCACTGCACATTGCCATACCTCCTGTACTTTGAGATATAGCCAAACTTGACTTCTCTCAATTTCTTGCACATCACCCTTTACTTCCTATCTCCAAACCTTTACATTGACCATCTCCCATTCCCAGAATGCCCTCCCTCCTCCTCTTTCTCCCTCTCTCTTTCCTCTTGCTCTGCTTCCCTCAGTCTTAGAGAGTCTTCTTTCTCCTAGGCATAATAACTCAAGTACCACTTTCTATATAGGAAGCCTTCCCTTTTCCCCTTAAAGTTAGTACTCCTCCCTTTTAAACTACCTTGTATTTAACTACTTTGAATATATTTTTATTTATTTACTTGTTATCTATGCTGTACATATTTTATATGTCTTATTGTCTCTAGTATTAGAATATAAGCTTCTTGTGAGTAGGGATTGTTTTATTTATTTTATTTGTAACACCTGGCATGGTACCAGGCACACCAATCTGACACGCTACATGTCTGGCCCATGTCCTTGGGTATCAAAACATTATTGACATTTTCTGACTAATAAAAGTTTTGCTATATTTGCTTTGGGAAATAAATGTGAACTCAATTCTCTTCCCCTCCCCTTCCCTCATAAAATATTGAACCTGCTGATCTGACTCAGTGTTCTCTCTCCTTAGGAAGGAACATATAAACCTATAAGTTTTGTAGACCAACTAGCAGTCCACTTCAGCTTGGTTGGGAACATGATCCCCAAAGACTCAGATGAAGGCAGAAGGCAAAATTACCGAGCTGAAATGGCACCAGGTAAGCTTCTTAGTCAACTTAGAGACAGCTGTGAAAATGATAGATTCCCTATTCTTCAACAACTCTCGAGCAGAAACATGGAGTCTGCTTCAGGTATAGCAAAATGGAAGCATCTGATTTTCCTTTCCTTGAATGAGAAGTACCAGAACTTTCAGGGCTACCCTTTGATGGCTCTAACAGCAACAGCAACTTGTCAAATGTTCATGGACATAAACCAGTAGAAAGGCATAAGTTTGAGCAATATGAGCTCAAGGACTCTCAAATGGGTAGAGTTCAATCAAATGTCTTTTCTTTCTTTTTTAAAGAAGGTTCTCAGGAGGTTGAGGAGGTACAGCCTTCAGAAGCAGAAGGTGGTGGTGGAGAAGGTGAAGAAGGTGGAGAAGGCGGTGAAGGTGGAGAAGGTGAAGAACCAAAGGAAGCAGGAAGCCAAGGGGAGGTTCCGGTAAAGTATTTGGTTCCAGACCTGTAGATGTTGGAGCTCAAGTGAGCAGAGCAGCTTTCAGACTGAACAGACTCATTTTATAGATGAGGACACCCAGGAAAAAGAAGTGTCTCACCCAAGGTTCCCTAGATAATTAGGGACAGTACTAGAACTTCAATACACACTGATTCTCTTGGGAAAATCTTTTAAAGTGGAAAAAAAAAATGAATTTTATGTGTTGCTTATACCTGGGACTGTGTTCTAAGTTATACATGCATCAAATAAAACCACAGCTTACTGGATCACAAGATGCACCTATTGAAGATGAATCCCTTTTTCAAAGATCTGGGATTTGGTCAGTCTGGATATTCTCCCTTCTGACACAAATTGAAAGCCTTTTATGAGCTAGGAAGCTATAGTTCAAGAATTTCTCTGGCCAAAAAATATCCAGCACCCTACGGCCAATCTGGTAATAAGCTCCCATGCATTTAGCCCTAGTGGGCCGTAATCAAAGCTTTTCAGCATGATGTGGGATCTGTCAGTTTGCATTTTACTAGCATAACCTCCGTGCCATGACAAAGCCTCAGAGTAGGCTTTGTCTAGATATAATAGCCATTAATTAAACATAAGAAATTATACTTTTGCTTGCCATCTATGGATATGGGAGAGCTTGGGGTGGGGGGAAGTATCATTCAGGTGGCCAAGATTGCTTTAAAAAGCTGTCCAGGGAAATTAAATTGACTTATTCTTATTCAGTTAACATTTACTGAATGTCAGCAGTATGTATGAGATACCATGCTGGGTGGGCAAAGTGGGTAGGGGGGTGGATGGTTCAAAGAAGAGAGAACTACAAGACTCACAGTTATGCAGAAAAGATAAGACACAAATACAAATGACTGAAACAAAGCAGAAGATGAAAAGTGTCATCAGAGAAGTAAAAGCATAGTGCAATGAGAATTCTTAGGAAGGAGCTATTTAAAACAGAGGATCTTAATCTTTTTTTGTGTGTCATGGATCCCTTCTGTAGTGCAGTGAAGACAATGAATCCATCTTCAGAATAATGTTTTGAAATGCTTAAAATGAAATGCATAGGATTATACAATGGAAACCAATGATATTGAAATAAGATTATTAGCAGCAACCAAGCATAATTCCAGAGAACTGATGCTGAAATAGTCTACCTTTCTCCTGACAAAGGCAATGGCCTCAGGGTACAGATTGACACAAGGCTAATGAAGAAATTTGTTTTGCTTGTCTATGTGTATTTCTTCCCCCTCCCAAAAAAAAAAAAATGAGAGGGAAGTGGGAGGGAGAAAAATTAAGTGAAATAAGTTAAAAATGAGAAATATACTTATCAATACACATACATATATATGTATGTATGGGCCTATTAACTTATTATATATGTATGTATGTGTATATATATAATATATACACATTTATATACATATATATGTGTATATATATGTGTATATATACATATATATGTATATATATATAGGTTGGTTGTTGTCCTTCATCTTCAAGGAGGACCAAAATGACATCACTATGGATAAAGTGAAGTTTCAATGTGTCCAACTGTGGCTGATGGGACCAACATGAGCTTGGAATGCTTTACCACAGGTTGGACACAGATAATCCGTGTGAATATTTGGGGTGGATATCCCAAATTTGCACATCTTGTGCTTACTTTGTGTTGCCTCAATTCTGCTTTGCTTAAAGAGCACAGCACTCTTTCTGATGTGGACGTGTCATGCTGAGCAGTCCTGTGCCAGTGTCTCCCTTGTTGCACAGTCAAATCCAAAGTTCTTGAGAGAGACCTTGAAAGTGTCCTTGTATCATTTCTTCTGGCCACCATGTGATCACCTGCCCCATGCAAGTTCTCCCTAAAATAGCCTTTTTTTTTATTTTTAAAATTTTATTTTGTTTTCAACATTCATTTCCACAAAATTTTGAGTTCCAAATTTTCTCCCCATCTCTCCCCTCCCTCCACTCCAAAACACGTTGCATTCTGATTGCCCCTTCCACCAGTGTGCCTTCCCTTCTAACACCCCTCCCTTTCCTTATCCTCATCTTCTTTCTTGTCCTGTAGGGCAAGATAAATCTCTATACCCCATTACCTGTGTTTCTTATTTCTCAGTTGTATGCAAAACCAATTCTCAACATTGGTTCCTAAAACTTTGAGTTCCAACTTCTCTTCCTTCCTTCCTCCCCACCCATCCCTACTGAGAAGGCAAACGATTCAATATAGGCTATATATGTGTAGTTTTGCAAATGACTTCCATAATACTCATGTTGTGAAAGACTACCTATATTTCCACCCATCCTATCCTGCCCCCATTTCTTCTATTCTCTCTTTTGACCTTGTCCCTCCCCAAAAGTGTTTACTTCCAATTGCTCCCTCCTCCCATTTGCCCTCCCTTCCATCATCCCCACCCCCTACCCTGCTTATCCCCTTCTCCCCTACTTTCCTGTAGTGTAAGATAGATTTTCATATCAAATTAAGTGTGCATGTTATTCCTTCCTTGAGCCAAATGTGATGAGAATAAGCTTCACTTTTTCACTCTCACTGCCCCACTTTTCCCCTCCATTGGAAAAGCTTTTTCTTGCCTCTTCTGTGAGAGATAATTTGCCCCATTCCATTTCTCTCTTTCTCCTCCCAATATATTCCTCTCTCACCTCTTAATTTTATTTTTTTAGATATGATCCCTTCCTATTCAACTCATCCTGTGCTCTCTGTCTCTCTGTCTTTCTCTCTCTGCCTCTGTGTGTGTTTGTGTATATGTGTATAATACCTCCAACTACCCAGATAATGAGAAAAGTTTCAAGAGTTACAAATATTATCTTTCCATGTAGGAATGTAAACAGTTCAACTTTAGTAAAATCAACTTTGTGATTTCTCTTTCCTGTTTACCTTTTCATGCTTCTCCTGATTGTTGTGTTTGAAAGTCAAATTTTCTTTTCAGCTCTGGTCTTTTCAACAAGAATGCTTGAAAGTCCTCTATTTCATTGAATGACCATTTTTTCCCCTGAAGTATTATACTCAGTTTTGCTGGGTAGGTGATTCTTCTTTTTAATCCTAATTCCTTTGACTTCTGGAATATCCTATTTCAAGCCCTTCAGTCCCTTAATGTAGAAGCTGCTAGATGTTGTGTTATCCTGATTGTATTTACACAGTACTCAAATTGTTTCTTTCTAGCTGCTTGCAATGTTTTCTCCTTGACTCTGGAATTTGGCTACAATATTCCTAGGAATTTCTCTTTTTGGATCTCTTTCAGGAGGTGACCAGTGAATTCTTTCAATATTTATTTTGCCTTCTGGTTCTAGAATATCAGGGCAGTTTTCCTGATAATTTCATGAAAGATGATGTCTAGGCTTTTTTTTTGTTCATGGCTTTCAGGTAGTCTCATTTTAAATTGTCTCTCCTGGATATATTTTCCAGGTCAGTTGTTTTCCCAATGAGATATTTCACATTATCTTCTATTTTTTCATTCTTTTGGTTTTGTTTTATAATTTCTTGGTTTCTCATAAAGTCATTAGCTTCCATCTGTTCCATTCTAATTTTTAAGGAACTATTTTCTTTAGTGAGCTTTTGAACCTCCTTTTCCATTTGGCTAATTCTGCTTTTTAAAGCATTCTTCTCCTCATTGGCTTTTTGGACCTCTTTTGCCAATTGAGTTTATTAGCTTATTTTTAAAGGTGTTGTTTTCTTCAGCATTTTTTGGGGTCAAGCTGTTGACATGCTTTTCTTGCATCTCTCTCATTTCTCTTCCCAATTTTTCCTCCACTTCTTTTACTTGATTTTCAAAATCCTTTTTGAGATTTTCCATGGCCTGGGACCATTGCATATTTATTTTGGAGGTTTTGGATGCAGAAGCCTTGACTTTTATGTTTTCCTCTGATGGTAAACATTGTTCTTCCTGTCATAAAGGATGGGAGAGAATACCTGTTCACCAAGAAAGTAACCTTATGGAGTCTTATTTTTTTCCCTTTTTTGGGCATTTTCCCAACCAGTTACTTGACTTTTGGATCCTTCATCAAGAGTAGGGTATAACATTGTGGGGACCTGTAAGTTCTCAATTCCTCCTAGGAAATGCACAATCAATGGAGAGGAGTTTACTCAGGAGCCTCTGTCTCCATTATGCCCCAGGATCGTGCTCAGGGCTGAGATTCAGATCAGCTGCTCAGTTCCGCCAGGGGCATAAGCTGAGCAGCTCCAACCATGGGCCCAGGCTGCTGCCATGGCCACTTGTTGCTGCTGCTGCTGCAGCTCCTGCCATTGCTGCCCCAGCAGCTGCCTGGACCTAGGACTAGCAGAAGACCCTGTTTCCTTTTTGCTCTGGCTGAAAAAGCCCTTTCACTGACTTTTGGCACCTGTGGGTTAAGGGATCTGTGAACCACCACTTCTGCTGGGCATTCTAGCCCTGAAGCCTACTCCAGTTCTGCTCTCTCCCAGTGTTGCATGGCCAAAGCTGGGCTCCACTCCGCGTCCAATGTGACAGACCTTTCCTGTCATCCTTCCAGGTCACCCTGGGCTGGAAATCTCCTCCACTTCATTGTTCTGTGGCTTCTGCTGCTCTAGAATATGTTGAGAGTCTTTCTTTACAGGTATTTTATGGGGGCGGAGCCAAGATGGCGGAGTAGAAGGACGCACGTTTACGAGCTCCGAAACCAAAGCCCATAGAATTAATGTAAAAAGAGTCCCCCATAACTTCTGGGTGTGCAGAAGCAGAGTGGAAGAGATTTCCGTTCCGGGGAGCCCTGAAGACCCATCCCCGGGGTCCGGCGCGCCCCGGAAAGTAAACCCGACCCCCAGCGCTGCCCTGGCTGAGGCCTCAGAGAAGCGGATCCGAGCAGGCTTCAGAGACGGAAGCTGCAGCAGCCGGGAAAGCCCCTCCGCCCACAGAAGCGACAGGTCAGTGAGAGAGGCCGGGCTGAAGGAGAGGGGAAGCGGGGCATCTCCGTGACTCGGGCCCCCTCGGGAGGAAGCGGCGGCGGCAGGGACGGGGGCAGGAAGCGGCGGAGGCAGAGGTGTGGGCGGCGGCTGAGGCGGCAGCGGACCGGGACCCAGGAATCCCCCAGCAGCAGGCAGGATCTTCATTACAGAAGATTCCCGCATAAAACCTGACGGAACTGAGCCTAGGAGACGGCCTTGCCCCCACCCCGCTCTGTTGCTGAAGGCTTCTGCTCAGGACCCCCAGGGGAGCTGAGATTGGGAGGTGGGCCCCCCACCCCGCCCCCACCCGCTCCATTCCTGGGAGTCTCTGCATAAAGCCCCCCGAGGGATCAGAGTCTCGGAGGCAGCCCTGGCCCCACCCCAGCACCTGAACTAAAGCTCACTGATTGACAGCCAGCAGGAGGAAAGCCTATTTAAATCTCAGAGGCCAAGCACTAGCTGGGCGGATCCAGGCGGGGGTGGAAAGGAATCTCAGAAGTCAAGTAACTGGCTGGGAAAATGCCTAGAAAAGGGAAGAAAAATAAGACTTTAGAGAGTTTTTTCCAACAAATGCAAATGATCCCAACCTTTGGATCTGATGATGAGGACGTATCCTTGCCGTCAGGGAAAGACGTGGAGGGCGGGGCCTCAGTACCCCAGACACCCCAGGGGGGTGGCGGGTGGGCTCAGGCCCTGGAAGAGCTCAAAAAGGATTTTGAAAAGCAAGTTAGACAGGTGGAGGAAAAACTGGGAAGAGAAATGTCAGAGATGCAACAAAAGTATGAAAAACAGATCAATACCTTGGTAAAGGAGACCCAAAAAAATGCTGAGGAAATTAACACCTTGAAAAATAGGCTCACCCAATTGGCAAAGGAGGTTCAAAAAGCCAATGAGGAGAAGAATGCTTTCAAAAGCAGAATGAGCCAAATGGAAAAAGAGGCTCAAAAGCTCACTGAATTTAATAGTTCTCTCAAAATTAGAATGGAACAGATGGAGTCTAATGACTTTATGAGAAACCAAGAAATCACCAAACAAAACCAAAAGAACGAAAAAATGGAAGAGAATGTGAAATATCTCATGGGAAAAACAACTGACCTGGAAAATAGATCAAGGAGAGACAATTTAAACATTATGGGACTACCTGAAACTCATGATCAAAAAAAGAGCCTAGACATCATCTTCCATGAAATTATCAAGGAAAACTGCCCTGACACTCTACAACCAGAGGGCAAAATAAGTATTGAAAGAATCCATCGATCACCACCTGAAAGAGATCCAAAAAGAGAAACTCCTAGGAACATTGTGGCCAAATTCCAGAACTCCCAGCTCAAGGAAAAAATCTTACAAGCAGCTAGAAAGAAACAATTCCAGTACTGTGGAAATACAATCAGGATAACCCAAGATCCAGCAGCTTCTACATTAAGGGATCGAAGGGCGTGGAATAGGATATTCCAGAAGACAAAGGAACTAGGACTCAAACCAAGAATCACCTACCCAGCTAAACTGAGTATAATACTTCAAGGGAAAATATGGTCTTTCAATGAAACAGAGGACTTTCAATCATTCTTGATGAAAAAACCAGAGCTGAAAAGAAAATTTGACTTTCAAACACAAGAATGAGAAGAAGCATAAAAAAGTAAACAGCAAAGAGAAGTCTTAAGGGACTTACCATGAGTGAACTGTTTACATTCCTACATGGAAAGACAATATTTGTAACTCTTAAAACTTTTCAGTATCTGGGTAGTTGGTGGGACCACACATACACATGTACACGCATGCACACACATACACACATGCACACACATACAGAGATAGAGAGCACAGATTGAACTGAATAGGATGGGACCATACCTTAAAAGAAACTAGGGTAAATGGTGAGAGAGAAATGTAGGGGGAGGGAAAGGGAAGAGGGTAACTATATGTCATTTAAGAGGCAGGTAGGAGTTTTTCTTAGTGGAGGGAAAAAGAGGAGAGCTGAGAAAAAAAAAAAAAAGAAAAACAAGAAGTTTACAGGTATTTTATGGGCTCTGGAGGAAGAACTAGAGTATGTGCATCTTTCTACTCAGCCAGCATGACTCTGCCCCCCCAGAATAATCTTTTTGGCAAATGTACATTTTGCATTTGAACAATGTGGCTAGGCCATCAGAGTTGTGCTCTCTGAAGCATAGTTTGAATACTTGGCAGTTCAACTCAAGCAAGGACTTCAGTGTCTGGTACCTTATCCTGCCAGGTGATCCTCAGAATCTTCCTAAGACGGTTCCAATGGAAGCAATTCAGTTTCTTGGCATAGCGCTGGTAGACTGTCCATATTTCACAAGCATATAACAATGAGGTCAGCACAACAGCTCTGTAGACCTTCAGTTTGGCAGTCAGTCTAATACCTCTTCTCTCCCAAACCTTTCTTCAGAGCCTCCCAAACACTGAGCCACCTCTGGCAATGTGTGCATCAACCTCATTGTCAGTGTGTACCTCCCTGGAAAGTACACTACCAACAGAGTGAACTTATCCACAACATTCAAAACTTCTCCATTTGTTGTAACTGATGGTTCCACATATGGATGGTGTGGTGGTGGCTGATGGAGCACCTATGTTTTCTTGGTGTTAATTATTAGGCCAAAATTAGCAAAGACAACAGAGAATTGATCCATACTTTGTTGCATCTCAGCTTCAGAGGATGCATTGTGTGCATAATCATCTTCAAACAGAAAATCATGCACCAATACTCCCTCCACTTTGGTCTTGGCTTGTAGCCTTTTCAACTGGAGGAACTTGCCGTTGATACAGTAGTTAACCTTGATGCTGTGTTCATCCTCATTGAAAGCATTTGTCAACATGGCTGAAAACATCATGCTAAAAAGCATGGGAGCAAGCACACAGTCCTGTTTTACTCCATTGGTAACTGCGAAGGCATGAGAGCATTGTCTATCATCCAGAACCCGGGTAAACTTGCCATCGTGAAATTGATGTACAATATTGATGAACTTCTCCAGGCAACCAAATTTTGACACAATTTTACATAAGCCCTCACAACTAACAGAGTCAAACGCCTTGGTCAGATCTACAAAGTTGTGTACAGACCTCTGTTCTGCTCCTGGCATTTCTCATGAAGTTATTAGGCAGCAAACACCATACTGACTGTTCCTCAGCCCTTTCTGAAACCACACTGGTTCTCAGGTATATGACCATCTTCTAGGTGAAGGATCAGCCTGTTAAGGAGGACTCTAGCAAGAACTTTGCCAGCAGTGACTAAGAGAGAGATCCCCCTATGATTGTCACAGGACAATCTATTCCCTTTACCCTTATGGAGATGGATAATGGAGGCATCCTTGAACTCCTGGGGGATAACTTCCTCTTGCCACATAACCTAGAAAAATTTCAGTCAGCTTTTGTATGAGCAATGGTCCCCCTACCTTGTAAAGCTCAGCTGGAATAGAATTAGCACCAGGTGCCACATGAAAGGAGCCTAATGGCCTTCAAAGCCTCTTCTTCACTTGGAAGTTCAGCTAAGGAGGGATTGTCTTCAACCTGAGATAAAGGGTCAGTGGCCTCAGCATTGATTGATGATGGGCAGTTGGGAACACTATGGAAATGTTCAGCCCATCTCTCCAGGATCATGTTCTTATCACTAATCAATGTGGCTCCATCAGCACTGAGTAGTTGTGATACACCTTAGATTTTTGGTCCATAAATAACTTTCAGGGAATCATAAAAGCACTTTGAATTGTTACTATCAGCATAAAACTGAATTTAATCTGCCTTCTTATTGAGCCAAGAATCCTGCATCTCTCCAAGCTTTGCTTGTACTTTGCTTTTGATGGAATTAGATGCTGCCTTCTTAGAGGTGGATGAACTATCCTGCTGGTAAATCCTGTGGAGTTCTCATTTTTCATTTAGCAGTTTCTGAATTTCCCCATCATTTTCATCAAGCCAGTCTTGGTGTTTGTGAGTGTTCTGACCCAGATGAGCAAATGCAGTGCTGCACATCAAATCTTTGATAGCTTCCCACTCCTTTTCTGGTCCACTGTTACCAACTATGTGTTGGCTCAACTTTTACTCCAAGTCAGCAACAAACTGTTCATGCTCAGAGAAGCACTCTAATTTGTTGACATTAATTCTTCTGGTAGTCATTTTGCCTTGGGGTTGGTGCTTTCGATGAATATGAATATTTAGCTTGGAAAGTATAAGTCTATGATTAGTCCAGCACTCTGCACCACACATTGCCTTTGTCACTCTTGTCTGTCTCTTCTTATAATCAGATAGTCTGTTAGATGCCAATGTTTGCTCTGAGGGTGCATTCATGAAGTTTTATTGCACTTAAGTAAATGGAAGACAGTGTTGGTGATGAGGTCATGAGATGCACAAATCTTCAGGAGTAAATGACCATTGCTGTTGCTGTTTCCAACTCCATTCCTCCCTAGGACTCCCTGCCAAGTCTGGTACTCTGAGCCTACTCTAACATTAAAGTCTCCCAGAATTATAAACTTGTCCTCTTTTGGCACATTGATGATATGGGTCTCTAGGTCTTCATAAAATTTTTCTTTGACTTCATCAGAGTTGTCATGGTGCAAGCATTGGCACTGATGATGGTGGCATGGTGTTTTCCTGAGAGTGGCAATCGCATTGTCATAAGCCTGTCATTCACTCCTTTTGGCAGGCATAGTGGCTTGCTGATTAGATTATTTTTGATTGCAAAACCCACACCATTTTCATGGCACTCCCCTTCACTGTGCCCACTCCAGAAAAAGGTATATCCAGCTCCAGTTTCAGCAAGCTGACCTTCATTTGCCAATCTTGTTTCATTCAGGGCTGCTATTTGGATGTGATACCTGTTGAGTTCTTTTGCAACAAGAGTAGTTCTTCTTTCAGGTCTACTGGATTTTGTGTTGTCTGTCAGTGTATACACATTCCATGTGCCGATGGTGAGTGGAATCATCTTTGCAGATGTTTTTGTACCTTTTGTATATTTTTTTGTGTTTCAACCTCATAGTGGGATTTCCTGCCTGCCATGGTAATCAGGCCAGCATTGGGTAAGCAGACAATGTTTAGGGCACCTTTTCTAGCCCCCTTCCTCACACCAGGAGGTGAGCAGTGCAATCCTTAAAAGGCTGCTCAGACACCCAAGGGGGTCCTGAGTCCCACTGCTGCTTCCAGCGAAAAACGACCCTATGGCCTGGACTACCTGTGTGCAGGGTTTTGACGACAGCTCCCAGTGTATCCACACCTGCTGCTTTATCACTTACCTGTCACCCCAGGACTTTGAGGCATAGTAGTGAAATGGTATGGGTAATGTCTTTTGGTTCATGGGTAAATTGGATTTAATTGAGGCAGAGTCCATGAGGCAGCCTCACTCTCTCCTCCAGAGGCATCATAGTCCAGTGGCAGGACAGAGTGAAGACGGCTGGTGATGACTCAGGATACGGTAGATGACCTTGGCGTCTAACCAAGCTCTAAGCGCTCCACATCACCTGCTTCAGCTGCCTTCATGGCCGTTGGAACAAATTATTCTCATTCGCCCATTCCACCAGAGGAAGTCTTTACATGCTCGGGGTAGATGCCCCCCCAACTCACCAATGGGTTTGAGAACCCTTGGTTACCCTCAACCTGGTTTGATCCTTCTGCTGAAATGGTTTACTGGGGTGTGGTTGCTGTGCATGCTGCAGCTTCCTAGAGCCACAGGTGAGAGTTAGGTGGAACAGGTGGACATCAAAGGTGGAAAAGAGCCTTGGAAAGGACTCAGCAGCTATCACACCAAAGGTACCGGTCCTCCCTGAACACACCCATTGCCCTGTGTATATATGTAGGTATAACACAAATATATCAACTATATTATATGTATATGTGATCATGTATATATTATATTAATACATCTGTATATACACATACAAGTGTATAAATATACATACAAACATTTTATTTATATATTATATATGTATGTATGTATACATGAAACTAGTTAGTGAACCTTGGTTAAGAATCCTTGGTTTTAAGGTCTGGACTAAAAAAACTTTGATCCTGGGAGTTTGAAAAGCTGAGGTTTCCTGAATGTTGCTCTTTTATTCTCCTTTAACTTTTTTCTCCATCATCACTGCCCTCAACCCCCACCAAGCAGAAGGGCTGCTTTTTAATGAAAAGAGGTCACAGCAGGGAAAGCTGAGGAGTGTGGATATAGGGAGGGAGAGCTGAGGAGCTCCTTGGGCTTCTGTCCTTGGGCTTCTAGTAGGTGACCCTACTAGACTCATCACATGTATATCATGTTTCAAAGCAAAGGCAGAACTAGCTCTATCCCTCCCCTAGAGACCCTCTGAAGAAAGGAATGCAAGTAACAGAAAATGAAGGATGATGCTAGACATTAAACAAGGCAAAGTAAAAATATAAAAATATGGGTTATTTCTGTTTGCCAATAACAGAGAAAACAGTGATAAGCAACCCCTTGAACCAGTATATGTAATTTGTGACTCCAGATTGTTTCCCTGGTTTGGGCAGTTTCAACCTCAGGGTAACTCTTTTTATTTTTATTTTCTTTTTCAAAAATCTGGGACAATTTACTTTTTGCCCTACGTAATTTTCATTTGTGATTTCTTGAAATATAGCTCTGAAAAAACAGGCTTTAAAAAAGCCCAAACTGTTTTGAATGCAGTTATTTGACTAGCCTTTAAACACAGATCACTCTGTCTCTCATTGAATGGCCAATAACAACCCCATCCCAAGCCTTTATCACTTAGGTTTTGATGACTTAGAATGAGTATAAATAGCAATTGTTTTCCCTTCTGGCCAGAGAATCTAAGGGTCTTCCCCTCCCAGACTGATAGTTTTGTGATGGTAACTGAGACCATCTTTTTTCTCGTTTCTTACCTAGTCTTTAATCAATGAATGGATGTCCCAGACCAACTAAAACCAGGAAAAGACCTTAATTTAGAAAGGCCAAGGTCCCCTACTGTATCCTGGGCCATCATTAGTTGTCTTGACTTTTGTCCTTCCCCTGGACTTTCATGACTCTGGGGGAGAGAGTGAGGCTAATGACTTTGCCCAACTCTGCCTCACTTAAATCTAATTCCCAAGCCAGTCAAGACATCCCCCTCCTGACGTCATCAGTCCTCTTTGAGAACAGAGAATGGAAAATAACAACAACAGCCTAAATTTCAGCAGTGGCCCATCAGGTTCTGATTTAGGTGTGAATTTCCAAGGTGACATTTAAAGAGCCAGGTCTCAGATGTTAGTGTTAGTGGTTCATTGATCTGTCAGTCACTTGACCTCTCAGTTTCCTCCTCTTAAAATGTGGATATTAACACACGTTTCCTACATCACATGATGGTTGTGAGGAAAGCAATTTGGAAACTTGCAAACGAGATCTGTGTGATTTGTTACTGTTCTGGTCTATTAAATAAACACTCCTTATTCAAATGCTGCAGACTTTTCCATCCCAGAAACAAACTTCCTGCTTTCTTTCCTTCCTCACCCCTCATCCCTCAGTCTTTTCGTTTGCTGGTGGGAAGCATCTGGATTTGGGAAACAAACTGTTGTAGAATCTTCTTCCTATTGTCACTCCTACCATTGATGCCCATCTTTCAGGACATTGATTATCTAGAGGAGAGTATCTAGGGAAGAGCTAGAGGAGGGTGGCCATGTTGATAAGGATCAAAAGGCTGTGCCTTATGAGGACTGTACATGGAAGAATCAGGCTCATTCTTCTTATCCCCAGACTGTAGAATCAGTGAGTAATATTTTCAGAGGCTGATTTAGGCTTGATGTAAGGGCAGGAAGGGGACAACTCCTAATAATTGGAGCTAAAAATGGAATGGGTTGCCTCTGGAGAGAATAGGTTCTCTGTCACTAGAGAGTGTCAAGGAAAAACCGAATAATCACTTACTTTCTGGGGATGTTGTATAGGGTACACCAGAAATACTGTGAAGTCCCTTCCAACCAAGATTCTGTGAAATCTGTTCCATGTTTCCTCTGCTCCTCACCCAGTCTCCATTAAACTAAATTTCAGTCATCTTTCAAGAGAAAACATAGTCAAAGTGATTCTAAGTTCAAAGCCAAATGTTATTCTGTGCCTTTCCAGACAGCTGAAGAAGCAGCAGAAGGGGAGGCTGAAGCGGAAGTAGAAGAGATTATTATCCCTAAAAAGCCAAAGGAACGGAAACTCACCAACCAGTTCAATTTTAATGAAAGAGCATCTCAGACATTCAACAACCCTTTACGGGTATGTCACCACACTGATCAATACCCCTACTTATGTTTTTTTGAGAAAATTTTTCCCTGGACAATCTCAGGCATACATTGGTAAGTCTAAATTCCAGCAGATCCCAGGAGAAACAATCTGGGTATCACCATTAACATCTCCAATAATAATTATTTCCTAAGTTCCTATTAGGTAAGAGATATTTAGCGTGAGAAGGGCTATAGGGATACAGAAATGCATTGAATAAGCTTAATAGACCTCCAGGGGCTTAAAGTATCATGGGAATATTGGAAGCATCAATGAAGAGATACATCTTACAATTCTAGGTAGCATATGTTAAGTGCCATATGAATGGTGCAAACAACAAATGCTATGGGGGCTCAGATGAAAGAACCCTTTGGTGGAGTAGTAGGAGAAAGTTGTTCATTATTATCACAAATAATAATAACAACATGTTTCTGTTACTCTTTGAGATTTACAAAGAACAGAAGCCCTATGAGACTTGAGTTGATTTATGGTAGGAAGTAATGGAAAATAAAGTGGTGGAGGTAGGGGCCCGATTATAGAATATTTTGAGTGTTAAGTAGAAGAGATTTTTACCATTGAAGGGGTGTGAGAAACATGCTCACTCTAAACAAAGAACAATACTCACTGTGAAGCCAGGAAAGTTCTCATTTTGTTTTAGCCAGTGATTTTACGTTCATAGTGAACAGGTCTCCCCTAAAGGAGAGGACTCTTGCTTAGACAAATGCAACACTTTGTATGCTGTTCCCAATTAGAATTTCCTGCCTGGCTCTCTATTGGCTAGATGCAGCCTCTTGGACATCTCCCTTCATGTTCTCCTCTCTGATAGGTTCCCTTTCAAACAGCTCGTTAAGCATGCATACAAGCTTCTTTGTTACCTGATAAAAGCCTTTTTCTGCTAGGTCACAACTCTGACTAGAACTAGCCACCTCTGACTTATATTCTGTTATCACTCAAAGCTGGGAGGAGTTTTAATCCTGGGGAAACAGAATTTCTTTTTTTGTTTCCCCAAAATTCCCCCCTTTTTATCAAAATTTTTGTTTCCACACCTAAATCCAATCAGTATGTTCTCACTTTCTTTCCCATATGAATTCTTCCCTTCATCTATCTCCCCTTTAAGTAAATATGGAAAAGGAAGGGGAGAAGTTGATCTGTGCATTGACAGATTCCAAGAGGGCAGTCCCCTTTATAAACAAATACAGATACCCAAAGGAAAAAGGTAAATCAATGAATTGTCCATTTAGAAATTTCATCTCACACAGCAGTCTAGGGGAACATCATTTAATGCAGTTTTCTGGTCTGGATGCTCGTTTAAGCCATCTTCAGCACAGCATCTCAGCATCTTCCCATCACCTTCCTGTAGAAATCCAGATTCCATTCTTCTACAAAACTACTATCCTTATAAAATCAAAATTGCAACCTTGGCCAATTGGCCATTGTCTGTTGGCCATTTCACTAAGGAATTAATAACAGGCCCAATACCTATACAAATACATTGAGTAATCAATTTTAACTCAGTATATATCAAATCATAAAACAATTTCAACTTCTGGTCATGTTATACTTCTTTAAATCATTTACAAGTTAAACCACAAACTATTCTTCTGTTGACATAAACTAATTATAACAAAACTGAGACAAGAATAATATGCTAATTCCAAAAGCCCCTGAACTGATTGTCTTCATAATATTACTAAGGATTAAAGGACCCTAATTTATACAGGAATATATACATATATATATATATATATGTATATATTCCTGTATATATGTATGTGTATATACATATATACATACACACATACATCCATATGTATGTATATGTATATATACCAATAACCAATGTCAAGGCCAAATAGTTGGTCTAAAATCCTAGACCTAATAGCTTAATCTTACTATAGTAACTTCAGATCTTCCCTAACCAACCTATTATGTAATAGATCTATTATGCTTACAAAATTTTTGATTGTAGGAATTTGCCATTTAGAGTAGGGACATAGCTAAAGTAAGGGAACAATATTTCCCTAACTCCATGCCAATTTCAGGCAGAAGTTGTGTAAATTGCCAACTGGCTTTTAGCCAGGCTTAAAGTCTGCCAGGTGTCAGTGGAAGAAATTGAGTCAGGAGAATCCTACCTCAGCTCTGACAGACGTCATTCTCCCAACCTTCCCATGAGATCACCCTTTTGTAGTTCAGTGGCTCAGATAGCCTTTCTTATCCATACCTGGAGTTAGACTCAGAAAAAGTCAGTTAACAGTCCCATAAAATATTAAAATAGCAAGCTCCAATAATCAGTTTCAGGTATGATATAATTTCACATTGGTTGAGGAACATCTTTAAAGTGAACCTTAAGTAGTTTGCGTATATTTCTACACTTGTTTTATTCCTAATTAAGTAACAACATAAAATCAAATTTACCATTAAGATCATAAGTACTTGCCCTAATAGATTTACATCTGTTTTCCAAGCTTCTCTGTCCTTCTCTAACCATGCTCAGTCTGAAAGAGTGAGATACACATGTGATACGTTCAAACGCTAACTTCATCTTATGTTTATGTCATAGAATGGATTCAGATTAAAACAGAAACATTTAGCTTTTCCATCAGTGCAAAAGTATTACCCCCTCTAAGAAACTTAGGCTGAAATTCTTTCCCCCAAGCTGAAGATGTCTCTGGTTTAGTCTCAGTGATCAATTCAGTCAATTGTACCAATACCCAGTGGTTCTGATATCACTTTGAAACACACAAGGACCTTATTCTGTACAGACACACCTTTATCATAGTTACCTTTAAGCTCCGTCCCTGCCTTAGTCTATGGGATAATGATTCAACATTGTGTTTGTACCTTTGTTTCTTTTCCTTTAATTATTCCCATAACATTTAGAAAGAATATTGTCTTCTGGGGATTTTATCTTTCACAAGACTATACAAGAGCACCAATTTGATACACTTCCATTTTGTTGGGTGTACTTCACATGGAGACTACAGAACAAGTTCATCCAAATCTGAGGCACTTTCCAGCCTCCTGCCTCTTGGGTGATGGATGCTTCCAGGCTTTTCCAGCCCTAGCAGTCGCCCCTCCCTCTTCTTCCCTTTTGCCTGGTGGGGAAAAGTAAAAAAAGTTCTCTTTTCCTAATCTGATCCGGAATAAATGGAAAAACCCTGTGACTGTTTACACTTCACCTGAACTCCCCAAATATCAGGGATTCACCCCAAAAACTCAGAAAATTCACAGTAGGTTTGAATAAAACTTCAGTATCAAGTTGTTACAACAAAATACAAATGGAAATTTGGTAGACCTAAAAATCATACAAAAGATTTTACAAAACATTTCTTCATAAAAAAAATTTTCCTTTCTTAAAAACAGTTTACAATTGATTACAAAACTCTCTTGAATCTAATTAACAAAAATTATGAGAAAAGATCTTAAATAAGACCTTTGTATAATTACCAAGTTTTCTTTTACAAGTATACTTTTGTAAATGACTTGATTTATGGCAAAAGCAATTTTAAGTAAAACTTCCTTTTAAATAAAGACAAAACTTGGAAGTTTATGATTTCTTAAATTACAATACTTCAGACTAGAATGACTTAACAGCTTTTTTAACCCATCCGTCTCTTTTTTTAACAATGCAATTCCTAGTATAACAGCATTTAGACAAGAGAAATTACTTTTTCAACACTGTAGTTTATTATATATTTAAAACTTGAAGCAACCCATTGTCAATTTAGGTGAATGCATTTCCAAATCATCTTGCACAGAGAATTATTCATCTTATCACAAGCACTTGGAAACTATCATGCTAAACCACTAAATATATTTTCATAATAGCCAAGATTTCAAAATGGAAAATCTGCTATTAATATTATTATTACTTATTTATAATCAAATATAAGTTTCAAACTATCAAATTTTATCACATCCTTTTAAAAAACCCATTCATAAGCAACAAAATCCAGATTTTAAAATTGCTTTAATGCCATTTCTGCCTTAAAGAGAACTTTAGAAATACCAGAAATACAGAAATAGAAATACAGTAATAACACAGACAGTAACTTCAGATAATATCAATTGCATTTCTAGAAATTATTGATCTTACGACTTTTGGTATTTAAAATCCATTTCAAAGTAATTAGTAATGGAACAATTATCTTAGAGAGAGAAGGATAATGTTATCTCTAACATATGCCCGTCCTTGTGTCAAGCACTTTATAAGGCCAAATGACAACATGTAAACATTTTAATTACATATCTGTGTGTATTTGTATGTATGTACACACACACAAGTCCAATACCTCTGGCCTTTTAATAGGAAATATTATCCACAAATTTGCACATTTCCCCCCAAAAGACACATGACTATATACTCTCAGCTTTGAACAACCCCTCTGCACTTCAGCATTTCGACTGGTAATTCCTGTCCTTCGGAGATGATTTTACAAAAAAGTTTGAATCAGATTAGCTAAGGGGTTTAGCCCAGACAACAGACCTAAAGAATTTGAACTAGATGTGACCTGCTTTCCTCCCAAGCAGAAGTTTTTGGAATTTAATAATTAATTGAACCAATACTTTACTGTGATCAATACCAATATTGAATTCAATAAAACTTTCCCATAAATCTGTCCTAGAAGGGGATAGGCGTAATCCTTTCTAACTTTCCATCATTAAATTAGGCTGCAAATTTTCCTTTTCAGTGTCCCTGACCTTGCACTCCTTAACATTCCCAAATCTTCTGAAATAAGATGGGGGAAGGGTTTGGCTCAGAACCCCAGGACCACATAGCTGCGGTCCCACCCACATTCTTCCTTTTTCTATTCTACCTTCCCGATCTTCACTCTGACCACTCCCATCCTCCTTTACATTTCAAATAAATTAAATACTTAACAATTTCACCCAGCTTCACTGTACCGTAAAAAAAACAACTCGTAGTTAAGTTAAATGTTAGCAATTTATACACCAAGAGAACCATGTTTCTCCCCTTATTTTCCAATTTTACCTTATTTTCCCTCTCAGCCCCTGCTCCCTCTGGGCTGCTTGGGTTCTGATTCTCTATCAGTTCTAAAAAGCTGCTGGCTATTTATTATTTAACTTTTAGTCTGATATTCCAACGTGGCCAGTGTTGGAACCTAAAAGAAAAGAATCATAACTTCCCCCTGAAAGCCTAGGGTGGGAGTTCTCCCCCAATGTTCTCTTTCTTGAATTACAGACCTTAGAAATTTCTCACCACAAAACATGAAATGTTTCTCAAACACACAGATAAGACATTAGACAAAACATCTGACAAAACAGCATGCATGAAAAACCAATTTAGAATTTGAATTCAGACCAGTCAAAAGAAAACTCAGAGTTGTCATTTAGTCTGACTTTTAGCCCATTTCAAAAGGATATCCTTCCTGAGATCTCTGCCTCCTCAAGCACCATGGACATGCTAATATATTTCCATGCCCTCCACTAAGAGCCTATTTTAGGAGGGATGTCTTTCTCTCCTAGTTCCCATCCTATTACCCTGGACTGAGACCTTTTTATCTTGCAGTCTCACTGTGGCTTCTCCACTCTGTTCTCACAGGCCTGGGATAAGCCACCTTCCTTCAGGTTGTTCACCTTTACCAGAACCACTCTCAGACCTGTAGGATACTCCAGCCATCAAAGTGATACTTTGACCTGTGTACAGGGTCTCCTGGTTGCCACAGATATATGTCTCTTATTATTTTACCCAGGTTCACAGTGATTCCAAAAATAGTCTGGGAAAGTTAGCAGTCTAAAGAGAGGAAACTCCACCTGTGGATATTCGGACCATAGAATACCAACGGGGCACCTCTTGTTCTCCATGATGAGGTTCCCCATTTACGATGCTAGATTCCCCTGATGAAGCCCGAGATTGGGAGAAATGTGCTTTCTCTAAACAAAGAATAACACTCACCACGAAGCCAGGAAAGTTCTCATTTTGTTTTAGCCAGTTATTCTATGTTCCTAGTGAACACGTCTCTCCTTAATGAAGAGGGCTCTTGCTCAGACAAATGCAACACTTTGTATGCTGTTCCCAATTAGAATTTCCTGCCTGGCTCTCCATTGGCTAGAAGCAACCTCCTGGACATCTCCCTTCATGTTCTCCTCTCTGATAGGTTCTCTTTCAAACAGCTCGTTAAGCATGCATACAAGCTTCTGACCTTTTTACATGATCAAAAGCCTGTTTCTGCTAGGTCACAGCTCTGACTAGAGCTAGCTACCTCTGATTTACATTCTGTTATCACTCAAAACTGTGAGGAGTTTTAATCTTATGGAAACAGAATTCCTTCTTTTGTTGCCCACAGGATTTTGAGCAGGGGAATGATGTGTGAAAGCTGAGGTGTTAGGAAGATTAATCTGGCAGTGATATAAAAAATATGATATAAAAGATAGATTGAAGGCAGGGAAAAGTAGAGGCAGGGAAACCAGTAAGAAGATAGTGTGTTGACTATTCCTCCAGAAGGAATCAACTGCTGTGATGGGGTTACCTGAATGATAAGAGTACCAAGTTACCCTCTGTGGAGTCCTAGGATTCCTGAAATAGAGCAGAGATGGCCCCAAGAGCATCTAAGGTCAGTATCTGTGTCAGTGGTATCCAACTCAAATAGAATCTGGGCCACTAATCTGAACATAAGCATTCTTTTAGGCTGCATAGTGACTTAGTTTTCAAATATATTATTTTTCCATGTTTTATTTTATTATTATTTATTTTATTAAAGATTTTCCAATTATATTTTCAGTTAGTTCAGAGGACACTTGAAAAAGTTGTGACCACATAAGACCAGCTGTCTCTGTGTCAGACACCTCCGATTTAGGAGGCTCTACTTTTAAAATCTGGACTTAGGCTAAGTTCCTTAGGACTGTACCTCGTCACTTGACCCTACCATCCAGCCTTGAGCCTGTTCCTTGTTGAAGAATGCCATGCTGTGTTTCTCTCAACCTGCTTTCTAGATGACACCTTTTTTGGAAATGTTCAAATTGTTCCAGTCTTAGAGGTAGGAGAAAATTTAGAAATCTGAACAGAAAAAAACTATGATGGTTATTCCATCTGTCCTCTCCAGTCATTTTTCCCATGAGTTAATTCTCTATTCTAACTATGCCTGGACAGTGTTCTATTTTTTTCTGTAAATGTTAGAAGTTTTTAAGGACTTCAGATGTATTTCTTATCATTTTTTTCTCCAGGACCGAGACTGTCAAATGGAACCCCCTCCTAGAGCAAACTTCTCTGCCACAGCTAATCAGGTAAACCCCCTTTGGGTGGGATGGAATGTGGCCTAATTAATATAAAATGGCCTGGGAGTCAAGTGGCTCCCCACTCTTCCCTGCTCTAACATAGAAATCATTTTACCTTCCCGTGTCTCTATTTCACACTTTGTGAACTGGAGGATAACTGCAACCCTCTTGGTGTTTTTAAATATATTGCAAACCCAGCACACTCAGACGGTCCCCTTCTGCCTTTTTGGTGGCATTAATGTGTATTCTGGGTGCTCTGATACTTAAATCACTCTATGGATTCATTTTGCTCTTCTTGATTCTGGTTCCCACATGGTGCCATGGTATTTAAGCAAATGTAGAAATTCATTTATGTGTATGAATTTATTCAATTACATTACTATCATAAGCCCTGAGGTTGGCTTGGAAAAAATGACACTGAAAAGTATTGCTCTTGATTATGTCTTAACTAGAGATCAGAGGATGAAATTGAAGTCCTGGGTAATGTGCTGATGTCTTCTAGGCTGAAGGAGGTTTTTCTGGTAATAAGATGATGGAAAGATTCTGAGAACCAAATTGCTCAATAAATCACACCATAACTTAGGTTTTAGATGAATACATTTAGAAAAAGTGCAAGCAAGACATCTTTGAGCCTTCTGTTTGTCTTTACAGCAGTTTCTGCAGTGGTATTATTTTTTCTTCCTTTGCAAAATGAAACCAAAGTTATTATCCTGCCACATCTCCATATTTATTTCACCGGGTATTTGTGGAATGTTTATCTTGGGGCAATAGGAGTGGCAAATAACCTTAGAAGGTCCTAGAGACTAGAACCCAAGTACCTTCTGATGTTCTCACAAGGAGGACTCATGAGGGGTTTAGCACAAGACTAAGGATTGCTTTGATTTAGATTTGATTCCAAGGCACTTGGGATAGTAGTAGATGTTTTTAAAATGTAGGGAATGGGATTTCAGAAAAGGATATCAAAATGAGGATTTGAGATTAGATATATGATGGTGGAAAGAATTTAGTGCAGAGGACTGATTTCTCATGTTCTGCTGGTTCAGAACAGTTCATTCCAGAAAATGATGACATTTTAAAGATGATTGTTAATTAATGGGGTAATGAAGTATCAGACACGACAAAACAAGGACAGCAACAACACATGAAAATATATATGCCACAGAAAACACTGCCATGGGTCCTGCCCTCAAAGGGTTTCATGAATTTCAAGGAGATATGTTTGGTAATGTTTTATTAATCCTTTAGGGTTAGAGAGTGTCCAAAATTGTGCACCTCTTGAACTTGCCTTATTCCTTGCCTTTCTACCAGTGAAGCCTGGAATTAGAATGAGGGGAGACTTGGATTCAAATCCTGCCTTCAAAACTCACTTACTATGTGGCCATGAGCAAATCGTTTGACTTCTCTGAGCTTCAGTTTCCTCCTCTGTAAAAGATACAGTAGTTCCAATAGTCCTACCTCACTGTATTGTTAAAACATCAAAGGAGATAATGTATAGTAAAACACTCTATAAGCCTTAAAGTGCTAGACAGTCAGTCATCTTTGTCTCTTTAATTGATCCTGAGATTTTGAACATGTGACCCTCACCTAGCATGGTGGCACATATCATCAGAGTACGGAGCTTGAACTTGGGAGCTCTGAACTGATGTGGACTATGCCTCTGGGCTTCAGCACTAAGTTCAGCATTGATATGGGGAGCCCTACAGAGGGGAAAACCAGGCCAGACTGGAAACAAAGCAGGTTAGAGCTCTAAGGAGATTAGGGTGAGATTGGGCCTATGAAGGCCCCTTTCTAAGTAGAGAGAGAGAGAGAGAGAGACTAACAAATATATAAGTAAATGAATGAATGGATACATAAATACATGAATGAATGTATTAATAAATCAATAAATATTCAAACATAAAAAATAAATGAAGTTGCAACCCTAACCCTTCAGCAGACAGTAGAGGAACTGTATTTCCCTTCTTTTTTCTCCCTGTCCTCACCTTTTCCTTCTTAGTCTCCTAGGGGAAAGAAAGTGGGGAATAATTACAAAGGCAATATTAATGTAGGAGAGCTGGAGGAAGTCAAGAGTTTGGCATCCCAAGCAACAGTCGCCTCCGTGAAGATAACCCATGGTCTGCTGCTACTGCATCCTGCAGCGTCCCCAGCCTGTATTATTCTTGTGTCAGATGACTGATATGGGGAGGACCAGGCCCTTGATTCACTGCAGTAAATATCTTGCATTTCTTCCAGTTCCCACAGATGCTCACCAGCTCTTGAGCTGCACTCACTATCATTCACTGTCATTTACAGGAGTGGCCTTGCTGTTCTGTGATATACACATCATTTGATGGTACATAGGATCCTTAGAGTCACAAGGGAACCTAAAGTTGTCCAGTCCAATCCCCTTATCCTACAGATGCTAAGTAGTTAGCTGGGTTGGTGGCACAGTGAATAGATCTCTGGACCTAGACTCAGGAAGACCTGAGTTCAAATCTACAAGTCACTTCATCTCCACCTCAGTTTCCTCATCTGCAAAATGGGGATAATAGTAGCACCTCTCCCCCTGCCAGGGTTGTTTCAGTGCTAAAAACCTTAAAGTGCTCTTTAAATGCTGGTTATTATTATTACAGATGAGGAAAGTAAGGCTCAGAAAGAAGTGATTGACCAAGGTCACTCTAAAGCCATAGTTTCATCTACTAAATAACCCTGACCCTTCTAATTTAGCCCTGTTTTCTCTCACTCCACTTTCAGATCTGTACTGAAAAGTATAGATAGTAATATAACTTTCTAACACAGACCAAGAAAGCCAAGGTAGGAGTGAAGCCCTCATTTTGTTCCATCCTCCAAGGAAAGGATTTTTAAAAAAAAATTATCACATTCAAAGTCCTACAAATTACCAAACAGAATGAGAGCTTTAAAAAATGTTGTACCACTGTGAGATAATTTGTTCCATTTCCTGCTACCTACTGATGGGACCAAGTGGTTTTAAAATGGTCAGTGCCTGGCTTCAGCTGAGTATCACTAAATGGCACTTGGTTTACTTAATGAGGGAGTCCCAGTTCTGAGGTTATTTTAAAATTACATTTCATTCCAAGTGTAATTTCTGTCTTCATTCTCTCTTGTCCAGTGGGAGATCTATGATGCGTATATGGATGAACTGGAGAAACAAGAAAAGAGCAAAGAGAAGGAGAAGGCAAAAGGCCCAGTGGCTAAAAAACTTGAGAAGAGAATGATGAGGAAATCGATATCCCTGGAATCCCAGGTACTGAGTAGGACTCGAAGCCTTCTGTCCTTTCTGAATGCTTTTCGGTTTGTCTTTTTTTCCTTTGGTTCAACGGTGACCAAAATGGTGACAATGCTGGTGCCCAGCTGCAGACACAGAAAAAACAAGCCAGCATCTGTTGCCTACTATGTGGACCCAACTAGTTTTTCCTTGTTGAGTAAATTCTCAGAAATGTACCTTGTAATCTGAATTGTGCAGCTATGAAAGGAGGAATAAGAGGAGGGATGTCAATGCAGGGAAAGAGGACTCAGAGGCTATAGCAACAGAAAGAGGGATAAAAACAGGCCGACCACAGGGAGCCAAGCCAGCTCAAGTCCTAGAATCCAGGGATTGCAGAGGTTTAGCAAGGGGAGGAAGATGAAAGAGCCCTGGGATAGAAGCCTGAATCCCCTCCAAGGACTCTGAGAGTATGAGCTGACTGATGGCCCTAGAGATTGACTCTGAACCACTGAGGACTAAGGCCCAGGGCAGGATCCTGACTTTCTGTGAATCTTGAGGGATGAGACAACTTGATCCCTCTTGAGTTTTTGAATACTTTTTACTAAAACAAATGTTTGAGTGTTGGAAATAAGATTAACAGATAGCATGATAGAGGTCACAGAGAGATTTGGATACCTTCTGCAGTGTTGTACCTTTTGAAATTCAAGTAAAGGAGGGGAAGCAGTGTTGGGGCCAGCAGGGATTTAGGACTGTAGGGGAAAAGAAGGTGGAACAGGGTAGTCAATCCTATTGCAGAAGCCCAGAGACCCTGTACTGAGAGCCAGGAGTAAGTGGCAACTCACCTGAAGTGAGGAAGACAGTGAGGGACACATTTTTATACATATGCATTTCTAATCTCAGAGAATTTCATATTTTGTCGCCCATAATTTGTGGCAAATCAAGTTACATATATTTCAGTGAAACCCTGGTGCTTTGCTCAGTGCCTGGCATACAGAAGGTGCTTAATAAATGCTCCTTGATGGAAGACTCAAAATCTCAGTATATGCTGAGGGTTAGGGTTAGGGTTAGAGTCTTAGTCCCTAAATAGTAACTGTTTCTCTTTTGGCCAGCAGGCCTGAGGATCTTCCCCTCCCAGTTTGATTTTGTTGCTGTTGTTGTTTTTTGTCTTTTTTGGGAAAGGGACCATCCCTTGACTCACTTCTTAAAGAGAACTTTTCACTGAATGGGCATTACCTCACTCAAAGCGAGAACCTGAAAAAGACCTTAGCCTGAAAGGGTCAGAGTCCTCCATTGCATCCTAGGCCATCTCCATTTGTCCTGATGAATGTCTGGTCACTGGAACCAGATGGCTCAGGAGGAGAAAGTGAGGCTGGTGACCTTGCACTCCCTCACACATACCAAGGTCAACTGCAAGTCATGTCATCATCTCCCCAATGTCCTCTTTGAGGCTGAAGGATGAACACAGCAGCTGGACCTAAGGCCCCTTTTCTGTGCCCTCTGAGCACATCACACCTAATAGCTGCTGTCTGCCTGCAGTAGTAACATTTACTGTGATATAGAAGCTTTCTCAGCAACCTTTAATGATTATCTTCATTTCCAGTGTATTTATTGTAGATTCCTGAGTGCTTAGGAGATATTAGAAGCATATTTTGGGATGGGAGAGAGGGTGACTTGTGGCTTTAAGAGGTGTTAAGGTAGTTCTTGCTTTCCCTTATTTAAATACCCTTTTCCACTTATTCATTGCTAGTTCATTATCAACTGAACCTCGGCTCTTGATTCCTGGGACATAGGAGGCAGGAGCTCTTTCAGCAATCTTTGTGATTATATGACTGAGCTCCTTTCAGAAAGTCTGGCTAATGACCTGGTAATTGTGTTTTGGGCTTCCCAATGAAAAGTAAATTGCTAGGAGAGCTGTCAACAGGGAGAGACTTAACAGCACTTAACTGTTTCCTGACAACCTTTCTTTGGTCTGCTGATGAGGATTGTACTTGGAGTGTTCAATAAACTGATGTAGAAGCAGGGTCAAGGGGAGAAATGCTGGGTCCTCTTACCATGAAAATTACTCTGCAATGGGAGAAACACTGCCACTATCATCAACACCAAGAAACATTGTTGAGCGCCTAGGTTAATGGAATGCGTTTGAGTGATTCTTCTGAAAAAGGGAAATTTATTGAATGAAAAATAGCAAGATCATTCCCCAAAAGACCTCATAAATTTTCAGAAGGCAAACAAAACTACTATTGTTAGTTCAATGTTTCAATTTGATTATAACAGCATATTAATTTTAGGTGAAGTTAATGCTGCAGCAGAGTGTTCATTATATTCATTTTAGAGTACATTAGGCCTCTTGCCTAATCACTGTATAGAACCTTTCTGCCTACTTTATAGGACTCAGAGCATAATTTTTATTATATTATTGTATATTTGCTTTTCTAATTATGATTTTTTAAAAAGTATTTATTTGAAGTTGAGTTGTTGGCCAAGAACACAACTCCAAATGATCACTTCATCCCTATTAGGAAAACATGATTTATATTACAGTAATCCACTTTATCCCTCAGCCTCCAGAAATACATCAGGAGCAAAAATGGGACCTGACTGATTCCTTCAGAATCAAAGTAGAGACTTGTGGCCTTTAGGCAAAGCTGGAGACATGCTTCTCAAATAAATGAGGATTGAATGACCTATTCTGAAAGGGTCTGTTGGTCACCTGAAGATCAGTAGATATGGCCATGTGATATTAGAACAGTTGTCATAGAGGTTTGCAGGAAAAGATACTTGGCCAGGAACACATTTGTCTGTATCTTCGTTGCTCTTCTTTTGTTTTTAGTCATTACCAATTACAGAACTGATTGAGGGAAAGGGACAAACAAGGGCATCCAATGATGATGCAGGACAGTGCTTCATGCATGGATGCACCTAGAGATCTAGCCAAGAGACCATGGATTCCTGCTCTGTGGCAGGTTTGGAAAGGGAATTGCTGGTTCTTAAGCATGAACATTTTCTCTGGAATGATTATACACACTGGAATGATCAGTCATTCAGATGCAGGATTTATAGGACCCACAACTATTCAGAGGCGTGTCCAGATGGGATTACATTTGTCGTCACCTTCCTCAGAACCATAAGTGGTCACCTTTTGCTGAAGAACAGAACCCAGATCCAAAGTGGACTTACAGTTGGCTTGGGAAGTCTTGTGGCCTTCAAACTGAGCATCTTCCTCTGCTCTATCTTAGGTGTAAGAAGACTGGAAAGGTAGGAGGGGGTTAGGTGATGAAGGGCCTTAAATGCCAAACAGAGCATTTTGTGTTTGATCCTAAAGGCAATAGGGAGGCATTGGGTTTTATTGAGTAGGGGAGTAACATGGTCAGATATGTGCTTTAGGAAAATCACTTTGGTGGCTGAATGGAAGATGGATTAGAATGGGGAGAGACTTGAGACAGGCAGACCAGGCTATCACAAGTCTAGGCACAGGTAATAAGGATTTCATCACAGTGATGGCAGTGTCAGAGGACAAAAGGGGAAGTATTCAAGAGATATTACAAAAGTAAAACTGACAGGGCTTAGCAATAGATTGGATGTGGTGGGGTGAGAGAGAGTAAAGAGTTGAGGATGACACACACCCCCATCACCAAGGCAATATACTGAGAGCAACTATGAATATGCTTGCATAGTTCTGAATTGCAAAATATAACACTCTCCATATTGAAGGCAGAAGAAAAACATTTTTTCAGACACCAGAAAGCCAAATCCATCATAGTAACCATGAAGTCAGTACACATTACTGCAACGGACAAAGCCATTCCCAAACCTTCCCCCAACTCCCAACTTTTCCACCCCCCACCCAGGGCCTTCCCAAAAACAAACACTCGTGAGCCTATCTGTCCCTGCTTCTATTCTCTCCTCCCTCCACCTTAACTGCTCTCACCAACTTCCTCCCAGTTCTACTCCACCCCTCCTGTTTGACTGTTCAGCAAGCTCCTCCCACCACATGTGACTTAGGCTTCCATGTGATTTAAGCAGGTCACATGGGCCTATTAATGAATGGACAAGATCTTCCCATTTAAATTACCATTACCCCTCACTCCCATTGCAGTCCTGAGGAACTGGGAGGATTGTGTTTCCATCTATAATAATAAGGAAGGAAAGTGGAGGGGCAGGACTTAGGGAGAAAGTGAATGACTTCCATTTTGGACACATTGAGTTTAAGATGTCTATTGGACATCCTCTTCCATCAGAAGGAAAAGCCTGGAAGTAGAGGAATTAGGAAACTACTACAGTAGACCAGGTGATAGGTAATTAGAACCTGAACTAGTTGTATTGGCAGCATGAGTGGAAAGGAGGTAATGTGATGGATGTAAGAAACATTAGCAAGACAGAATCAACAGCACTTGGCAGCTGCTGAGCTGGTAGGGGGCTAAAGGAAAGGAAAGAGGCAAAGATGACTCAAGCCTAATTGATGACTAAGAGGATTGGTGGTGCCAACAGGAGAAGTAGGAATATGAAAGGGGAGGGGCAGGTGGGGGAGCGAGGGGGATGGTGATGAGTTCAGACGTGGAAAGAAATGTTGAGTTCACCATATCCCTTCAGCCGTCTCTTGTGATCTTTATCAGCTTCCTTTATGGTACTTGTTAACTACTTATATGCATATTATATCCCTTTTATTAGACTAAGTTTTCTTGGGGGTAGTTGTAATTTATATATTTTTGTATTCTTGAAAATGCCTTAAATGTGATTAGTATTTGATCAGTAATTGTTTATTAAATGAATCCATATGAGAAAGGAAACAGCCAAGAACCATTTTATTGTAGTGGGTTTATCACTAGAAGAGAAATACTGAGGCATTTATATCACTACCAACTCAAGACATTTCTTTTTTCTTATATTTTCTATTTTGATGTGGCAGATGCTTAACCCCCCCACAAAGTACATTCTACCAAAATATCTAAGGTCTAAGAGAGCAGTTGCTGTTGGCACACATTCAGAACATTTATGTTCAAAGCACATGTAATGAACTGATTGTCATCTCTAATTTAATTTGCCTTTGTTGGGAAACGTAGTGCGAAAATCCTTACCAAACTGGCCTTTTAAATGGCAAACTATCCAGTCTAGGTGGGGTGGTGTCTGGGCGTCTTCCTACTGAACACATAGAAGTCAACTTGTCATTTGGTCTGAGAGTTAGGAATCAACAATCCCGTTAGCGTTATTATATTAGATCACACTCTAGCCTTTTTCAATTGAGGCATGGGTGGGTATATAGATGTGATCAGCATCCTACCTCCTCTCTCTGACTCTGCCTTTCATTTGGCTTGGTTCCTTCCTCTCAGGCCTCAGTTCTCTAGAAGGAGGTCTAGAAGGAGGCCTGACCTTTCAGCAAAATGGGAAGTAGATGAACTATTACTCTTGGTACCTTCCCACCTTTTATTTCTGTCTCCTGGACTTCATCTCAACACTTGCCCATGAGCGCCTACTGTTATTCTTTTGTCTCCTCACTGCTCAGAGCTCAAGACTACTATGTTCCATGCCCTTTGCTCTCCATTATCAGTCCATGCCCTTTGCTTTCCATTATCAGTACTTGCTTTACAGCAGTCACATGGTAACTACCACTCAAATGTTAATGATTTGTGATTGCTTCCCACCTTACCTTTCCTAAGATAATTTGGGTTTTAATAAGTTGATAGTATTTTAACCCAAAGAAACAGAGCCCAAATGAGGGCAAACATGGAAAACTTTTCCTGTGTGAGAGACTTTTGGGAGCAGAAGGATTTTAATGGTTCCAAATTTCATCCTGTAGGTTGCTTCCTTATCCACTTATTTGTAGGACTGGCACTCTATATTGAACTACTTATCTCTTGGGAAGTTCAATACTTGCTATGACTCTTATTTTTTAAAAAAATTTAATCTCAAATTTGTCTTCTTTCTCTCCTGTGAGGGAAAGTCTTTATTAAGAGGCTTCTGCCCAAGAAACCAAGGTAGACAAGCCCGTGTACAATAGTTCAGTCATACCAAGGGAAATTAGATCTGGGTGGAAGAGATTTTGCAAAAGCAATTAAATGCTTTGTGCCAGTTTAGGAAGGTGAATCTTTTTTTTTTTTAATTTTTTTTGATTAATTAATTTATTTTTACTTTTCAACATTCACTTCCACAAGATTTTGAGTTCCAAATTTTCTTCCCATCCCTACCCTTTGTTCACCCCACGACATCATACATTCTGATTACTCCTTCCCCCGATCTGCTCTCCCTTCTATCATACCCCTCTCTTCTCTTATCCTCATCCCCTCTATTTTCTTGTAGGGAAAGATAGATTTCTGTAACCCATTGTCAGTATCTAATTCCCCAGTTGCATGTAAAAACAATTTTTAACATTTGTTTTTAAAACTTTGAGTTCCAACTTCTCTCCCTTCCTCCCTCCCCACCCATCCCTACTGGGAAGGCAAGCAATTCAATGTATGTGTGGTCATGCAAAACGCTTCCATAAAAGTCATGTTGTGAAAGACTAACTATATTTCCCTCCATCTTATCCTGTCCCCCATTTATTCTATTCTCTCTTTTGACCCTGTCCCTCCTCAAAAGTGTTTATTTCTAATTACCCTTCCTTGCATTTGCCCTCCCTTCTATCATCCACTCCCACTTATCCCCTTCCCCTCTACTTTCCTGTAGTATAAGATAGATTTTCACACCAAATTGTGTGTACATGTTATTCCTTCTTTAAGTAAAATCTGATGAGAGTAAGGTTCACTCTTTCTCACCTCCTCCTTTTTTCCCCCATTTAAAAAACTTTTTCTTGCCTCTTTTATATGAGAGATAATTTACCCTATTTTATTTTTCCTTTTCCTTCTCCCAATATATTCCCTTAATTTTTTCCTGTTTCAGTTTTATTTTTTATAAATTATTTTATTTGTTTTCATTGTTCTACAATCACTTCCATGTATCTTAGATTTTTTTCTCCTCCCTTTCCCTCTTTGCCCCCTCCCTCTCCACTCTGTCCCTGAGACAGCATACAATTTTATACAGGTTCTTACACATACATTCCTATTAAATACATTTTCACTTTAGTCATGTTGCATAGATGAATTAAAATGAATGGGAGAAATCATAAAAGAGAATGGTCTGCTTCATTCTGTGATGAAATTCCATAGTTCTTTCTCTGAATGTGGAAGGTATTTTGCTTCAGGAGTCCTTGCAATGAAATTCTAAGTCTACCAGAAAAATTCCTTGCACACTGTGGTTGTTACTGTGTACAAAGTTCTCCTGGTTCTGCTCCTTTCACTCAGCGTCAGTTTATACATGTCTTTCCAGGCCTCTCTGAAGTATTCCTGTTCATCATTTCTTATAGCACAACACTATTCCACTACATTTATATACTACAATTTATTCAGCCATTACTCAGTTGATAGGCATCCCCTTGATTTCCATTTTGACCACCACAATGAGAGCTGCTATAAATATTTTTGTACATGTGGGACCCTTTCCCATTTTTATGACCATGTAGGGATACAGTCCTAGAAGCAGTATTGCTGGGTCAAAGGGTATACACATTTTTGTAGCCCTTTGGACACAGTTCCAAATTGCTCTTCAGCATTTATCCCTTAATTTTTTTTTTTAGATATCATCCCTTCATATTCAATTCACCCTGTGCCCTCTGTCTATATGGACATAATCCCTCCAACTGCCCAAATACTGAGAAAAGTCTCAAGAGTTACAGATATTATCTTTCCATTTAGGAATGTAAACAGTTCAGCTTTAGTTAGTCCATTATCATTTCTCATTCCTGTTTACCTTTTCATGCTTCTCTTGATTCTTGTGTTTGAAAGTCAAATTTTCCATTCAGCTCTGGTCTTTTCATCAAGAATACTTAAAAGTCTTCTATTTCACTGAATGACCATTTTTCCCCCTGAAGTATTATATTCAGTTTTTCTGGGTAGGTGAGTCTTGGTTTTAATCCTAGTCCCTTTGACTTCTGGAATATCATATTCCAAGCCCTTTGATCCCTTAATGTAGAAGCTGCTAGATTTTGTGTTATCCTGATTGTATTTCCACAATACTAGAATTGTTTCTTTCTGGCTGCTTGCAATAGTTTCTCCTTGACCTGGGAACTCTGGAATCTGGCTACAATATTCCTAGGACTTTTTCTTTTTGGATCTCTTTCAGGAGGTGATCAGTGAGTTCTTTCACTATCTATTTTACCCTCTGGTTGTTGAATATCAGGGCCGTTTTCTTTAATAATTTCTTGGAAGATGATGTCTAGGCTCTTTTCTTGATCATGGCTTCCAGGTAGCTCCATAATTTCTAAATTGTCTCTCCTGGATCTATTTTCTAGGTTAGTTATCCAGTGAGATATTTCACATTGTCTGCTATTTTTTTCATTCCTTTGGTTTTGTTTTATAATTTCTTGATTTTTCATAAAGTCATTAGCTTCCATCTGCTAAATCTTTAAGGAATTATTTCCTTCAGTGAGCTTTTGGACCTCCTTTTCCATCTGGCCAATTCTGCTTTTTAAGACATTTTTCTCCTCATTACCTTTTTGGATCTCTTTTGCCCTTTGGGTTAGTCTATTTATAAGGTGTTTTTTCTTCAGCATTTTTTGGTCCCCTTTAGCAAACAGTTGACTCACTTTTCATAATTTTCTTTCATCACTCTCATTTCTTTTCCCAATTTTTGCTCTACTTCTCTTACTTGATTTTCAAAATTCTTTTTAAGGTCTTCCATGACGTGAGACCAATTATGAATTGATCTTGAATTATGAATTTTTCTTGGAGGCTTTGGATGTGGGAGCTTTGACTTTGTGGTCTTTTTCTGTTTGTATATTTTGTTCTTCTTTGTCACCAAAGTAAGATTCTATAGTCTGATTCTTTCCTGGTTTTTATTCATTTCCCCAGCCATTTACTTGACTTTTGAGCTCTTTGTCAAGGTAGTTCTCTGCTTCCAGTTGGGATTGGGGGAGGTGTATTGTCAGCTGCTCAATTCCCTCACAATCTGTGGGCCTAGAGCTCCAGAAACAGCCCCTACTCTTCCCCTTCTGCTTCCACCCCCCTCCACTGCCCTGGGGCTGGGGCCAGAATACTTTCTCACGCAAGTCTGACAGATTTTTTTCCAATGACCTTCCAATTTGTCCTTGGATTTTGGGGGATGTGAAGTCTGAAAACCACCATAGGTGCCAGAGATTCAGCCCCCACAAGGCCTGCTCAGGTCCAGTCTGTGCCAGCTTATCCCATGCTGGACTGTACTCTACTCGCAGTGCTACATGATAGACACTTCCTGTCAACCTTCCAGGCTGTCGTGGGCTGGAGATTTGCTTCACTCTGTCATTGTGTGGGTTCTGCAGCTCCAGAATTTGTTTAGAGACACTTTTTTACAGATATTTGACTGGGTTTGGGAAGAGAGCTCTAGAAAGTGACTGCATTTACTCTCCAATTTGACTCCACCCTGGGACATGGAATCTTGACTTGGGACCCAGGATACCTGTGAAAGGAGGAGTTTGCTTTCCAAGTTGCCCTAGCCGTAAGAGTCTCTGGAATTGTTGCTCAAAGAAACAGAAACACTCTTTTTGGAGAAATGTCTTCCTATCTGCCCATTGAATTATGAATTTTTCTTGGAGGCTTTGGATGTAGGAGCTCTGACTTTGTTGTCTTTTTCTGTTTGTATATTTTGGTCTTCTTTGTCACCAGAGTAAGATTCTATAATCTGATTCTTTTTCCTGTTTTTGCTCAAAGAAACAAAAACACTCTTTTCAGAGAAATGTCTTCCTATCTGCCCATTGGTGCTTCTGGAGAAAGGGTCTTGATCATGTGGTAACAAGAGGACTGTTTTATGTTGTGGTGTTTGCTTTTTGAAGGAAGGGAGAGTGGCCAAAGGGCATCCTGTTCAATTTGTTCCCTGATCCTAGGTCATATTAGAGTCAGTGGCAGCTCCTCCCTTTGGACTGAGAACTGGGGATCCATCTTTCTCTTAACCTGAAGGTATCTAGGGATTAAAAAAAAAGTGACACCAGGCAATCAGTGTAGCACAATGCCTGCACATAGTAGGTGCTTTGTAAATGCTAGTTAACAGACTGACAGTCATTTAATACCTATAAATCTAGGAATCTCTTAGTGGGAAAAGTCCCTTCTATCCCTGATCAGAGGCCACAAAAATTGGAAAAAAGGAAGACATGAGAATTCCATGACTCACATTAATACAATAAGAAATTGATAGCACAAATTGAGAGTTACAAATCCTTGGTCCAAATAATCATGATAAAAGATTGGAGTCCTATTTTGTGACTCTTTTGTAAGCCTATGTATTTTATTTTGTGTATGTTTTTTATTTAGTATTTTATTTTTCCCCAGTTATATGTAAAAACAATTTTCAACTTTGAGTTCCAAATCTTTCCTTTCCTCCTTCCCCCCACCCCTAACCCTAATTGAGAAGCAGACAGTTTGATATAGATTATATATGTGTGGTCATGCAAAACATATCCATAATAGTCATGTTGTAAAAGAAAACATAGACAAAAAAATAAAGAAAAATAAAGAAAGTAAAAAATGTGTGCTTCAGTCTATCTGTAGTCAGACAGTATCAGTTCTTTCTCTGAGGACAGATGCCATTTTTCATCATGAGTCCTTCAGAGTTGTCTTGGATTGTTGTATTACTGAGAATAGCAGATCATCTTACAATACTGCTACACAGTACATTTCATTTTGCATCATCCTATGCAAACCTTTCATTTTTTTTTCTGAGAGCCTCTTGTACATTTCTTATAACATAGTGGTATTCCATCATAATCACATATCACAACTTGTTCAGCCATTCCCCAAATGATGGACATCCCCTCAAATTCTAATTCTTTGTTCCCAGAAAAGAGCTGCTGTAAATATTTTTGTACCTTTTCCTTTTTGCTTTTTATCTCTTTTGGGATGTAGATCTAGTAGGGTATTGCTAGATCAAAGGGTATGCATGGTTTTATAATTCTTTCGGCATAGTTCCAAATTGATCTATAAAATGGTTGAATCAGTTCACAACTCCACCAACAGTGCATTAAATTCTCATTTTTCCAAATATCCTCATCGACATTTATCATTTATCTCTTCTGTCCTATTAGCCAGTCTAATAGGTTTGAAGAAGTACCTTGTTTTAACTTTTAGGAATTGCTTTATTTCTCCAATCAGTAGTGAGTTAGAGTATTTTTTCATGTGGCTATAGATAGCTTCGATTACTTCATCTGAAAACTAATATCTTTTGATCATTTATCAATTGAGGAATGGCTCTTATTTTTATAAATTTGACTTAGTTCTCTATATGTTTGAGCAACAAGGCCTTTTATCAGAGAAATTGCTTCAAATTTTTTTCCACAGTTACTATTGCTAACTGTAATTTCCTCCATCATATTCCCATCCCATTTATTCTATTCTCTCTTTCTTTTTATATCACTCTGCCCTCCCCATTTCTCTTATCCCCTTCCCCTTCTACTTTACTGTAGGGTAAGATGGATTTCTATACCAATTGCATGTGTATGTTATTCCCTCTTTGAGACTATTCTGATGAGAGTAAGGTTCACTCACTCCCCTTCATCTCCCCCCTCTTCCCCTCCACTGTAAAAGGTTGTCTTGTCTCTTTTATGTGAAATAATTTACCCCATTCTGCCTCTCCCTTTCTCTTTCTCTCAGTACATTCCTCTCTCACCCCTTAATTTTCTTTCTTTTAGAAATTATCCCTTCTTATTCAACTGACACATATGCCCTCTGTCTATATATTCTCCTTCTAACTACCCTAATAGTAAAAAAGGTCTTATGAGTTATACATATCATCTTCCCATGTAGGAATATAAATAGTTTATCTTTATCAAATCACTTATGCTTTTCCTTTCCTGCTTACCTTTTTATGCTTATCTTGAGTCTTGTATTTAAAAATCCAATTTTCTGTTCATCTCTCGTTTTTTTCATCAAGAATACTTGAAAATCCTTTATCTCACTGAGTGTCCTTTTTCCCCCTGATATATTATAGTCAGTTTTGCTGGGTAGGTGATTCTTGGTTGCTCCCTTTGTAATAGTAAGGACCCTGACCTACACAAGGGGAGGGGGCTGCTATCACAGGTTATTTGATCTGTTTTTCTAAAAGGAAAGGCAACTTTTGAGGAGTTAACAATCTCCTTTAATCAAGCACATATATCATTCACTTAGTTTAGGAAATCAACAGACAGCACTTCCAAACTGTCTGACATAAGCAATACATGTATCACATATCAACAGACAGGTCCAACTGTCTAACCATAGTTGCTAGAGAGGGAAGCACCAACATATGGATTTTCAAAGCCAGGGAGCTACTTAGTGGCTTCCCCGAGTCTCATCTAGCACATAAACCTTCTTCCAAAAACTAAGCTCCAAAGTAAAACCTCACCCTCAGAATATTTGTACCATTTTTAGAGCCAGAGGGCATCCCAACCCTTGAGAACCAGTGGCTCATTAACAAAAGATGTGGGCCTTCCTACAAATCTTCCCTAATCAAATTCCCTTTATTGGGCAGGGAAGATCTTTAATCACACTAATAGTACAAATACATATGCAGTTTCTAGTTAAAGAAACTCTTGTTTCTGTACTTTATTCCTAATAAAGACTCTTGGTTGATAAAGCCAAGATTCAATAAGAGGCACTTGAATATACTAAAAGTAAAAGAGCCAAAGATCCTACTTTGCTTACATTTACACCTTTGTCCTTCAGAATGTCATATTCTAAGCCCTCCTATTCTTTAATGTAGAAGGTATTAAATCTTATGTTATGCTGACTGTGGCTCCATAATACTTTAATTTTTTTTCTTTCTGTTTGTTTGCAATATTTTCTTCTAGACCTGGGAAGTCTGGAATTTGGCTGTAATATTCCTGGAAATTTTCATTTTGGCATATCTTTCAGGAGGTGATCAATGGGTTCTTTCTATTTTGCCCTCTGGTTTTAGAATGTCAGGGCAATTTTCCTTGATAATTTATTGAAATATGATATCTAGGATCTTTTTTTGATCATGGCTTTCAAGTAGTCCAGTCATTTTAAAATTATCTATACTGGATCTATTTTCCAGGTGAGTTGTTTATTCAATGAGATATTTCATATTGCCTTCTAGTTTTTCATTCTTTTGCTTTTGTTTTATTGTTTTTTACAAAGTCATTAGCTTCTATTTGTTCCATTCTAATTTTTAAGGAATTATTTTCTTCAGTGAATTTTTGGACCTCCTTTTTCATTTAGCCAGTCCTACTTTTTAAGGCATTCTTCTCCTCATTGGCTTTCTGGACCTCTATTACCATCTAGCCTGGTCTGTTTTTAAAGGTGTTATTTTCTTCAGTATTTTTCTGTGTCTTTACCAAACTGTTCACTCACTTTTTCATGATTTTCTTACTGTCAATGATTTTTTATGATTTTCATGATTTTCACTGTCAATTCTCTTTCCAGTTTTTTTTCTCTCTTTTACTTGATTTTCAAAATCCTTTTTGAACTCTTCTGTGACCTGAGAGCAATTCATATTCTTCTTGGAGGCTTTGGATACTTTGTTGTCTTCTTCTGAGTGTGTGTTTTGATCTTCCTTGTCACTATAGTAGCTTTTTATAGTCAGAGACTTTTCCTAATGTTCATTCATTTTCCCATCCTATTACTTAATTTTTAACTCTTATTCAAAATAGGGCTCTGTTTCCAGAGTGGAGGGTGCACTGTCCCAAGATTCAGGGGACTTGTGCAGCTGTTTTCAGAGAGACTTGTAGGGACCTGTAAGTTTTCAGTTCTTCCAAGGTAGTTTGATCAAAGGAGAGGTGTTACTCCTCTCCTGATATGTGAGTGACCACAAGCACTCTTTTCTGCCCTGGAACTGTGAGAATAGGCCCTCTTCTACTGCTGCCACAACTCAGATGTGCTAGTGCTCCTGGGACTGCCACCTGCACTGGGACCAAATCAAAATATGGGCAAAGCTGCTATCACTGCTGCTGCCACTACTGATTCAGTCACTCCTAGGCTCTGCTCTTGGTTTGCTGTGCTGGTGCAGCCTGGACTGGACTGCACTGCACTTTCACCCAGGTGTGATAAACCTTTCCTGTTTACCTTCTAAGTTGTCTTTGGGGTCTGTGAGCTGAGAAATGGCTGGAATGTAGTCTTGAAATAGCCTCCACTGCCAGTGACTCTGTTGCCCCAAGGCCTGCTCTCCATTTGCTGGGACACTGTCTACCTGTGCTGGACTGTGCTCCTTTCTCATTCTGGTACAACAGACCTTTCCTACCAACCTTCCAAATTGTCTTGGGCTAGAAATTTGTTTCGCTTCATCTTTTTGTGGGTCCTGCTACATTTTTTAAGGGTATTTGGAGGGTTTTGGAGGAGAGTTCAGGTGAGTCTCTGCCTTTACTCCATATTTTGTGTATTTAAAAACATGATTCTGGGAAGGAGTACATAGACTTCACCAGCCTGTGAAAGGGGTCTAGGACACAAAAAAGATGAAGAGTTCTAGGAGCTGAGATGGCAGAGTAAGAAGTAAGTTGTTCTTATCCTCCCTTATTGACCTCTGAAAGCCCAAAACATGCCACCCCAGGAAAAACTCTGGAACAGGTAAGCCAGCAGAAAGACAAGGTGCATCCTCTTTATAGATGATATGATGATATACTTAGAAAATCTTAGAGAATCAAGTAAAAACTACTTGAAATAATAAACAACTTTGGGGGGTGGAGCCAAGATGGCAGAGTAGAAGGATGGACCTGTACAAGCTCCCCTCCATATCCCATAAAAAACCTGTAAAAAATGACTCTAAACAAATTCTAGAGCAGTAGAAGCCATAAAACAACAGAGTGAAAGAGATTTCCAGCCCAAGACTGCCTGGAAGGTTGACAAGAAAGGTCTGTCCCACTGGGTGTGGAGCAGAGCACAGCTCGGCCTTGGCTGTGGTGCAGCAGGGACAGGACCAGAACAGGTTTCAGAGGGCAGAATTCTCAGCACTCAGCTCAAAAAAAAAGAGCCTAGACATCATCTTTCATGAAATTATCAAGGAAAACTGCTCTGATATTGTAGAACCAGACAGTAAAATAAATATTGAAAGAATCCACCAATCACCTCCTGAAAGAGATCCAAAAAGAAAAACTCCTAGGAATATTGTAGCCAGATTCCAGAGTTCCCAGGTCAAGGAGAAACTATTGCAAGCAGCCAGAAAGAAACAATTCTAGTATTGTGGAAATACAATCAGAATAACACAAAATCTAGCAGCTTCTACATTAAGGGATCAAAGGGCTTGGAATATGATATTCCAGAAGTCAAAGGGACTAGGATTAAAATCAAGAATCACCTACCCAGAAAAACTGATTATAATACTTCAGGGGAAAAAATGGTCATTCAATGAAATAGAGGACTTTCAAGCATTCTTGTTGAAAAGACCAGAGCTGAATAGAAAATTTGACTTTCAAACACAAGAATCAAGAGAAGCATGAAAAGGTAAACAGGAAAGAGAAGTGATAATAGACTAACTAAAGTTGAACTGTTTACATTCCTACCTGGAAAGATAATATCTGTAACTCTTGAGACTTTTCTCAGTATTTGGGTAGTTGGAAGGATTACACACACACACACACACACACACACACACACACACACACACAGCACAGGGTGAGTTGAATAGAAAGGGATGATATGTAAAAATAAAATCAAGGGATGAGAGGGGAATATATTGGGAGGGGAAAGGGAGAAATGGAATGGGGCAGGTTATCTCTCATGAAAGGCAAGAAAAAACTTTTTCAATGGAGGGGGAAAGGGGGGAGGTGAGACAAAGTGAAGGTTACTCTCATCACATCTGGCTTAAGGAGGGAACAATATGCACACTCAATTTGGTATGAAAATGTATCTTATACTACAGGGAAGTAGGGAGAAGGGGATAAGTGGGGTAGGGGGAATGATAGAAGGGAGGGCAAATGGGAGGAGGAAATAATTTGAAGTAAACACTTTTGTAGAGGGACAAGGTCAAAAGAGAGAATAGAATAAATGGGGGCAGGATAGGATGGAGGGAAATATAGTTAGTCTTATACAACATGACTATTATGGAAGTCTTTTGCAAAACTCCACATATATAGCCTATGTTGAACTGCTTGCCTTCTCAGTGGGGATAGGTGGGGAGGGAGGAAGGAAGAGAAATTGGAACTCAAAATTTTAGGAACAAAGGTTGAGAATTGTTTTTGCCTGCAACCTGGAAATAAGAAATACAGGCAATGGGATATGGAAATCTATCTTGCCCTACCCGAAAAGAGAGAAGATGGGGATAAGGGAAGGGAGGAGTGTGATAGAAGGGAGGGCAGATTGGGGGAAGGCGTAATCAGAATGCAAGGTGTTAAGGGATGGGGGGAGGAGAGATGGGGAGAAAATTTAGAACTCAGTTTTGTGGAAAACTAAAAATAAATAAATAAACATAAAAAAATAATAAACAACTTTGGCAAAGTTACAGGTTACAAAATAAACCCACATAAATCTTCTGCATTTCTATACATTACTAACAACGTCCAACAGCAAGAGATAGAAAAGGAAATCCCATTTAAAGCTACAATAGACACTATAAAATATCTGGGAGTCTACCTGCCAAAACAAACTTAGGGACTATATGAACACAATTACAACAAAGAAAGACAAGGTGCATCAGGCTTGTTGCTCAGGAAGTGTGTGGGATTGACAGGAAATTAATTAAACAGAACCCTCTCACTCTGGGTTTGGGGGAACAGTACAGGACTGGAGGCATCCCAGCAAGCCAATCACAAGTTCCACCTCAGAAAACCGGAGGAGATCCTGAGTCCCAGGTGGTGGAGCAGGCAAGTGCCAACACTAGGATCCCTCCAGTGCCTCAGCACAGGCAGAGGAACCTGTAGACACCAGTTCTGAAAACCCCTGACATTCTCACGTAGCCAAATCTCCTGGTGCTTCACCACAGCTCCAGACTGGCAGACATCCTCTAGCAGCCAAACATTTGGGTGTTTTAAAGAAGCCTGGGTGAGCAGGTGTCCCCAAGGAGCCAAACTCCCCACCCCCAGAGCTCTAGTATTTCTGACCCAGCTCAGCCCCAGGGAAGCTGCTAGACCCCTACAGCCTCCAGTTGCCAGCACCTGAGGCCCCAGTCCACAAAGTCAGTGACCAGGTCCTGGGTTCCCAGCATGAGAAGCTTGGATCAGTACCCTCTGCACTTCAGCAGGATTGCTCAACTTTTAAAAGCCAGGAAATAGGCAAGCAGTATGAGCAAAAAATAGAAATGGACAATAACCATAGATTCTTATTATGGGGACAGGGAAGATAAAGGCACAAATTTGGAAGAGGACAATATTGTTAATATACGTGCATCCAAAACTGCAAAAGGGAAAATGAATTGATCTCAAGCCCCAAAAACCTTAGAAGAGCTCAAGAAGGATTTTAAAAGTCAAATAAGAGAGATAGAAGTAAAAAATGGGAAAAGAAATGAGAGGTATGCAAGAGAAAGTCAATAGCTTAGAAGAGGAAGAACAAAATTGACTTTAGAAAACAAGTCTTTAAAAAATACAATTGGTGGTATAGAACTAGGCTGGGGGCTATGGAGCAGCGACACAACTTCTCAGATATTGACAGCAGTCTCCTGACTCTCTAGCACCACAACACAACTTCTCAGATATTGACAGCAGTTTCCTGACTCTCCTGCAAAGAGGTCTGCCTTGGCTGTCGGAGGCTCTCGCTGTGCTCACTCACCACCACCACCTGCACAGTGTGGCTGGTGGCCTGCAGGCTCTTCACTCTTTATTAGAATAGTATGGTCCTCTGTGCTGCTATCTTCATCACTCTATTAGGTTTGTTTGGTTACCTCCACTTTGTGAAGATTGATCGGCTCTCTTGGCATCTAGATGACCTCATCCTGTACCTCAGGAAAATAGAGTACAACCTTCATTGACATGAGCAAGGTGAAAGACGTTGTCATCAGTGAGGCCATTTACATGCAAAAGGTGATCTACTACTTGTGTATTTTATTGAAGGACCCAGTAGAACTATACGGGGTGTCACAAGTAGTACCTAATTTCCAGAGTACTGGACTGGACTGCTTGATTGAAGTATACAGGAGCCATCAAGAGATCTTAGCCCACCAGGCAATCACATCAACAAGCCTATATGTCTCATCCAACAGATTCCCTTGATCCTTCCTGTCAAGATAATCCCAGATCCTGGATTCATTTGTTTTGGCCATTTCTAAACAGCATGGCACCATAGTGTAGTGGAGAAAGTGCTGGTCTTGTAGTTTAAAAGACTTGTGTCTGAGTTCTCCTCCTTGCCCTGTGTGCCCAAGGAAGTGCTGGATCTCTGAGGGTCTCAGGCAGGGCAGGTACCTGCCTTGGGAGTTTCTTTTACCAGAACAATCACAGGCACAGTCCAAAATGATAAGTGCCAGACCATCAGTGACACCCAGCTATGATGATCCACATGGAAATCAGAGAGTGCAAAGAACTAGAATAAATGATGGAATGTCTGGACTGTATCCTGTCTTCACTACTAATCCACTGTGTGAAGTTATGTAGATTATTTCTTTGTACGTTAGTTTTCTTTCCTATACAGCAGGAACAGTGCCTTATTTTTGTACTGCCTTTATTACCTTAAAAACTGTTTGTTGAAAGGCAATGGATGACTGTGAAATGGGGATAACAGCAGTCTACCTCATTGTGTGGGATAGGTAAACTATAAGGGAGATGATAATAAGGGAGGAAGAAGCCAGGTCAAAACAAGGTGTTGTTATGAAAGTGACTGTTAATAAAATGGAACTCAGAAAATAAAAAAAAAAAATTGGTGAAAAAGGAGGCACAAAAACTCACTGAAGAGAAGAGCTCCTTAAAAAGTAAAATGGGCCAAGTGGAAAAGGAGGTACAAAATCTAATAGAAGAAAATAATTTGTTAAAAATTATAATTGAACAAGTGGAAGCTAAGGACTCTATGAGATATCAAGATCCAGTCAAACAAAAACAAAAGAATGAAAAAAATAGAAGAAAACATAAAATGCCTCATTGGTAAAACAACTAAATTTACAGATTTTTGGTCTACCTGAAAGCCATGATGAAAAAAAACCTGCACAGAATCTTTCAGGAAACATCAGTGAAAACTTCCCTGAGGTCCTAGAATCAGAAAGTAAAATAGCCATAGAAAGAATCCACCTCCTCAAAGAGACCCCAAATTGAAAATGCCAAGGAATGTGGTAGCCAGATTCCAAAATTACCAAATCGAAGAGAAAATACTGTAAGCAGCCAGAAAGAAACAATTCAGATATCATGGAACCACAGTCAGGATTATGCAGGACCTTGCAGCTTCTGTATTAGAAGATCAGAGGGTGTGGAATATGATATTTCATAAGGCAAAGGATTACAACCAAGGATTTACTGCCCAGCAAACTGAATATAATCTTCCAGTGGAGGAGATGGACATTCAATGAAATAAGGGTCTCCCAAACCTTCCTGATGAAAAAACTAGAGCTCAACAGAAAATTTGATCTTTAAGTACATGACTCAAGAGAGGCATAAAAAGTAAATGAACTCACTTTCAGTTGCAAGAATGTAACCAACCTGTTGAGATTAATCCTCAGAGTCATGGCCGCAGAAGCCTGCTATTCAAGTAAACTACCTACCTGGAATTCCCTGGGTTCTGATGCCTTTGCACTTAACTTCAGCTGGACTACCCAGAGCTCTACAATGCCCATGACCTTGGTGGCAGGGGCAGCCATCCAGGTGGGAGCCATCTTGCCTAAGTGAAAAGGTGATTCAGATTAGACCAGGTAAAGAATTGATGATATCCAGAAGCAAGGGACTGTGGAAATGTTTAGAATGTGAACTCTGAATTAGATTGGACTAGCCAGTGTTGCTGACTCAAGGGGCATGCTGGGAGGAGCAGTGACAGTGATCCTCTCTCCTTCCTTTCCTCCTCCAGATAATCCAAAAGCATGTGGCTAACCATATCACTCCCCTGCTCTAAAAGTTTCAAGGGCTCAAATACCTACACCTCTGTTTGGCACTGGAAGTCCTTTGAAATCTGACTACTGCCTCTTTCCAAGGAGATCACCCTTTTCTCTGTCCCACACATTCTATGTTCCAGTTCCAGTCAAGCATTCCTTCTTGCTGTTACCTATGCAAAGTTTAAAAGACTTGTGTCTGAGTTCTTCTTGCCCTGTGTTCCCAAGGAAGTGCTGGACCTCTGAGGGCCTCAGGCAGGGCAGGTACCTGCCTTGGGAGTTCCTTTTGCCAGAATAATCACAGTCCAAAACGGTAAGTACCAGACCATCAGTGACACCCAGCTATGATGATCCACATGGAAATCAGAGAGTGCAAAGAACTAGAATAAATGATGGAATGTTTCTGCTTCTGCCTTTGCACAGAGTATCTTAAAAGATTGAACTGCTCTCCCACTCTGCCTCCTCTGATTCTTTTTATCCTTATCTCAATTCAGGCAGGACTCAGTTCCATTGTCATCTCCTGTCTGAGGGCATTCCTGATGACCCCATCATTGTTAGCCTTTTCCTTCCCACTCCCCATCCCACCCAAATTGATTCATTATTTATTTATTTGCTTGTTTTTACTTCTCTTTGTACTTGTTCTTTCTCCCCAAAAGAATATAAGCTCTTTGAGTGCAGAAACTGTTTCTGTCTAGTGTTGCCTTATACAGTGCCTGGCACAAAGTGGGCATTTGAGAAATGCTGGTTGAATTGAATTGAAGTCTCCTTCTGCTTACTCTTTTCTGCATAAGTTCATCCAAGTTTTTTATGTTACTTGGATTTCTTCATATTTGTCATTTCTTACTGCACAATGATGTTCAGTCATAGTCCAAGCCACAGCTTCATCAGGAATTCCCCGAGTCTTGGACACCACGTTGTTTTCATTTTTTTGGTACTGCAAAAAAAAAAAAAAATAGTCAGCCATTATTTTACAATGCCTGTCACAAAGTAAGGGCTTAACAAATGCTTGTTGATTGATAAAAAAACAACAACAACAAAGGTGAGCCCATGCTTTAACAAAATGAAATTTATCACTCGATGGCCAGTCTTCTAGTGAAGAACCTCCTTGTAGCTGGCTTAGCCGATTTCTGGGTGAATGAGATATGGTTTGTCACCAGGCCTGGACAAGGAATCCTTCAGCTGAGATCATCTCTGTACATCACTTAACCCAGTGCCCAGCACATAAAAAGTACTTCATAAAGGCTTATTCCCTTCCCCTTCCTTTTCTATTCCAGCTTAGTCATATGGCTTCATAGATCTTCAACTTCAGAACCCCAGGGCCACTTCCATGTCATGGTGAAACATTGGAAAAGGGCTTTGCTTGAAGAGTTGTTATGTATGACCACTCAAAAAGTCCACTTTACCAGACTTTGTAGGGTAGCTTATTTTTAGATACCCTTTATTCCTTTTTTTTTCTTCTAGCTAATTAAGCCTTCCTTTGAGCTTGGCAAAACCTCCCAGTTTCCACTGAAACAGACTGCTCTGCATCTCACTTCCAACCTTGACTTCTATACTTACTCTCCTGTTATCCATGGCTTACTTTGTCAACCATTTTTTCTTGAGTATCTAACGTGTGCATTACCCTGTGAATAGTTGTTATAGGAGAACCAGAGAAGAAGGTACATTCCCTATGTTTCAGGGGGATTTATATGCTAATTGGACAGAAAGAATATATACAAAGAAGAAACTAGAGAACATTACAAGGGAAGATATAATCAAATACTAAATTTTAATGATGTAAGAAGGAGGAGACTGAGAAGTAGATATAAAAAGTTTCATGGGAGAGTGGGATTTAAGCTAGCCACTAGAGATTGGAAATGCTTCTTTTTGGAGCTGTCTTAGCACTCCTCAGAATAAGTGGTGTCAGGGCTGAAGGTTATAAAAAAACCTGCCATCTCTGTAGCAGGCTGTCTGACCACTTCCATTTTCTCCCATGTGTGTCTCTCAGCTGCATCAAATCCTGTTGTATCCTTAGGTAATTCTTAGTTTGGGATTATAAGCTAAAGATGGAAGGCTATAAAACTGTGAGATTGAGGCTCCCCATATGACTAAATGTCTCTGAACATCTGACTTGATGACATGGTGGCTTCAGTTCAGTACAGACAGTTATAGGGTACTATGGATCTGGGATACAGAAGGAAACTTAAATGATGCCATATGTACCAGAGGAGAGTCTGATCTGACCATGTCATTACCCTACTCAACTAATTCCAGTGGCTTCTCGTATGGCCTTCAGAATAAAATATGAACTCTTCTATTTAGCTTTTAAAGTTTTACACAATCTGGCTCTATCCTCTCTCTCCAACCTCACAGGACATTACTCCCTTTCCCTCCACTTTGTGATCCAGCAAATTGTCCTTCTCTCTGTTCCTTCTCTTATTTCCCACTTCTGTGCCTTTTCTCTGACCTCTTCCCATGCCTGAAATGCATCCTTACATCTACTTCATAGAGTACCTCTCTTCCTTTAAGATCTAGCGCAGACACTGTCTTCTGCATGAAGTTTTTCTGATGCCCCCAACTGCTAGTTCCCTTTTCCCAAACAACTTTATATTTAACTACTTCATGTGTGTATTTATTTATTCATTAACTTTATATTTATGCTGTATATATGTGTAGATGTACTTATTATCTCCCCATTCAAAATGTAAGTTCATTGCAAGGAGGGAATGTTTCATTTTTTGTACTTGGCATTCCTCACACCTATCAGACTACCTACAATGTAATAGGATCAACTGATCACCTTTGGGTATTCCTGCTGCCGCCAAGATGAAGGGGTGCATGAACTTTAGCAAGAGAATTCAGAGGTGCCAGAGAGTATAACAGGAGCTGGTATATGTGGCAACTAGATTGAAGTTGGTAGTGAGAGGGCATTTGATGAGTTAGTGAACAAGATGGTAAGAGGACATTTGGTGAGAGTGAGTACAGGGAAGAGACTGGCTGACACTATGCTGCTAAAAACGCACACAGTTACAATGCTTCAGTGTTGGTCTTGGGTGTCCTCCCCTTCTCTATAGCCTGCATGGTGTATGGATCTATTTCTGAGTGTTTCTTGGTGTAGGTTGTAGCCCCAGCTACTCCAGAACCTACACACAACAGAATTGGGAAGGTAAGCAATGATGAGACACTGACCAGCTCCAGCCTAATGCTGCTGATCTGAATGCTACCAGCTGAGCTTAATCCCAGTTTCATGTTCCATGAGGAAAATGTTTTGAGATTATTATACATAACAGGTAGCTCCTTAACAATGCCATCTTCTTTTTTTTTTCTTTTCTACAGAGTGATGACGTAACCAAGGTGACCCAAGCAGCCAAAATAGTGGAGCGGATGGTCAATCAGAACACATATGATGATATTGCCCAAGGTATGGCACTCATTGCAAGAGTCTTTATAGCTCTTGTTTTCAGGAATTCTTACATTTCAAGTCAGCAAATATGAAATGAGTATCTTCTGGGTAATTGGCCCGTGCTAGATATTGTAAAGTAAGAGAAAGAAGACAAAGGTGCAGGCCTAAAAGAGTTTGTGATATATTTACAATTAGGGAAGCAAAATAGATATAGATATGTACATATCTATATCAATATAAATATGAGAAAAATCATGTAGGAAGAAATAATTGTAAATGTCAAAATGAATGTTACCTATGAGAATATTATAGGAATTTAGAGAAGAGATAGATGTGACTAGAGTAATTGGGGGAGGTTTTACTGAATCTTGAAAGATTAGGAGAATTTTGTTTGGCAGTAGAAGAGGAAAACTCATAGGATCATAGACCACCTAGTACAACCTCATCATTTTGCAGAAAAAGAAACTGAGGCCTAGGGAAATTAAGTGACCTGCCAAAGGTCACACAGGTAGGATGGGTAAGAAGTTTGCTGCCTCACTACCAGGATCTTCTCTATATAGAGCCAAGCAGTGATCCTTTCCAGTTTTTGACCACTACAACGAGAGCAGCTATAAATATTTTTGTACTTGTGGGACCCTTTCCCATTTTTATGATCTTTTAGGGATACAATCCTAGAAGCAATATTACTGGATCAAAAGGTATGCACATTTTTGTAGCCCTTTGGGCACAGTTCCAAATTGCTCTCCATAATGGTTAGATCAGCTCACAGCTCCACCAACAATGAATTAGTGTTCCAACTCTCCTACATCTTCTCCAATATTTATCATCTTCCAGTTTTGTCATGTTAGCCAATCTGATAGGTATGATGTGGTATCTCAGAGTTGTTTTGATTTGCATCTCTCTAATCGATATTGATTTAGAGCATTTTTTCATATGACTATAGATAGCTTTAATTTCTACTTCTGAAAACTCCCTGTTCATATCCTTTGACTATTTATTAATTGGGGAATGACTTGTATTCTTGCACATTTGATTCAGTTCTCTATATATTTTAGAAATGAAGCCTTTATCACAGACATTAGTTGCAAAAATTCTTTCCCAGTTTTCTGCTTCCCTCCTAATCTTGGTTGCATTGGGTTTGATTGTGCAAAAACTTTTCAGTTTAATGTAATCAAAATTATCCATTTTGCACTTCATGATGCTTTCTGTTTCTTTAGTCAAAAATTCTTCCCTTTTCCATAAATATGATAAAAACACTATTCCTTGTTCCATTAATTTGTTTATAGTGTCAATCTTTATACCTAGATCATGTACCTATTTGGACTTTATTCTTGTGTATGATGTCAGGCATTGGTCTATGCCTAGTTTCCACCACACTGTTATTATCCAGTTTTCCCAGCAATTTTTGTTGAACAGTGAGTTCTTATCCCAGAAGCTGGGGTCCGTGGGTTTACAAACAGTAGATTGCTATATTTATTGACTACTATGTCTTGAGTACCTAACCTATTCAAATCCACTGTTCTACCCTTCTGTTTCTTAACCAAGTGGTTTTGATAATTGCTGCTTTATAATGTAATTTGAGATTTGGTATAGCTAGGCCACCTTCCTTAGCATTTCTTTTTATTAGTTCCCTTGGTATTCTGGACCTTTTATTCTTCCAGATGAACCATCCCTATCTTTTCATAATTTCCTTTGATATTGCTTGGTTATTAATTATGTTCTCAGTTAACAAATTGCTCATTATTTTGAATTTCAGATATTATTTTTGTTCAGTTCACATTTTAGAAAGGGCATTGACAAACTAGTAGAGGAAAATGAGCAAAATAGTGAGGTATGTGGAGGCAGTGATGTGTCAGGATTAGGAAAAGGAGCTGAGAATGTTTAGCCTGAAGAAGGAAAGACTTGGGCAGGAGAGGAGAGAATGAAGAGAGAGCTCTTTGGGTATTTGAGGTACTGACAGGCAGAAGAAAGATCAGACTTGAGAAACACTGTTGCGTAGTGGATGAACACTTAGCAGCCATATCTTTTAACTTAGCACCTCAATTTCCTCACCTGTTAAACGGGGAATATAACATGTGTGTTTCTATTGTTGCTGTTAGCTGTTTTTTACCTGGCCTGTGAGGGCAGAAGCAAGGGGAAGTTACTGAGAAGGAAATGTGGACTTGATGTTAGGGAAAGCTCCCTCATAAATAGAGATACTCAAAAGGAGAATGAAATCGTTTGAGTTTCTTCATGTGGAGATTAGATGAGCGGCTGACATTAGGCCCTGTCTAGGCACAATTCGTGTCCTGGTACAGGTTAGATAGGTCACTTCTGCAGTCTTTCCCCAACTCTGAGATTTGGTGAGAAAATGTTAAAGAGGAAGTTAGGGACCAGATGTTGGCATCAGGTGTAGGGTGTAGGTATATAGCTGAGGCCCCCACATCACGGATGAACATCAGAGACTCAATCCTTACCTTATTTATAGAGAGAGCAGATGTTTTAGGCAGCTTTGAATGCTGGTGCATTATTGTCAGGTCCAGTGTACTGCTATCCACTCAAATGAGACAATTATATAAAGTCATATGGCTACCTTTTAGAATTATAGTTAGGATTATTTGCAAAGTAAGTCCCCTAGAAGACTATAGGGGTTTGGCCCTGTCCATCTGCATTTTTCCTTGTTTCCTTAGTTGTGTGGTCTTGACTGTTCTGAGCTCTGGGGAAGCCAGGCAGGTAATCCTGAGGAGGCCAGGCTGTGTCCTTGCCCCACCCTCCACCACCAGGTGTGAGGGAGCATGTGGTCCATTGCTGCACTACACCAGGAATTCTTAATGGGTGTGTGTGTGTGTGTGTGTGTGTGTGTGTGTTTGCATCCTGGACTCCTTACACAGTCTGGTAAAGCTTCTAGACCCCTTCATAGGATGATGTTTTTAAATGCACAACATATGAGACTACAACAAACAAATGATATTGAAAAACAGTTACCAAAATAATCAAAAAACAAAACCAGTTCACAGATGTCAGGCTGAGAACTGTTGCACTAAAGCCAGGACTCAGAGCTAATAAGGGATCTGAGTGGTCATGACATGGCATGGCATGAGCCGTCCTGCAGATGCAACCCCCACCTGAGGAGTTCATGGCATAATTCCTCTCTGTAATCTGTTATCAACCTTTCCATATTCAGCAGCTCCTCAGTTACTGATTATGTTCCCCTCAGTTAACAGATTGCTCATTATTTTTTCACAACTGTGGCCACCCCCTTGGTACCTTGGTGTTCATCATTCAAACTGGGAGAGCAAAAAAAAAACCAAGATTGCTGGGGAAAGTAGCCAAACGAAGCCCTTCTTTATTATTCAGGCCTTGAGAAAAATGACCTTGAACGCTTTTCAGAATTATGGAATTAAAAAGCAGCTATTAATGAATTTGTTATCCATACAGCCTGACTTCCTGAAACCCAGTCAGTGCAATCACCCCAGCGAAAAACTCAAATCCTAATTAATGTCAGGGGTGGAAAATGGGCATCTGTGAGCCATCTTCATTTAAAAGAAAACAAGTCACATCGAATTGCTTTAAAGTTTAATTTTGTTTAATTGAATAAGTTTTTCTTAGAGGATGTATAATTATAATGACAGAGAAAATAGAAGTACTACAAATTATCTTCCTTCCCTTAATGTGGTAATTTTAAAAGGCCAGCCATGCTTCAGGATTTCTGACATGATTCAAGGCTAGCCTCTCACTGTGTAATCAATCAGCCTGTCTTTTTCCTTTGGCATTTTTGAGGTTCTTCTCACTCTGGAGTTTAGGTTATCACACCCTGATGTGTGATATCTCATAAGTGAGAGAGACAGAGAAAGCAAAAATGAGTGTGTCTCTCTCACTCTGCAAGTAGATATTGAATGTCTATCCCTGCACTGTGGAAATGGAGAAAAAAAGCTATGGTTCAGCTTAACCATATGCAAAGTTTAACCATTTCTTGAGAGAGATGAAACTAACGTCATGACACAAAACAGTACAAGAAAATATGTGAGTGCCAAGGGATTGTGTCAATAGTAAATGCTATAGGAGGTTAGAGAAGGGTTTGACCACAGTGGTCAGGGAAGACTTTGCAGAGAAAGCGAGATTTGAAAAGTGCAGGGAGGGTTTATATCAATGGAGAAGTGAAGTGAGGGCACACTAGGAAGGAAGGTGACAATTGTTGTAGCTTGTATAGAGGACAGTGAGGAGCATGAGCTGGCCTCTATTCTCATGGAGCCACATATGGTAGACCAATGTGCAGAATGGGAACCATCTTCATCTGCTAGAGTCTTCAGTCCCCTTCTAGGACCGACTCACATGCTGCCTTTTTCATGAACCTTGCCTTCTCCCACCACACAGCTGTGGCAGTGATCTCTTCCTCCTCAGATTCCTCATAATACCTTGCCAGCACTGGTCCTGTGCATTTATCTCTCTCCTCTTATATTCATAGGTATATGTGTGTGTGGGGGGGTGTCTTCCTTGCCACCCACTTAATCTGTTAGGTCCTTGAAAATGGTCTTTGTGTCATAGACATTCCTGTGATCATACAGCTAATATTCCTGTATTCTGCAAGTTTTGTCTTATGAAACCATTAGTGTGAAGTGCTTTGTACACAATAGGCAATTGATAAATGTTTGTGAATGACTGTATGAATGAATATTCACTTGATTAAGAACTGCTGAGACCCAAAGAACAGAGATGAAGAGATCACTGTAAACTTAGAAGTAGGTTTATAGTGGAAGGTCCCAGGAAATCTATCTTTTCACCTGTTCTGCTCAATGGTTTTTCGCTTTGTTTTGTTTGGTTTTTTACCAGTAACATAGATGAGGGCATGTATGTCCTGCTTATCAGACTTAGAGATGACACAAAACTAGTCAGGATCATTTTCAGGATGGATGACAAGATCAAATTCCTAAGAGACCCCAGAAGATTAAAATGATGGACAGGATGGAATAGCATAAAATTTAAAAGTTCCAATGGCAAGTACTGAAATCAGCCGAACAAGTACAGGATCAGAGACATGGGTAGATAACGGGTCATGTGACAAAGACCTGGGAGAGTGTGGGGGAAATGGTGTTACAAAACAAGTCCAATAGGAATCGATGGAGTGATATGGCAGCCAGATTCAAATAATTTGGGGCTTTATAAATAGAGGATGAGTGCCCAAAGTGAGCAGTGATTACTCTGTGCTAATTGTCCCTTTTCAGACCCCATTAGGAATCGTGTGGTTGGCACCAAGTCCCACTTTTCAGGAAGAACATGGATGAATATGGAGCACATCCAGAGTATGGTGAGGGGATTGGAAACCATATCATTTGAAGGAACTTAAGAACAGAATATTTAGCTATTTTTAGGTAGTTTGAGAGTTGTCATATAGAAAGGAGATTATTTAGGCTTGTTTTGCTTGATTCCAAAGGACAAAACTAGGAACAATGGGTTAATTCTGCAGAGGCAGATTTTGACTAGATATAGGAAAAGCTTCTTAACATAAGTGGATTTGGTAGGTAGTGAGCTTCTCATCTCTGTAGGCATTCAAGTAGAGACTGGATACTCACTTGTTTGGTATGTGCAAGCCTGGGTTAGGCTAGATCTTTCTGAGTGTCACAGAACCCTTTCACAGTCTGGCAAAACTTATGGACCCCTTCTCAGATTCATGTTGTTAAGCATATAAAATAAAACACATAGAATTACAGAGGAAACCCAGTCATCTTGAGATAAAGTTATTCAAGAATTACAGAGGAAACCCAGTCATCTTGAGATAAAGTTATTCACTTTAAAAACAAAAAACCAGGCTCAGGGACCCCAAGTTAAGAATCCCTGGCCTAGATAATTTTTGAGAATATCTCATCTGAGATTCAATGATGTTTGTCTCCTCTACCATCTACCCCTCTAGGTACATTACTCTAAACTTTGACCTAGTTTTTTCGTGTTGCTCCTCTCCCATCAGGGCCATATTCCCAACTCCATCATCTTCTGTCAATCCTACTCCAAGTCAGATGCACCCATGCCTTTTGACTCAGGCAACAATTTGCTAATATGATCAAGAAGTCCCAGGTGACACCCATCAGTTAATAAGCATTTAATAAGAACTATGTGCCAGTCTCTACGATAAATGCTAGAGATTACAAAGAAATTGAAAAATGAGTCCATGCTCTCAAGGAGCTGATATCCCAACAGGGCAGATAGCACATATGTAAATTGGACTTGTAGGATAAATTTAAGGTAAGTGGAAGGTCACCTTAGAAGGGAAAGCACTGTCAGCTGGGGAAACAGGAAGGGATTCCTGTAGGAGTTAACACTTGAGCTGGGTCATTAAAGAAAGCCAGAGATTTGAAGAGTCAGAGGTTAGGGTGGAGGAACATTCCGTGCATTAGGGACAGCCAGTGTAAAGATATGGAGGGAGACAGGAGATGGGGTTTTGTGTGTGAGAAAGGCCAGTAAAGCTAACCTATATAATGTATGGAGAGAAGTAATGTATTGTAAGACTGTGAAGATTAGGAAGCAGGATGTGAAAAGCTGACAGTTTAAACTGAAGAGTTTATATTTTATCCCAGAGGTAATAATATTTAGAGTTTATAGAATTAGGGGCTGGCGGTATCTAATTGTAGTAGTTCAATAGTTTCAGTTGTGTCCAACTCTTCATGACTCCATCTGGGGTTTTCTTGGCAAAGATACTGAAGTGATTTGCATTTCCTTCTCCCGCTCATTTTACAGATAAGGAAACTGAAGCATGCAAGGTTACATGACTTGCTCAGGGTCACATAGCTAGTAAGTATCTGAGGCTGGATGTGAGTAGGAACAAAGGAGGCATATGGTGGGAATAATATAGGGCTAGGGTTTGGCAAGGCACAGTTGGCAATAGGGCAAAAGAACAGGGGATTGGAGAGTAGTGGATAGTGAAAAGTTGATTTGGTTCACCAAAGGGCTGAGATGGGAAAGGAGGCGAATGTAGCCAGAGCAGTGCTTATGGTCTGAGGTAGAGCTGAGAGAGGAGAAGAAATGGATGTCTTAGTGAAGACAAAGAGTAGTTTTGAAAGGAGTAAAGCATAGGCAGGGATGTAAAGAGAAAAACTATAATCAGATAAAATGTGGAACTCTTGAACATAATGAGGTAGAGTAGAGGTTAGCAGATTGAAGAACTGGGAAAGAACTGGGAATTAGGGTATTTGAGGGAAATATGCCAATGAGAGGGAAATGGAGCTGTAGTCTCTGTCATCTTTAAAAGAATTTTTGGGCATGGTACAGAGGTTTTCTTGAAACAGTACTTTCTCACAGCTAAGCTCGGGGATAAAGGCCTCATTTCTGGAATATATAGAGAACTGACTCAAATGTATAACCATACAAGTCATTCCCCAATTGATAAATGGTCAAAGGATATAAACAGGCAATTTTCAGAAGAAGAAATTAAAGATATCTATAATCATATGAAAAAATGCTCTAAATCACTATTGATTAGAGAGATGCAAATCAAAACAACTCTGAGATACCACATCACACCTATAAGATTGGCAAACATGACAGAACAAGAAAATGATAAATGCTGGAGAGGATGTGGGAGAGTTGGAACACTAATTCATTGTTGGTGGAGCTGTGAGCTCATCCAACCATTCTGGAGAGCAGTTTGGAACTATGCCTAAAGGGCTACAAAAATGTACATACCCTTTGACCCAGAAATATCGCTACTAGGACTGTATCCCCAAGAGATCATAAAAATGAGAAAGGGTCCCACATGTACAAAAATATTTATAGCAGCACTCTTTGTAGTTGCCAAAAACTGGAAGTCAAGGGGATGCCCAGCAATTGGGGAATGGCTGAATAAATTATGGTATTATGAATGTAGAGTGCTATTGCTCCATAAGAAATGATGAACAAGAAGACTTCAGGGAGGCCTGGAAGGACTTATATGATCTGATGCTGAGTGGAAGGAGCAGAACCAGGAGAACTTTGTGCACAGCAACGACCACAGTGTGCAAGAATTTTTTCTTGTGCAAGAATGTAGCAGATCATGTTTGTGTGTGTGTGTTTTTGTGTATTATGTTATGATTTGTTATATGATTTCTTCCATATATTTTAGTTCGACTACATAGCATGACTATAGTGAAAACGTACTCAATAGGAAAGTGTATGTAGAACCTTTACAGAATTGTATGCTGTCATGGGGAGGGAGGGGGGTAGTGGGGGATAGGTGTGGGGGTGGTTAAAATCTTAATTTTATGGTAGTGATTGTAGAACATTAAAAATTAATAATAAAGTTAAATTAAATTTAAAAAAGAAAAGAAACAGTTCTTTCTCCAAGTATTCTTTCTACTTGGAGGTGGTGAGTCTACAGGAATGGCTCTAAAGATAGTACTTGGAAGTGACTCTACTATTAGTTAAGAATTGGCCAGGTAGTAGCATTCATCCTCCATACTTGTTTTGGGCAGATCCCCTCCCTCTCATTCCTCTGAACATATTGCTCTAGAACTCAGAAGCCTCTAGATCCATTCCTCTTGGACTGCTGTCTTGGATCTCTGGATTACTCTCAGCTGCTCTCTTTGAACCCTGAGATAGCATTATGATTTTCTCTTCACTTATTATTCACTAATATACACTTGCTTCTATGTATGGCTCTTAGGCTTATTTAATAAGACACCTACTTGTTTTAATTGGTATGGGAGTCAAGTGTTAGAGTCAGAAGGAAAATGGAATCTCAATTGACTTTTACATCCTGGAACTGAAAGACATGGAGGGCACAGGTGGCATTTTCTCTCTTTTTGCCATTTGAAGTTTGTGACTTTGGAAGAGAAAGGAAGATATGGGAAGCAAATGACTATAAAGATTGCATAAAAGAACAGGGTCTGATTTTATGGACCATGACTTATGCCCAGACAATGAACCATTGGCAAGGAACAGAGCATGTCTCATAAAAGTTGGAAAGAACATATTTAGTGGGGCCTAATTAAGAGGGCTCTGAGTTGGAATAATGGGGAAGGTAGAAAAATGGACAGATAAAACAGTAAAACCAGATATGGAAGTTATCTATAGAAGATAACATGTGTGATGTAGAATGGCATAGAGGAGAAAATATTTAGGGGCAATACTTATGACCTTGGATGTCTATGTATCACCACAAAGAATATAGTATTAACAGCTGATGTAAGATTTAGTCTCTTGACTTGAACTCCACTGTTCTTTAAATACAGCTTGTTATCTCTCATCTCATGGTTATAATATTCCAATAGAAAGGTGTGTGTGTGTTTGTCCTTTGTTGCCAAAGAAGACCATGCCATCAGAGAAATGATGACATGACTTGCACTTGACTTTGTTTTGTGTGAGGGAGGGCTGTGCAGGGTCACCAGCCTCACTTCTGCTCCAGGGCCATCTGAAGCCAGTGACCAGATATTCATCAGGATGACTGGAGATGAGCCAGGATGAGGCAGTTGGGGTTAAGTGACTTGCCCAAGGTCACACAGCTAGTGAGTGTCAAGTGTCTGAGGTGAGATTTGAACTCAGGTCCTCCTGACTCTTGCACTGTTGCTCTATCCACTGCACCACCTAGTAGGCCCTTCTTCAAAGAAGCCTAACATGCTGCAGGGCAGAGGAGCAGCATTTTCTCTCAAAGAGGGCTATCTGTTGTTATGGAATTCTTGAGCCTTAGGGCAGAAGCGTGTTGGAAAGTATTTCAATGAGGGAAAGAGAACTGATCCTCCACTTGTAGAAGTCATCATCACCACAGTGCTGGCTAGGGCATCATAGAGCAGCTAGCTTGTTTTGGGAGAGAGACTGGTAAGAAAGAACAAGATAAAGAAGGAACAGGCATTGGTAAAGAAGCCCTCACCAAGGTGGTGAGTATCAAACCAGAATATGTATCGGAAGACATGAATCACTTCTGAGAAAGAAAGAAAGACAGTAAAGAGACAAGAAAGATCCAAGAACCAAAACCAGTCAATGATCAGAATGAGTCCAGGGGCCAATCAAACAAGGTAACGATGAATTAACATTCAATACATTCAGTATATGTCATACTATATCTTTTTAAGCTGAGCTTGTGTGTACTAAATGGGCCTGCTTCTTAAAGGGAAAATGTTGTCAAACACTGGAATGTGCGTGCTTAATAGGAAAGTAACACAGACCACACAGATAGAAAATAAAGGTGATGCTTTTCTTGAATTATTTTTAATATTTAATTGTTTAACTCTATTTAGCATGATTAGCTATAATTCTCAAAATAATTTTATTTAAGGACCTTTTGGGCATGTAACAGAGGTTTTCTTGTAGCAGCTCTTTCTCCAAGTATTCTCTCTACTTGGAGGCAGAATGTCTATGGGAAAGGTAGTACTTAGAAATAATTTTACTATTAGTTAGGAATAGTATAATAACAATAATAGATTAAAACATCCAATTATATATTTAATTATCTTAAAATTTTAGTTTTATTTAGCCTTTTAATTTTTAATTCTGATTTCTCTCCCTCCTTTCTGCCCCTCCCTCCCCCATTGAGAAAGCAAAAAATATAATACTCATTATACATATGAAGTCATACAAAACACATTTCTCCATTAGCCATGTTGCAAAAGAAAAGAAAGTAAAAGAAAATACACTTCAGTTTGCACTTATTCAGTTCATCAGGTTTCACTCTGGAGGTGGATAGCATTTTTCAGGGGGATACTTTTCTAATAAACGTTACAAAAACAACACAAAGGCAAAATATAGTAATAACAGGGGATTTCAACTATTCGATATAAAAATATTCTATTTAAAACAGAACAGCTAATGAATTCTTGGCTTGTGTTTTTGCTGGTTTTATTGCTTAAAAGGTTGAAGAAACAGTGAAAGAAACGGCTAGTTTGGACTTAATTCTAATCTACAGGAAAGATTTGGTTGCTGATATGGAAATTATAGGAACCTTGCAAAAAAGTTGATTGTATTATCTTAGACTTCACAATAATAAAACCTAATAAAACTGGGCATAGTCATGTATGTGTGTATGCTTGACTTTAGGAAAACAGTTTTCTAAATATTCAGAGGAAAAACTAAACCAAATCCCTTTTAGAGGAGAAAGGGACAAATGTGACTGCATAGCTTTGAGCTGAGATTTTAAAGGAATATCAGTTAGAAACAGGAAGAAAACCTCACCAAGGATAAATGCTGAAGAGGATTGTGAATTTATAACAATGATATCAGGAAGGATGAGGGGCAGAATGAATGGGGGCTGCAAAATAGGCAGAAGACAAAGAAAGGAAATATTTGAGTTATTTGTGGAGAATAGTGAATGGAGAGTAGCGCTCCTGCTTGAAGGAGATGGCATGTTCAAAGATGACAGAGAAAATTAACAATTCAGGTTTGAGTTTGCTTCTATTTCCTCTGTCAAAGAGAGTGATCGTTAGACTGCACTCATTAAAACAAATTTGGGGGAAAGGATATTGAAGCTGAAAATAGATGAGGAAACAGAAAGAGCGCATGGAGTTCTTTGGAGTGGGTTCAGGACTCTAGACGTAGAGGAATTATTGAGTATTAGCATTATCCCAGCATAATGAAAGAACTTTAAAATATGAAACTAAAATGAATCATCTTTGAGAAATCATGGACAATGAGAGAGATAGTATGTCAGGCTTTGGAGGGATGGCTTGTGAGATAAGAATATTTACTTACAAACCAAAGCAAATAAGAGTTTAGACTATCTACAAGACAAAAAAGACACTGAATGACAAAGTTACTAATGGGTCACCACCTACTGGAGAAAGTGAAACTAATCTATTGGGATGGAGCTCCATCATCAAATCAGGGCAGGGTCCCACTAATACCTGGCTTCCTAGAGCCCCATCCACTCTACAGGGTCTTTGCTCCCTTCTTAAGAAGTAATAAGGAGCCGTTCCCCCAAGATTCCCAGACGGTTCCAGGGCTATTTGGAATAACTCTCTGCTGCTGTCATTTAGGGATGGGATCATTGGAAGAGAGGTGATCCAGACATTTTAATTTGGAAACTAAGGTCTCTGCTCTGTGGTACCCTCTCCCTGACTCTTGCTGTAAAAGCAAGGCATAATCACCAAATATTATTATTACAGCTTGAAGGAACCTGGGAGATGCTGCATGAATAAAAATAAAGTCAGTTATGGGGCACAGCCTCAGGTTACTTCCTGTATCTCTCCTCTCCCCTGCCCCAATCCATCCTTCATACCACCTGCCAGCATAATCTCACTCATTCATAGAACCTGCCATGCTACTCCTGCTCAGAAATGGTCACAGGTTCCCATTGCCTTTGGAATAACATTCAGACTCTTTTGCCTGGTGTTCACAAGAACCTTCATAGTCTGATGCCTCTCCAATCTTTCCAGACTGACCTCTTAAACTACTTGATGTCCTGGTAAAGTGGACTGCTTTCTTTGACCCTGCCAGCGCCTTACACCTTTCCACCCCAGGCCTTTGTTGTTGGCGTTTCCAATGTTTGAAATGTCTTCTCTCCCTCTTTTCACCTTTTGAACTTCTGTCTATCCTTGAGAGCCCAACTCAAATGTCGCCTTCCTTGGTCCTCCGTTAAAATAGCTTTTCTCCTTTGGATATCACAATAGGGGTATTTTGCACCCCTTCTAATTTACTTATCATGTATCGTGTGTTCTAGTTATTTTATGCTATAGTTACACTGAAAAACAAAGATTATGTCATATCTAAACTTTCTATCTCCCCCAGCCAGGCCTAGCACACAGTAGGTATTTTATAAATATTTGCTCAATTATTGTGGTTGAATACATTGCTAGAATCTCTTCTGGGCCTTTCCCATTTCACCGCCATCTCAGCCAGCTCTTCTTGTCACATGCTCCCTTGGGTTCCTGTGCTGTCTCATCTTTATTTCTTTCTTCTGATCATAGTAGAGGCCCTTAGAGAGACATCATCTGCTCCAGTGACCTTATTTGATAGACGATTTTCCCAAGGTCACTTTATAAACTAATGGCAGAGCTAGGCCTTCTGACTCCAAACCCAGTCCTTGTATTCTTAGATCTCCTGATTCTAAGGAAGACCTTCCATAGGATGTAAGCTCCTTGAGGGCAAGGACTGTCTTTATTTGCTTGTATTTGTGCCCCTGGTGCTTAGCATAATGCCTAACATATGAATACTGGAATACTTCCTTTCTGGCTGGGTAGCAGATGACCCTTAAGTTTCAAGGCAACGCTCAGGCTTTTGAGCCATGCTTTGCCAACATTCTTGAACTGTGCCCAATGAATCCCTTAACTGTAGGCACCTTCTTTCTAAACACACTGCATGCCATTCTCATCAACATGGCATTTGTGGAAAGAGTCCAATTTAGAACAGAAAACTGAGAACTGTAATCCCAGATCTACGGTTGTGTAACCTAGGGCCACGTTCTTACCTTCCCTGAGCTTTAGTTACGTCCTTAGTTATAAGATGGTGATAATAATACTTATGCCATCTACTTTACAAGATTGTTATGAAGATCAAGTAGGTTAATATATGTAAAGCACTTTAAGCACTACATGACACGTACATTTCTATGTATAAAATGGAAATGGTGTTAATTAGGATCATTATCTCTTTCTGACCTCATAAATACTCCGAAAGCCCCAAGCTCTTTCACATTCCTCTCTCTCCAACTCCCAGCATCACATTCTGAAGCTTTTGACCTCCTATCCAGAGTACCTAGATTTTCCTCAAGGGAGCTACATCTTCCAGGCACTTGCCTTCTTAGATAAATGTTAGCCTATTTCTCATTTTGTGCTTCTCTGACTTTGGCCAAGTCTTGGTCAAACTGGATTTACTCCAGTGATTTTGTGAAGGGGAGCAGAGAACTGGGAAAAGACAGAAAGAAGTGAGATGTTTTGTTCTACCTTATTAAACAATTGGGGGGCACTAGGGTTCCTTGTTCAGTAGAAACATCCCCATGTAGCCAGTGCTAGGAGGAAGGAGGTCATAATGACCACACCCTAGATACCCAGGTGTGAGGAGGACCATCTTATTTCTCCAAGGATCTCTTTGAAAGCTATGGCCTTAGGTTTATTTGTGGATTTCCAAATCAATATAAATAGTCCACAATCTATGGAACAGATACGTTAGAAAAAATTTGCCCATAAAGTAAATTTATATGTAATGAATACTACTTTACCACTGATTGTCACTATAAAATCAAATACTCCTATAGTAAAAAAACAAAACAAAGAGATGGCTCTGAAGTATAATAAAAGAACATATAATGTAGCTAATCTTTAAAAATCATTCAAAGGAAAAAAAGCATTATTTTCTGTTAAAGTAGTAATCATAGCATGAAAAACATTTAGAATGTGAAGTATCTTTTGAAATTATCCAGCCTACCATTTCCCAGACTATGTTCTCCTGTGTGTTGCCAGGGTATTCCAAGCAATTAAATAGAGTTCCATGAGAAAATGCTAATGCTAATGAAATCTCCCTAAAATATTAAATTTGAAATTACGCATGCACATTATAAATTTGATACTTGCTTGGCAACTTTTGGGGGTTGAAAATAGACTTAGTTTCTTTGAAATATTTGTAAGTCCCCTTTGTCTAAGCACAGGGATATTCCCTATACCCAGACCCTATTTGCCAGACTAACATTTGTAGATTCCATCTCAGTGTTTTGATACCAAATATCTTTTGTGGACAGATTGGTTTGGAAAGTGACAACCTAGCCCAATCTCTTCCTTTTCATGAAGTGCCCTGTGCAAGGTCATGGAGCTTGCACAGATCTTCCAGGACGACTCTCACTTTGAATCCTATGCGTTTTACTCCTTACCTCTCACAAGTCAATTTCTCCATCTCCTAAGAGGTCTTGCTGTGTCCTCTCCCCTCCCCAGTCCGTCCTTCATACCACCTGCCAGCAGACTCTCACTCCTACAGAAAAATTGTCACGTCACTCTTCTGCCCAGAAATGGTCAGTGGTTCCCGTTGCCTCCCGGTGTGGTGCCTCCCTCACCTTTGCAGTCCGATCTCTGAAGCATACTTAACGCCCTCATAAAGCTACAGAGGCCATCTAGGCCTTTGTAGGAACTGATGTGGAGTAGATATGAAATAGAAATTTGGGTCAGAAGACACTGAAAACAAGGGATTTCATAATTATTCTTCGACCATTTTATTACGTTTGTCTGTGTGATTTATCGATGGTTGGATTTCCCAGAAAAAAATAGATGTCTTATGGGTTTAATTTTTTTTTTTTTTTTAAGATTTTAAGTATTATGAAGATGCTGCTGATGAGTATCGGGACCAGGAGGGCACCTTGCTTCCTCTCTGGAAGTTCCAATATGATAAAGCAAAGCGCCTGGCCGTGACTGCCCTCTGCTGGTGAGTATTTTGGTTGCACCTTCAAAGTGTTCTGCGGTCAAAAATACTTCTTCCTTTAACCCTGAGTTGGGTATGAAATGACATCCAGGAGTGGAAGTATGTGTTGGACATTTGTCTTTGTACAAGCACAGCTTTCCAACTAATAAAATAACGTAAATGAAGGGGAATAAATGAGGATACTTAATATCTCGCATGCAGTTTAACTTCTTTCCTGGAGTAACGTCCTTTATTTAATTCTTTTAAAACCTCAGTAAGTGGTTGGACCTACAAGATCTGTCGTTAAGTACTATGTCTCCAATGGCCAGTTACTGATGGATATGTCAGATCAGTTGTTAAGGGAGAGAAGTGAGAGGGTAAGCGATCTGAGCAGCATCAGGGATCAGAAGGGAGGGAAGGAGCACCTGTTATGTGCCAGGCACTGCACTAAATGGTTTACATATTATCTCATTTCAACCTCACAATATCCCTTGGAGTTAGGTACTATTATTATTAACTCATTTTACATTTGAGGAAACTGAGGCATACAGAAATTAAGTGACTTGCCCAGGGTCACCCAGACAGCAGATGACTGAAGTTGTATTTGACCTTAGGTCTTCCAGGCAACAGATCCATTGCTGTATCCACTGTGTCATCTGAAGAATCGGGTCACCTATAGTCATAGAATGTTCAAGTTAGAAGGGACCTATTGGAAATCAGTCAGTCTAACCTCATAGAGAGGTAAAGAAACTGAGACCTAGAGATATCAAGTAAGCTTGCCCAACGTTATATGGGTAATTCACTGTAGACTCAGGGCTAGAACTGTAGCCTCCTAACTCTCAGTGCTGGCCTTTTTCTGCTGCAGCAGCATACATCCATTCCTAGATTCTGATAGTTCCACACAGAGAGCTAGAGTAAGGAAGGTTTTCTAAGACAGGAAAACACTGATGTTATGAATAAAAGAAAATAGAAAATCATTTTTCACAGGGCTCTAGAGATTTCTAATTGTTGGTGAAGAATGACCAGGCCCAACCATCTAGCAATAATTGCAAGTGACCTGTATCTTTGTAGCAAGGAATAAAGACATATTCTGCAATTATTCAAGTAATAAAGAAGAGAGGAGAGGAGACACAGTTGCTCCAAGGGAATGGAATGCAGGGGTGGAAGGGGGAAGAATAAAGAGGATTTTGTTGGTTTTATCCTCATTGTGTTGCAAAATCAATCAGAGCACTGGGTGGCTGGCCTCGAGCATGTGCAGAACAGAGCATGGGTGAAGTCCATGGTCCAGGGCAAGCAGGAGGCACCAAAAATCAGGAGGAATGACTTTTAATTCAGGGCACCTGGAGTCAAAAACTTGAGACCCAAAAAAAAAAAAAAAAAAAAAAAGTGGACTGAAAGTTTTTAGTACCTTGGATAGCTCTTTGGGAGAGAATTGACTGTCACAGGCTGAGGTCTGACTGGGGGCCTTTATATTCCCAGACCCAGGGCTTCTCAGTTGGCTTTGTCCTCTGGATGAATTTCTCTAGTTGTCAGCAGTACCTTTACTCAGCTAGAGTAGGCTCAGATCTTCTGTGACAGAGAATGTTACAAATACCTCCAAGCATTTTCAACATTGGTATCCAATGGGAGGGCAATATCTTCTGGCCTGATGTGGGAGTTTTGAAAGGCCTCAGTGGGGTGGGGAGGAAGAATGTCCTTAGGAGCTATATAACAAGCTGATAGTTCACCTCCTGACAACCCTATCCTTTCAGGGCTGGGGATAGAGACTTAGGCTCTGGTTGTGGCCCTAACAGATGAGAATAGGAGTCAAGTCAGTAGTCCTGTTTTATGGCCCCTCTAACAACCCTACAAATAAATAGTACTTTCAAATATTCAGATTGGGTTTGGGGAGGGTGGTGTAAGTCCATTCAAACTTGGGCTTACCCATCCGCAGAATGAAGAGAGAATCAAACATTTTATTCTCTTTTGTCTTTGGACTCTGAGTTCCTCCTCATTCAGTTGCAGCATCTTGGCTATTTTCAGCTCCAGATTTGAATATTTCACTTAGGGCAAAGCTATGCACATAAGATGTAAGTGAGGGAGACTAGGAAGAAGCATGAAATATATAAATTTAGAGACTCACTTAAGATTCATCACGAAGGAGGAGAAGTAAAAACTATTTGAAAAAAAAAAGTCTTCAAAGGGGAGAAACATTTCCCACTCAGAATGTAAGAATTTAGAAACTGCTCTCCTCAGTCTGCCTCAAATACTACTCGACTTGGTATTGCATAATGTGTTTCCCCAAATAGATATCGATCTCAAGGGTAAATCGACACCCTGGTTTCTAGGTTCCATTCAAATGAAAAAGGAAGCCCTGAAGGGTCAGTAAAGTTGACTTTTCATTGAAAATGGTTAGTACTTGGCAGTTTTCTACTGATTTTATTTCTACCCAGAGACCTTTCCGTCAGTTATTAGCCACATTTATATACTGCTTTAAAGTTTAATTTTCTTACAACAACCCAGTGTATTCCCATTTTTAGAGGAGGACATTAAGGTTTAGAGAAATAAAATTACTTATTCTTTATGTTTGGTTCCATGATTGGGCAACATTCACTTAATTGCATTTTCCCTTGTTTATTTTATGTCTAATCAATTTTACAACAAGAAGTAAACATATATATGTATATATGTACATAAAGATAGTATCAAAAGCAATTTATCAATAATCCTAAAACACTTATACTTTTATGACCATTTGCATGTATATATCATTTATCTGGTTTGTCAGTATGTATATAGTATTATTATTTCAGTTTTCATGTTGCATTATTTCATATAGATATATTTTTTCATAGTCTTCATTACTTGTGGCAATATAATATCATCGGAGATTTATATCGCATGGTATGCTTAGCCATGCCCCAACTACTTGACCTTCATATTGTTGCTAATTTTTTGGTTTTTTTGGATAATGCTGCTATAAACTCACAGAACAGCATAAACATATACAAATAAGTCTTTTCTTTTTTTTCCTGAGGTCTGAGTGATAGAGTTATTGGGTCAAAGGGCACATATGTTTTTATGACACTTGTATGTAACCAGATTGTTCTCTACAAAGATTGCACTGACTTGCAATTCTACCAGCATTGTCATCAATCACATCTATGGGTCTACCTATGTCCCCACAGCCTTGTCAACATTGTTTTAATTACTTTTCTTTATTTTTCTGCCAAATTAATTTAAGTTCTGGTGTTTGGATTGCATTATTATTAGTGAATAATATTTGTGTATAATTATTAATGAAACAACATTTTTCAAGTGTTTACTCTTTGGGTTTCCTTTCTTGCAAATAGCCTTTTACTGTGTGTCCTCTAGCTCACTCTGGATGTCATTGATTGGTCAATAGTAGGTCTCAGTTCAAGCCACACTTGTTTGGGCCCTGATGATGCAGAGGGAATATAAATAGCAATTAGTTCTGTTCTGGCCACAAACCCCGAGAGTCTTCTCCTTCCCCTAGATTGATTTTTTTTTTACTAGGTAAAAAAGGCTAGGTTACCTAGCCTTTAACTACTTAAAGAGGCCTATTCTTTTAATGGATTGAATGGTTGTATCTCACTCAAAGTGAGAATCTCATAAGATCTTAGCCTAAAATGTCCAGGGTCATCCATGGCATCCTGGGCCATCTCTAGTTGTTCTGATGAGTATCAGGCCACTGGACCCAGATGGCTCTGGAAGAGAATGTTAGGGTGGTGACCTTGCCCAGCCCTCCCTCACTGAGATCAAAGTCAAGTGCAAGTCATGTCATCATATTGATGTCATGGCCCTCTTCGAGAATGAAGGGCAAACACAGCAACAACAGCCTAGCCTTGATCATGGGATGGACTTTGCCTCAGTCAGACTCTGCCCTGGGAAAAACCTAGGGCTTCTACTGCATCCAGGGCTGTAGCCAGTTGTCTAGATCTGCCGCTGGTCCCAGATGGCTCCAGAGGAGGAAGTGAAGCTGGTGACCTTGCACAGCTCACCGTCACTTAAATCCACTTCAGTTGTAAGTCATGGCATCACCTCCTTAATGCCATAGTCCTCTTCCAGAATAAAGGACAAACAACCCCTAATAAATTTGTATCAGTCCTACTATGGTATAGAATTTAACTACCTAGGTTCTGAATATAATTCAAACTTTTCTTTAAAAAAATGAATCTGATTTTTGTCCTCTTAGATTAGTTTTTTTTTTTTTACAGGAATCCAAAATATAAGGATCTGTTTGCCGTGGGACATGGCTCTTGTAAGTTACATTCACCTCTACATTTAAACTACACCAGTTCAGCATCCCTAATCTTCCCAGCGTCCTTTGTGTGGCTAGCACAGACTTATTCTCACCCTTATTCTCCAGGTTATACAGTACTATTTGTTAACCCCTCACATGCCAAGAGTGCCACTTGGCCTTCTTCACTGGCTTTGAGCTCTAAAAGTGATCACCACAAACTCGAGGACATTTCTTTTAAGAATAGATTCTTCTCTCGCCTCCCTGTATACAAAAGCGAAATCAGAATGCTGATCAATAACTTCTGTACCCAGATGAAAGCTCACCCTTAACAATGTCTTTTTCTTCTACCTAACATTACATTGGGTGTATTTTTGTCGAAGTTACAGTTCCCAGCTCTTGTCAGTCTTCTTAGCAGCCCGGCTTCTGCCGTGCTGAGAGGATTTCTGAGGCAATCACTGTGACTTTGATGTTGCATTTACTCTTGATTTAATCCTGGAACAGTGCAGTAGAGCCTCTGCCACACAACTCCAGAGACACTAGACTAGATTTAAGATGACTCAAGTGGATAAGAGCAGCAGTTGAATTTAGGAGCCAAGTGTCCAGGATCAAGGAATCGATCATCTCTTCTCTGCCTAGGTCAGCCAACACCTGGAGTATCATGTTTAGTTCTGGACATCCCAGTTTAGGAAGGATATAAAAAAGATGGAGACTATCCAGAGGAGTGTGACCAAAGTGATGAAAGACCTTAGGTGGTACAGTGGATAGAGTGCCAGCCCTGGAATCAGGAGGACCTGAGTGCAAATGTGGACTTATACACTAACTAGCTATGTGACCCTGGACAAGTCACTTAATCCCAATTGCACCCCCCCCCCGAAAAAAAAAGAATCAGTTGAAGGAACTGGGAATGTCCAACTTGGAGTTAGGGGGAACATGATAATCATATTCATATAGATATGATAGCTGTCATTTGAAAGAGGAATTAGTCTCATTCTGTTTGGCCCCACAAGGAAAAGGTAGATATTGATTCAGAGAGAGAGATTTAGACTTCATGTACAGAGAAAATTTCTAACAATTAGGTCCACCCATAAGTGGAGTGTGACGGTTACCTGTATTACTCTCAGAAGTTTTCTGTACTCAGACTTCCCTAAGTATGTGTCTATTTGATTTCATGTAAGCCCTAACAACAACTTTTTATCCACTTCATTGCAGTAAAGGCATGTGTTTTGGGGTAGAGGAGAGAATGGATGGGAAGAGAGATAGGAAGAGTCTTTAAACAAAGGTTAGATGACCACTTGTTAGGTATGTTCTAGAGTCTAGACAGAATTTTTAAAAAAATATGGGTTGGATTAGGTAGCCTCTGAAGTTCTTTCTGGCTCAGAGATTTTTTGGTTTAAGGATCTTCCCTGACGTATCCTAGATCCAGGCCAGAGTCTTCTGAAATTCAGGACACTGCTCAGTCATTCTCCACACTTCTTTCTATCTATTTGGGCAAGCTTCCACCCCTTTCAGCCAGTAGGCTGGTGCCCAACTGGCCTAGATCTCCTTCCCATGTCGTGTCATTGGCCATCCCATTGAGAAATGGTTTCTACATGAAGCATTCCCTTCATGTGTAAGAGTTATTCACGCTGTATGTTAGCACAGTTCCAAAATGTTAATATGTGTTTTGTTTTCTGGCACAGAGAACTGAATTCTCTGAACAGAAAAACCTTTTTTTTTTTCTCTCATAAAAGGGACAGATAGGGTACTATGGTGACCACTGGAACTCACAAATGTGCTGTTTGGCTCAAATTCCCTTAGGGCTTCAAGCTGTTTGGGGATTTTTTTCCCACCAATGAGAACCTGGTGTTTCTTGGGGTCTTGTGGTTTCTGCTGTCTTTGAAGATACCCTTAATGCCTGCTTTGTATCCCACATCCCAATGGATTTCTGCCAAGGAGGAAATGTATTTGCTGGTCCAGGGTTGGTTCTAACTCTGTGTTCTATGTTATGTCCCAAACATTATTCAGATTTGACCAAATGACAGACGCTGTGTGACAATGCTCTGCAAACTGAAAGCCATATACATTTCTCAAAGAAAATTGGGGTGATAATATTCATTACTATTATTACAGCTGTGTTTGTTGTCCAGTGCGGTTATTACAGACAGCCTCTGTTATTTTAAAAAAGTGATATTTTATTGTAAACTTTAAAACCAACAAAAAAGAAACAAAATGTAAATAGGAGCACCCATAAAATCATAAAATCGCAGCTACTTCCAATTTGTTAAAAGGAATGTTACATGTGGATATAAAGCCTTCAACAAAATATCTTGTCTTTTGTTGTGTACTTCTAAGCACTTTTCTATGTACTTATTATATTTGTTGTGTTATTTCTATGCAATTGGAGTCAAGATTATGCTATTCTGATTCTACTTTATTTGCTTAGCCTTTGTATATCTTCCCACATTTCTTTGTTTTCCTTGTATTTGTCATGTTTATGGTATAGTAATATTCCATTATACTGATAGATTGTAATTTATCATGTTTCTAATTCCTAAACTTTGGGGCAGATAGACTATTTTCATTTCTTCCCTTATGACACGTAAAGCTTCTATGAATGTTTGCATACAAAAAGGCATCTCCCCGCATGCCCCATTTGGTTTTATCCCAGTATATTTAAGTAGAATAGGTAGATCGACTGAGTTAAAAGGTATAAGTTTTCACAGATTTGCCCAATTTAGAGTTGGAATGGACCTCAGCCATGTAATCCAATCCATTCTTAAAAAAGAATCTCCATTATAACACACTGTCAAATGACAAATAGACATCCATCCTCTGCTTGAAGACCTCCAGTGTGGAGAGGAACATTGCCAAGGTGTGACCCATTCCCTCCAGAGACAACTCTGTTAGAATAGTAAGCCTAAACTGGCTTCTTTGTAACTTTCACCTTTTACTCTTGGTTCTGCCCTCTGGGACCAAATGGAAAAAAGTCTTAATCCCACTTCACACATCGAGAGCCCTTCAAGTACTTACACATGTACTCTTTGAATCTTCTCCATTCGCAAGATACCCAGTGCTTTCAACTGATTGTCATATCATATGGATTTAAGTCCCCTTGTTGTCTTGGTTTCTATCATCTGGACACTCCAGATAAGCAATGACCTTCCTAAATTTTGATACCATACTTTAGATATGGTTTAACAAAGAGAGAGTTTGAAGGGACTATCATCTTATTCCTTGAAGTTGCATCTGTTTTAATGCAACCCAAGAATACATTAGCTTTTTCTTTACTGCCACACCCTACTACTGATTCTTTTTTGAGCTTGCAGCATACCAAAACCCTCAGATCTCTTTTTTCCCCTACCTTGTACTTGGAAAGATGATTTTTTGAACCCACGTGTAGGACTTTACATTTATTCCTTTTGAATTTCTTTTTTTTCCATCTTCCTTTTGAAGTTCATGTGATTAAACCTAGTATAATATTCTTACCTGTCCTGATCTTTTTACATCTTGTATCATCTAGTGAGTGAGCTATCTGTCCTTTTCAGCTTTGAGTCATCTTTAAATTTGATGGGTATGCCATCATGCCTTTATCTAATTCATTGATAAAAATGTTAAATAGCACAGAATCTGGAGCACTCTACTAGAGACCTCCTTCCAAATTGACGTTGAACTCTTCATTACTACTCTGAACACAGCCATTCGAACAGTTCTGAATCCATTTGATTATATTATCTTTTAATCATTAACTTTTCATCTTTCCCAAAAAGATAAAATGAGATAATTTCCCAAATAACATTTCTAACATCTAGGCAAACTTTATCCACACCTTCCTTGACATGTCACAGTTTCTGTTGTATAATGAGACATCTGTTTTCATGCTGATCAGGCCTCACTAATTTTTATTATTTTTAACTATCTTTATCAATTTGATGGCTACAAGATTGTACCTCATCATTGTTTTAGTATATATTTCTCTGATTATTAAGCATTTGAACAATTTTCAAGAGTTTATTGGCAAATTGTTTTTCTTCTTTCCAGACCTATCTGTTTAAATCATTTAACTACGTATCTATTGAATGACAGTGCCCAGACAAAAGTAGATGAAATTAATATGAACAAATATGTGAAAAAGTATTTATTATATATGTTACATATGAACTCACACATATATATGTAATGCTTTAAGATTTGGGAAGCAGTCAAGATATATTAACTGCGTGCCTACCATGTGCCAGGCATGTGCAGTGGGGATATAAATAGAAAGTATGAAATAATGTTTACTATCTCAGAGCTTACATGCATGTGAAGGAGACCATAAGTACACATATAAGTAGCTATAGAATAAATTTAGTAGTAGAGTCATTCTCTGTAGTAGAGAATAAATACAAGGTATTTTTGGAGGGAGAGTGATAATTAAACCCAGGAGAGCTAATGAATTTGCCATTAAATTGTAAGGAGGAGAGAACCTAAGACAGAGCCTTAGGGAAAAGTCACAATTAAAGAGTGTGATATGGATGATAAACCAGCAAAGAAGACTGAAAAATGGTCAGACAGGCAGAAAAAGAACCAGTAGTGTCAAAAACCCAGAGAAGAAAGACTATTCAGGGGAAAGGGTGCAACAGTGTTAACCACAACAAACAGGTCAAGAAGAATGAGAACTGAGCAAATACGCTATCAGATTGGACAAGTAAGAGCATTGGTAACTTTGTAGGAAGCAGTTGCAGTTGAGGGAAGAGGTTAGAAGTCAGTTTTCTAAGAGTTGAGAAGTGTTTACCTCTTTTGATTCTCAATACAATCTGTAGAAGTAAGTACTACTATCTTCAGTTTACAAATGAGAAAGAAAACTGAGTCTTGAAGAGATTGTGACTTGCCCATGGTCACATAACTAGTAAGTGGGAGAAAGAGGATTTGAATCCATATTTGGCCTGATTCCAAATACAGGACTCTTTCCACTGTGCCATGTTGGCTTTCCATAATAGATATTACCCTTATAAGTTTCTTTCGGTTCTTATAGATTCATTAGATAGATTTACTCCAGTCTTTTTCATTTTTCTTTTGAAATATAACAGTTTATCTTATAAACCTCCTTAATATAATAAACCTATTTATTTGGTCCCCAATAATCTTTTCCATTTGCTTAATACTTTGACAATTTGATATTTGAATAACTCTGGGATCTCATTAATATGCCACCTACTCCAATGGTACAGATTGCAACCCATCCACACTTTGAGTATTACCCACTTCTGGTGATTCATATGAGTATAGATGACACTTCCAGAAGGAGCCTAGAAATCATTGCCAAAGATTACAGCTCCTTGGGCAATAAACTGAAGACCACAGGGGCACAGGTGGCATTTTTATCACTGCTGTCCACTGAGGGTAAGGAATGCAAAAGAGAAAAATTTTTCAGAAGTGAACAGCTGGTGAGGAAATGGTGTCTGAGAGTGGTATTTGGATTTCTGGACCATAACTTAAAATACAGACATGACAAGCTATTGGTCCAAAATGGTGTGCACTTAACAAGGGCTATTAAGAATGCATTGATGTGGAGTCTTGCAAATCTATTCAAAAGGACTTTCGACTGAATGGAAAGAGGAAGGGAGAAAATTTCCTACATGTTTCCAACAAGCTACATACTACAGAAAGAGAGCCACAAGGGAGAAAGAGTAGTGACAGTGGAAACACTGGAAGCTCAGTGGAGACAACATCTCCTCAGACATCTCTATGCAAATGCCCTACAAACCAGATAAACTAAAGGTCCCAATGCAAGGAGGGAATTTTGACATCTTAGATATCCTGGAGCTTGGTTAGATGAGACTTATGACTGGAATATGGGTCTTAGTGGATGTGTTCTACTTAAGAGCACCTCAGACACTTGGCACTCACTAGCTGTGTGGCCTTGGGCAAATCACTTAACCCCAATTGCCTCATCCTGGGTCACCTCCAGTCATCCTGATGAATATCTGGTCACTGAATTCAGATGACTCTGGAGGAGAAGTGAGGCTGGTGACCTGCACAGCCCTCCCTCACTCAAAACAAAGTCAAGTGCAAGTCATGTCATTATTTCTCTGATGGCATGGTCTTCTTCAGCAACAAAGGATGAACACACACCAATATATTTAAGAGAAGTAGATCAGGTAAAGAGTAGGGATTGTATTATATATTAAGAAGATAAACTCACATGAACTCCTCACTCATTTCCTCTAAGTGTATATTACAATGACAAAAATCAATTCTGTTTTGCCCCATTCTTGTCATTGTAATATACACTTAGAGGAAATGAGTGAGGAATTCAGGAATCATCACAAAGATGCGATGTTCATGGTGGGGTATTTCAGTTATCCACACATCTGTTGAAGCTCTCTCTGCCAGACACAAAACAGCTAACAATTATTGCCTTGCCTTAATGAGTTCATCCTTCGAAAGGTAGAGAAATCAACAAAAGGGAATTCTATTCTGTTTTTTTTTTTACAACAGGAAGGAATTGGATTCTAGAATGAAAATTATGGGAACTTTGAGGAAAAATGGCCACTCCTTCTTAAATGATATGAGAGGAAAGCTCATTGTTGTTTGACATGCACCCTAAATATTAGGAGAGTAGTCAGTCACAAAAATTTTTATTAAAAACTGTGTGCCAGGCACTGCTAGGTATGGGGGCAGGGGTGTACAAAAAGGGCAAAAATAATCCCTATCCTCAGTGAGCTTATAGTCTAAAGGGAGGGGGTAGAGAAGATAACTTGCGCATAAATAGGTGTATACGAGATACCTACAGAATAGATGAAAAGTAATTTTAGAGCAGAAGGTTTAGCAACTGAAGGAACCAGGAAAGGTCTCCCGTAGATTTCAGTGGGTTTAGAGAAAGGATGAATAGGATCCCACAGACTAAAAGTCAGTTTAGGAGATAGATGGTGGACAGACAGACAGACAGAAAGATAGAAAAGGAAGGAAGGAAGGAAGGAAGGAAGGAAGGAAGGAAGGAAGGAAGGAAGGAAGGAAGGAAGGAAGGAAGGAAAGAAGGAAGGAAGAACATTAAGTGCTTACTATATGCTGGGCACATAAAATGGTGGGAGTTTGGGGGCACAGCTGGAAAGCAGGGAGGGAGAAAAGATGGTAGGAAGTAATGTGGAGGCCCAGGCCTTGGCAAAGTGAGGCAAACGATTATCTATCAGAGATGGGGACTGGGGAGAGAAGTCCAGGTTCCTAGAGGAATCTGGTTATGGTATATGGTTAGACAATAGGGCCATGATGGGTGTCTATGTGTGGGTGTGGGGGTGTGTGTGTGTGAAATCCAGAAGTGATGTGCAGTTTTGGTCCTTGGCAAGATGTGAAGGCATCAAGAGGAAATTCTGAAGATACAAAGAGAAGTAATTTTTATGAAGAAAAGGGGGCATCATTTGTCAAGACTAATATGGATGAATAAGGAATTTGAGAAACAACTTAAGATGTTTAGAATACACATACAGAAGATAGAAGCAAGGCCAGGTAACAGGATGAATACAGAAGTGCGGCACCATATGCCCAGAATGAACTGTGGCTAGAGTAGAAAATTAAAAATGGAAAAAGACTTTTTATTTATCTACATTGGGAAGGGAAAGGGAACAAGTAATTATTATCTGCCTACTATCTGCCAGGCACTGTGCCAAGCCTCATTTGATCCTCACAGCAACCCTAGGAGGTAGGTACTATTACCACCCCCATTTTATAGTTGAGGACACTGAGGCAGAAAGTGGTTGAGTGACTTGCCCAGGATCACCCAGCTATGAAGGGTATAACTCTGGATGTGAACAACGGTCTTCCAGACTTCAGAGCCAATGCTCTGTGCACTATGGCTGCCCCTTTTTTCTTGAGAAAAGATGACTGAAGGTGGGCTAGAGCAGCTGTTCAGAGTGTATGGTATGATCATTGGTGAAATGGAAGCTAGAACTGATCAATTCCTATTTAGTTTCTGTTTTCTCATTAAGGAGAATGATCTTTGGGCAGGAAAAAAGCAGAACAAAAAGAGTTGGTAGAGACTTGATACCCTATCAGAGGGAAAGAGAAGAGTGAGAGTAAGAGAAGAGCCGCCTCATCGGAATATTTCAAGTCATCCTATTCAATTTAGTCTATAATTTTTGCTTATCCAGTTCTTTCTGGAGAGGGACAAATGAAAAGTCAACTTCAATTAGAGAATAAGGGAGGTGAAAAGGAAATAAATTAGTATTTTTATTTACTTTTAGTTTGATTATAGGATTAAATTCTTTTCTTTAGGAAAAACTAGCTCTAAAAGCTAAGCCAACCTGACATAGATAGTCTCAAGTCTAGTTTACCTATAGATTTAGTGAATAGACTTTATGGTTTAGTAGCAGATAATTTAGAAGACAAAATAATCATAGTATTATAAGGGGCTTTTTTTTTAAAGGTTGTTTTCCTTTCTAGCAGAAAGTGGAGTTGACTAGAGGCTAAGTTCCTCTTTCTGGAAGCTGGAGAAAGGTTAGCCAGAGATTAAGCTCTTCTTTCCAATCTTGGTAGATAAGCTCCCTTCTTTTTCCTTGGCCTAGAATCTAAGTTGAGAATGGAATCTTCCTTTTTTTAATTAATTAATTTATTTTTAGTTTTCAACATTCATTTCCACAAGATTTTGAGTTCCAAATTTTCTCCCCATCTTTCCCCTCCCTCCACCGCCAAGACACTGTACATTCTGATTACCCCTTCTCCCAGTCTGCCCTCTCTTCTATCACCCACCCCCCTTCTCTTATCCCCATCTTCTCTCTTTTCTTGTAGGGCAAGAGAGATTCCTATACCCTATTACCTGTATTTCTTCTTTCCCAGTTGCATGCAAAAACAATTCTCAACATTTGTTTCTAAATCTTTGAGTTCCAACTTCTCTCCCTCCCTTCCTCCCTACACATTCCCACATTCCCACTGAATTGCAAGCAATTCAATACAGGCTATACATGTGTAGTTAACGCAAAAGACTTCCATAATTGTCATGTAGTGAAAGACTAACTATATTTCCCTCCATCCTATCCTTTCCCTCATTTATTCTATTCTCTCTTTTGACCTTGTCCCTCCCCCAAAGTGTTTACTTCTAATTACCCCCTCCTTCCATTTGCCCTCCCTTCTATCATTCCCCCCACAGTCCACTTATCCCCTTCTCCCCTACTTTCCTGTAGTATAAGATAGATTTTCATGCCAAATTAGTGTGCATGTTATTCCCTCCCTAAGCCAAATGCAATGAGAGTAAGCTTCACTTTTCCCCTCTCACCTCCTCCCTTTTCCCCTCCATTGAAAAAGCTTTTTCTTGCCTCTTTTATGAGAGATAATTTGCCCCATTCCATTTCTCCCCTTCTCCTCCTAATATATTCCTCTCTCACCCCTTAATTTTATTTTTTTAGATATCATCTCTTCCTATTCAACTCACACTATGCCCTCTGTCTTATGGTCATAATCACTCCAACTACCCAAATACTGAGAAAAGTCTCAAGAGTTACAGATATTATCTTTCCATGTAGGAATGTAAACAGTTCAACTTTAGTAAGTCCCTTATCATTTCTCTTTCCTGTTTACCTTTTCATGTTTTTCTTGATTCTAGTTTTTGAAAGTCAAATTTTCCATTCAGCTCTGGTCTTTTCATCAAGAATGCTTGAAAGTCCTCTATTTCATTGAATGACCACTTTTTCCCCTGAAGTATTATACTCAGTTTTTCTGGGTAGGTGATTCTTGGTTTTAATCCTAATCCCTTTGACTTCTGGAATATCATATTCCAAGCCCTTTGATCCCTTAATGTAGAAGCTGCTAGATCTTGTATTATATTGGTTGTATTCCCACAATACTAGAATTGTTTCTTTATGGCTACTTGCAATATTTTCTCCTTGATCTGGGAAACTATGGAATCTAGCTACAATATTCCTAGGAGTTTTTCTTTTTGGATCTCTTTCAGGAGGTGATCAGTGAATTCTTTCACTATCTATTTTACCCTCTTATTCTAGAATATCAGGGAAGTTTTCCTTGATAATGATGAAAGATGATGTCTAGGCTCTTTTATTCATCATGGCTTTCAGGTAGCCCCATAATTTTTAAATTGTCTCTTCTAGATCTATTTTCCAGGTCTGTTGTTTTTCCAATGAGATATTTCACATTGTCTTCTATTTTTTCATTCTTTTGGTCTTGTTTTGTAATTTCTTGGTTTCTCGTAAAGTCATTAGCTTTCATGTGTTCCATTCTAATTTTTAAAGAACTATTTTCTTCACTGAGCTTTTGAACCTCCTTTTCCATTTGGTTAATTCTGCTTTTTCAAGTATTCTTCTCCTCATTGGCTTTTTGGACCTCTTTTGCCATTTGGGTTAGTCTATTTTTTTTCCTCATAAATATTTTTATTTGGGCAGTGGTCAACATCAACATACAATTTCAAGTTTACAATTTTTAACTTATCATCGACAACCTTCAATGGATCCTGTCAAGGCATCCAGGCTGCTGTTTGTATCTGAAGCCAATGTCTGTTCTGTCAACATGGATGAAATGTCATTGATAGATGAGGACTAAGAAGGAGTGGTTTTGCTATTTACAGCTTGCTGCATCTGAAGGCTGATCTTTTACCACGCCATTCTTGCTTCTTTCTTCCTAGTCCATTACTTCTTTGTATATTAGTTCTTTCCATTCTTCAGTGGCATGTTCTTGTTCTTCTAAGTGGGCATCATAAATCAGGGGTGATGGTGCCTCTGCTTCAGCAGGGTCATACCAAACAGTAATATGTGGATGCTGTAAGGCTTTGTCGACAGAAATTGGTTTGTCAGGATCTATTATGAGCATTTTCAATAACAAATCTCTAGCTTGACTTGTTTTCAATTTATCTCATTCAGATTCTGATGGGAATATCCAATCAGGGAAAACCTCTTCAAATCTGATACCAGGATATTTCAGCCTGTTTTCCACATAATTCCTCACAGTTGACTGCAATTTCTTCATAAAATCTGATGATGGTGTTCCTAACTGCTTGATAACTTTATTCCACTGATGCCTTAGAATATCACACAACCTTTCACCAGTTCTCCCATGATGCATCCCTCTGACCAGATATCAACATTTTCTTTGTATCCCATCCCCAAGATAACTTCAGGTGCTCTATAATAGTGTGTGACTACATATGGAGTCATCATAAAATTAGGACATGCCATCTGTGCCAGGCCAAAATCAAGGATCTTGAGTGTGTAATCTGACTTTACTACTATGTTGCTGGGTTTTAAATCTTGGTGTATATACTTGGTATATAATTATACCATTATACCATCTGAATGGAGATGTTTAATATGACAAAGCATCTGATAAAGAAGGTAAAACATTCTTTCATGGTCCAATTCCATATGAATCACTTGGTATAAAGTAGCATCCATTAATTCCATCATCAAATACACATCTTGAAATTCTTCTAGAGATTTTTGTGGTGTGAACACATTCAATAAGCTAATTATATTTTTATGATTGACACATTCTAACAGAACAAGTTCACAGTAAGCTCTCTTTGCATGAGTTTGATTCTGAAATGGCCGACTCAATTTCTTGAGAGCAACATTTATCCCAACAACTGTATCAAAAGCAGCACAAACAATTCCCTAAGCTCCAGATCCTATTGGTTTTAATTGCTAGTAACATTTTAGTACTGTCAAAGTTGAATCTGCAACTTGCACACTATAAAAAATGACTATCACATTTATTGTCACTCCTGATGCAGTGCCATATAGTTTCCCAAAGACCTGATACCATTTGACTTCCTGCTTTCCCTGCAGCTGTCCGGGCTAGCAGGCGGGTGGCGCTCAGGGCTCAGCCCCAGCTCCTGGGCCACCACCACCACCGCAGTAGGTGTGAGGCTGAAGCTGGGAGCCGAGCTCAGGACCTTCCGCTCATGGCTCCATCTTCAGCAGCCAGGGCAGGTTAGTCTATTTTTAAAGGTGTTATTTTCTTCAGCATTTTTTGGGGTCTCCTTTAGCAAGCTATTGACTCACTTTTCATGATTTTCTTGCATCACTCTCATTTCTTTCCCCAATTTTTCTTCTACCTCTCTTACTTGATTTTCAAAATCTCTTTTGAGCTCTTCCATGGCCTGAGACCATTGAAAATGTATTTTGGAGGTTTTGAACGATGGAGCCCTGACTTTGATGTCTTCCTCTAATGATGTGCTTTGATCTTCCTCATCAGGAAGGATGGAGGAAAATACCTGTTCACCAGGAAAGTAACCTTGTATAGTCTTATTTTTTTCCCTTTTTGGGGCATTTTTCCAGCCAGTCATTTGACTTTTGAGTCCTTTGTCAAGTAGAGGTGTATACTCTAGGGACTTGTAAGTTCTCAGTTCCTCCAAGGTGGCTCAACCAAGGGAGAGGAGTTTATTCCTCTCCTGGATTATACTCTGGTCTGGGAGCAACCATAAGTTTTTCTGCCTAGGATCTGCGAGTAGATTCCCTCTCCAGAGCCTCCACCAGCTCTACCACACCAGTGCTCCTCCTCACCCCAGGGCTACCACTCAGTGGCTGAGATTCAGATCAGTGGCTTGACTCCCCCAGGGTTTTTAGGTCAAGGGCTCCAAAAATGGATGCTGCAGGCACAGGCTGGTGCTAGAGCAGGACTCTGCTTCCTTCTCACCCAGGTGAAAGAGCTTTCTCACTGACCTTTGAAGTTTTCTCTGGCGTTTATGGGTTGAGAAATCTGGGAAGCGCAGCTGCTACCTGGGATCTGCTTCCTGAAGCCTGCTCCAGTCCTGTCCCTGCCACACTATGTGGCCAAGGCTGGGCTGCACTCTGTGGGCTGAGCTCCACTCTGAGCCCAGTACAATAGACCTTTCCTGTTGGCCTTCCAGGATGCCTTGGGCTGGAAATCTCTTTCACTCTGTTGTTTTGTGGCTTCTGCTGCTCTAGAATTTGTTTAGAGTCATTTTTACAGGTATTTTATGGGCTTTGGGGAGAGAGCTACAGCAGGTTCGTCCTTCTACTCTGCCCTCTTGGTTATGCCCCCAAGAATGGAATCTTCTAAAGAACATGCATGGTGGCTACTAACTACTGACCACAAGGTCCTCTTTTCTGGTTATAAAGGGTACCACCTCTAAGGCAAGACCTTCTGGGATAGAATTAAAAGAACCTGGAGAAGCTAACCAGTCAGGTGACTTGCTTTGCCCAATTGAATTATGTTCAAAACAAGTTTCTGTCATTTTTTTTGTTGTTGTTCCCCTTTTCTGTTATAAAAATCAGCTCTGCAAATCACTCTGGGTCTCTGACCTCTGAGGTGTGAGATGACCTGATTTGATATACACATAGATGATAGCTGTGCAGTTTAAATCACAGATGGCTCTGTAACTTTGTCTTCAGTTTCATTTTTATTTCAAATAATTCATTTTAACAGAGATCTGACTAGACAATAGTTGAGAAAGCTTGTTATGTCTCAGTGGACTGCAAACTCCACAGAAGTCAATAATGTGATAGAAAAGACAGAAAATGATCCTAGATTGTCTTGAGAGGCAACAAGGGAGGTAACAGGTCAGCTCCATGTCTTGGTCAGGACATGTCTGGAATGTTGCATTCAGTTCCAAACACTGCATTTCAGGAAAGACATAGGCGAGATAGAGGATGACCAGAATGGCAGAGGGCCTCAAGATCCTGTCACATGATGATCATTTGAAGGAATGGGGAGTGTTTAGAAGACATAGAGGGATTGCAGAATATTACCTTAAGAGACCTCTTAAGGTAATTTAGTCAGTGAAGTCAGGATTCCATGGCAATCATTTGGTATAACTGTTTTCATTTTATTGAGGAGGAAACTAAAACACCATGAGATTGAGTGATTTGCCCAAGTTCACACAGATGGTGACAGAACCAGAACTTGAATCCAACTCCTAACTCCAAAAGCACTCCTTTCACTAGGACATGATGGCTTTTTTTGAGTATCTAAAGCACCATCGTGGGGAGCAAGAATTGGATTTCTCCTTGGCCTGAAAGGATAGGCTTAGGAACAGTAGTTGAAAGTTGCAGTGAGGTGTTGGCTTGGGGTGAGGAAGAAATTCCTAACAGCTAGAGCTATCCAAAAAGTATAATGGGCTGCTCCAGGAGCTTGTGAATGGATTTCTTATTGCTGGAAGCTGGATGATTGATTAGCTTTTGGGAATGTTGTAGAAGGTGACCTTGACCAGATGTAGGTTGGATGGGATGCCTGAAGAACTTGCAACTCTTATGTGAATACCATATTAGTACCTTGCAGAGGATATTTTAACTCTGTCAGGCCCCCAGATGAGGAGGGAAAAAAGCCTCAGGGGAGATGCTAGGTAGTTAGAAAGAGTACTGGATTCAGTCAGGAGGCCTGGCTTCAAATCTTGATTCCACTATGTGATCTTGATGGTGATTGTGCCTCAGTTCCCTCATCTCTAAAATGAGGTTATTATGTACATAACCTAACTCACAGAATGGTTGTGAAGAAAGTACTTTGTGAACCTTAGAATGCTATAGACATGTGAAATTTATTTGAGCATTCCACCAACATGGATTGAAAGTTGATTAAAGTTTTAGTTGGACTTGGTAAATGGGCTGAGGGCAGGGGCTAGCCTCACAAGTATAGCCATACTATGCAGATAAAAAAGTATTTTGAAATGTTCTCAGAGCAGGTCTTCCATTTCTAGAAATCCTTAGCTTGACATGAGGCCCACAAAACCCATCGAGAGTAGAATGAGAGGTGGTTCCCTCAGCTGGTGCAAAGGATCTTGACAAACTACATGAAGCAGTAGCCATCTAGCTGCACTTCAGTGGCTGTGGCCTGAAGACAGAAAGGTGCTCATTGCAATTAGGGTAAATCTCTTCTCCAATGGTTTACTAACAGCTCTGGAACAAATCTCAGTCAGGTAAAACAAGCGTGGTTAAGTGATGAAGTCTTACTTTGGCTGAGGCTTCCTTCACCCCCAGTCACATCAGATGATAGGAAAAACTTTCTAACTGTTGGGATTGAGAAATTGTGGAGTATGTGTAAGTCTTAGAGACTCTTCCCTGAGGTTGTGTTGCCAGATGGGTTTGGAAGCAAGCTTGTCTGAAGGCAGGTGAAGAGAGTCAGTCATCCTGATATGGGAGAATTCCAGCAAGCACTTTTTTGCATTTCCAAGCCCTGACATTCCTTCCTCCAGTTACAGTATAAAAACTGCCCTCCACATCAGCTTGATGAGTTAGAATGGCACCATCTTGTTTGACACATGATGTCAGGCCTAGATTTCCACAATCCCTGGAAGCAGAGGCTATGGAGTGGCGCCATTTTGCTTGACACATGGTGGAAGGCCTGACTTCCATAGCTCCTGCAGGCAGAGGCACTTTCTCCTAGGCCACCAAATCACTGAAACTAGGCATTTCCTCAAGAGGCCAAGTCCATTGCCTTATATTCTTCTGTGCCATTGGATTGGCTCTTTTCCCAAGCATGGGGGTGAAAGAGCATCTCTGACTGGAAACAGTCTGCTAGCATTTGATGGAGTTACTATAAAGCTGTGAGAGTACTAGGTCATGATCCTTAGTAACTGCCATGCTGCTGGGCCTGCATGTACCAATTCAATTAGGAATCTGATTTTAAATAATATTGGAAACAACAGCATGCCCCTTGGAGACAGAACACATATTTGTATGTATTTAATTTGATTTAAGGAAAATGAAGCAAACATTTGAGAACTTAAATGACTAAAGAGTAATTAAATAACAACTAGGATGAACCTGCCCTCCAATCAAGTTAGCGCATCGCACTTTATGGACTGTATTTACTAAGAGATCTGACAACATAATTAGTACTGTAAATTTTACACGGCCTGCAACTCAGTCAATGATATACTTTGCACGGGGAAGGCAGGATGCAATGAGGTGGATTAATTTTCATTTTCAGTAAATGTAATTAACATTACTTAATTAGTGAAGCTGACAAATCATTGAGAAAGATTTAAACCTTTCCAAATGCTTATTCTCCAGAGGAGGAGGAGATGGCGGACAATGGACGGCAATAATATTTGTGCCATCTTCTGGGTCTCTGGCCTTATGTGGTTCATGGCTCTGTTCTCACAGAGGGAATATTGGCTGTGGTTTATTAGAAGGAGACTTTCCCAGTGGCTTGGGAGGTCGGAACCCTTAGTAAGGGGAAATGGCACTTGGATTTGGGGACTGGGGGAGTGCTCTTGCTTTTGGAAAGCCAGTGGCCTTTCAGGGATTGTATGCTTAGCTTCCTAAGGGACTTCATATTCAATCTTGCCTAAAAACAGTGGGCCTTGAGAAGAGATGCCCAACTAGATTGCATTGACACTTGACCCATACTGAAACTGCCCCTTCCACAGCCCTGAATTCATATGTGACTCCCTTTTACATCACTTCAGTAAAACGATAGAAATATCAGATCTGGAAGCAATCTTAGGGAGCATCTAGTTCAGTGTTCTGCCCAAACTATGTGGTAGACTAGTAACAAATCTTCACATTTTTGACCGCAGATTGCTCCACCCTGCGTGGTCTCAGCAGGGCAGCTCTCAGGTTTGTCCCAGGAGCTGGAGGTAGAGGAAACAGGAAAAATGGGAAGGAAGAACCAGCTTGTTTGTTTGTTTTTTAAGTTTACATGTTTTAAAGAATAAAAAGCTTTTGGCAATAGAACTGAACAGGGCTTCAGAGGCCATCTAGATCAACCATCTCATTCAACAGATAAGAAAGTGAGGCTCAGGGTGTGACTTGTCCAAGGCCAGACAAGGAATGTCGGAGATGGAATCTGGAGCAAAGTCCCGTGACTTGGTGAAATAACCCCATCCCATTCATCAAGCAGCCACTGTACCCACTGCCTATGTTGTACAAGACTGGAGGAAATCTACCATAACTAGTGATTTGTAAATACTGATGTCTTGTTGCCTCTCCCCCCACATTTTATATAGAAGGAAACTAAAGCCAGGAGAGGAAAAATGACTCACCTAAGCTCTCCTATCAATAAATAGCAGGTCCTGGATTCTAAGTCATGCTTTCTGATTCCTAGTCCAATGTATTTAGTCTGTCCATATGTATGCAGGTTCAAGCTGTTTCCTCCAACTGAATGCAGCCTTCTTGAGGATAGGGAATGACTCATTCACTTGGGGAATTGCATCTGCAGCACCTGCACCAGTATCTGGCAACATCCAAGGTGCCCTAAGCATTAATGATGGATTGTTGATGGACTGAGCCATGGTTCCCACTAGGCATGGCGACCAGAAGACCTTCTGTACATAAAGAGCTTTCCTTCTAATGGAACAAAGATGAACATAGCCCTCTCAAACAGAAATTCTTGTTTCATCTCTGCCTTTCCTGAGGCCCTCTTCTCCCTCCCCACCCCCACCATAAGAGACATGGCTTATCATGGTGATGCCAGTAGGAACCTATGCCTTTGCAGAACTTGCCAAGAAGGTGTCAGAAGTAGGCAAAGGAGCAGGGTCCTAGAATAGGGAGGGCTTAATGTTCTGAATATTTCAGTGGTGAGCACTAAAACACAGCTAAAAGGATGATGAGGCTGGAAAACAGACTCCTTGTTTTTCCTACATTCAACTCAAAAGTATAGCTGAAGTCCATTCGATTCTTCCTCTAGGATATCTACAAGTCTGGGTGCTTCCTTAATGTCTCTTGAGAGAAAAACCCCACTTTTTTCCTTCTTTGCTTGGAACACTGTCCTGTGAAAATGGAACAAAGGCTACCATGGGTGGGGAACCTTCAGCCTCAAGGCCATACGTGGCCCTCTAGGTCCTCAAGTGCAGCCCTTTGAATCCAAATCCAAAGGTTCCCTACCCCTAGGCTACCCTGAATTGCCCTCTTGATTAAGTAGCATTACAGAGAGCCCTTGATGTTGGGTAAGAAAATACAGAGGAATGTAATATATAAAAATATTTAGAGGAAAGATGAGAAAGAAAAATGAAGGAAACTTTGTGTTTCCAGAGCTCAAATTATACTATAAAGGGACAATTATCAAAACTACTTCTGGGGTGGGGGGGAGAGAAGGACAGAGAGACAGAGATAGACAGAGAAAGACAGAGACAGAGTAATGGGGGGGAGGAGAAGGAAGAGAGAGAGAGAGAGAAATGGAGAAGAATAAGGAATCCAGAAGTTAGATTTAAAAACAAAATGAATTCGTATTGACCATGCTCAAGATCATAGAATGCTGGGAAAGGAATCATTATTCAATAAAATTTGTTGAGACAACTGGATAGCGGCATGATTTTTAAAAAAATCTAAATAATGATAGACCATGAGAAATTTCAGTAGAGTCAAACAGTAAGCAAGCATTAAGTCCCTACTGTGTGTCAAGAGCTGTGCTAAAGTGAGGACAAAAAGGAAAGAGTTCTGGCCCCCCAGGAACTGACGCTCTGTTAGATGAAGAGGAGAGACAAAGTCAGTGCCCTCAGTAGTCTTAAAGCTAGAAAAAAATGGGAAGAACAAAGAATTACATCTTCACAATTAGTTGACACAATGGATACCACAATAAGTCTAGCTAGAGGCAGGAAGACCCGAGTTCAAATATGCCTTTGACACTAGCTGTGTGTCCCTAGGTAAATCCCTAAACCTTTCTCAGCCTCAGTTTCCTCATCTGTAAAATGGGGATGCAATAGTAGCATCTGCCTCGCCAGGTTGTTGTAAGGATTGAGTGAGTTAACGTGTAAAAACACTTTTAAAAGGCTCGACAAATGTCCACTAGTATTATTATTACCTTAACAGTGGAGAGAAAGAGGATTGGTGTTGTGTTTGTCCTTCGTTGTCAAAGAAGACCGGGCTATCAGGGAAATGATGACATGACTTGCACTTGACTTTGTTTTGAGTGAGGGAGGGCCATGCAGGTCACCAGCCTCACTTCTCCTCCAGAGCCATCTGAATCCAGTGGCCAGATATTCATCAGGATGACTGGAGATGACCCAGGGTGCAGTGGGAGACCTTGGCCTCTTTAGGCCAAGGTCTATTCAGGTACTCACTCAGGGTGAGGTAAGGCCCATTCAGTCAACAGGCCTGTGTAAGACATAGTGAGGGAATGGCTCCTTTAATGAAGCAAAGAAAAAGAAGTACATCAGTCTGGGAGGGAAACAGCAACAGTTACCATTCTAGCTGTTAAGGCAGGAGGGTCCAGAAAACAGCACTTAGGCAGGGGCCTAGTGTTGTCCAAGGTATGTGCTTAAGGGAAGGGAATGGAAAAGAATGGAAGGGAAGAACGGAAGGGAAGGGAAGAATGGAAGGGAAGGGAAGACAATAGGGCCATGATGGGTGTCTATGTGTGGGTGTGGGGGTGTGTGTGTGTGAAATCCAGAAGTGATGTGCAGTTTTGGTCCTTGGCATGATGTGGAGGCATCAAGAGGAAATTCTGAAGATACAAAGAGAAGTAATTTTTATGAAGAAAAGGGGGCATCATTTGTCAAGACTAATATGGATGAATAAGGAATTTGGGAAACAAATAGGATGAAAAATGTTACTATTACTGTTAGCAGTAATAATGATAGCTTTTATATGGTACTTTAAGATCCGTAAAACACTTTACATGCATTTATTTCATTTGAAACTCATAACAACCCTGTAAGGGAAGCACTATCTCTATAGGCAGCTGGGAAACACAGTGTATAGAGCACAGGACTTGGAGCTAGGAAAGATCTGAATTCAAATTTTTCCTTGACCACTTGCTAGTTCTGTGATACAAGAAAAGTCACTTAGCTGCTTTAAGCCTCAGTCTCCTTGTCTGGAAAATGGGGGTAATAGAGTTGTTGTGAGGATAAATGAGATAATACTCCTAAAGTGTTTTGCAGACCTTAAAATACTATATAATGCTAGCTATTATTATCATCATATTTTCCATCCTACTTAATTTGGCCCATTATTTTAGCCTATCCAGTTGCTTTTTTGGAGCATAACTCCATCATGTAATATATTAGCTATGCCTCCAAGCTCATCTAAAAATTTGTCAAGCATACCCTGTCAAAAAGGGAAATGAGGTTAGTCTAGCATGACCTTATTCTTGATGAAGCTCGGCTGCCTTGTAGTGATTACAGCTTCCCCAAATGCTCACACATCATCTCCCTTAATAATGTATTCTGGAATTTTGCAAAGAATGGGAATCGAATCTACTTTCATAGACTTTGTAGACTTCCACCTATTCCCATGTTGGAAAATCAGGACATTTGCCTCCCTCCAGTGTTGCAACACCCATCTCATTCTACAAGATAATTAGAAGGTCATGGACAATGACTCCACAATCACATTTGCCATTCCTTTCAGTTCTCTGGGTTAGAGCTCATCGAGATCTGGTCACTTGAATTCATTGGGATCAGATATATGCTGACTCCCCTATTTCCTCCACAGAGGCACAGGGAAACCAGTTTGTAGATTAGAATGAAAACGGCACATTGGACTTAATTTTCTACGTGCTATCTAGGCTTTTTTTTTTCATTTAACTAGTCACCTGACTTCTTTCAGGCCCTTAAGCTGTGGGACTGGAACTTATTCCCAGTTGCAGGAGACTTAATTTAATAGGTTTGCAAAAACACAGATATAACATTTATGACTATCTGGATAAAGAGACTGTGCTCAACAGTTCAGCACTTGGAGGAGACCGATAACCAAGACCCTTCTTCCCAAGTCTAATGAGGATGTCAGTTTTATACTAATGGAGACTGCCCTGTCAGAAACCAGGAGGTGTAATGAGTTGCCAACAATGAGAACCTTTGTCCTCTAAGACCTTAGCCAGTTGCACCCTGGGAAGCTAGTCTTTGGTTCTTGCTGCAGCTAGAATATGACAGGCTTCCTTTTTGAGGTAGGTTTTGACTTGCTTTCAAAGTCTCTTGGTCTCTACTGCATCATGTCTGCTTGCTGGATTTTCCATTGCTTTGGCCAAATTTCTGGTTTCTGTCATTGGACCATCCCATCCCATTATCATCATTCCCTAGCCCTTATCTTGAGTCTTCTGGTTCCAAACTCCTACCTTGTCTACAATAGCCCATCACGAGAAACACAGTTTTAAGCTAATCATCCATGTGTCCATCTACTTTTAGAAGCTGGTTCTGTTGAAGGTGAATTCTTAGCTGAGACCTTGAGGTTACCATATTATTGTTTTCCAAGTGCACGAAGTTTTGACTTCTGTTATAGTGGACACAAGGGACCCAATTACAGAGTGGTCAGCTCAACAGTCATAACTGAGAAGACTCAAGAATCATTTAACCTCAATCCTCAGCCACCTCCAGGAGCACCAGGTTCCAGAGAGAAGCTACCAATTAAGCCTTCTTCAATCCCTGGGAGGGAAATAGGAGCTAACTATATTTTAAGAGCATTAGTAAACAGCCTACAGTGATTAGAGCACTGTTGGGCACTTGAGGAAGTATAAAGTTTATCATGAAAGTAAATAAGTGTTCAGTTTAGAATTTCAGTAACCCGTTGTACCCTCCCTTCCTAAATTTGGATCAGGCAGAGGGCCAGCTAGCTTGAGTTTAGAACAAGATTGTTTTCCATGTCTCACTCTCCAGTGGGGAGAACTGTCCTGAGAGGTTCCCCACTGGACCTGATACCAGCATTGTGATTGGCACATGTCCTTATTAGTGATACAGAAGGAAGAATTAAGAGGATATTCAGTCATATGAAGTTGTTGTTACTTATGCCTTAGAAAAAGAGAGGAAAAGAATTCAGTTAGTAATAGAACTCAAGGAGACCTTGTTAAATTCTACTGGTGGTCTGTTGAAAACAGAATTAAGTTCAGAAGGGAAGAATGCAAAATGGTAACACTGAATGATAAAAATTAAACTTTTGAAATGATTTTATATTTTAAATCAGTATCTTCCTGAGGAGCCACTGAAGTCAATCTCTGATTATAGGTATACCCTGTATAATTTTGCCTCAACCAGTCATGTTGCAATAACATCAATAATGTATTATAACAAAACCCCAACTCAAGTCTCAAATGCCCATTTTAATTACCAATTGGCCAACTACCCATCTATAACATACTTTCATTGGAACTAACTGCCACCTATAAGATAATTCCAAGTGTTATGTTTCAGAGAATTAATTAACAATGTTGGAGCATGCCTCTATTTGAGGACAGCTGTGTTGGAATATGCATTTGATGATTATCAGGGACTATCATTGAACGTATCAAAGAAATAGATTTTTACAGGCATAAGCCTTTGTCTTTGTAATGGTTTTAAATTTGTTTGTGTTTTTCTATTCTTTTGGAAGGTGATATTTGAAATGTGTTCTTTTCTGAGAAAAGGCTTTGTGTGAATTTTAAAGAGAAATGAAGTGTAGAATTTTGGAGCGGAAAGGAAATTTAAGGATAATCTAGTCTCAATCCTTCCAACCCCTCTATCTCTTTACACATTAGGAACTTGAGCCCTCAGAAGGCAGAGTTACCTTTTTTCATTTGTTTTATTGATACCTTTTGGTTTTACACCAATCATTTCCCTTTAACCCCTTCCCCTACCATAGCACCCCATCTCCATTGAACCCTGCCTTATATCAAAGAAAAATCAACTAAAAGAGTGATTATACCTTAAAGTCTGCTCCACATCTGTAGTCCCTCCCTTCTCTAGGGGGAGTAGACAGAGGTGTTTCATCAGCTTTCTGCTTTCATTTATGTTATTGTAGTCGGTGTGTATATTATTCTCTCAGCTCTGCTTACTTCACTCCAAATCATTCATAGAAATCATCCTGTGTTTCTCTGAATCTTCATAGTTGTCATTTCTTACATTGCGGCAGTATTCTATTTTATTTCCGTACCCACGAGTGTTCTGGATGCAGAACACTTTTATAGCTGGTGCTTTTACACTTCGGAAACCAGAATCAGCAAATGCTATGAAATCAAGGCTTGATTTATTGTTTGGTTGATTGTCTGGAATTGAAGCAACGTAGAAAACGTTAACAATGCAGGTTAAACTAAAAAGTGTGTCATGAGTACTTTTTTTTCCTTTTTAGAAAGCTTGTTGTTAAGAAGCATTTACCAGCACACTGCTGCAAGCACCATGGTTTATTCAACCATTCCCCAACTGATGGGCCTCCATTTCATTTCCATGCTTATTTCTCTAAAAACGCTTTTAAAAGGTTCTGAAGATGATGGGAGCGTACACTCTTGTTATTGTTCCAGTCGCGTCTGCCTCTGTGACCCCATTTGGGGTTTTCCTGGCAGTGATGCTGCAATGGTTTACCATTTCCTTCTCCAGCTTATTTTATAGATGTTGTTGCCGTTTTAGCTGTTGGTTTAATTGGTCAGTTGTTCATTTAGGTTTTTTAAGAGCGTATTGTTGTTTTGCAACCATAAAGATTGCCACTATGAATATTTTGCTATGTAAAGAATCTTTTTTTCTGCCATTAACCCCTTTGGGGCCTATACCCAGTAGTAGATTATGAAGTGTAGCGATATGAAGTTTAGGGACTTTTCTAAATGGGATTCCAAATGCTTTTCCAGAATGGTTGGACCAGTTCATTATCAGTCAATGTGCTAAATGCTGGGGATACAAAGACAAAACAGAGGCAGTCCCTGACCTCAAGGGTTACATTCTAGTGGGAGAGATATAGGAAGGTATATAAGTATACACAGGATGTAGACAAAATGAATACTTTGGGGAAGGAGAACCGTGGTATCAGGAGAGATCAAGGAAGACTTCATGTAAAAGGTGGTACTTGAGCTGAGTCTTGAAGAGAGCCAGGGATCCCATGAAGCAGAGGCAAGGAAGGAGGTTTTCCAGGCATGTGAGAGAGTCAGCATAAAGTTGCCACTACCAGAGATGGAGTGTCAACTGTGGAGGTCACTAGAACTGGATCACAAAGTGCAAGGAAGGGCGTAATATGTGAAAGGGTGGGCCAGGTGGCACCATAGTGCATGCAGCACCAGCCCTAGAGTACAGAAGACTCATCTTCCTGAGTTCAAATCCAGCCTCAGACACTTACTAGCTGAGTAACCCTGGGCAAGTCATTTAATACTGTTTGCCTCAGTTCCTCATTCATAAAATAAGCTAGAGAAGCAAATGGCAAACCACTCCAGTACCTTTGAGAGGGGAACCCCAAATGGGGTCATGAAGGGTCAGACATGACTGAAAATGACTAAAAAAACAAATATGTGAAAAGACTGAAAAGACAGGAAGAGTCCAGGTTGTAAAGAGATATCAATGTCATGAGAGTTTTTTATCTTATCTTTAAGGTACTTGGGAGCCACTGTTGTTTATTGAGAAGGGTTGCGACATGATCAGACTTGTGCTTTAAGAAAAGCAGCTGTGGATCAGGTTCATGCAATTATCACTTTAAAATTTTGTTATCACAGTTTTCTGATTTAAATTTTTAATCTTTTCTATCCTTGCTTGCTAACAATTTTCCCCCTATCTATAGGTCTAAAAGGTCCCTCATTCCATGATCCATTTTTGCATGTGACCTTTTATATTTAGGTAAAGTGACTTACCTAGGGTCACAAGGCTGTTTAGTGGCAGAGCTAGTAGCAGGGCCTTGCCTTCTAGTTGATGTTTTATCCACCACATTCTGTTTCTTCTGAATTTGACCCAAGACACTGATGAACAAGGGCAGGGGAAGGGAGAAGGGCTAAGGAGAGAATGTTGAGGTCCATGATGTAGACATGGAAGAAAGGGCACAAGGAAGGTGGTAAGTACTGTCCAGCTGTCTTTGAGCGAATAGAGTGGAGCTGGGACCAGAACCCTCTCAGGGTCCTGTCTCTATAACTCCTTTGTGGTAGCCAGACACTAATGAGCAGACAGTTACCTCCCAGTTAGCAGATGTGAATTTCAAAACACTAATTTAGTTAAATTCAACAAACAAATGTTTGAACACCTACATATGTAAGCTTCTGTGCTGGCACCCTAGGGAATACAGAGATGAATAAGACATAGTCTCTCCCAGATCGGCTCAATTTCCTGACTTCAATGAGCTGGATTATAGTGAAATTTTGTGTGGTAAACACTTCGTAATACTGTTAGACAGGAGATTTGCCACTCACAGCTTCCACTAAAGGATGAAAAGCCACAGGAATGACTTCCAATTTTAATTTTCTGGTATGTTTCTCCTCCTGCCTCCACCCAGGGATGAGGGACAGGGAATAGGAATGGAACTTGCCCTACGTCGAGGCTAAGAACCCTCCATGGTACAGCTTAAAGTCTCTGCAGGTCAGGAAGTTTAAAAATAAAAGCCATAGCTACAAGGTTCATACACAGAGAAGAGTTGATACGAGCATTGAATGGGTCAAGTAAATAGCTGGAATTCATAACTGATGGTGCACAGTGATGAGTTGGAGGGTTACAGGCAAAAAGCAATGACCAGAAGTCGGTGCCAGGATGGTAGTCCAAGGAGTGATTTCCCCCCGAGAAATCGTATAAACGTCGGGCAGAACTGGCACTAGCCAGAGTTTGATGCCAGTGCGATAATAAGGGGCAGGTCCCACAGAAAGCCCCACAGTTCGGCTTCCTTTATAGTGTGTGAGTTGTTTTGTCTGTTTTGGTTTTTATTGTTTTTTGCCTGGCCGGATGAACCCAATCCCACATTTCAGCTTCCCCCAAAATTGTTAGCAGTTGAATAACCTCCCCTGCTGTGAGTAGTGGCATTAATCTCTAAGGAAACAGTTATCTCTAAGCAGAGGGGACCATCGTGAGCTGTTAAGAAAATGGCTTGGCTCTTGAGAATCTTAGGGAGCCAAGTTCTTTGCATACAGCAGGTACTCAGTAGTGGTGTGGAAGGACAACTTTAATTCTGACTTCGGCCCCCTCATTACCTGTGCAGCTTTGAGCAAATCATTTAACATCTCTGGCACCCAATTTCCTTATCTGAAAATAAGAGATTTGGATTAGATGACCTTAAAGGGCCTTAAATGAATGAATGCATAAACAAGTGGATGAACTAGAAATTGCCTATTGTACCTGTTTTATCAGGTAGTTAGAATCTGTCCCAGCAATCCAGCATCCCTGAATGTAAGTAGATCTTGGGTTACCAGTCATTACCAAGGGCCTGACACTGACGGGCTTTTGGGCTCCACAGGAGAAAGCCTTTGTTGACAGGATGGAAATTTTGTTGTATCAAATCCTGTTTGAAGCACACCCAGAAGCCTCTTGGATACATGGGGATCATGTAGTAATGGTCCTCAGTATAAGAGGATCTTTTGGAGGGGAAGTGTAACAGCAACGACCCTGGAATACACAGGAGGTCCTGCTGTACAGGTTCTTAGATCTGCTTTTCTAAAAGAAAGCAACTTTTGAAGGGTCAGCAATCTACTTTAATCAAGCATATATATCATTCACTTAGTTCAGGGGATGAGATCAGTACCCTGAACTTCAGAGAAAATACAAACAGAGAAATAATGACCAACAGTCAGGGCTTCCAACTGTCTAACCATAAGCAATACATATGTCACAGATTAGCAGATAGATCCAACTGTCTGACCATTACATACTTATGTAGTTACCAGAGAGAGAAGCACCAACATTTGGATTTTCAAAGGGGAGGGGAGCTTCTTAGCTGCTACCCAGAGTCTTATCTGGTCAAACACTTCCATTGAGTAAGCCCCCAAACAAAACCTCACCTCAGAGTCTTTATACACTTTTCAGAGCCAGAGGGCATCACAACCCTTGAAAATCAGTGGCTCATTAGAAATTAACAAAAGGGGTGGGCTTTCCTTCAAAAGAACTCTCCCCTAATCAAACTTCCCTTAATGGGCAGGCCCATTAATGGGTGGGTAAGATCTTTAATTCTCATTAATATAATTAACATTACAGGTGGCCAGGCAGGGATTTTCAGGGGGTCCTCAAAAGCATGGTGAATCATTTCATTCCCAGCATGGCCCCAAAGCAAAGAGAAATGTGTTGGGGGAGAACATGATCAAGAGTGGGTGTCTAAAGGAATGATGGAGCTAATGTAAAAGAGATGAGCCACAACCTAGATTAGGTAGGATAGAGGAGAGCAGAGAAAGGAGAGCGGTCATGCAGACCACTACAGCACTCGTTATGGAGCAGAAAGAAGCGGGTTTATTAGCTACTAACCTGTTCCTGGTAGCTGGCCAGGTGGTAGTGGTCGTTCTTGGTTTTTATAGGGTCTCCAGAGTACTTAGCTAGTCAAAGAAGTCACAGAAGTCCCAATGTTGGACTTCTCGCACCAATTTTAAAATGAAGTCCCTGGATCTCTCCAGCTTGGCAGTAGCCACGTTCAGCAGGGCTATTCTAGAGCAGAAGTGACTCACCCACTAAAGTGTTACAAGGTCCAATGGCCCTCCTGGGCCCAGAATAAGTGGGAGAGGTTTTTGAGGTTTGGGGGAGAAGGGGAGAATGGGAGCGCACTGGCACAGCAAGGATGACTAGCCCTTCGCCCCAGGTTACGGTGATCCTCAAACTGTTGGAACAGTTGTTGCTTTAGTAGTTTTTCGGTCATGTCCAACTCTTCGTGACCCCATTTGGGGTTTTCTTGGCAAAAAGTACTAGTGTGGTTTGTCATTTCCTTCTCCAGCTCATTTTATAGATGAGGAAACTGAGGCAAACAAGGTTAAGTGACTTGCCCAGGGTCACAGAGTTTGAGGCTGGATTTGAACTCAGATCTTCCTGACTACAGGCACAGCCTCTATCCACTGTGCAACATTGTTGAAACAGACTTCCTCACAATTTTCTGGATAATGGACTGTTTGGGTGACTTACCTCATCCACTTCTATATGTGACCCAAGAATGCCACCAGAGCATAGTGATGGAGAGGTACTGCTAATGGGCAAGACATTGACAGGGGAGGGGAATCTGTTTTGTATTTAATACCATCAATGAATAATTAAGTCCTGCCAAGGAGCCACGTAGAGACAGGTCAGGTTATAAATGGGTGCACTGGAATAGAGTAGTTTCTGTAGATAAGACCCTTCAAAGGAGCTCTCTTTCTCCTCCAATCAAAATTCAACGTCCAAAACAAGTTCTTATATATGTATCAGTAAAGGTGTTCAGTAAATGTGAGTCACTAAAGTTGCATTCACTGAGGCATTTGCATTTTAAAGCTCATCCCTGCTTATGGATAACTTTGCCCAGCAGCTAGCAGATGTGAGGTTGTTGGGAAATAGAGTAAGGAAGTTTTGGTCACTTGCTCCTTTTACAAGGCCAAACCTGGCTGAATGCCTAACAAAGTGGAGAGATACCCTCTGACTTTCCTCACATTTTATTATCCTTTCTCACCCTGCCTTTCCCCTGTGGTTTTAAACTGACCAATTTTCCTAAGGAAAAATGTCTTCCACCTACATTTACTAAGAGTGCACAGAGTCCCAGCTCCAGAGCTCAAATCAAGTACTGATTTTGGCTCTTTGTGTCATCTCCTCTGACTTGACACCTGAGGTCCAGACTCATTCCACAATTCCAATTATACCACAGTCCAGCAAGACACAAGGGATTCAGATGTTCTTTTTTGTAATAATTGTCCTGAAAAGTCTCTGGAGCAGGTGAGACCTAAACTGATTACTATCACCCTGTAGACCATACTTTGCCAGTTTCCTAGCACACCCTGTTGTTCTCCAACCTTCCTGCTTTCAGCATATTCTTTTTCTATCTGCTCATTCATCTCATTCATAGAAAGACAAAGAAACCTCCCTTCCCATATCTGTAGACTCCCCAGAGCTCCACCTTCCATTTCCACTCTTCTTTGCTTTCCACCACCTCGCTATAAATAACCCCAGTCCCCCCAAATGCTCTGCCGTGGTCAAGTAGAATAGCGAAGCCACGCTTCCAAGCTATATCTGAGAGTCATGGGATTTAGGAAATAAAACTCACTGCATCACCCTCCCTGGGCAGTTCACTCTCCCACTGACTCCTGCAACTCAGTGAAATGAACCAGGCTGACTGGAGCAGCAGTGGTTAGACAGCCACTGCCCAGCAGCCACTACACCACTATCTCTTAGAGGATTCAGGAGAGGGACCTGTGACTGCATTATTTTAGCCAATGGACAGATGCTGTTCATTTAGGGTTGCAGCTGCTGACTTCTAGTGCCTAGCTGCATTCATAGGAGCAGGACCAAGATTATGGAAAAAAATTTTTTTTACATATATATACACATACACACATATATACATGCATACGTGTATATAACAGAGATAACATCTTGGAGAACAAAGCCAAGTCCTGGTCCCAGTGTAGCTTGCTGGCCTGATGTGCTCTCTCACCACCTCCCAAACCTTACCCCAGGCTGTCCTCAGGCTGCTGGAGTTTCTCAGGACCCAGGCAGATTTAGAATCCAGCCAGGAATCCCAGGACAGCAAAGCTGACTTGGCAGCATTCACCCAGCTCATGGCTTTCCCTTCTGGCAAGGACAGGTGTAACATTTCCTTGTCTGATCCGTATTTCCTGAGTACTTAGCCAACATTCTTGTAATTCTCTTGTATAGTGCCCATATAGAACAGATATGAATTCCTGTATGATTGCATGGTAGCTGAACACACACTTCTTAAGCCAACTTTGGCAAACCAAATAATACACTATTTGTTCTCAGCAGGAGGTTCCCATAAGAAACTCACTCCCCTTTCTCACCACGGCCTGTTGTGGAGATGTTCCTGGGAAAGGAGAACTGATATGTTCTTTCCAGCCACTACAGGCCAGTGTTTCATAAGTTTACCAACTGCTTGGATCCAGTTGTCTACACAGAGACCTGCCTTCTGGAGACTGATTACAATGTCAATGGCTGGAGGTGGGGGAAGACGGAAGAAAGAAAGAGGGAAGGAAGGGAGACCATGCCTGTATCTGTGTGTGTTCATGGAGTGAGAATACTGTAGATATGGCAGCTCCTCTCTTAGCAGTGGTCTGGAGATTTAGAAACAGAGGAGGCAGCAGAGGTCTACTTTCTGAACACTTTTTAAGAAAATCAGAGATTCCAACAGGCTCCTGCAGCAGGATTTGGTGGCGGGGTGCACAACAGAAGGAAGAACAGAAGGGTCAGGGTGATCAAGGTCCCCACCGTCTTCATTCCCTGTATCATGTTTACCACAATGCCCTCCATCCCTGAACAAGCTGCATCCCTCTGGATGGAACACAAGTTGCCAACTCAGAATCAGAAAAACCTTTTCAGATTAGAGGACCCTGGTTTTTTTTTTCTGTATCAGACAAAAGATATTGGAAGAGGTACCTTCTGTGTAAAAAATCAGTATCACACGAATGTCCAGGTAGGATGCCATGAGGTGCTAAGAACAGCCAGCAAAGAGAAGCTTTGACCACATATAGCGATTGTTCATTCCCTTCCTCCCAAATAGGATCAGGACTATTACCTTCTGGGGGCTAAGGTATTGACTACTGACAGATATAGTGGCCATCTGATAGCCCTTACCTCGACCCTCCCAAGAGCTATGCCAATGGCTCCACCCTAAGCATGCCCAAGTCTCTGGATGGAAGAAGCAAGGGCTTTCAAGCGTCTGCAGAGTGAGCCTGCTGTCATGGGGCTTGGAAGTGTGGGTTTATAGTGACATCAGTTGCCATGACGAATCCAAGGAGGAAAGGGCTAGAGCACCTGTCCCCTTGGGCTGATGTCTTTCCCTTACTTTAACCCCTCCGTCTCTTCCCAGGGAGTGTGGTTGCTGCTATTACCACACCCAAACACTAGGGGCACACTGACACCACATTTGTTTTCTACCTACCCCATCCAAATGACATTAGAGGGGAAAATCTACCATACTTTCCCCTTCAGTTTCAGTTAACTCAGCCTCCATGGTGAAGGCCATCTTTACTTCCAGCCTCTCTGATAGACACTAGCTTCTTGCATCACCCCTTTCTTTCTGTTTGAAAATGCCATTCTCTCTTTTGGATTGCTTCCTAACTTCCCTTTCTAGTGTGAGTGATGCCTCTGGCTCAGTTCATTCCCACAACAGAAATTCTCTTAGAATTGCAGAACTGGAAGGGACCTAAAATATGATTTCATCTAACCCCTGTTTATCAGATGAAGAAACTGAGGCCTGGGGAGTTTAATTACTTGCTAAGTATCACAGAGCCCAGATCTCCTGACTCCTAGACCATTCCTCTTTCCCTTACACCAAGCTTACTTACGACTGATTGATCGGTGCAGTGAGTGAACAAGTCCACCAGTTCAGGTTACCAATTCCATCCGCCACTATAAGATGCTCACTGATCAAGTTGGGCACCCACATTGACTTGTTTTCTCTGATCAGAATACCAGAAATATATGCATATAGATGTATAGACATATATGCGCATGTGTGTATATACATATGTGTGTGATGTGTGTGTGTGTATATACACATATACATTCAGATTAAATTCCCACCAAGAAATTGGTGGATGTGGGTATGTGAAAAAGTGAAATAGGGTTGGGAACTGGAATATTCTTGGCGTTTTCTTACTCAGCAATGGTAAAATTAGCCTTCAGCTTACCTGCTGACTCCCAAAGATGAAAGGGCAGGAACAAGGGATCAGTGATTAGCTTGCAGTTTGCACTGTACTGCAGACGCCAGTTAGTCTAAAGATGCTCAAGACTGGATCCTAACCTATAGCAGGCTACCCAGTCCTTCCTATGACCCAAAATTTTGGCTGGAAGTCAGATGATAGTGGCAGAGGGGAAAAGATAAAGGATTAAGGACCAGGACAAAGGACCTTAGCTCTGCTACTAATTGTGATTTTAGACAAGATCACCTAATCTTCACTGTGCTTGCAATTTCTAATCTGTAAAATAGGGATAGTAATCTAATCCCTCCCTACTACATGGACTTGTTGTGAAAACCAATTCAATTCAATTGGCCGAGCATTTATTATCAAATGAAATAAAGCTTTGAAAAGTAGAATGTGATAGTAACATAAAGAGTTAACCATTATTAATAGTAGCAAGCAGACCAGCTTGGTAAGCAATAGTTAAAGATGTTATATATTTTGCACCAGGATTATGCTGGGGAAAAAGGAATGTGGCTATGGAGGTAGGGGTAATATTATCTAATAATTTCTAATCTACAGTTATCAGCACAACTGGGGCTTGGAAACTGGATTCCTGGGTGTAGTTGGACTATTGACAAGGAAAGTAGGAATAATCCCTAATCAAAGGACAATATGCACAACCTGGCGTATGTTATGAAAAAGGATGACTGAGTAATGTGGCCCCCCTCCCATGTCCCATTCCCAGTCTGATTCCACAGCCTTAGAGACAAAGGGAAGAAGAGCTATGAGGGCCCCTAGGATAAACCTCTTGAAAAAAGCTACTTGAAAAATAGGCAAAACATCTGGTGTTGCCTCTGAAGTACAGCTAAATCTTGAGTCCTTTGGGTATCTGCAAACTTGGCATTATCACCTCTGTGCTCTTTTGTCCCATCCAAAAGGGTCTATTGCAAAAGAGCACAGAGGAATGAGCAAGGAGCAGGGTATGGGATGTTGCCTTCCTCTTAAAAAAAAAATCTTCCTTTTAAAAAAAGGACAGGGGGACTGAATACCTGCCTTGGAAGATGTGTATTGAGTAGAGCTGGGTAGAATTCACAAGGACCAGGAAAGAAAAGCCGATAAAGAACAGTGCTGGGCTCTGTTTACATTCCTGTGCCTAACGGAGGGAAGCGGCCTTCCTCTGACACCTTTAAGACTTCTGGAATTTCTGCAGTCATTCCCTTATTTGTTATTTTTAATGTGTTTTCAATTGTCACTATCAGCAAGTGAAGGTCAAACTGAATGGTTTGTGAGGTGCAGTCCAACCTCAGATTCTATGAAAAACCTCAGAATACCTCCCAAGGCTGTGCTGTGGATTCAGGGACAAAAGAAGAGAGAGGAAGGGACAGGAGAAGCTGACAGATGATGATTACTGTCCTGCGGGGATCCAAAGGGAGAAACTGTTTAGGAGCAGTAAATGTTGGCAGTAAAATGTAAGGCAGGCCGGTCGCTGGGGCCCAGAAAGGAAAGGCTAACAGAGGCAGCTGCCTGAGACTACAGTTTCTCCAGAGACCTCTCCACCAGGAGACCCCTCCTGTCCCCCACAGCATTTGAAAACCTTTGGGAGGAGTATTTGCAGGTTTATCAACCTGGTAGGAGTTTGAGGAGGGAACAGTCAGCCAGACAGAGAGAACATAGTCTGTTTTTGTGTGCACATGGGCAATGTTTGAGTGTCCCCTCACATTCCTTTCAGCCAAGCCACAGCAGCTTCGGGGAATATCAGTTGTTTGAGATGGCACCTCCTGTTAAGAATACAAATGTAAAAGTAGAAACAGATATGTCATCTATGGTGAAAAACAAGAGTTGATTTTTGCCCTTTTTGATTTGGGATGAGAGGTCATCTGCAGCTGAAGGATTTTACAGATGAGGAAACTGAGGCCTCCAGGAATGAAGTTCAAGATCACACAGGTGGTAAGCATCAGGTACTCAGACTCCAGGGCCAGGACTACCTCTACAGTATCATGCTGCTTCCTGTACCAGAAAGTCTAATCTCAACTTGGTGGCAGGCATTACTTCATAACATGAAGCACCTGGGTGTACTTTGAAGTCCTCTCACTTCTCTGGTTCATGCCCTCACTTAATGGAACATGGGAATGGAAATATTGGGCACTTTCCTAAGGATAGCTAGCAACTTCTTTTACATTCAAGGTCATAAGTTTCAAAACATACCATTTTATTTGCAAATCAATAAATATAGAAAGGATTCACATCTGAAACCCCTTGAGCCAGAATTCTTAAACCTTTTTGGGTTGTGGACCCGTTAAGCACTCTGGTGATACTATGGACCCCATTGTAGAATAATATTTTGAAATGTGTAAAATACATGGGATTAAAATTAAACCAATTATATTAAAATAAAGGTATGACTTTTTCTTATCTAAAGTTCATAATCCCTCCAAACCCTATCTATGGATCCTTTAGGCTAAGAATATGCTTACCCAAGAAGGTCAACAGCCTCCAACCATAGTGGGACCACCTACTCCCTAGAGAAGTATACAGTCTCCATGATTGACAGTGCCTCAGAATGTGCCATGTTAGTGCACTTGGACACAAAAGCATATTTCAAGCCTGAAGAACCCTGGGTGACTTAGGCAAACAGGATGCTCCATCAATGGTGTGAGCCTTCTCTTGGATCAAGGAAGGCTCAACAGTCGTTCTGGGGGGAAACTACCATAACCCATAGGGCAAAGACCTAGTAGATGTTTCTTCTACCAAAACTTTCTTATACTAATATCCTTCCCATACTTTGCATGGTGCCTTATACATGGGAATTGTTTAATAAATGTTTGTCAAATGAATGAAAGAATACTGCAGACAGATAACAGCTGGACCCAGAACTGAATAAAAAGAGAAGATAGGGCTCGATTGCTTTGGGGGAATTGCAAAACACTTTCACTGATTTCAAGCTGCTAAAAGTCCATCTGTTTGACACTGTAATGCTCTCTGTGTTGCTATATAGCAGCATGGAATACTACAACCTCAGAAGAATCACAATTTCAGATGACCCAAAGGGCAATGGAAAGCCACATTTTTATTAAGCCCCCAAAATATCCACCAGGTAATGTGCTTCTCTGTCTTTTTCTCTCTGGAGAATATGGGTGATATTTCATTTGCTGGCAATGTCTGAGGAGGACGAGTGTACAAATGAAAGCCCTTAAGGAACCCCACAAGCCAGCTGGAGGAATTATGGTAGAATGTCTTGCAGAATTACATCATTCATCTTCTTACTACTAAAAAGGCTTTGGCCAGTTTCATACCTTCTGTTCTATCCCTGACAAAAAGTACTGGTACTTACATCCCATTTGAGGGTGGACTGTTTTCTTATTTGTATACTCTGTTTTCCTCAAACTACCCAATATGGTATCTCCCTCCACACCTCACAAATGACTTCCTGTCCCTAGAATACATTCACTTTTTAAACCAGCTAACAGGATCCATTTCTTCCTTTAAGACTCAACTCATTTGCCACCTCTTCTATGAAGTCTTTGTTTATCTCCCAGCTAAAATTGTTCTTCTCCCCTATAAAGTTTTCTTAGACCACTTTGGGGTCTTCTTTGGTCCCATAACACCTATGCTTATATTAACTTACCTCTCTTTCTATGTGTGTATTTTTCTCCCACCCCCAACAAAGTGGAAGATTCTTGAGTGTAGAATCCAACATTTTAAAAATGCTTTATGCCCCTGGAACATTGCCTCGCACGTAATAAATATCTGTTGAATTAAATGATAAGCTGTAGACATGGAAGGGACCCTTGGGATCATCAAGTTCAATCCTTTCATTGTAGAGATGAAATGGAGACTTTGATAGATTACATGGTTTGCTAAATGTCACATATAGCAAAGCTAGAATCCAAACCTAGGTCCTTCATTTCTAAAGATGCATCTTATTTAGTTCCCTAAATATCCACAGGGTAATATGCTTCTATATCATTTCCTCTCTGGAGAATATAGGTAATGTTTCATTTTCTGGCAGTGCCTAAAATCACTAGTTTACACCTGGTGTTCTTTGCACTATATCATACAACACTGCATCTTCATTACAGTGAATGAAAATAAAATTCCTTGGTCAGCATAGGGTACCTGTAGGGGGATGGGTGTGGTGGCAGTGACTTCATTGGTAAAAACTGGAATTGAGAGAGATGGAAAACAAAAAGGAAGAGAGGGTCAATTGAAAATACTTTTCTAGCACTTTTCTAGCTGTCTGCCACACAGTCTCTCCACATGTGCTCTCTCAAGATTTTATTATTATCTGGTACCTGGAGCATGGTCAGTGGTCTGAGTGATTGGCCATTACTCTTGTGAATGAGCAGTAGTTTTCCATTTTCTAGGAATAGTCTTCCATCTACAGCTGCTTGTCACAGAATTGTAGATTTATAACTAAAGGGGACCTTAGAGGCCAGTGAGGACAACCTCCTCATTTTACAGATGATGGAAGTGAGGTCCAGGGAGACCGAGTGCCCCAAGAGCCTTATGTAAGTGTCCCTTGACTCCTCCCTCAGGTTACTGAAGTTCAGGTCTCAACCTTTGGCAGTCTGGTAAAGCTATGGACCCCTTTTCATAATAATGATATTAAATGCATAAAATAGGATACATAGAATTACAAAGTAAATTGATTATATTAAAATTCACTTATCAAAATATAAATACTATTTAAAAACATGTTCATGGACCCCAGGTTAAGAACCTCTTCCTTAAAGGTTCAAGAACCAAAGCAAAGGGGAAAACAGAGAAGAAGGGGAAAAATGAGAGGAGGAGGAAAGAACATTAATCCTGAAATGTTTATGAGAAAGGACTCTGCTGAGAACTAAATCAGCTACCAAGCAAAATGTTATGTAATATACTCTAGTTGGAGACACATTCTTTAATAGTTACATATGATTTTGACTGAGAAGTGTTGGTGAGAGAGAGATAGGGAGGTGGAGAATGGCAGAGAATCAAAAGAGAGTGGGGCAATAAGGAAATGGGAGCGTGGTAGGAGTATTAACTTTATTTAGGTAGATTGGTGCAAGGAATTTTATTTTCATTTACTTACCAATTCAAATACAGAGAGCATACAACCTGGAAATTGGTACACTGTGAAATCCTTGGGGAAAACACTTATTATAGGAGAGAGTACCTGTCTCATGAGAAGCTCAATAGGTAGGAAAATTAATTAGGAAATACTGAGCATCTGGGACAGAGGTGAGCGGAAAGGAGCTACTTCTTACCCTGGTGTTATTCCTCTGAGACTGGAGCTCTCAACTGAACAGTGATCAGACCAGCAAACATGCGTTCACATTCCTCCTCAGTCATATCTCCCTATACCTATCACATATAGAAGAAGAAAATGGAAAGATATTTGGAAAGATAGAAGAGGGAATCCAAGCAGGTATAATCTTAAATAATAAGTAGAGGGAAACATCAGAAAGTCTACTTCTAACCATAGCTCTGGATTGTTACTTGAAGGAGTTTAGTTACATAGGAACTTCAGGTAGTCCATTATAACAGAACTCTTTGCCCACAAGTTGCAAACCACAGGTTTCTTTCAGTCCTCAATAGAGCATTATTTCCTCCTCTCCTGTATACACAGAGAATTTACCATTTTCCACATTAATGTAAGTCAAGACTGGCCAATAGGGTGTACATTGTCTTCTCCTACTTGCCATATTGAGATGCCGACCTGAATATATCATATGATTCAGAGCTGGAAGGTTTTGGAGATCATCTTGTCCAGTGGTTCTTAACCTTTCTTATGTGTCATGGATCAAATTGAGAATCTACTTTGCCCTATGGACTCCTCAGAATAATATTTTTAATTACATAAGATATATAGGATTATCAAGGAAGCCGATTATGTGGAAATACAGTTATCAAAATGTTCTTTTAAAACAAGTTTATAGATAGGTGTGGAATAATGCATAAAATGTCATTTTTTTATGTCTTCATTAATTTCGTTGAACTGTTTTTTGTCCCTTTTATTCTCTGCTTGAGGGATAGAAGACTTTCTGGGAAGGGGAGGAAGAAGCATATATTGGGAAAAGTAAGTGATGTAAAATCAAAGTCAAATCAATAACTAGTTCTTGAAAAGTTCATGAATTCCATGTGAAGAACTCTTGATCTAGACTAAGCCTTTCATGTTACAAATGAAGAAACTGAGACTCTGAGAAAATAAGTAATTTGCTTAAGGTTTAATATGTGCCCAGCCTGGGATTTAAACCCCCCACTTCAAATTCTGGGTTCTTTGTTCTGACCCTAAGTACTCTAGCCAGTACTTAAAGCTGGTTCTCATATTCAAGTGAAATCAGGCTTCTTGTCCTCTTTTCTAGCCTAGGGTTTAGGACCTGTTTCCCAAGCTTCTATGAGGGACAAACTGGAGACTATTTGCACAGTTGTGAAACAATGTGTCAGCATGCCATGTGGCCAGATATGATGCTGTTGGTTTCCAACGAGATAAAGCATTTATGGTAGGCATTGACTGTTTAGGATCATGTAACTCACTGAGGCTGAACGGGACCTAAAAGAACTTGTAGCTGTTTCCAGGCCAGACCAGACCTGTTTCACATCACTTTGGCACCCCGCTCCCCAACCCAGCCAAGTACTCCAGCCAGTTATTTTTTCACATGTCCAGAGACACCATCCGTAGCAGTGGGCTGGCAGCTGTCCAGAGTGCTGACTTGGCTGAGCCCCCAGGGGTTTTGATGTCTACATGTGACAAGTTAACAAACCACTTGAACATCATAAGTATTGCTAGTTGTGAGGGACAGAGGCTATTACATACTTGTATTTTGTCTGTGGGACACAGTGAGGAAGTCCTACCCATTTTCTGGTTAAAAGTGACACCAGATCCACCCTCAGCCAGCTGAAGGTTTTCTTTAGTATTAAGTCTGGAAGAATTGCTAATGTCTATGGCATTGTAGCACTTAGTTTGCCCCTGAAGTGGCTAGTGTTTTGTCCATACATTCTGATTTGCAGGCATCCCCTCTGCTGAGGACTAAAGCCACTGGTCCAGAGTATGTGTTACAATGGAAATGTGTTATAATGGCTTTCGAGATGGAAATGACCTTATTGATCATCTAGTCCAACTTTATTTCTTCCATGTACCCAGGCAAGTAGAATTCTCATGTGGGTCCTTATTGGTCAGTATGTATCTGTGAGGGACTACAGTGAATAATTACTGGTCCTTGGTCAGTTGAGGCACCAGTGGATTCATTGCTGAGGATGAAAATCAGCTCACCCCAGGCCTTCTGCACACTGTCATTTGAGTTACAGCATTTTGAAGCTCAAATTTTTACCCATCAATAGAGGGAGTAAAACAGAGAAGAGGCAACAGCTGTCACAGACTAATCTGCAGTATTACACACCCAGGGGCCCTGTAAGGTCATGTAGGGAACTCTGACACATGATTAATAAAGCATAACATAGAGATGATTAACATTGTATTCTGTTTCATGGTATTAAAAAACAATATTTTCACCCTTTTCTTTGGATCTCTGAACTCAGAAACAGCCATACTCCCTTCTCTCTCATCTCCCTTCTTGACATGAGTTATTGACGGCCACATCCTTTTGAGCCAGGTGTCCTGATAGAGCAGAATCTTTTTCTGGCATAGGTATGGATAAGGCACAGGTTCAATCCAAATGGTGTCATAGGGCACTAAGAAAGAGACAAAATCCAGCTGTGTCCAGCTCAGAAACCCCTTGTGTCAGGTGGCTGCTGTCCAGCTTCCAAGGCTGGATGGTTCTTAGCCCTGAGCTTCTTCTCCCAACTCCCCAAGAAATCTGGATTATCTCTCTCTTTCTTCCAGCTCCCCTGCTCAGTCCAAACTATGCTTTCCCTAAGGCTCCCCAGATCCTCAAGAAAGTCACCTGTTTAATCTCTCAAGCCCTGTTCCCAGCACAGGTTGAGCTCCCTTTGTGGGCTAATCAACTCAATTCTCCCCCTGAACATTACCTTTATGTTTTTATGTGACCTCTGTCTTGCTACCTGGCTTCTCTTTCTGTATCTTCCTGTGTTAATCAACTATCTTTATCTCAGCCCTGCTCTCATCCCACTGCCTCCTTGAACTCAGATCACCTTTGTTTCTACTTCAGACTCACCCATCTGTCTTTGTTAGACTAATCTCTTATTCCTTCCTCATTAAGCAGAATCTTCTGGTCCTTGATTTGGGTATTTTCTCTCCCTCACTATTCCTCCTGCCACGACTGAACTCAGTTGGCTCATGAGCCAGCCCTGAGCAACGTCTATGCTCTCTTCTGGGGCTCCTATGAAACCAATATGTCCTTGGTCACTTTTCTGGGCCTCTGCAACTACTGTGGAATTGAGGATGGCTAAACTAATTGGTTACTTCACATAACTTATGGAAACCTTGAACTTTAGACAATTTAAGAAAGATATGAACAAGTCAGAATGCATCCAGAAGAAAACAACCAGGATGTGGAAACAGTTCTGTGAATAACTGCTGGGGAACTGGGCTTGTCCTGGAGAAAAGAAGACTAAAAGGAAACATCGAACATTTTAAAGACTGTCATAACAAGAGGAAATAGACTGTGTATATATCCAGAGAAGAGAACTAGGATGATTGAGTGCAAGATACTGAGGCAAATATTAGTTCCCTGTTAGAAAGAACATCCTACTAATTAGAGCTGTCCAATAATGAAATGAATTTTCTCCTGAGGTTCTGAGGGTCCCCGTCACTGGAAATATTTGAATATGAGTTGTGTGAAAAAATTTTTAAAGTTAGCCTTTATATGGTGTTTTAAGGTTTTCAAAGCACTTTACAAATCCTATCTCACTTAATCCTCACAATCCTGAGAGGTAGGTGCTATTGTTATCCACATTTCACACACGAAAAAACTGAGACTGAGAGAGGTTAAGTGACTTGCACTTAGTCACAAAGCTAATAAGTGTCTGAGGCTACATTTGAACTTAGGTCGTTCCGACTCCAGGCCCAGATCTCTATCCACAGTACTGCCTAGCAACTGTTACAAAGAAGATTCTTGCACTGGAAAAGTGAATGACCTAGATAACTTCTAAGGTTCCCAAATTCTAGATTCTCTTAAGATTTAGGAGTTTGAAGAGTTAATTCCCTAACGTAGCTTGATTCAAACAATTCTTAATTAGTTCAAGAGGTCGTAAAAAATTGAAATCTGATAATAATCCAAAACCATAATTTAGCCAGTGATTGCAACTTTCTTCATGAAATCTCTGCCAAAGCTACAATTAGCAAGATGGATTGGTTTTTTTTTAATTTTCCCTTTATCCTACTCCCCTCGTACTTACTCATTTCTCCTCCATTACACACACACACACACACACACACACACACACACACACACACACACACACACACTACATACCCATAATGCTTTAGGACTCAGTCCCTAGAAAACTGAGAATTGACTCTTCTGAGAACCTTGTATTTGGAGTCAGTTTTTTGGTGCTTGTTTTGAGGTGGCAATTGAGAAACAGGCAAAAATAAAAGTAAGAAGTTGTACTGAGGAAGAAGAGCTAGTAAATAAAAAGACCAGAAAGCAGGAAATGCTAAGCAAGAAATGTGACTTTATCGTAAAGCAATTGGCATTAACTAGGAGCAAACACATTAGTCACAGATGGAGAAGTATCACATTATGCCTAATCTCCTGTCCCGTCTTTCAGAGCAGCACAGGCACTGCCTTTTGCTGAGGCAACGCTAGTATGACAGATTCCAGCCCCACCCCCCATTTCCATCACCCCCAGGGCATCCAGCTGTGTAGCAAAAAACAGCTTCCCTTCCTAGCATCTTTCTCGAGCCAGGCTAGGGGAAGTTCTCCTAGTCTGGTTTTATGCTGACAGGGGCGTTGGTTAGAAAGTGTGTATTGGACATCTCAAGTCTTTTCCACTACTAGTAACTAACTCGTAGCCTAGGAGGCCACCCAGACATTAATGTTAACATGACCATCTGTCGCCTTGAGAAGCCACAGCAGGGACCAAGTATACTGGAAACTGGGGAGAAGGGATGGATGGATCCTCTGCCTTGAAGTACATAGGATGAATTGGTTTCTTGGTGAGGATTCAAACGGAGTGGCAAGCTAGGGCTAGGAACAGAAACGGAAAGATCAGAGGATTTGAGAATTCATACACAGTCAGCTTCCATTGTTTTAAGAAAAACAGAATGCACAAATAGCATAGTTTAGAATGATAAGATCCTATGATGTTATAAGAGCTAGCAGGGACCTGGGAAATCATCCAGCCAAACCAACCTATTTATCATACAGATGAAGACAGTGAAGTCCGTGAAATCACAAGTGAAGTGATTTTGCAACACACTGTGAGTTAATGGCCAAATTCTGGGAATTAAAATGGGAAATACATCCTGGTCCAGAAGATATAAGCCCTCTGAAACCCAAGATTTGGCCTTAGCTGTGAACATCCCCATGGTGAACTGTGTTATTGGGGGCTGTTCTTTGTCTTTGGTGTCTGACCAGTACTGTTTTGCCATCTTCTAGTGTGCAGTATTTTCGTTCATTCACTGAGCAAGCATTTGCTGATCTCAGGGTCCTGTGCTGGGTTCGATGGTGGATACAGCAATGAGTAAAATAGAATCCCTGTCTTCAAGGAATTTTCAATTTAGTAAGAGAAATTAGATGCATAGAATAGTTACAGTATCAGAGAAGTTGGAAGCTCTATGGAAGTTCAGCAGTTTCTGTGTTAGGCTTTGAAAACCAGGTAACATTTCCACTGAAAGTATTGGGACTTGGAGGATGTATCTAATTAACCACTCTATTGACTTTCTCCATTGGTTAGGACCAAAGTATATAGTTAAGGAGAGGATTTATAGTTAAAGGTGAGAAGAGGCTGGTGATTATAGCAATTACTGTGAAATTGACTAGTCTTTACAATGTGCTGCTGTTTTCACCGGTTATTAGGGGTCTACTTTGAGTACTTAGAGGCAACTGGTGCTGGGCCCAGAGACTTGAAGATTCATCTTCCCAAGTTCAAATCCGGTCTCAGACATTTAGTAGCTGTGTGATCCTGGGCAAGTCACTTAACCCTGTTTGCCTCAGTTTCTTCATCTGTAGAATGAGCTGGAGAAGGAAAATGGCAAACCCCTCCAGTATCTCTGCCAAGAAAACCCCAAAGTGTCAGACACAACTGAAAGTGGCTGTAACAAATGAATACTTACATTACACTAAGCCCAACTCACTATTCCCTGGAGGTACTCTCTCACTGTGGCTCTCAGTTATGGCATACCTTAAGGTAATCCATGCTGCTGGAAGGGGGTGAAAGTAATGTTTATGCCAGTCAGTCAGTATTTATTAAGTTCCTGCTTATGCCAGGCACCATGGCAAGACACAAACAACACCCAGAAGGAAGCTGAAAAGAGACCCGGGGACATGGGGACATGGTAGAAATGTCAGAGAAATCTCAAAGTAGTGCAGCCCAGTGAGATATGAGGCAGTGATCTGACCTGGGCTTCCTCCTGAAATGGAGGTTTTGGAGTTCATGGCTGCACTGTCTAATCAGAGGTCCAGAGGGTGGTGATGAGGTGGAGTACTAGGGCTAATGAGATCTTTCTGGATGATAAGATTACCCTAGTAACAAGCTTCCAGGGACATGATGGAAGAAGACAGAGGGAAATCCCAGAGATGCCCAATTCCTTTCTTCTCAACTTCTGGAGACTTTGAGCTGGAAGATCTAGTGTTCCCAGGAAGAACCATGTGTCTATCTTGGATTTGGATCAGACCCTTATTTAATGGCAATTATCCTCAGTGAATCTTGCTGAGGATGGTTCTTGGTGATGAGAAAGTACGGAATTCCATTTTATCGTTCCTTCAAACCTACTGAATGTCCGCTGTACAGACTAGTGGCCTTTATAAGATTTATATCAGTACTGAGCTTCCATATGTGCTAACCTCCTATTCTGGGATATGCTACAGAGAAAACAAGAAAAGGAGACATTAGGAACTCACAGTCTTGTTGGGTAGACAAGTCTATTAAGAACCCTCCCCCTCCCACCTTCCAACAGTGCTTTTCATACCAAAGGTGCTTCATAACTGTTTATTGAACTCAATCAAATACACAAAGAAGACAAAGGAGAATATGGGAACATAGTAGAAAAGTCTACCAGGCAAGTCTAGGATCTTGTATAACCAAGCACGAAAGGAGTATTACTAAGATACGAATACTCTTAAGTAGGTATTTAGAGGAGGTAGAGAAGTTGGTGGGGGTTGGAGTAGCTAAAGAAGGCTTCCTGCAGGATAGTGGTTTCCACTTATTCATTAAGTCTATGTTGATGTTAATGATCCAAGGTGCTTGCACAAAAAAAAACAATTTTCATGCTGCCTTATACAATAAATAACTGTTAAGTATTCTTCTTACTTCATATGCTATGAGTAATATATTAAATTTCCCTGGGGGTTCATAACACATATTGTAGTTGTCATTGAAAGGACTTCAGAGAACCATAATCTGGGACCACTGGATGATTCCTTACCCCGCCTTCCCAGAAGCCTGGTCATGCATTTAGGGTTCATTTTCCTCATTGCCTTGGAGCAGAATTCAGCACAAACCATCCCTGAGAAAAACTTCCGTAGTTGACTAAAAAATGTGCTGAGGGGAAAATCCTACTCCATCACATTGGAAGATAGTAGATTAATCCTCTAGATAGTTAAAGCTTCCAGAGACCAAAACATGAGGGGGGAAAGGAAACCTAAAACAACATTTCTTTCAACCAAAGATTAGGAAGTAATGTGCCCTGTCTTTCTAATGGAATGTTTTGTTAGCCCTTAGTAAAGGCAGCATTGAAATGTCTTCATTTTTCCTGTTTTGACTGACAAAAGAATTTCATAGATGTATCCTTGATCTAGGCACAGGCCTTGCGGTTCTGACTTTCCAGCTGAATTACCTACCTTTCAAATGCAGGATTGTCAGTTGTGGCCATACCTAAATACTGACCTTTCAACTACATTTCATTACTGATCCCAACTGCAGGGATGACAAGATGATTGTGCCCTACCACAGCCATCTGTAGGAGAGGGTGACCAGGTCACAGTGAGACTGGAGTTGAGGGATACCAAAACGGAAGGTGAAATTTCTCTGCTCTCTTACTGTTAATTCAAGAGTATAATTTCTGCTTCTAGCGTCGTATGCTTGGTAGGCCTATGACATTGTAAGGGAAGAAAAAAAGGCTTCCAAATATTCCCCTTGAACTACAGATTGAAAAAAATAAAATAAACATGTCTCCCTTTCTTTTACTTATTAGAGAGATTAAGATCTGTTCTGGTTTGAGGACTATGAAGGGTCTGTTTGTGAATGTTAGAAATCTAGATAACAGTAATTCAGTGCAGGCTTTGGTTTTAAAAAGGCCATCATGTATGGTACATTTGGAGAGTTTATCTGGAATAAGCACTTTAATGTCAATGCATTGGCTGGCAGCTGCTATATCTCGTGCATCTCTTTGCCAGGTCAGAGCTTAGTGGTCAGACAAGGACTTTCGGCTGAAGACAAACCTTCCCCACTTGGTGGCAGTGTGGAAAGCTGTTTGTTGGTTAGGTAGATTTGAAAGTAATTTAACTTCTCTAGCTAAGCCTTTGTCCAGTGCAGGTAGAACTGCCAACCCAGCTGTAGGCCTCCATGCTCTAAGGCATGTCAGTTGTGCCTTTGGGGCAGTCAGAGGGACAAATGGTCTTGGGAGGTGAGTCAGGGGCTGAGGAGGACCACTGTGGGTTCATCAGGAGTAGAAGACTGAACACACTGGTGAGACACTTTCTCAACCACAACAGCTCCTGCCAGTCTTGGCACCATTAACTGAGTCCTTCACCCTAGGCCGCAGCAAGAGTTTGCAGATGGGGCCTATTAAGGTGCCTGAGAGCCAAGGAAGGATCTGATGTTTGAAGTGGCAAGTGGGGTCACCAGAACTTCTGTGACTCATGACCGCAGAGCTGTGCCCACCACTCAGGCCCCTTCCCTCACTGCCTCATTAGAGGCCAGGCTTTGACTTGCAAATGATGGAAACACAACTCATTGGTGAAAAGAGCATGAGGCTAGGCCTCAGGTGTTTAGGATTCCACTCCCGGCTGTGCCGCACTGAAGAGTTATAGGACGATGGGCAAATCCCTTAACCTCCCTGGGCTCCACCTTCCTCATCTATGAAGTGAGGACAGTAATACTTGTGTTATCTAACCTGACAGAGCTGTTCTGAAAAAGTGTTTTGTAAAGCAGACATTGACTCCAGGAATTCCAGGTTTCATCAGCTTGTCCACTCTCCACTGACACAAATTCCCTTAGGAATCTGGTTTTGTAAGTTGCCATGGAAGGAAGGAAGGAAGGAAGGAAGGAAGGAAGGAAGGAAGGAAGGAAGGAAGGAAGGAAGGAAGGAAGGAAGGAAGGAAGGAAGGAAGGAAGGAAGGAAAAGAAATCCAACATCTTGTGGTTAATCCTCTGATAATGAGTTTTCTCAAACTTATGTAGGCTGATTCTCCAAATCTATTAAATTGCCAGGATATATTCAAAGACTTTATACCTGGGTAAAATTTGGCTGAATTAGCAGCATATCCTTCAGGAATTCAGTATCCCCTCCATACAATGATGAGGTACTAGAATAAAGAGGACTCCAGTGGAAGCTAAAACATAAAGGGGAATATTTATAATTAGATGTATAATAAATGATATAATCATATTTCTATACAAATGAATAAAAATTGTTATGTGTCTAGTACCTAGCAGGTCCTTAATGACTGTTTACTTGTTCTATTGATGAATTAAAATGGGAACTATTTTAAATCATTAATTATAGCCGCTCTCATCAACAGCAGCAACAATAAATGTGAAGCAAATTCACATTGATTCGAAGCAGTCAGCAGTTACTACAGTCACTCAGATTCCTCAAGAATCAGTCTCTCAACAGTCTTGTGAAGTAGGTTGTAGGAAAATATGCCTGATGCGTATGCTTACCTAACATGTACATTATCTTTTTGGGAAAAAGTTAGAGGAGAATTCTGTGTGGTATTCTCAGCACTGGAAGATGACTTACGATAAGCTATATCCCCTGGGTATCTGCGCCTCAACACGTCTATAACAGAACTCATTCTCTTCCCCGCAAACCCTACTTTCACCCCCAATTCCCCATCACTGTGCTGTAGAGGGCATATCATTTTCCCAGTTTCCCAGACTTCCAATGTAAGTGTCATCGTCAGCTCTTTATCCTCACTCTCTGTATCCAATCTGCTGTCATCCTGTCACTTTTCCCTTTGTGACATCTCTCATATATATCCTCCTCTTTTCACTCACATAGCCTCGGCCCTGGTACAAGCCCTCATCCCCTCAGTCCTGGACCATTATAATAACCTTCTGCTTAATCTTCCCTTTATTTATTCCTCCTGAGTACAAAGAGTGAGAAGAGAGAAGTGGAGAGAGTCGTAACGGTTGTTGTTCTTCCTTCTCAAAGACGACCGGGACATCAGGGAGATGATGACATGACCTGTGGTTGACTTTGATTCGAGGGAAGGAGGGCTGTGTAAGGTCACCAGCCTTACTTTCTCCTCCAGAGCCATCTGGGTCCAGTGGCCATCAGGACTACTGGAGATGGCCCAGGGTGCGATGGGAGACCCTGACCCTTTTTAGGCTAAGGGCTTTTCAGGTTCTCACTTTGAGTGAGGTCATGCCCATTCAGTGAATAGGTCTCTTTAAGAGGTAAGTCAAGGGATGGCCCCTTTAATTTAAAAAAAAAAATCAGACTGGGAGGAGAAGACCCTCAGGGTTGCTGGAGCTGAAGGGGACCCCAGAGATTATCTAGTCCAACTTCCTCATTTTACAGATGAGGCCCCAGAGGGGGAGTGACCTAACCAAGGTCAGGTAGTCAAGCCCCCCCCAATCAACTCAGTACTCCTGGCTCCAAATTCAGGGCTCTTTCCACTACCTTTTCATTGCCAAGCCTGGGTGTGGGATCCATCTTGTACTTGCTGTAGGGTCCATCTGGTAGAATTGTTTCTTTGATTATAGAAATTATACTTTTGGAATGAACTTCTTTAGAGCAAGACAGTAATGTATCCCATTTGTGTAGAATTGTGTAAAGTACTAAATGTGAGTTAGTACTAAATGTAAGTTAGTATTATCACTCTAGGTGATGGTTATTACTCTCTCTGTCTTGTCTGCTGTTCCAGAGCTTCTCTCCCAAATGTTCATTTTCTCCTAACCAGCTTTGTGTGAGGGGCTGTAATAGTGGGAGTAGGAGAAGGTATGTGGAACTAGGCAGAATTGACTAGGAAAGGGAGAGGCAAAAAAGAACAAGGGAAGAAAACCTGCCCTGCTGGGCCCTAGGGCCCAACAGTGCCCTGGGAACCACTTGCTTACTTGACTCTGAGCCTCCCCAACATTCTCCTTGACAGCCCTTCAATTTAACCTGTACCCTGTTAGCATTTTATGTTGCATCCCCTCTCCCAAGTCACTCCCATCCCCTCCTTCTGCCTCCCAGTTGAAATGTCCTCTCCCTGTGATCCATCTCCATGGCATAGTAGATAGAGTGCTGAACTGGGAATCAGGAAGACTTAGATTCTATCTTGCTCCTGACACCTCCCTGGGTGACTCTGAGCAAGTCACTTAACCTCTGTGCAACAAGAGGGTTATAAGTAGAAAACCTCTAAAGCCCTGCCCATGACCCCATGAGCCTATGCAAAAACTCTGCCCTGCAAAGTCACAATTTGCTGTGCAAGTATGGCTGGTGATGATCCAACTGATGCTCTCCATACATCATTTCCTATGCATCTCATAGCAACCCTGTGAGGAAACTAGTACAACTAGTATTATGCCTATTTTAAATTTGGAGAAACTGAGGCTCAAAAAGGTAGAAAGACTTTTATTCAAGATCATGCAGCCATTAAATAGTAATGCTGGGACTCCCTGGCCAATACCACTGACTCATTTCAATATGCACAGGGAAGAGCCCAAGGAGTCACTTTCACTCCCACACAATATACATTTTCACAGGGGCCTTCTGGAAAATACATCTCTCAGGATGTTGTTCTCTCATCTGTAGAAATTACTCTAACATAGGTGTTTCAGGCCAGGCAGGTACCATGGGAGGTGGGGGAGGGATTGTGAGAAGATAAAATGGAGTGGAAAGAGATTTATGGTCATGAGGATCCTTGCAGTGATGCCCCTCCCATTATACAATCTCCTCTCCTCTCTCCCTTGGTTCTGCCCTTGACCTGCCTAGTGACTGGTATAAAACATGGGGAAGGGGTAGAATCTCTGCGTTCCTGGTGGGGAGGTGCATTGGAAGGAGCATAGCCCTGGAGTCTGCCCTTCCACTGACAAGCTGTGTGACCTTGGGCAAATCACAGACTCTCTGAACTTCATTTTTCCCATTTGTAAAACAAAGCTGATACCACCTGTCCTTCTCAGCTCCAGGGTGGCGCTGAGAAAAGCTGTTTGTAAACTTTAAAGCACTGTAGAAGGATAAGGCCTTCTTCTATATTAGTATCACCATAATCGTTATTACAGGCATCTGCATGAAATTGCCTGGCTAGCCTGTGAAAACCCTTTCTCTTCAGAACCATAGCCAATGAACAGAGAGCCTAGACATTATATTCTCTCCCAACTGGAGAACCTGGGACCCTGAAATGGCAACTGAATGACCCAAAGGCCCCCAGGATAATCTGGAAATAGAATTCTGGGTTTAATGTCATTCTCTGGCTACTCAGCCAGATCTCCTTTGCAGCTGAGAGCTCCGTTCCATCCAGAGAGAGTCCACAGGGCCCTCAGGCCCCCAGCCGGAGAAGTGGAAGCCATAAGGCTGGGCTGAGCTGGGCTGAGCTGGGCTGAGCTGAGCTGAGCTGAGCTGAGCTCCACGGTGATACATAAGCCGAAGAAAGTTTTCCTTCTTTGGCAGCCAGCTCCCTTTCCCCAGCCGGGGACAGGAACACAGGAGATTAGAAGGTATTTCCAGCCAAAAACAACCCCACCACAAAATGATTTTCTGACAGATTACACAGCCATAACAACCACTCCTGCAGCATTACAGACTTGTCACTGGCTTGAATTCATTTCCCTTTCTGTTGTGTGGCTTTGATTCTTAATTATACACAGAGATCTCACTCATAAGTGGTTCAAGGGAAGGAATTCCTGGCAAATACCTTGGAGTGGGTGGAGATTAGCTCAGTATCTTGTGTATTAGGAGCTATTTTCAGGAATGCACTGGATTATAAAAGAGTGTGTTCCTTCCCCCCCCATTCCTGCCCCCTTGGGTATCAGTCATTCTTTATCTCTTTATCCAGCTTTATCCTCAGCCTTCTCAAAGTGACCATAGGTCCACATTTCCTAATTCCATTCTGTCTCAGTCCTGCTCTCCCTCCACCCCTACTGGAAGAGTCGGATGCTCCCTACTCCTGGGGATGCTTGCAGTGAGGTGTTGGGACCATCTGTTGTCCTGTCTGCAAGTTCAGTGGCCCGCCCGTCTGGGTTTGGCACTAAGTCATCTGGAATCAATCATTCCTGATTCATATTTATCGAGTGCTCCAGGGGCTTGAGAAGGGGTCCCAGGACTTAACCCCAGAGCTGACATTACCTACATGTAGATCAATCTCCAGCAGGGCTGCATGGGTTCCCAGCTGGAGAAGAGAAAGGGGAGTTTGGTTCACAGTTACTGAGAAGGACCCTGGGGATGTTGAGGGTGAATCAGGAGGACAGGCACTGTGTAACATTTAAGGACATGGAAGCCACGTGTGCTGGCCTCTCTGGTGCTCTGGCAGTTCTTCCCTCTCCACAGCGCCCAGTGACCAAACACTTGCACAATGTTTACATGACATCTCATCCCCAGTTCCCAGCTCGCTCGGCCAGGGTCTGCTTTGCCAGCTGGGACAGAGGATGTGGAGCGGGGTATATTTTTTTAGGTGGGAGGGGGGATGATGAAGAAGAATTAGGAGACCTGGGCTTTCTGATGGACTGCTTCCTGATCCTAAATTGTGATCCCACTTCAGTAAATGCAATTATCAGGGCTCTTGTCTCTGAATTTCTCTGGTCAGTTTTCTTTCTCCTTTCCCAAGAATGTCTCTCCCACATCCCCAGACCAAGTACTGCTTATAGCATTGTAGGACTTAGAGCTAAAAGTACTTTAGACATCACAGAATTCAACCCCATCATTTTACACATGTGGAAATTGAAGTCCCAAGAGATCGGGTGATTTGTCCCACCTAACACAGGTACGTGAGTCAGGTTCTCTAGTTCCTAGTCCAGGGCTCTTTCTGCTCTATTATACTGAGTCAGCTTTGGGCCTCAGTTTTTTCCTCTGTAAAATAAGAAGGTGTATTAAAATGATTTCAAAGGTTCCTTCCAATTGTAACATTCTACAATTCTGTGCCCGGAGTGTGCTAGCCATCTCCAAGGAAGCTATACAACAAGAGAGCCAAAGAAAAGATTGAGTGAAGGCAGAATGCCTTGTGTGTACTGCTCCTTTGGTCACGAGTGGCCCAGGTGCAGGGAGATGTCATTTCCCCAGACTGGCAAACCAAGGCAGAGATTTCTAGGTGAGGTGAGAAAGCAACATGAGAGTCAGAAGCAGAGCTCAGATGTAGGATAGTGAGTGGCTTAGCATTAGTGGTACCTTCTCCTGAACTGCGTCCCTTCCTCTGAGTACTGAGGATAATGGGTTTCACTTCAAGAACAGTATTATTGAGAAATAAGTTAGAATAGAATTGTTCTTCTTTTTTACAGTTAGAAAGAGCCTTAGAATGGCTCTAGTTCAACCTCCTCCTTTTATAGATGAGGAAACTGAAACCTGAAGAAGCCAGGACTCACCTCTCCTGACCTTCTGGGCCAGGGCTCTTTCCACTGTCTAAGGTGGGGATTGTTAATTAAACACGAAGCCATTTCGGGGTGGTCCCTTCCAAGCAGAGCTTACCTTCCTTTGTCCTTCTCCCTCCCCTCTCTCCTTTTGTCCTTTGCCCACATGGGATGGGTAAGAAATCTGGTCAGGCACAGTAGACTCCCCCTGGGGTAGTCCTGAATAGGAGGAAAGGTGCCTAGCAAAAGGGGCTACTTCTGCAAAAGGGGTTGTGCTGCTAGGATATAGTATCTTAGATGTCCCTGGTAAGCTGCCTGGAGGTTGGTCATTGGCCAGTCAAGGTAGATGAGTATTGAGCTGCCCTGAGATTCCCCTAGAAAGTTCTCAGAGAAGTGTGAGCCCTAACTAAGATAATTAACTCAGTCACCATCCTCATTACTACATAGAAGCAGCAAGTGTATCCATTCCTGACTACAGCTCTCCCACTTGGAAGTACTGAAAGCCAAAAGGCATCAGTTCTTGGTGGCCTCCAACACCTCCTGGCAGCACCATTAGGCCCTGAAAGGTTTTTGGCATCAGTAGTTCACAGTGTAGATGCCGGAGGGAGGAAGCAGCCCCAAGCTCTACTGAGCAGGACAGGGGGGCTGCCCTTCCCAATGTCCCATGCTGGGGACCAACCGTTGCCTGTCTATCTGTTGAGCACCCATACATTCACATGAGGAAGCTTCGACAAAATCAACCGTCCTGGAGTTCCAAGCCCATAAGACACAGAGCAGCTCTCAGTCGGCCAGCGCCCAAAGGGGACGTCTGTTTCTGTGATGGAATCCTGCATTTTCCATCCGGGAGGAGTCGGGCCAGGGCTTCCTGGAACTGACCCAGAAACGGTCTTCCCAGCTGCTCCTGATTAATAATACCTCGCCTTTTAGAGCGGGGTGGGTGAAAAGCAGGGCAGCCCCAGGCCGCCGGAGGAAGAGGAATCATAAGCACACTGCGCTCTTCTCTGCTCTATTTTTCAAAGTGGCCAATCAATGGTCTTGGCCCTCCAGGGCCCAGACTTTGTAATGCCAGGCTTCTGTCAAGGGAAGCTTTAAATTGCTTTGGGCCCAAGGGGAGAAGCGGATGGTACTTTTATGCCAGGCCTGGTGCAGCCTCTGGGCTGCTTAAGTAGAGCTAAGCCTTGGTTCTAAATTAACCATCCAGCCTCCCATGGGGAGCCCACTCTGCTGTCAACCTGACCTGCCTTTGCCCTTTCCTTTCTCTCCTTCCCCCAAGGTGTCACACTGTCTTCTGCCTTCCCCTTTTCAAAATCTACTTTTCAATAGAATCCAATAGATTCATTTACCCTCGGATAGAAATGTCTTTATTACCCTTCCCCAGGGGATTTGCATTTCTACCGAGGGCAGGTTCTTCAAGAGCATGAATCTCTAATGGTAGAAGTCTAAGAACCATGGTAGACCATTTGGGAGAAATGTGGGGACACGGTGCCTTCTGAGTCCCTTTACCATCACAGTGCAGAGTAGGCTCTGTGCCTCTTTATGTGGTTAAGTCCTGTCCTTTGGAACATGGGACTCATTTCCGTCAATCAACAAGGAAGTGCCTACTTTGATCCAGATACTGGTGCCTATTTCTATCATAGCAGGTGGACCCAATCTCAGGATAGGGGTCTTGTTTTTGGCCATCACTAATTTTATTACATTCATAATCCAGGGTGGGAAACTCATTCAACAGTCTTAGATTCATATATCCCAGCTCCTCTAGACAATTCCTCAGCAGTTCCCATCCATACTGACCCCTCCTTTTCCTTACTTCCAGTATGCTTTCTGTAACCAAAACATAAACTCCCTGAGGGCAGGGACTATGCCTCCTTTCCTTCCTTTCTCCTCTATAGTGTAATCTAGCAAAGGGCTGGAAGCATTAAAGGCATTCAGCCACCATCCATGGGCTCAGACACTTCTCTTACAAATAGTTCCTGTTCCGCCTTCCCTCACTACATGGAGTACCCAATGCTGCTGCTGCCACTGCTGCAGCTTCAGTTCAAATCGAGTGCTTCCTGTGTGTTAGACACTGCTCACCACCCCTAGGGGATACAAAGATGAATAAGGCACTCTCTGCCTTCAAAGAACTTAGAGTTTAAGAGGGGGAAGAGGGAGGAGCTGAAGAGAAAATATGGCATAAACTAAATCCACAGTATAGTACAAAGCAGTATGTGATACGTATCATATGACTGTTACAAAGTAAATTCCGGGGAATCACATGGGAAAGAGAACCGACCTCTGCCTAGAGGGACCTGGGAAGGCTTCAGATAAAAGATGACATTGGAGCCACTATGAAAAAACAAAACCATGAACTTAAGAAGACTTCTATGTTCGAAACTGGAGAAAGGGAAGAAATTGAGAAACAGGAACGATGAAAAGAGTCTGACCTGGGGGACAGGGATGGGGGCTGGTTTGTTCTTAGGTGGGCCACCCTACTCCCTGAATTGTCTGTTTCATTTTTTTCATGCTGCCTGAAGTTCCAGCAGCTAGAAGATAGTTTGGGATGACAAGGTTTTCTCTTTGAAAAAATGTAACTAGCTCTAGAAAGGTTAAGTCTTATCAGTCAGTCCTTCCCACACTTCCCACAGTTCCGTCATACTGCCTTCTTTCTAATTAATAGGTTATTGAGACAAAGGGCTCTGAGGAAAGAGGAGATTTGATTGGACGACAGAAGTTGTACGTAATTTATTGTTCAGTTTTAAAGCCAAGGCTGATGCGAGCAAGACTTAGATACAGCATAAAGGCGCTGAATACCTGAGGGAAAAGGTAGCAGGAAGTAGGAGAAAAACAGTGAACAGAAAAGGAAGTGATAAAGAGATGGGTCAAGTTATTCCTCCATTGAATTCTTTCAAGTGTCAATTCTGCATCCCAGAAAGATGGTCTTTCCTGACACCCCACCCTATGCCATCCATAATTCAAGCTAGTGTCATCAGACCCATAGCCAGTAATTTTAGCACCTGGGACAAGCAGAGAGGACACCATTTTTCACAAGGCCTTACTGGGTGAGGGAACAAAAGCAGTTTCACCACAGATATAGGGGTACAAGGACAGTATGAGACTGTGAGGCCTGGGACCAACATCTGGATATGGGAAGGAAGCATACCCCCCTAGAAATCAGGCACCCTTTGTCAAAGCACCATTCTCCCCACTCTAGTTGTAGCTCCGAGTGTAATTTATACCATAATTCCACTTCATTATGGGTTAAATGGACCTTTCTGAGATAGCTTGGAAATGTAAGCATCGTTTATAACATTGTTTCTATGGGAAAATACAGTCTAAGTTCCAAGCAATGGATTTACAAATTAGCTTTTGGAATACAGCCTGTTTGTGAGTTGGGGGTGGCCTATACTGGTTGACTTGACTTGGCTTGACTTGACTTGACTTGACTTGACTGTACTCTACTGTTGCTGCCAAGAGGTATAATTCACAGAGGCCTCCCTTTTCTGATGGTACATTTTTGATGCCAGGCATTAGGTCATGTAAAATCAGCAGTGTCCCCAAATTGGACAGTGCTACTAAATATACAAGACTGGAGGAGGGAGAGATCAGGACAAATCACCAACAGACGCAGAACTAGGATTTTTTCAGAGATTTACTAAGCGTCTTTGGCTTTCCATCAGTCCTAATATATACCTACACACATCAAGTCCAGACCCACACAGACACCCAGATCTCTCTCTCTCTCTCTCTCTCTCTCTCTCTCTCTCTCTCTCTCTCTCTCTCTGTCTCTCTCTCTCTGTGTGTCTCTCTCTCACACATGCACACACACACACACACACACACACACACAGAGTCATTTACTCTTGCATTCATACATTTATATTCAGCTCAGAGTTACCAGATGGGTGGCCTCGCAGAGGGGAAGCCAAACCCTTCTGCTCCACAGAGAAACAGAAGAATTGCAAAGCACACAGCAGCTTCTGTTGTAATTATGGTAGAATCCTTCAAGAACCTCATTACCAGGAATCCTTTTCTGTACACACACACACACACACACACACACACACATACACGCACATGCACACACTCACATACACACACACATCACACACAAACACACAAACATGGCAGCTAGGTCATACATGAGTGAACCTGAAGTCAAGAAGACCTGAGTTCAAATTCCTCCTCGGACATTTATCATCAATATGACCCTGGGAAAATCATTTAATCTATTTGCCTCAATTTCCTCTTCTGTAAAATGGGAAGAATTTGTTGTGAAGATCAATTAAGGTATCGTTTGTAAAGTGTTTTGCTATATTGCTACCCATTATCATTTTTTAAATATCCTCACTAGTTGTGTTCGAAGAGTCCATGTTTTCTCTTAGAGATGCTTTCCTAGCTCTCCGGCAACCCATCCCCTCTGAAGATTTTGTCCTTTCTACCATTTCAGGCTTTCACCTGGTCTCTGACTAGGCTGAGCAGCTGAAATCTTTGTTCTCTAGTGTCTTTTTCTGTAATTGCCTCAGGTCTCCTTTGCCCCTATCTGGGAAGGATCTTTGCTGGGTAGGGATCTCCCCTTTCTTGCAGTCTTAAACCTCTTTTTCTTGGCACTTGGTGATTTTCATGGATAACTTTTATTCAGGTACAAATGACACATTCATAGGAACCTAGTATTCTGACTTCAGTAAAAATTTAATAGAGTTTTAATATCCTTCTGCAGCTTCTTATTTGCTGCATTAATATCATAAGATAGCCTTGTTTTGCTACTCACTACCTGTTTCATCTTGGGTAAGTCCGTTAAGCTCTTTGCAAAAGCCTCATTATCCTCATCTCTAAAATGAGGATCTTGGATGGATAATTTATAACATTCTGTGATCCCATGATCCTTCTTCAGTTACGTAAGACAGAAATTTTTTATTAATTCGTTAATGTGACAATGATTTTTAATTTACTATTACACTTATTATTTGAGTAATTACTATACATGTCTGAATATAATTTACACTTCTACAAAGAGATCTCTTTGAAAGGAAAAAACACGTGTGTATACACACACGCATACACACACAAATCCAATTATAGGACACCCCTGGGTTTTATGCAAAACAGATTTTTGCCTAGTGGGGTAGCACCCCTGGGGTGGAATATAGCCAATACTTTGACCAATTGGACTACAGCAGTTATTAATCTGTGACCCACCACAGTCACTTAAAAAGTGGATCTTGTTTCATACCAGGCATGTTAATACTTTGCATTTCCAAAAGGTACTTTGTAAATCTTTGGGATACCATAAAAACCCTGTTTCTGACAGGAGCTCCTCTTAGGAACGACTACACCTTCACCCAAGTCTTTGCCTTTCTCAGACCAGGAGATACTCTATTTGGCTCTCAACCAGATATGGATGCTTTCTGATCTCCAGCCATCCTGATGAATATCAGACCACTGGACCCAGATGGCTCAGGAGAAGAAAGTGAGGTTGGTGACCTTGCATAGCCCTCCCTCACTCAAATCAAAGTCAACTGCAAGTCACGTCATCATCTTGATACCATCGTTCTCTTCAAGAACAAAGGACAAACACAAAACAGTAACAAGAAGGAAGCCTACCTGAACTCATGAATTCATTTCTGGGTCAAGAATTGCATTCTAAAAAAAAAAAAAATTGCATTCTAGAGCTCTGCCTTCATCTATCCAAGAATGTACCATTGACCTCCAACTCATATTTGGAAGATGTCCTTTAAAAGACAAATTCACCCTTCCCCTAGCAAGGTAGAGTTATCCCTGGGGAATCTTCAAAGAGCTTCACCCAGAAGTATCTGCCCTGTTGACCCACTTGGAATCTGTCAATCATCTCCAGCTAAATCAACTCCAATTTCCCCACCTTGCCTCAGAATGCCCATTGCTGATGTCTACCACATCCACCATATTGACTTGCCCCAAATCTTGTTGTTCTTTATCTTTCCCAAACCTATACAAGTCCTGGGGTGAATTTTACTTTAAAACACCTGCTTCATTTAGTGGGTTGCCAGCCTTGTGAGACACCCCACCCCATCCCACCTCATCCCACCCCACCAGCCTGGCTATTTGCTGGTTGTTAGCAGCACTGTGGCACCACCCCCTAGATGGAGAGCTTCTTGGAGCCTTAAGACAGTAATCCTGGATTAAAGACTACAAGATTTGAGATTTCCAGTATTCAGAATGTCCTTTGACAATCCCCTTGCATCTGTTTGCCTTCTATTTCCTGATGCTGCTCCAATTCCCCTTTTCTTTCTCCATTTCCCTAAGGGGTTCTACCCCTGGCACTGGAATACTTTCCCTGTTAAAAGGAAGATTAGCAGATGATAAAGACAGATTCCCATTTAATGCTTTCACAGTACAGTTACCAGAAGAATTGAAAGAGTATTTTACCCTTTGACGCAGAGATTCCAATACTAAAATTATGCCTCAAGGAGGTCAGTGATAAAATGAAAGTCTCTATACACATCTCTTTGCATATTGTCATATGATAATTAGAAATAAAGAATTAGAATTCGAAATAAAGTGGATCCCAACCAATTGAGGAAGGGCTAAGCATAGTGTAGATGTCATGGAATGTTGTTGTTGTGTTCATCCTTCATTGCCAAAGAATACCACGCCATCAGAGAAATGATGACATGACTTTCACTTGACTTTGTTTTGAGTGAGGGGGGGCTGTGCAGGTCACCAGCCTCACTTCCTCCTCCTGAACCATCTGGATCCAGTGACCAGATATTCATCAGGATGACTGGAGATGGCCCAGGATGCAATGGGAAGCTTTGGCCCCTTTAGGCCAAGGTCTATTCAGGAACTCAGGGTGAGGTAACGCCTGTTCATTGAATAGGCCTGTTTGAGAAGTAGTCAGGGGATGTCCCTTTTAATGAGGCAAAGAAAAATAAGTAAATCAGACTAGGAAGAAAACAGCAACAGTAACTATTGATAATCACTCTTAAGCCAGGAGGGTCCAGAAACAGCCCTTAGGATGTGATGGAATATTATTGTGCTATAAGAAATTACAAATACGACGAATTTGGAGAAGCATTGAAAGATTTTCACAATCTGATGCAAAGTGAAGTAAGCAGAACTGAGAATGTATTATGTATGTATGTATGTATGTATTATGTATGTATGTATGTATGTATGTATGTATTATGTATGTACAATAATATAAGTAGAAATGACCATGATAGTTAATGGTACAAAATGACACAGAACAGGCATGACTGCTAGAAAAGATATGAGAACATACTTTGATAAAGATATAAGAAGACTCCTTTGGAGAGCTGAGAGGTCCACAGATAGGGTACATTGCATGTTTTCTTTTGATGTACTGATCAGTTTGACAGATTTTCTCTTTCTCTTTTTCTTTAAGCATATTGTCATTGGGATGGTTTTCAGGGAAGGAGGAAAGAAAAGGATTCTGGGGCAATTTCAGTGATGTAAAAAAAGCTCAACAATCAAATTTATTCTTTAAAAAGAAAGTATTTCAAAGGAGAACTTTGGAGAGAACTATAGGTAGCTTTCTGTATCATTTCATGTCAGAAGAAGAATGCTTGTAGATTTTTCTCTTCTAAATGGTGTCTAGAATTCAACATGTGAGTGGGGAGGTTACCCTATATCATAGTCAATTCTACCTCTCATCTGTTTTTTCTTCTCCGTTGCTCCTTCTGCTACCGTTGTTCAGGCCCTTTCTGTCTTTTACCTGTGCTATGGCAATAATCCCTCAACTGATTTTACCATTTCTCAGTGTCTCCCCTTTCAATCTGTTCTATGCAGTGCTGCCAGATTCATCTTCTTAAAGCAGTCTTGACCATATCCCCTTCCTATTTAAAAGAAACAAACAAACAAACCTTCAGCAGGTTCCACTGCCACTGAATAAAATCCAAACTACATAGTTTATCGGTCATCTGTTTCCTGCCTACATTTTTAGCTGTATATCCACCACTTTTCTAAATGCTCCAGGGCTAACCTACAAATGTTCAAAAGTCATACTCATTCTGGAATGAACCTCACTTCCTAAAAGCATAAGCATGTAATTCCCCTCTCCAACCACTCACACGTGCATGCGCATACACACACACATATACATACACACACATACACATTTCCTCCAAACGCAATGTTATATCTCTAGTAGTCTCTGGAACAATGGTTTGGGGGTGAGTTTAGCTTGAGCCAAGTTGAACTTCTCACTGTTCCCCAAATAAACTCCATGCTTTCCTGCATCTGTGTTTTTATTTGTATACTTTCTGCCTGGAATGCCCTCCCTACCATATATAAAAATAATAATAGGTAATAACATTAATTATATAGTTCTTTAAGGTTTGCAAAGTGCCTTATAAATATTATCTCATTCTCAGAAAAGTCCTTGGAGGAAGGTGCTATTATTATCCCCATTTCACAAATGAGGAAACTGAGTCAAAAGGCAGTTAAGTGATTTGCCCAGGGTCACACAATAAGGGTCTGAGGCTGTATTTGAATTCAAGTCTATCCTTATTCCAGATTCAGTGTTGTGTCTACTAAACCACTTAACTCTCTGAATTCGTGGTCATCTCCCTAAGTCTACCCATCATTATAGACCTTACCCAAATTTTATCCCCTCAGTGAAATCTTCTCTGGTTCTAGCTCCACCCTTCCCCCAACTCCCTGCCTCAACAGATGGGATTATTACTGCTTCAGCGCTCGCAGAGCACTTTGTCTCTCTTGTACCACTTATTACATTCTGCTTTGTGTTGTGGTTATTTGTATACATGTCCATTCCCCTCAACTAGATTAGAAACTCTCTAAAATTGGGTGGGTGCCACATGTGTCTGCTGAGGACAAAAAGACAACTTGAGTTAAGACTTTCTGCTTTTGATTCTAAGCTGGCCCAGACTTTGTGGCTCTCCTTAGCTGGGTCCATCTTTATAGCACTGAGGACTTAGAAGACGAGGAAACACAATTACAGACCAAGTCTTTGTCTGAAAGAAATATTTTCTCTAGTGGTTTTTGTCTTTAAGATAATTGTAAATGTACCAAACAAGTGAAAAATGGGAATGAGTATTACTATCCTAAAATTAATTTAAAGCCACAGGCCACTGGACCTGCAGGATTGGTAGGTCAGTACTAACCTACAGGTATATGAATCATACAGTCTGTTCTTACTTTCTAAAAGCATAAGAATATAACCTCCTGCATACGTATACACAAACAGGTACCCCCACAATTTCTCAAAATCCAGAGTTGTATGTCTGACGGTCTCTGTGTAATGACAGAAATGGTTTGCCATTTCCTTCTCCAGCTCATTTTACAGATGAGGAAACTGAGGCAAACAGGGTTAAGTGACTTGCCCAGAGTCTCATAGCTAGTAAGTGTTTGAGGTAGGATTTGAACTTAGGTCTTCCTGACTCCAGGCCCAGCACTCTATCCGTTGTACTACCCAGCTGATGGTAGGCATCTTTAACTTTTCAGAGCATTTTCATTTCCAATATCCCCATCAAACCTTGTGAGGTAGGCAGGTAAAGTGAATGTTCTTTTGACAGCTGGACAAAATGTTGCCTAGGGAAGGGTCAAATGTTTTCAAGGACAGAACGGGAGGGTTGGTGAAAGCAAGATTCGATTTAAGGCCTCCTGACCCCCAGTTTAGGGCTCTCTATCCCATTATACCTCACTATGTGTATAGTAACTCACTCCTTCCATCAGTTCATAAATCCTGGTTTCTTGACTCAGATGACTTCATGAAGCAAAACCGGGGCATGCTGCTCTTGTACACCTTGAAGAACCCCAGCTTCCCAGAGTATATCTTCAGCAGCGAGTGTGGCATCATGTGCCTCGACATGCATGTTGAACACCCCTACCTGGTGGTCGTGGGCTATTATGATGGCAACGTGGCTATCTACAATCTGAAGAAGCCCCAATCACAGCCATCCTACAAGAGCTCGGCCAAGTTAGGAAAGCACTCAGAACCTGTGTGGCAGGTAAGTGGGAGGACAACTGGAGGGAGTGGGCATGAATTAGGAATCTGGTGAGGACCAGGCAAACATGCAGACTTGAACTCGGGGAAGACCTGGTGCCCCAGGGCAGATTCTGTCTTTGAAGATCTCTCACTTTTCCCACAGCCCATAGATGAGCCACTGAGAAGAGACTCAAGAGAATTATCTGGGAAACATCTTCTGGTTCATATAATGGCAGCACAGCTGCTAACCGCGTTGATAAAATTCATTGCAAAATATTCCTTCCTCTCCATTTCGTTTTAATGACTTCTATCCAGAGGAAGCAGACAATTTTCCCATTCTCCAGTGTGAGCTAATGACCTCAGCATCCTTTGTGGATTTTCTCTTGATTTCCTTGGAACAAAGTCAGGAGGTTTCTTCAGGACCCTAATGGGGTGACCCCTGAGTTATGTCTATAGAATCACCCCCCATAGATTCCTTGTAATTTCTGGGGAGTTTTGGCCTAGGCCTGGGCCTTGCTCTTTTTGTCAGGAATGACAGGTGGAAAAAGCAGGTTCTTTCATGGCTTCCTCAAAACTAGCTGGTCTAGGACAAAGGTTATATACATAGAACCTCCCAGCTAGGATATTCCCCTAATTTACTTATAGTTAGACTTAGGGGATTGGGTTCCCAGAGGGGAGCTGCCTCTTGGGGTGCACTGGCAGCCTATATGTGTCTGCTGCCAAAACTATAATTCATGAAGCTCATCAATATGCCTCAAGCCAATAGACTCAATTAGCTCTTATCAAAAGTATTTTATTAAGATGGGGAGGGGGCGGAGAAACACTACAAAACATTCCCCTCCAAAATCAGGAGTGACTCTCCTGTATGTCCATTAAGCATTTATGGAAAAAGTGAGATCAAACTTAGAGTTTAATGGTCCTGAGCCACATATGTAGGATACCCATATAGCAAAGGCAGGTCTCAACTCCTGGTGCTGCAGGATCTAGAAATCTGTACAGAATCCTCCCATTGTTCCCACTGATGTCTCTGCTATATGAGTTGCTCCTCTGGACTCCCAGGAGGTGCTCTACTCCACAATCAACTCACAATTTCCAGGGCTGGCTCTTTCTCTTAAATCCACATCCAGCTCTCTTTTCTGCTGCCAGGCATCCCATTCCTCAAAGCTGCTCCTTCTCTCAAATGCCTGTCTGCGTTTGTCAGGAGTGTGTGTGTCTCCTCTTCAACTCTCTCAAACCATAAACTTCCAAACTGTTGGATGGTTTGTCTTTCTCTGGGCAAGTAGCTATTATACATATCATGGCTGGTGAAAGGCAGGGGGTAAAGAAATCTCCTTTCTTCCCAACTCCCCTTCCCCCTAGGTCTTATACCATAAACTCATTCTGGATTGGAACTCTCTGAAACTATTCAGGGTTTAGTTATTTAAAACACCCACAGGACTGGCTAATTTGTTTGCTCAGTCTCTTTATTCCCTTCTCTGCCTCAATCAGAGAAGTGTTTGCACCTCATAAAGGTGTTAACACCTCATTACCTCATCTGTTTGACTCTATTTTGTGACTATCAACCAAGTTGGATCGGAGAAATCACGTCCTTCCTCCCTTCCACATATCTCATGGAGTAATAGTTCATCATCTCATGGTCATCAAATTGAAAAGAATTTAATATCTTAGCATAACCTCTCATGCAAAACCTTTAGAGGAACATTAGCTAAATTAACCTTATCCAGTGACTTATATAATAAAGAATACTTTCCAGTAGCTAATGCAGTTTTTCTTCATTTTGCCTGCGTCTTGAGGTACTCCAGCTGGGCCTTTACTTTCCCTGGGGCTGCCAAAAAAGCAGAGGCACTGGATGTTCCTGTCATGGAATAGGAGGAGGAATATGGTTTTTAAAACCTGGTCACCCTCACTCTTTCAAAGGACTGTCCCCTTTGGATAAGAAGCCATGGGAAGTGGAAGGGAAGGGGATGGACTGAGGGGGAAGGAAGGAAAGACTCTAATGCCTTGAAAAGAATACTAAATTTGGAATTGGGGGACGTGGCTTTGAATGTTGGCTCTGTGGTTTACTACTTGTGTGATCTTTAGGATTACTCCTGAGGTCATTTTCATTATTTGAGTCATTTGTATGTTTATGCTAAGCTACAAATTTCCCTGGCAGTCCATGTTTTTGATAGTTCTCATAACATCGTCCCTCCAAAACATTTTGCTTACTTAATGGAGTTCAGCCTGCCAGGTACTCCTTCAGCCAGAGCTTAGATCACAGGATTCAGAGTCGGAGGATCCAACTTTGGACAAATTCCTCTCCTCTCTGAACCTCAGTTTCTTTATCTATAAATGAAAAGCATGAACCAAGAGGTCTCTGCAGTCCTTTCCAGTTCTGTGTCCTGTAAGAACAGAACCTGGCCATCAGTAAGTACCAGGGAGGACAAGGACCAGGATGCCTGACTCCTGATCCAGCTGTGAGTAAAAGGCTTGGGAACCAGTGGACCTTTCAAAGCAGAGGTACATCAGTACGCTGCAATGTTCCCTCTTTGTGTGTGTGTCTTCAGGCCGCTTTGAACCAAGAGGCAGACCAGGGGATGAGTCTGGGTATGACCTCTGTGAGTCTGGGAGAGGTGGGGAAGTCATCGAGGGGAATGACCTCAGCAGCAGAAGAGGAAAGCCCTGGGGTTTTAAGGAAGCTCGGAAAAACACAGGCCCTTTTTTCTTTCTGGTGAATACTTATGGCATCTAACTAGCTTTTTGGCCCGTGTGGAAGTAGCAGGGATAGGCCCCTCCCCCATTCCCTAAAGGTTTTTTACTTTTCCAGTGTCCAGGTCCTCTTATCTAGTAATTTTAAAAATAATCTGTATTACTATATCACTTTAGGGATTACAAAGGGCAGCTAGGTGGCACAACAAATAGAGTACTGACCCTAGAGTCAGGAGGACCTAAGTTCAAATCTAAACCCAGACACTTACTAGCTGTGTGATCCTGGGCAAGTCACTTAACACTGTTTGCCTCAGTTCTCTCTTCTACAGAATGAGCTGGAGAAGGAAATGGCAAACTACTCTAGTATCTTTGCCAAGAAAGCCCCAAATGGGGTCGTGAAGAGTAATCAACTAATCGGCAAAACAAATTAAGGGTTGCAAAGCACTTTCCCCACAACAACCCTCTGAAGTAGAAAGTGCAATTGTAATTAATTTGATGAGTGAGGAAATTAAGGTTCACTGACTTGTCCGTGATCAGATAACTACTACTCAACTGAGGCAGAATTCAAACCCAGGTCTCCTCTCTACAGCAAGCCATCTCTTACCTGACACTGCAAACGCCTGCCCCCTTAGAAGTGGGTTGTAAAGGCCCTGCTCTCAGGCTGGCTCAACCTGGAAGAGGCTTCAGTCACTAAAGCAGCTCAATTCTGTCTTGGCACAGGGACACAATCTCATTGGAACTCGCACTTATTTAATGGCAGTTCTTACTCATATTTGGTCAGCTAGGTGGTGTAGTAGCAGACAGAGTGCTACACCTGTTCAGATCTAGCTGCAGATGTTTGCCAGCTGTGTGACCCTGGGCAAGGAAAGTCACTTTACCTCTTGTGCCTCAGTTTCCTTGTCTGTAAAATGGGAATGATTTTTTTAAATGTAAATTTATTTATTGAAATTTTTACATTCATTTTCACAAAATTTTGGGTTCCAAATTTTCTCCTCTTTTTATCCCCTCCCCCCACCCCAATACACCAAGCATTCTAATTTTCCCTATCACCAATCTGCCCTCCCTTCTATCAGCCCTCCCTTCTCTTGTCCCCATCTTCTCTTTTGTCCTGTAGGGCCAGATGACTTTCTATTCCCCATTAACTGTATTTCTTATTTCCTAGGAGCAAGAACAATACTCAACAGTTGTTCCTAAAACTTTGAGTTCCAAATTCTCCCCATCCCTCCCTCACCACCCATTCCCTTTGGGAAGGCAGGCAATTCAATATAGGCCCTATCTGTGTAGTTTTGCAAATGACTTCGATAACAGTCGTGTTGTGTAAGACTAACTGTATTTCCCTCCATCCTATCCTGCCCCCCATTGTTTCTATTCTGTCTTTTGATCCTGTCCCTCCCCAAGTGTTGACTTCAAATTGCTCCCTCCTCCCATTGCCCTCCCTTCCATCACCCCCCCACCTTGCTTATCTCCTTCTCCCCCACTTTCCTGTATTGTAAGATAGGTTTTCATACCAAAATGAGTGTGCATTTTATTCCTTCCTTTAGTCAAATGTGATGAGGGTAAACTTCCTGTTTTTCCTCAGCTCTCCTCTTTTTCCCTCCACTAAAAAGTCTCCTGCTTGCCTCTTGAATGAGATATAATTTACTCCATTCCATTTGACCCTCTCTCCTCCCACTACATTTCTCCCTCACCATTTACCTTAATTTCTTTTAAGATATGGTCCCATCCTATTCAATTCACTCTGTGCTCTCTGTCTCTGTGTGTGCATGCACGTGTGTACGTGTGTGTGTGTGTATGTGTGTGTGGTCCCACCAACTACCCAGATACTGAAAAATTTTAAGAGTTACAAATATTGTCTTTCCATGTAGGAATGTAAATAGTTCACTTTTGGTAAGTGCCTTATGACTTTTCTTTGCTGTTTACTTTTTCATGCTTCTTCTCATTCTTGTGTTTGAAGGTCAAATTTTCTTTTCAGCTCTAGTCTTTTCATCAAGAATGCTCGAAAGTCCTCTGTTTCATTGAAAGACCATATTTTCCCCTGAAGTATTATACTCAGTTTTGCTGGGTAGGTGATTCTTGGTTTGAGTCCTAGTTCCTTTGACTTCTAGAATATCCTATTCCACGCCCTTCGATCCCTTAATGTAGAAGCTGCTAGATCTTGTGTTATCCTGATTGTATTTCCACAATACTGGAATTGTTTCTTTCTAGCTGCTTGAAATATTTTCTCCTTGACCTGGGAATTCTGGAATTTGGCCACAATGTTCCTAGGAGTTTCTCTTTTTGGATCTCTTTCAGGTGGTGATCAATGGATTCTTTCAATACTTATTTTGCCCTCTGGTTGTAGAATATCAGGGCAGTTTTCCTTGATAATTTCATGGAAGATGATGTCTAGGCTCCTTTTTTTATCATGGCTTTCAGGTAGTCCCATAATTTTTAAATTGTCTCTCCTGGATCTATTTTCCAGGTCAGTTGTTTTTCCAATGAGATATTTCACATTCTCTTCCATTTTTTCATTCTTTTGGTTTTGTTTGGTGATTTCTTGGTTTCTTGTAAAGTCATTAGACTCCATCTGTTCCATTCTAATCTTGAGAGAACTATTTTCTTCAGTGAGCTTTTGAACCTTTTTTTCTATTTGGCTAATTTTGCTTTTGAAAGCATTCTTCTCCTCATTGGCTTTTTGAACCTCTTTTGCCAATTGAGTGAGCCTATTTTTCAAGGTGTTATTTTCTTCAGCATTTTTTTGGGTCTCCTTTACCAAGGTATTGACCCGTTTTTCATGCTTTTCTTGCATCTCTCTCATTTCTCTTCCCAGTTTTTCCTCCACCTGTCTAACTTGATTTTCAAAATCCTTTTTGAGCTCTTCCATGGCCTGAGCCCACCGGACATCCACCTCGGATGTCTGGGATAGAGAGGCCCCGACCTCCACATCTTTCCCTGATGGTAAGAATTGTTCCTCGTCATCAGAATTGAAAGGCGGGAACATCTGTACCCAATCAAAGTAGCTTTCTATAGTCTTATTTTTTTTCCCTTTTCTGGGCATTTTCCCAGCCAGTTACTTGACTTCTGAGATTCCTGTCCACCCCCACCTAGATCCGCCCAGCTAGTGCTTGGGGTCTGAGATTCAAATGGACTTTCCGCGGAGGTGCGGCTGCTATTCAATGTGAGCTTAAGTTCTGGTGCTCAGGTCAGGGCAGGGTCGTCTCCCAGGCTCAGTTCCCTCAGGTAGTTTAAGCAGAGACCTTCAGTAATGGAGTGGAGCTCCTGTCTGCTCTGGGAGTCCCAGGCCGCTGCCGCTGTCTCTGCAGCTGCCTCCCGAGGGGGCCTGAGTCACGGAGACACCCCTCTCCCCTCTCGGCCAGCCCAGATGTCTCTCTCACTGACCTGTAGCGCCTGTGGGTGGAGGGACCTTCCTGGCCACCAGAGGTTCCGTCCCTGAAGCCTGCTCACTTCTGCTCCTCTGGGGCTGCGCGGCCAGGGCAGCACAGGGGTGGGCTTCACTGTCCAGAGTGCAACAGACCTTTGGGGATGGCTCTCCAGGGCTCTGTGGAACGGAAATCTTTTCCACTGTGTTTCTGCGCACCTTGCAGTGCTCCAGAATTTGTGGGGAGTTCTTTTTGCAGGAAATATATGGGCTGTGGGTTCGGAGCTAGCATACATATACATGAGTCTTTCTACTTCGCCATCTTGGCTCCTCCCTGGAAATGGAACTAAAATGAGAATGATTATATGATAATATTAATCATAGTAATAATCCTGCATTCCAGGATTGCTATGAGGATAAAATGAGAGAATATGTAGAAAGTACTTTGCAAACCTTAACGTACCATGTAAATAATAGCTATTATTATTAGCTATTAAATGTTATGCATTATAAAGCATTTTCCTCACAGCAGTTCTGTGAGTTAGATAATATAAATAGTATTACCCCCATTTTACAGAAGTGGAAACTGAGAAGTTAAGTGACTTGCCTAAGGTCACACAGCTAGCAATTTAGGATTAGATCCCCAGGTCCTTCTGACCCTAAATATATGCCTCTTTCCACTACATAAAGCATATCCAGAGGAAAATGACCAGACCAGTGAAGGATAAAATCAGATAGCATATATAATGTGCTTTGCAAACTTTGATATGCTATGTAAATGTTAGCTATATATTATTAGGGCTTTAAGAAGCGTTTTCAAACTCTGTCCTCTAAGAGTGGGTTAATAGAATTAGAAATATCTAGCCTGAAAGAGTGGGAATTTGGATAGAAATAGGAAGGACATGATCATCATCTTCAAATATTTGAAGGACTCTTATATAGAAGATGGATTATACTTACTGGATAATCATTAGGGCTGCTCAGTGATAGAAAGAGCTGGCCTGTGAATTACAGAGCTCCCTGATGCAGAAAGTGCTTGAACCAAAAGCCTACCTGCCAGAAATAGTGTAGAAAGGATCCTGGTATAGATAATCAATCAGTATACATTTAATAAGCTCCTACTGTGTGCCAGGCACTGTATGATGCACTGGAGATGCAAAAAGAACAAAACATAATCCCTGCCCTTAAGGAACTTACAATCTAATGAGCGAGACAACATGCAAAGCAAAATATATACAGGAAGAAATTAACATAGGGAAGCATTGGAATTAAGAGAAGTTGGGGAAGGCTTCCAGAACAAGGAATGGTTTTATTGGGACTTAAAGGAAGTCAGAGTGGTCAGTAGTGGCCTTTCTGGACTTTTGTGCTCCTCTGCACCCTCAGAGTCTATGTTCCTATGATCCCACCTATTCTACTGTACTCCCAAGGAATGCTGGGAAATTCAAAAGCATTCCCCCAATCTGGGGTGGTTTGTTGAATGAGAATGTTGTAATTACTGCCATGCTCTACTGAGTTGGGGGGCTCTTGTCCTGGAGGCCTACAGAGCTGACCTTCTCAGAGACCCTTTCCAAGGTCCATCCCAGCAGCCCGGAGCTTCATCTTAGGCCCTTATGGCGTCAAGGGCATTTAATTGGTTTAGAATTTAGGACCGTCCCTTTGATATGGCAAGATTGGACCCAAGGTAGCTGTGGCTAATGAAGAGGCTTCTCACAGCCTCATCTCATTTTCCCCACTGAAGTCTAAGGAACCCCCTGGCAGATCCATAGCATTAATGAGCCTCTTTCCATGCTCTCTGCCCACTGATCCCACAGTGTGACCACGGGAAGTTAGACAACAGTCATTGAATCCTATACAAATGGGAAAGGAACGGTCTGACTTCCTGCCTTCATTCGTGCCTTTATTTTTCCCTCTCAGTCTCATTTTCTCTCTTTCCTTTCTGTGAAGGGGATGCAGAATCTTAAAAGTCAAAGCCCTTGCCTCCAGTCTTGCTGAGAACAGACTGATAGGATGAAACCTGACATCCTATTGGCCTTTTTAGCCCTGAATTTCTCTGCTCTTGGGTCTGCTATGGGTCTACTCCCTGGGGCTTACCTTAGCTTCCTATGGGTTGAGAGCATCTCTGCTATTTCAGTCTCACAAGACTGGACAGAAAGTTTAGGGCTTTACTGTAAATCATTTCCAGTTTCTGACCTTTCTCAGGTACTAAGAAAGGTAGAAGTAAGAGGGATCCAAGGTACTGTCTTCCACTACATTCAATCCAATTCTCTAAGGCTGCACTCAGTCTCTTGGTGTACTGATCCCTGTGCTGGGCAAGACTTCAGGGAAGATGGGGAGAAGCAGGGGTCCCTAACCTTGGAGGCCTTCAGAGCCTCAGTAGAGAAAAAAGACACATAATGAGGCTTGTGAGACTCGAGCCAAGTCTCAAAGGATTATTAGGCCAAGAAAGAGGTGAGTGGGAGAGTTTTTGCAGTTGGGGGAATCATCCCTCTTTCCCACAGGCAGAGAGAGAGATTGTATGATATCTTCAGTTACATCAAAGGGTCGTGGGATGAACTGGGAAAATGCATCTCTCAGGTATCCCACAGCCCTGGTGGTTGAATTTACTTTTCAAAGTACATTCATGATCTCACTTATTATTCAAAATAGCCTGTGAGGTAGTTAGGGTAAATAGGACTCTTATATTTTACAGATGGGGAAGAGTATTATGATGTAACCCCTCTGGGCAAAGCAATGAGCTCACCATTATTTGAGGTGATCAAGGAGTGACGCAGTGGCACCTGCTGGGAATATTATGGTGGTGATTCTTACATAGGGCTGGAAGTTGAAGTAAGTTGTTTTCTAAGGACCTACTCTAATGTTCTTTGAATAAAAACAATAACGCCCAGCATTTTTAATGCTTTAAAGTTTGCAAAGCTCTTTAGACATGAGATAACATGTCTAGAATGTTATCCCATTGGAGTCTCACAACAACTTCATGAGGTAGTCTATTCTTATACCCATTTTACAGATGAGGAAATGAAGGATGAAAGTTATGATTTTCCCAGAGTCACAAAGCTAATGTGTGTCAGAGTTAGAAACAGAACCTCTTTCTCTTGATTCCCTCCCAATATTTATTTCATTAGGTCCCACTGCCTCCAGAGCAGCCAAGAGGATAGAACTCAGTCTGGGATCTACAATCCCCAGAGAAGGTCACTCGCAAGTTCCCCAGCACACCAACCCCAGGAACTATCTGCAGGAGTGTTGGGTGGGAAATGCCATGAAGCAGATTTAGGCTTGATATAAGGGAAAACTTCCTTATGCTTGAGAGCTAGAGCCATCCAAAAGTGAAGTGGGCAGCCTTTGCAGGCAGCAGGGTTCTCCCCCAGGAAGGTCTTCAAGCAAAGTCTGGACTCTTTTGGGTTGTATGGGTCCCTTTGAACGCTGAGATTCAGTGATCCTGAGGTTCTGAGCTTCTTACCCCAAGTTTATACATGCTTTGATTTGCCACCAGTGCTAAATGGCCTAATGGGTAGAAGGCTGTCCTCAAAGCTAGGAAGAACCAGGTTTGGGTCTCGCTGCTGACACATACTGGCACTGTGGCTCTGAGGGAGTCAATTAACTTCTCAGTGCTCTAGCCAAGTCCTGAAAACTCAGGTGCAGAGAAAAGTTGTCCAGATGCATTGGTAGAGGGAGTTTCCCAGCTGGAGCTCCATGGGGGTTTTTTCTGCCTCATTTTGTGACTCCTGAACAAGATCCAGAAGAAAAGATTATTGAGAGACCTGGGTCTGGCACAGCCATTGAACAAAGGTGCTCTTTTTAATAAATAGAAATGAGCAAATTGCCTTTTAGCTATATCAAGCAACACATCACTTCCTATTCCCCACCCCCACACCAGCCAGCCATACCCCTGCTATGGAGATAGAGAGCAGTCACCCAAGTAAAGAGTCCAGACTGCAAGCAGGACCTCTGAGGTCAGCCACTCCCCTCCTAGCCCTTGACCAATAGTCTGGAGATCTCCCAGGAGTGGAATGAGAGCTTCAAAATGCCTTAAAGACTAGGGGGAGAGGGGTGCAGCTAGGTGGTGTGTGGGGGAGTAGAACACTGACCCTAAAATCAGAAGGACCTGAGTTCAAATCTGGCCTCAACACTTGATGCTTACTAGTTGTGTGACCTTGGACAAGTCACTTAACCCCAATTGCCTATTTCCCACCCCTCCAAAAAAAAGACCATGAGGGAAAAAAGGGGCTCTGGGACAAATAGACCCTGAGGTAAGAGTCTTCCTACAGGCCCTATTCCCAAGCCTATTGGCTCTGCACCAGAAAGGCATTGGCATGAGGAACTGAGAACAGACAGGGCCTGTCACGTATGACCTTGAGGCTGGGCAGTTTGGGAGGAGGACCGGTGCCAGCATTCCCAGGCAATGGGCAAGAGGGATAGACACAGGTCTACGGAGCATAATTAGAGCTGGAAAGGACCTTAGAGGTCTCCAAGCCCAACCCTCTCCTTTCAGAACTGGGCCCCAAAGAGGCCCAAAGTGACTATCCCAGAATCACAGGGCTGGAACCCAAGCACTCTGACTCTGGTGCCGCAGTACACTACACACTGCTGCCAAAGCCAGTCACATCATAGCAAAGGAAGCCTGGCTGGAAAGGGCTGTGATCATCCATCATCCCTCCCTTGATTCCACAGTCTGTGTGTATCCCATTAGCTTCTTGTTTTCCAAATCTGGTAGAGAGCATCGAATGACAGATCACCAAGGAGGAGAAATCCGACATGGAGAAGACATAACAAGTTTACTTGGCTTTCCCCCAGGAGCCAGGCCAGGACGCTGGCTAGTCCAGGCTGAAAGTGCCTGAGAGATAAAGTTCCCTCTGTTTTCCCAGGGAGCCAGACTCCTACTAAAGGAGACTGCTAACTTCATTGTGGCATTTAGAGACTAGTGTTGTCTCCCTTTTGGAGTTTGTCTTTGGCACCACCATCCTCCTGTCTGGTACCTGTCCCCACGGTGCACCCCTCCCTTTCTTCCCCCCCTCACCCCATCCCAACACATACATGCATCTGAGTCCCATTCTCCAAAACCAGCTTGCCTTTCACCTGGCTGTCAAACTAATCCCTGCCACGTATTAGTAGCTGCCAACAGCTATGAAGTCCTCCCTCTCAAAGACCTCTGCCTTTTAAGGGGGGTGGGGAGGTTATGAAAGATTAAAAAATGTTCAAGACCCAGTTCAATCAGCAGAAAGCTATGAAGGCCTACTGTGTGCAGGACACTGCAGTGATTTCTAATGAAATGTCAAAGCTAGGGCAAACATTTTTGAACAGAGTTTACCCTTCTTGCTGTCATCCCACCACCTTGGGCTCTTGGCAAAGGGAATACCACCTGATACTAAATTTGATGACCACGATTTCCTCAGTGACACAAGGTCTATGGGAGAGAAGTTATATATTCTTCTTTGCAAGCTAGTCCAAAGAAGGAAACCACTGGTCCAAGTCCCACGTTACCTTACCAAGAGTTTTGATCTGCAAAAGCAGCCAGGCATCAGAGCAGAGAGACCATTGGCTTTGGAATCTAGAAGACCTGAGTTCAAGTTGTGTTTTACATTTACTAGCTATGTGACCTTAGGTATGTCCCTTAATTTCCATCGGTCCCAGTTTCCCCATCTGAAAAACAGGGGTAATAATAATGACTTATATCACAGGATTGTCAATGAGGATAAATGAGAGACTATATTCCAAATGCTTTGCAAACCTTAAAGCACTATGTAAATATTACCTATTATTATTATGTGTTATTATGACGTTGCCCAGATTCATTCATTGCCTCTGGCCAGAAATGAGCAATTCTCCCATTTTTCCATGCTGACCGAGTAATCTTCTCCTTCCTCCTCACTAATTGATTATCAGACTCCAAAATGAAGCCAGAAACATACTTAGCCTTTGTTTTAAGTCTCAGCTTTGGATCCTGGTTTTGCGGTCTCCACTCCATCAGACTTACGAGTTATGTCAAGGGAGCGCCCCTATTCCTCCTCCTGCTGGAGATCTTAGTTCGTTCAATATCACCAGTGCCATGTACACTTAATCACTTAGAGAACTGAGTCTACTTTGCAGCTTAAGGAATTTTCTCTGGAAAATATGTCCCAAGGGCATAAACTGATTAGGGTTCTCTCTCACATCCTAGGATCCCTTGGCAAGGAAGCAGAGCATAGCATCGCTAGAAACATTTTTCTCTGAGTTTGGTATTTTGTGCTCCCTATGAACTCATTCTCAGGACTGACTTGAACCTGGGATCCATGGATCTAACCCTCTTCACTTGGCACTACAGGATTGGGCCTTTACTGACTCCCAAAATGCATAGTCAGGAGGTCCAAGCACAGAGGTGACCTCATCCACTGTAGATGACTGACCTTTGCCTAAGGAGGTTCAGAGGAGAGAAGAAACCCCCAAGTCTGCTCCCTGGCACACCACCTTTATCGACCTTGCCCACTGGAATTTTTTTTTTCCCAGAAAGTTGAAGGTCTGGGTCACCTCAAGTATCCAATTCAAACTTTTAGGTTCTGTCTACTGCCCAGCTTTTGTTTGGAAAAAATCCTTGAGTCATGTACCATTTCTAGGCCATGTCCAAAGGAATTTGGGAAATAGGACTGACTCAGGCTATGATGGCACCAGTAAACAGGTTTTGGGAAATCCTCTAGGTCTTCAACCCTACCTTTTGCCCCTTCCCAGTCCCACTTCTACTCTGCACCTTGAACTTTCTTGCTGTTTCTGGCCCTCTTGTCAGGAAAGTTGTTGATAAATCTCAGTTGGATCCTCAGAAACAAGACCCTTCTGTCATCCTCCTTAATTGCTTCTCTTCCGCTCCCCTCAGAGACTGTTCCAAACCTTCTCTTCTCTCCTCAAACCTTCCCTGGTACCAGCTCCCTCAATTTTTTCAGTGGAGGAGCTTGCTGACTCATACTGTACTGAGAAAATCAAGATCATTCACCTGTAAGCTTGACATTATCCCCCACTCACTCTTCCTTTGCACAAACTTTTGTTGAAGAGGTGACCTTTCTCACTGAGTCAGCTCTTCTATGTGTACCCTTCGTCTCATTCTACAATGCTCCCAGTCATCCCGTTTCTCTCATCGTCCATCTATCTCTATATGATTTAATATCTCTAACATTAGATTATCTCTAATACATAATCTCATTTCTCTAGTCCTTCAATCTACTGACTTGTTCCTTCCTTGTCATATTAAAACACATCGAAATTTTCCCCTTGCTTAAGTAACTCTCATTAAAGACTGTCTACCATACTGTCAAGCTATCATCTCTCCTTGTTCACAACCAAGAATAGGGTCCTTGGATCACTGGATCTGAGATTTCATTAGGATAGGAATTTCCTGAGTGAAAGAACTTCTCTCATTGCAAATTGTCACCTGCTTGTCTGACCATGCCTCAGTTTCCTTTGCTCTTTCATCATCCATATCAGTCCCCCTAAGTATGAGTGTCCCTTCCCCCATACCCCCAGACTTCGTTCATGGCCACTGTTCTCTTTTCTTTGAATACCATCTCCTTTGGCAACCTAGACAGATCCCACTGGGTTTAATTATTATCTCTTTGCAGATGGCTCCCAGATCTATACACCCAGCCCTAGTTTCTCTTCTGAGCTCCAGTTACCCCTTTTAGACATTTCAAACCAGATGTTTTAAAGACATCTCCAACTCAGTGTGTCCCAGACAAGACTAATTATCTCTCCCTCTTCTGAACTTCTTTCTCTCTGTTATTTTCTACTTGCCCAGGTTCTAAACCTCAGAATTATCCTCCACTCTGCTCTTCCTTATCCCTCAGAACCCACTGGTTGCCAAATCTTGTCATTTCCACTTCCGTAACATCTCCATCCATCCTCATCTCCTTATTCACACAAACACCACTTTAGTTCAGGCCCTAATCAACCATTTGCCTGGAAAATTGCCAGCACATCCTAACTGGTGTCTGTGCCTCAAGTGTGTTCTCTCTAACCCATCTTCAGCAAAGCTGCTAGAGTGAATCTCCTAAAAAGAAAGTCTGCCCGTGTCACTCTCCTGCTCAGTAAATTCTAATGACTTCCTAATGCCTCTGCAATCAACTACAAATTCCTCTATTTAACTTTTCAAGCCTTTTACACACTGGCTCCAACATACCTTTCCCTCAGAGATCCAGGCAAAATTACCTTTTTGCTTGTAGTTCACACTTTGCTCTATCTCCCACCTCCAAGTCTTTGCACTGGCTATGTCCTGTGCCTGGAATGTATTACCTCCTCATTCTGCCTCTTCAAGTTCCTTATTTGCTTCAAGACTCAGCTCAAGCATCCCCTTCTACATGAAGCATTTCCTAACCCTCAACTGCTATTCCCCTCCTGGCCAAGTTAACTTGTATTTGTCTTGGGCATATTATATTTTGCACATAATTATTTATCTTCATGTTGTCTCCCCTTTTAGATTTAAGCTTCTTGAGGGCAGGGGCTATATCAATTTTGTCCTTGTATCCCTAGTACCTGGCACATGAGGTACTTAATAAGTGCTCCTTGACTGATCTGTTTACTGACAAATTCCACCCTCTTATTTTACAGAGGAGAAAACTGAGGTCCAACACTGACTCAGCATAGTGGAGTAGAATGAGACCTGGTCTAGGAACTAGAAAACCTGGGTCTAAATGCATCAATTCTGGCCCAAATGATGACTTAGGAGACTCCTTCTCTCTCCTCCAGATGTCTTTCTCAGACTCTCATCTTCTTTCTCTAGGATGAATGAATGAGGGATTGGACCCCAGACCAACTGCCTGGAGACAAGAAACTCTCTTTGGTCTCCTCTGAGGGGACAAGACCTGGTGGGAGTCTGTTGCAAGGGAAACCTCTGTCAAGCAGGGCTCCCAAACTCTGTGTTTTCTCTCATTTTCCATCCTCCTCCATCAGGCAAGCTTTTGGCACCTGTTCCCAAGGATGCTGGATTGACTCTGAATGAACTCTAGGCTACCTGGAATGCATTTTTTCCTCATTCATGATAGTACAAGGACTGTGACTCCCGTCATGGTCCTGGTTCCTCATTGCCATCTAGGCATGAAGCCTTCGATCCCACACTAAGAATGTTGCCTAGTACATAAAGCATAAACACCTTCATTAATGCCACTTTTCAGGATGATTAATTGGCTCGAGTCTTATCCGCTTGAGCCATACCTTGAACTTGATCTTTAAAGGAGAGAACAGAGATAGGGAGCTATTGGAGAGAGCCCCAGAGAGCAGAGAACAGAGAGACTACACACAGAGACTGGAGTCAGGTCTGGAGAGGAAAGAGGAAACTTGCATATTCAGGCAGGGCCCTTCCCCCACAGCCTCTCTGGAGCTTATGGGAATGTGGAAGGACTGAAGGAGCTGCTGGCAATGAGCCTCCAGGGCAGGAGTTCCTGGACCACGCTTCCTCCAGGGAGGAAGGGCAGTTCCTAGACCATGGTCTTCTTGGACCATTCAGAGGCATTCCAGAACAAAGCAGAAGATGGAGCCAAGGGACAAGACCACAATATGGAGGAACAAACTTGAACTTTTGCTTTTAACTAGCACTGAGGGTTGTGTGGACCATACCTATCTCTATCAACCCTGAATTCATTCCTCCCTTTAGGGCAGCCCCACCCAAGTCTGGAAGGTTGTATAGTTCTCTAGAAAGACTGAAGGACATGTTGCTTGTCTCTCTAGCAGTACTGGGTTCATTCCCATTTTGTAGAGGTCCAGTCAGGATATATCACTAGAAGTATCTATAATAGATCCCAAGAATGTGGGATCAGCAGAGGGAAAGAGGCTGACTGTCTCAAGATCCAAAGGACTTTTTCCTTTATAGAAGAAACACTCAACTATAGGATAGTGGTGTGGATCTGAAAGACTATATAGGCATCTATGGAAAGTAGAAGCCCACCAGAAAGGGAAGGAAAGTGGTCTTGATTATGTATAGACTCTGGGTAAAAATGATTCAAGTTTTAATGTATTTTTGTCAAGTTATATGAAGAGCTGGTCTTGTGTTTTATATATTGTTAGACTATGTACTTTAATGAGAACTGAGAGACATTTTTCCTTTTTTTTCTTAAAGACCTAGAAAATGAGCTATAATCTGGTGTTCCTAGAAGAGATTCTACCCCTAGGAGAGGGATATAAGCTACCTCACCAAAGAGAGATGGACAGAGACAGAAGCAGAAACAGAGACAGGGACCCAGAGAGAGAAAGAGAGATTGTAAGAGATTTTCCCAATATTGAGGCTGCTTTGGATAAACCCAGAGCTTCAGTTCAATACCACGTGCTACAGCAAATTTAGGTGTGAAAGGCCAGGACTCCAGCAGTTTCAATTTCCTCCTAAACTCTCAGCCTCTAACTCCGGTGGCCGCTACCACATTCATGATGAGGCTTTGAAGCTTTCGTCTCTGGGTCCAGATGGGCTAGGTTTCAGGAAAGTGCTTTTAACTAGGAGAAAGAGACACATTCTTCTACCCCTTTAAATTCCAAAGAGGAAAAATATGACTGTTAAAAAGAGCTAACCATAACAGCTACAATTATTCATTCCTATACCGCAATAGACGACAAAAGATCCAGTCCCTTCCTCACTAATCTTCAATGATTTTTTACTGCTGCTTGATCTAACCCTAGTTTCCCCTTCAAGATTAAGAAAGTATCTTTCAGATTCTTCCTGAGCCTTTTAAAACCAGGAGCTCTTCCCTGGGGATGGAGCCTTGTCCAGCACTCTGGCACTTTTGGCCCATTTCTAATAGGAAACCTTTGCCAAGAGCTTCCTTCCAGCCTTTGATCTCCCTTTCTCCCAACCGTACATCTATTCATTCTGCTTAAGCTGTTAAGCTAATGAGAGAGAGAGGGAGAGAGAGAAATGGCTTTATTTGGCCTTTTAGCTTTGGAATCTGGTCCCAGCCCTGTGCTCCCTGATTTTTATATTGTTATTTCATAACAAAGAAGATAAAGGAACAGTCGCATAGCATTGTGATCCAGTAATTTCATGAGCCTCTCCTGCACTTACTGCTTCTGACCGACTCCCTTTCCCTAGTCATCAATTCCTTGCCAGCCAGCTTCTGAGTTCCTCCAAGCTCCCCCCATCCTGCTCCACTCCTCCCCCCATCCCCAAATCAGGTATCTAGCAGCTAAGTGTTCTGTGACATTAAAATTTCCATTCTTTGTTTAAGCTTGCTCATTAAACACTTCTCTTAGCAGCTCCCTTGCAACTTAACAGCCTGGCCTCTGGCACCGCCTGTCCCCTTTTAAAGAGCCTGTGTCCCGTTCCATAAAATATAACGCTTTAAAAAAAGGAAAAGAAAAAGTAGATGCATTTAAATAAAGCACAGCCAGGTTTTAAAATAGAGATATAAAGTGGTTTCTTCACCCCAGGTCTTAACTTTACACCCCCTGAATGTATACTTCTCAATTCTTGGTGTTACTGAGCAAACAAACGAGGGTCAAAGTTGTCTTGAAATGTGCCAATCCAAATGGAAAATGCTTCTTTATCTGACTGCTGACCCAGCAATAGGCAATTTTGTGGTTGTTGTCGTTGTGTTGCAAGGTGAGTACTGTCATGGGATTTAGAATTGAAAGAGACCTTAAAGATCATTCAGTCAATCACAGACTCAGAGCTGGAAGGGACGTCGAAGTCCAGCAGGTACAACCTCTCCAATACACAGATGAAGAAACTAAAACAAAGTTAAATGACTTACCCATGATCACGTAGCTAGTAGACATGAAAAAGCAGGGTTGGAACCCATCTTCCTGATCCATGCCCCATCCACTCCATCACACTACCTCTCTGGGGCCATGTCTTCTAGGCTGGTGTAGTTATATGTTAATCCGTGGTGGGGTACCACATTCAGGGACAGAGACAGGACAATTCTACTTGGTCAGTTCTATTGTTTATTCTCTCTTTTGGTTTATCTCTCTGGTCCCCACTCTTCAAGCTCTGCTTTCTCTCCTTTCTTTCATTCCTCTTCCCTTTCCCTTCTCTCACCTCTTCTTTTGAGCCTCTCCTAACCTTCTCCCTCCCCTACCTAATCTGTCCTTCCTTCTTAATACGACCTCCACCATTACTTTTCTGGAAGTTCTTAATTTCAAGACTCTTCCAGAAGATGTGAGAAGCACCCTAGGTTGCCCTGATCTTTTGCATGAATTTGAACTGACTCATTGGTGCCTTCAATAATCCCCTTTTCACTAACAGCCTTAATTATATACATTAGCCCTTCTTTCTTGGTCTACCCTCAGGGACCCCTGTTTGTGAGAGGCACTGAGTGAGGACCCAGCTAAGGATTTTGATTATACGGCAGTGAGCTCAGAGCAGATCCTCCACATCTCCAAACTACAAGGAGGATTGGGCAAGAGTGCTGCTCATTCCAGGCGGCCATTTTCACTGCCAGAGACAACATGGAATGTTCCTTGTGTCTCTAGATCATTTAGGAGAAGCATCTTCATAACCTATCTATCTATCTATCTACAAATAATATTTATATGTATGTATGAGATGTATGTATAGTGTGTGTATGTATAGTGTGTGTATGTATGTGTATCTGTCCTCCAAATCTAGATATGTAAATATATATGTGTATGTATGTATGTGTATATATATATGTATATGTATATGTATATGTATATGTATATGTATATACTCCAAATCTAGATGGTACTTGGCCCATTTCAGAATCTTCCCCTAATTGTCAGGATCTGATGTGATCCTCACAAGAACCTTGTGATGAAAGCAGGCCAAGTATTGTTATCCCTACTTGGCAGATTGAGAAATTTCCCCGAGTTACCCAGGAGAGAGCCTAGACCTAGCCTTGCTAGAGAAAAGTGGCTCATACTTCATGTTCTGTGAGTCAGCGCAGTACACACCTCATCCCTGAAGGTGCCTGGAGGGGGAAAGCATTTCTTATCCAGGAGAGGGAGGTCTATGACCTTTTAGTCCCCTTGAGAAGATATTCCAGTCAGTCTTCAGATCTAAATGTTTTAAGGATCAAGAGAAGTGGTCTCCTTAAGGTGTGATAAAGAAGTAGCTTTTTTCATTTTCAAGGAGAGGCTAAATGACTGGTATAAAAGAAACTTAGTTTTCTCTGATTTCCTACACATATTTAGACAGTCCATCTGGCATGTCAGCCAGCTCACCCTGTGTTTAGACCGATAGTCCTGTCTTCCAAAAGCAAGTGGACCTCAGCCCAGACATACCCTCTGAGGGCATGAAGCAAAGAGGAGGGGGGAAGGAGGCTGGCTGCCTGTGGCTTCAGGGACTTGGGAAGATTGCATGGATTCTTAAACAGTTTTTGAGTTGTTAAAGAGTGTGGAGGACCCAAGAAATGGCTTGGTAGAGAGGAGGGAGGGCAGGCTGGACAGAAGATTCATTTTGTCACCTTCAGATGTGGTTTGTCTAATTCCCCATTAGTCTGTTTCCGTGAACTCAGGCCTAAAATATCCAGTCACACCCCAGAAGTGACACAAGATGAAAGGGAAGGGTGACAGGAGTGAAACAGGGAAAACAACAAAGGAGGAAGGAGCCAGCAGAGAAAAGAGGAGAAGGAGGGAGAAAACGGAAGAGGAAAAGAGTAAATGAGGAAAGAAGGAAGAAAGAAAGGGAAAGAAGGAAGAAGGAGAGAAAGGGGGAATGAGAAAAGGGAAGAGAAAAATAAGGAGGAGAGAAAAACTATGTGAGAGGAAAGGAAGAAAGGGATAATGGGGTAGGAAAAGAGAGGAAAGAAGCTAAAACAGGAGAGGCCTAAAGGAATAATCATACTTCCTGGTCAGTTGGGGTCATTTCCCTGTGCTGGACATTTTGTCAAAAAAAAAAAATAGAAACAAAAACCTGAGTTGTGTAAGTGGGCCTGGTTGAAGAGGGTAATGAAGTAGAGCTTCAGGGTCCTGGGACAGTTGGCTCAATGTCCCCTGGAGCAGGGAGTTAAGGGGGCAGTAAGGCACCCCAGCCTAGGCCTCAACGTTACCCTGCTTCACCTCCCTCCACACCTTTTGTCCATACCCTCAGTCAGGCTCAGCTGGAGCAGGAGGCTTAAAGAGGCGCTGGCAGAGATTGCGCTGTTCACCTGAGAAAGCTCTGGCCCTCTTTAGCCATTGAGCTAACCTTCCCTCACCTTACTGGTGGGGTTAGAAAGAAAGCATCCAAACATACCAGGTGTTACTGAGGAGACAGCTTTACCTCCACCACCTTTACAAGGACAACCATCAGAGCAGGCCTAGGTAACAGCCTGGGAATTTTAGCTGAATACTTTCTTCAGTAGGAGCCAACTATAATGTGGCAGCCAAAAAAAACCCCAAGCTAATGCAATCCTAGGCAAAACTAACCCACAATCTGGTGTCCCAAACTCTGCCTTGGTCAGACCATATTTGGAATATAACGTTCAGCTCTTAGAACATGAACAAACTAGAGTTCTTCTAGCAGAGGAAAGCTAAAAAAGGTGAAAGGCCTGGAAACCATGATTGAAGCATGCTTGAGACAACTAGAGGAGCTGAGTCTAGAGAATACCACCTATGTCTATGTGCCAAGTCCAAGACCACAGAGAGTGTCTACAGTGGAAGAAGAATAGCAGGAGAAAGAACCAGACATTCCCAGGAGATAAATCCAAGAAGAGCTGCCATTTTGTTATTATTGCAGTTCAGTTGTTTTCAGTCATGTCTGACTCTTTAAGACCCCATTTGGGGTTTTCTTGGCAAAGATACTGGAATGGTTTGCCATTTCCTTCTCCAACACATTTTACAGATGAGGAAACTGAGGCAAACAGGGTTAGGTGGTCTGCCTAGGGTCACCCAGCTAGCAGTATCTGTGGCAGAATTTGAACTCCAAGCCCAGTGCTCAATCCACTGCACCACCTTGCTGCCTGGCTATCATTTATATAGTGCTTTAAGGGTTGCAAAGTGTTTTGTAAATGTTATCTCATTTGATTCTTACTCCAATCCTTGGAGGTGGGGATTACTATTATCCCCATTTTATAGATGGAAACTTCAGGAAACTGAAACACAAAAGCTTTGAGTGGTATGTCCAGGGTCACACAGCTAGTAAGTGTTTGAAGTGGGATTTGAAACCAGTACTTCCTCTAGAAGTATAAAACTTCAATTGAATAGAATAGGTAAATAGGGAGTGGAGAGTGGAATAATATTGAATATTAAGAACGTAAAGCAATACAGGAAGATGGGTAGGTAAGATGGAGCATGGTGGAGAACATGGGAGCGAAGATCAATCAAGGCTAAAATAGAATTAGTACTGTGTCTAGGTATAGACCACCAGGACAGAAAGATGAAATGGATGAGGAGGTTGTGAGACAGATTACAAGCCCAGCATCACAACATAATATTGCAACATTGTAGGGAGATACTTCAGAATATCAATGCTGCTTTCTCCCTTCCAAAAGCTGATGATTCCTTGACTTGCCTCAATGATAATTTCACCCTTCAGAAGAAAGAAAAAACAACAAAGGCCAATTCTGTTCCAGATCCAGTTTCCACCAACAAGAAGGAACCAGATGGTAGAATGGAAATGGTGGGAGTTCTGAGCAGAAATGGTCACCTCATCTTAGAATTTGTGATCGAGGGAGGAGAGAGTTGAACAGAGTCTCACATGCCCAAGATCTAGGGAAAGCATATTTTGGGGTTTAGTGAAAGAGTCGGTAGAATGCTGTGAATTAAAAATTCTGGGGGAAACGTCGGTCCATATGGGAGGGATTAGGACCTCTCAAGAATGAAATTCTGAAAACTCAAACAGAAATAAATTTGATGAGGAGACAGAGAGGAAGGCATTTAATCAGTTGACCAGTCACCCAGAATTTATTAAGCACCTACTATGTTCCACCCACCACCCTAAGCACTGGAGATACAAAGAGAAAAGCAAAACCACATCTGCCCTCAAGGAGTTTAAATTCTAATAGGGGAAATATGCATGCACATATAGAGGTATATATAAGATGTGTAATTCAAATACAGGGAAGGAAGGGGAGGCACTGGCAGTTTAGGGGACCAGAAAAGGGCTCCTGAAATAGGTGGTGTTTGAGTTGAGCCTTAAAAGAAACAAATAATTCCAGGACTTGAGGTAAAAAGAAGGGGAAGTGAGTACAAGGGCATGAAGCAGGGGAGAAATCATTATTTATTTATTTTTATTTTTTTATATAAATTTATTTATTTAACTTTTTACATTTATTTTCACAAAATTTTGGGTTCCAAGTTTTCTCCCCTTTTATCCCCTCCCCTCACCCCAATACACTGAGCATTCTAATTTTCCCTATCACCAATCTGCCCTCTCTTCTATCAGCCCTCCCTTCTCTTGTCCCCATCTTCTCTTTTGTCCTGTAGGGCCAGATGACTTTCTATTCCCCATTAACTGTATTTCTTATTTCCTAGGAGCAAGAACAATACTCAACAGTTGTTCCTAAACTTTGAGTTCCAAATTCTCCCCATCCCTACCTCCCCACCCATTCCCTTTGGGAAGGCAGGCAATTCAATATAGGCCCTATCTGTGTAGTTTTGCAAATGACTTCGATAACAGTCGTGTTGTGTAAGACTAACTGTATTTCCCTCCATCCTATCCTGCCCCCCATTGTTTCTATTCTGTCTTTTGATCCTGTCCCTCCCCAAGAGTGTTGACTTCAAATTGCTCCCTCCTCCCATTGCCCTCCCTTCCATCATTCCTCCCTCCCTGCTTATCTCCTTCTCCCCCACTTTCCTGTATTGTAAGATAGGTTTTCATACAAAATGAGTGTGCATTTTATTCCTTCCTTTAGTCGAATGTGATGAGAGTAAACTTCATGTTTTTTTCTCAGCTCTCCTCTTTTTCCCTCCACTAAAAAGTCTCCTGCTTGCCTTTTGAATGAGATATAATTTACCCCATTCCATTTCATCCTCTCTCCTCCCACTACATTTCTCCCTCACTGTTTACCTTAATTTCTTTTAAGATATGGTCCCATCCTATTCAATTCACTCTGTGCTCTCTGTCTCTGTATGTGCGTGCATGTGTGTATGTGTGTGTGTGTGTGCATGCACATGTGTACGTGTGTGTGTGTATGTGTGTGTGGTCCCACCAACTACCCAGATACTGAAAAGTTTTAAGAGTTACAAATATTGTCTTTCCATGTAGGAATGTAAACAGTTCACCTTTGGTAAGTCCCTTATGACTTCTCTTTGCTGTTTACTTTTTCATGCTTCTTCTCATTCTTGTGTTTGAAAGTCAAATTTTCATCAAAAATGCTTGAAAGTCCTCTGTTTCATTGAAAGACCATATTTTCCCCTGAAGTATTATACTCAGTTTAGCTGGGTAGGTGATTCTTGGTTTTAGTCCCAGTTCCTTTGACTTCTGGAATATCCTATTCCATGCCCTTCGATCCCTTAATGTAGAAGCTGCTAGATCTTGTGTTACCCTGATTGTATTTCCACAATACTAGAATTGTTTTTTCTAGCTGCTTGAAATATTTTCTCCTTGACCTGGGAATTCTGGAATTTGGCCACAATGTTCCTAGGAGTTTCTCTTTTTGGATCTCTTTCAGGTGGTGATCGATGGATTCCTTCAATACTTATTTTGCCCTCTGGTTCTAGAATCTCAGGGAAGTTTTCCTTGATAATTTCATGAAAGATGATGTCTAGGCTCTTTTTTTGATCATGGCTTTCAGGTAGTCCCATAATTTTTAAATTGTCTCTCCTGGATCTATTTTCCAGGTCAGTTGTTTTTCCAATGAGATATTTCACATTCTCTTCCATTTTTTCATTCTTTTGGTTTTGTTTGGTGATTTCTTGGTTTCTCAGAAAGTCATTAGCCTCCATCTGTTCCATTCTAATTTTGAGAGAACTATTATCTTCAGTGAGCTTTTGAACCTCTTTTTCCATTTAGCTAATTCTGCTTTTTAAAGCATTCTTCTCCTCATTGTCTTTTTGAACCTCTTTTGCCAATTGAGTGAGCCTATTTTTCAAGGCGTTATTTTCTTCAGCATTTTTTTGGGTCTCCTTTAGCAAGGTATTGACCCATTTTTCATGCTTTTCTTGCATCTCTCTCATTTCTCTTCCCAGTTTTCCCTCCACCTGTCTAACTTGATTTTCAAAATCCTTTTTGAGCTCTTCCATGGCCTGAGCCCATTGGATATCTATTTTGGATGTTTGGGGTACAGAGGCCTTGACCTCTATGTCTTTCCCTGATGGTAAGCATTGTTCCTCATCATCAGAAATGAAAGACGGGAACATCTGTTCCCCAAGAAAGTACCCTTCTATGGTCTTATTTTTTTTCCCTTTTCTGGCCATTTTCCCAGCCAGTTACTTGACTTCTGAGATTCCTTTCCACCCTCGCCTAGATCTGCCCAGCTAATGCTTGGGGTCTGAGATTCAAATGCTGCTCCCCAGCCTCAGGGCTTTCAGCAGCAGGTGCAGCTGCTATTCAATGTGAGCTTAAGTTCTGGTGCTCAGGTCAGGGCAGGGTCTCCTCCCAGGCTCAGTTCCCTCAGGTGGTTTAAGCGGAGACCTTCAGTAATGGAGCAGAGCTCCTGTCTGCTCTGGGAGCCTTGGCCGCTGCCACTGCCTCTGCCGCTGCCGCTGCCTCTGCAGCTGCCTCCCAAGGGGGCCCAAGTCACGGAGACACCCCTCTCCCCTCTCGGCCAGCCCAGAAGTCTCTCTCACTGACCTGTAGCGCCTGTGGGTGGAGGGAACCTTCGCAGCTGCCGGAGATTCCGTCCCTGAAGCCTGCTCGGATCTGCTCCTCTGGGGCCATGTGGCCAGGGAAGTGCAGGGGCTCCGCTCCATGTCCAGTGCACGACGGACCTTTGGGGTCGGTTTTTCAGGGCTCTCTGGAATGGAAATCTCCTCCCTTCCGTTGCTGCGGGGGTTCCACTGCTCCGGAATTTGTGGGGAATTCTTTTTACAGGAAATTTATGGGCTGTGGGTTCTGGAGCTAGCATATGTGAGTCTTTCTACTCTGCCATCTTGGCTCCTCCCCCCGAGAAATATTATTTATTAAGTGCTTACTATGTTCTAGGCACATAGTAGGCACTGGGAATACAAAAAGAACCAGAATACGGTTCTTGTCCTCAAGGAGCTTTCAATCTGGTAGAAGAGATAACATACAAACAAGCAGAAAGTGAGCTATATGCTATATGCTTAGGGGCAGCTAGGTGGTACAGACCTGGAGCAAGGGAGACTCCTCTTCCTAAGTTCAAATCTGGCCTCAGACACTTACTAGCTGGGTGACCCTAAGGAAGTCACTTAACCCTGTTTGCCTCAGTTGCCTCATCTGGAAAATAAGATGGAGAAGGAAATGGCAAACCACTCTAGTATCTTTGCCTAGAAAACCCCAAATGGGGTCACAAAGAGTTGGACTTGAATGAAATGATGGAACAAAAAAGCTCTATGTACGATACGTAGGAACTAAAAGAGGGAAACCACTGGAATTGAGAGGTTGGGAAGGCTTCCTATAGAAGGTGGGATTTTCGTTGGGACCTGAAGCCAAGGAGGTCAGTAGCTGGAGCAGAGATGGGAGAACACTCCTTTGTATGCACCAGAAAATCACCAGTCAACTTAGATTAAAAAGAAAAAAGCAAGTAAGATGGAAGGAAGGGCAGGTTATGGAAGATGAATGCAGAAGTGTGGCAAGGTCCTCTAGGAATAGTGTCAGTAGTGATAAACTCAGAACGAGAGGCTAATTCAGAAAGCTAAGGCCAGCAGAGAGGATGGTTTGGGTTTGGAGAAAAGAAGAGGAAGAACAAAGAAAGGGCTGAGGAAGGACAGAATGATAACTATCAACAATGAAGAAAAGAGCAAGCCTCTTAATTCTAATTTTACTTTTTTCTCTGCCAAGGAGAATGACCTTGCAACTGCAAAGGATAGAACAAGTGACTAATAGGCAGTGACTCGCCATACAAGTAGGGCAAGAGTAAAAAAGCGCTCACAGCCCAGGAGGAAGCTCAAGTCACCAAGCCTAGATAAATGCCATGGTTTAGAAACTGGCAGCCGTGATGGCTGAGCCACTCTCAGTGATCCCTGAAAGGTTGGACAAATAGAAAAGACACCAAAGGATTGGAGGTGGGAAAATATGGTCCCAATTTTCCAAGAAAGGAAGAGAATGGAGTCTGTAGACTCAAGGTCGGTGAGTTCGACCCCAGTTCCTGGCAGAATTCTAAATTATATTATTAAGGGGAGGGTTTGTCAACGTATTAGGAAGCCTTGGTCCCAAGGATGCAGCCTGGCTTCATTAAGAGCAAGTCTTCATTATCCTGGCAAGTGACCTTTATAGAGGGCTGTAAACGTCCTGAGGTGCATTATTGGTGTCATCTCATTTGATATTCACAACAGTAGTGGGAGGACAATACTACAGGGGTTATCCCCATTTTGCAGATGAGGAAACTGTGACTCAGAGACGTTAAATGACTTGTCTATGGCCACACAGCTAGTAGGTGTCGCAGATCGGGTTTATACTTAGGTCTTCCTATCTCAGAGTCATGCACTCTATCCCACTGTGCCATGCTACCAGTCTTATTTCCATTGTGATTTTTTTTTCAAATGCTTGTAAATAACTATCTTCTCTTAAAAATCCTTTTCCTTAAGTGGCCTGCAATCAAGGCTCTCCACTAACCCAGTTGCTCTCCTCTGGATGATTATCAGCTTAATAATGAATTTCCTAAAATGTGGCTACTAGAACTTACCAGAATGCTCCAGGGGAATTTCCATCATTTCACCAGGGAAATGCTGTCAGTATATTTATCCTAGGAAGCATTTGACAAAGTCCTGGCATTCTTGTAGAAAAGATGGGGATAATTGACCTAGAGGATAATAAATTTAGGTAGATTTAGACCTGAATGACTAGACCTAAAGAAGACTCCTTAATAGAGACAGCTGGTGCCACAGTGGCTAGAGCACCGGGTCCTGAAGAAGACCTGAGTTCAAATCTAGCTTTAGACACAAACTAGCTATGTGTCCCTGGGCAAGTGACTTAACAATTATCTGCTTCCATTTCCTCAACTGTAAAGTGGGGCCGGTGGCACCTCCCTGGAAGGATTGTTGTGAGGTTCAAATAAGAGAATATTTGTAAAACGCTTAACACAGTACCTGGAATGTAGCAGAGCACTTTAACAAATGCTTGTTCCCTTTTCTCTTAATGGTTCAATGACAACTTAGAAGGAGGTCTTCTGTGGAGAATCCCAGGAGTGTGTGCTTATCCTTGGGTTTGCTAACATTTTTGTAATGACCAGTACAAATTTGGGACAGCTAGTTGTTGCAGCAAGCACTCAGACACATCCAGGATGGCAACCTTAGGTTGCATTAAGACAGTTATGATGTCTAGCACTAGGGAGGGGGGATAGCCCCATTGCACCCTCTCCGGTCAGACCACAACTGAAGTATCCTGGTCAGTTCTAGTAGCCATATTTTAGGAAAATCATTAATAAGCTGGCAAACATCCAGAGGAGGCAACTGAGTTAGTGGAAAGCCTTGATTTCAGGCCATTTAAGGAAAAGTTGTAAGAATGGAAGTTTTTGAAGAGAAGATCGTTGTTTACAAGTATTTGAAGAGTTGGCCTTCAAGTGTTTGGGACATTAGGCTTCTTTGGTCCCCAAGAGTAGTTCACATGCAATAAGTGAAAGTTGGAAAGAGATGAAATTTAGCCTTTCAAGCTTGATATAAGAAAAAAATACTACAAAAATCACCAAAAGTGTGACAAGGAACTACTAGAAAAATTGGAAGCCGCTTGGTTATACATCACATACTACGAGAAGTTCCAAATGGATCCTTAACTTAAATATGAGGTTGCATAATTTATTAAGAATAGAGAAAAATGGAACGAAGGAAGTCTTACAATCTAGGTAACATGAGGTAATGCGAGTTTTCTTAAATAAGGATTAAGAGGGATCCCATAAGCTAAAGACAATTTTGATTACATAAAATTTAGAAACTTTTGTATGAACAAAATCATCAGAGCTAGGGTTAGAAGGAAACTGCATATTGAAGGAGAAGGAAGTGGCAAATCATTCCAGTACCTTTGCCAAGAAAATCCCAAAAGGGATCATGGAGAGTCAGACATGACTGAAAACTGACTAAACAGCAAATTCACTGAGGGAGAGGGAAGGAAGTCTTTGTTATCATTTATAAACCCTAATAAAAGTCTGGTAGCCAAGATATATAGGGAATGAACCTAGATCCATGAGACCAAGACAAAATCACCAAAAGATCAGTAGTCACAAGGTATTCATTCATTTCTCAAAACTGAAAACAATTAACAGCCATGGGAAAGAAAATTCCAAATCATTAATGATAAATGCACATAGAAAACAACTCAGAGGCTTTACCTCACATCCAGGGTATTGACAAAGATGACAAAAGATGGAAACAATCAATGTTGGAAGGGCTACACTAATACACTGTATGTAAAGTTGTGCATTGATTTAATCAGTTTTGAATGCAATTTGTTTAACAAAAAAAGTTACTGAAATGTCCATACTGACCCAGAGATCATTGTGAGGTATACAGTCAAAGACAGAAAGAAAGGGGGAGAGAGAGAGAGAGAGAGAAAGAGAGAGAGAGATAGGTGTATGTATATGTGTATGTGTATATATGTGTGTCTATATATACAGACACATACGTGCGTAGATGTGCATGTATGTATATACATCTGTGTATACACATGCACACCATATATGCCATGTATACATGCCTACATGCCACATGCATGCATCCGTACATATATGTATATATAAATATACCAGATAGATAGATAGATAGATAGATAGATACCAAAATATCCCTAGCAGCAAATTTTATGGTAGTGAAGGACTAGAGACAGAGTGGGGAGAATAGGTAGACAAATCATGGTCCTTGAAGACAGTGAAATATTGAGTCTTGTAATGCAGTGGTGCTTAACTTGGAACCATATGGCCTGAGTTCAAATCCCAGTTCTGCTGTTCACTCTTTGTTTCACATTGAACAAGTCATTGAACTTCTCTGAACCTCAGTTTCCTCATCCAAAAAATAAGGTAGGTAGCATTACCTCTAAGGGCTCTTGTAGATCTAGACCAGCAATTCCATGAGCTCATAAGGGAAGACATATTCGAACTGATGCAGAGTAAGCAGAACCAGGAAAATGATACCCACAACGAGAACCACAACCTGAAGTAACAATCAAACTAATATGCTTGTTGTATAAACACAGCATTCAGTCCGGTTCCAAAGGAAAGATAAGAAGATCCTTCCTTTCCTTGGAGAGATGGGGGATTGCGATCACCAGCAGACACTCTCCATGCAGGCTGGTTTTGCGGAACTGTTTTTCTTCATTATGAGGGAAGGTTTACTGGGGACAGATTAGTGAGTAGGATATGCAAAAATTATCATGATTTTAAAACAGAAGTCATCGGTAAAACTCTACTGAGGGTATTGAAATGCAAACCATATGCCTCCTGTTGAGGATATTGTAAAGGGAGTTCTTCAGGCAGGGAGACCTTTGGGGTACCTTTCCTCTCCTCTTAGATGCCATGATACTGTGTGGAAAAGAGAAGTTTTGGGAATCGTGATCTCCTCAAATGTTGTTCATCCTTTGTTCTTGAAGGGGGCCAGTGACGTTACCGGAGATGTCTTGACTTGTGCATGAATTGGATTTAAGTGAAACAGAGTTGTATGTTATGATAATATTAATATAGTGGGGTGTATAGGGTGTTCAGGGAGGACTAGCACCTCTGGTATGAGGTCTGCTCATCCACCTTTGGTGGCTATCTTCACCCAACTTTCACTTGGGTCTCCAAGAAGCTGTAGCTTGCACAGGGGCCACACTCCAGTAAAACCATCTCAGCAGAGGGGCTGAGCGTCCTCAGACTCCTGAAGGACAGTCTAATAGAAAAGGAATTGTGTGTTCTATGTGGTTCCAAATGCAGAGTGGGGGTCAATGAGGACAAAGGACTAACAGTCAGGATTGTCCGACAATGAAATTAAGTCTCTTGAGGTAGTGAGTTGCCTATTACTAGAGATGTTTAAGAGGAACCAGGATGACCACCTGTCACAAATATTATGAAAGGAATTCTTACATATGTGGGAAGTTAGATTAGATGATTCTAAGAAGTCTTTTAATTCTTAATTGTCTATAATTCTTTGGGATAATTCAGTTTGATTGGGACATCCTATAGCTGAGGAAAACCACGTGATCAAGACTTCATGCCTAAGAGATGACTAGGTGATGCAGAGGCCAGAGGACTGGGCCTCCAGTCAGAAAGACTCAAGTTCAAATCCTGCCTCAGATACTTACTAGTTTTTCACCCTGGGTGAGTTACTTAACTCCTAAGAGCCTCAATGTCCCCAACTTTAAAACAGGAATCATAGCAGAATCAAATGCAAAAACATGTATAAATGTTGTGAGGACCAGATGCAATATTATTGTAAAGTACTTAACACAGTTAACAAATAATTGTTCCCTTTGTTTACTTCCTAAGTGAGGTCAAGCCAGGAAAACTTAGTTTTTCAAAAATGCCTTTCTTCCACAAGCAACTAATGCTCAGCTTCTACTGTTCCCATCTCCATTAGAGAGGACCCCATGGTCTCCCTACCAGGTTCCTCCACCCCACACACCTTCCATGAATATGCTTCATTGTCTTTCTATCCCCACGCACACCAAGATAGAAGATGCCTCCTATATATAAGCTGTCTGGGAGTCTTGGAGGATGGGAAACTAAGAGCCTGGAAGGTAAAGAGATTAGGAAAGTGGAGAGAGGGCTTCAGGTCGGAAGGCTGCAAGGCCAGAGGGAAGGAAGGCTCTCAGGCTGTAGGTGGGACATAACCAGGGCTCATTCCCAAGCTTCTCAAGTTAGAGAGCTCATGCAGTTCTTTGGCGTCATCAAAACAATGAGGCTCAGCACTCAGTTCCTGAGAATGATTAGTTAGAACAGGAGACTACCAGCTGGTGCCTTTGGGGGTCCACCATCTCTGCCTTCCAGCCAGCTTTCTTTTTTCTTTATTAGAAGGTTTGGTTTTTGCTGTTATGTCCCCATGGTCTCACATAGCACCTGACACGTGATACACTCTTATTAAATGCTTGCTGAATTGAATTGGACATGAAAAGGCTCTACAGTACAAGAAGCCATTTAGAAACAGCAGGTCAGAAGCAGGGGCTATCTCAGCCTTTACAAGCTGACTTTCTCATTCATTCGTTTCCATAGGACTCTTTGTGATCCCAGTGGAGTTTTCTTGGCAGAGATACTGGAGTGGTTTGCCATTTCCTTCTCCAGTTCATTTTCTAGATGAGGAAACTGAGGCAAGCAGGGTTAAGTGACTTGCCCATGGTCTCACAGCTAGTAAGCATCTGGGGCTGGATCTGAACTCAGGTCCAACTGTACCCAGAATTCTATTTACTGAAGGTTGGTCATCACCCACCCTCCAGTGGATGCCCTTCACAGCACTTGCCCTGGCTGCTCCAAGTACAAACCTTTCTAGTTATAGGAAGTTAGTTACACAGTAAGAGTTAGGAGGTCCCAGCTTACAGACCCATCTGGGACCCATCGATGGTTATTGTTTCAGGTCAGGTGGCAGAAGGACGACATGGACAATAATCTGAACTTCTTCTCGGTGTCATCAGATGGGAGGATTGTCTCATGGACTCTGGTGAAGGTAATTATCCCCCATCCCCATCCAGCCCCATTGTGTGTCTCCAACTTCTTACCTTTGTTTATCTCTACCCCTAATGGCACAGTGGATAGGGCACTGGACTCAGAATCAGGAAGCTCTGGGTTCAAATCCCACTTCAGGTGCTTACTAGCTGGGTGATCTTGAGCAAATCACATAGTCTTTCTGGGCCTCAGTTTCCTCATCCATCAAATGAGGGAGTTGGACTTGCCATCCTTTAAGGTCCCTTTCAGCTCTCAATCTGTGATCCTATGAAATGAGCTGGGGGTAGAGGAAATTCCCTTTCCCCTGGGAACCTGGAACAAAAAGAGAAACCAAAAAAGAAACACTTTCTGCCCTCTACTCCTCCCCCTGCATCCTACCTCTCCTTTTCTTTTCCCTCCAGGTTTTACAGGGATGAGAGAGGTTCATGATCATGGGTATTGGGAGCAACACGAAGGGACTGGGAACCTGGTGCATAGAAATGGGGCGGTGTAACTGGAGGAGAGTGTCAGGGAATGATGAAGGTCAAGTTGGCCATGGGCCAGTCCTGCCCAAGACCCTTTAGAAACCTTAGGCAAGTAGCATATGGAGGGAGTCTCACTACAGGTATCTTGTCTACCCCCTAGTGTCTAGGCATCAATCCTGATTTTCTTAGTTCAGTCCTTTGGAATCCTCCCCTCCCAAGCACTGGAAGCCAATGGGTTAATGATTCAGGTGCTCCAATCCCTACTCATGAGTGATCCTTCTCTCCCAGAAATAATTCAATGCAATGAAATTCAGCAACTACTATTTAAGCCTCTACTATGAGCAGAGGAGATCCATTTAGGGTTAGATCTGGCCCCCACTATCACCTTCACAACCTAATGAAAACCTAGGATATACGCGTACACACACACAAAACAAATTATAGAAAATAGAACATAATAAGTACATTTTAATAGCAAAACTGTTATTCAAGGTCTGATGAAGGAAAGCTTGTTTTAAATTGTGGGAGTGAGAAACACACAGATAAAGAAAGATACAGAGAGAGAGAGAGTGTTTGTGGAGGAGGGAGCATTTGAACTGAGTTTTGAAGAATTACAACAAGGGAAATCCAGGACCCTTCCTGGTGCAGGGGATGAAGCAGTATAGACAGGTAAGCATCAGGGGGCTGACCCTGAGCTGAAGAGTCTGGGTGTTCCTAAGAGTTCAGGGCCACCAGCATTTTCTGAACCCTGCTGTGGTCCTGCCCCTGTATTGGGGAGAGGATGGGACTGAAACAGGAAAGGAGGCAGATACAGCTCAGGTGGGGGAAGGAGAGCAGCAGCACAGTCTGGCTGGGGAAATAAGATTCACAGAGTAAGATTCAATATTATTCACAGAAATAATAATTCTGTCAGATAGGGTCAGAGCTAAGGAGAGAAGAAAGTGGATCAACATGAGGAACTTCCTGACCATTAGAGCTGTCCCAAAATACCATGAGCTGACTCATTGGGCAATGAGGTCCCTGTCACTGGAGCCTGGATGACCATTTTTTCCAGTATATAGTAAAAAAAGTTCTTGCTAAGGCGCAGGTCTGACTGAATGGCCTCCGAGGTCCCTTCCCTTTGAGATGCTGTGAGGGAATCAAGTGCTCGAATGTATGCTCAGATCACAGTGTGTGTTCAGGAAGCCAAGAAGTCCCTGGGGCCTGGACAAGTCAGAAAAGACCTGCTAGAGATGTTGATTAAGCAAGACCCTGAAGGACATGGAGGGTTTCATTAGAAATACCCAGTCTTGGGACATGATCCTAAGATGGGAGGCACCAACTGTACCTCACTCTAGCCAGGGGTTTCTAAGTAGTGGGTCTGTCCCTCAGCCTTCATTTCAAACCCTGGGCCCAATCCTATCTCATCGCTTCAGGCCCTGTCCCCAATAACCAGCCTACCCCCCACCCTCTGGGGTCCATGACCCTGTCATCAGGGTCTTGTATTTCCATCTATAATCTGAAACAGAACTCCTGAAAGTAGGTGGTTAGGGTGGGGTGGGAGGGGTGTCATCGTCTAGTTAGGGAACGAAGACTCACACAGAGAAATTCAAAAACAAGATAGTGTCAGAGCTAAGGAGAAGGAAGTAGATTTCTGCTCAGTCTAAAGTTAGAGTTGAAGGAGGCCTTGAAATTATCTAGACCAAGGATTGTTAATCATTTTTGTATCCTGGACCCCTTTGGAAGTCTGATGAAGGCTATGGACTCCTTCTTTCCCAGAAGAATGGTTTTAAATCATTGAAGGAAATTCTAAATTTCAATTAAGTTTAATAAAAATCAAGATGGAATTTTTTTCTCCATTCATTTTCAGAACCCCTGATATCTTTTATCCAGGTTAAGAATCTCAAATCCAGACCAACCTTCTCATTTTACAATGAACTAAGAGCCAAAGAGCTTACTTGCCCAAGGTCTCATTTGTAGTAGGTGATAGATTCTTCCCTTACTGGGAATTAAAGTCAGTTACTTTTAATGCATTTTTAAGGTATTGCTAAAGAGTATTGTAAAACAAGGATACTGGATCCAAGATGGTCACTTCTCTGGAGTGAGAAGGACCTGGGTTTGAATCTCACCTCTGACATTAGTTGTGTGAATTTGGACAAATTATGTAACCTCTCCAAGTCTGTTTCTGTCCCTGGGAAAGGGAGACCTGTAGTGCCTGCCTCATGGAGTACTAACACATAACTATGTCTTAAATGACATTATGTAAAGTGCTTGGAAAACCTGAAAGTGAGAAATCAGAGTCAGCCAGGATGCTTTGTACTCAGGCACCGAGCTCAGGGTGTGTTAGTCATCTCCGAATGATAGATAAATAAGTGAAACTCCACCAAAAGGTAAAACGGGCCTTTGCAACCAGCTGGTAAACACGTACCAGACCAATGGAACAAGACAGCCAAAGATAGGTTGGGGCCAGCACCATGGAGACCTCCAGGAGGGGTAAAGGGGTCTGTAAGACAATCAACCTAAAACCTGGGGTCCCCAGGGGAACTTCTTCTCTCAAATGGGAGGGGCGTATGCTGAAGAAGAGAGGTGCAGCCTGGCCTATAGCCAGATCACAAGAAATGGTCTGGGGGCAGAAGGAGGCACCCCCACAGATGGGACCAGGACACAACTCCCTAGGTGGCAGAGGATGCTGCCAGGAGCTGGAGCAGCCCACCTCAGATGAGGGCAGCAGCTAAATGTCTATGGATCATCTAGATCATTAGAACATTACTCTGACCTATGTGCCTCTCTACTCCGGTTATCAAGTTAACATTAATTTCCTCAAAAATTCCCTAGTTAAATCTGCTGACCACTTTGGGGGTTTGAGAAGTGGTTTCAAACCTCGATCAAGTGGAGTACTTGGCTCACTGCTAGTGGCCCATTGATGTAGAAGAAGCCCGGGAGCAGCCTCGGGGTTGTAGAAAGGGGAGAGTCAGAAATATAAGAATGGAGGAGGGGGACAAGGGAGCTCTTCTTTGCTATAGCTACCCAGTATTCTAGACTCTACCATATATGTTCTAGACCCAGACTTGCACCATTCAAGCCTTGATCCTACATAAAAATCCAGTTTGCTCATGAGGTTCCCCTCTTAAAGCCAGTGGTTCTCAAAGTATGTTCCAGGGTCCTCAGGATTCCAGGGGTTCCCAAAACCTTCCACAGAGGGTCTCTAAGGTCAAAACTATTTTCATAATAATACTAAAAAATTTTAAATTTCTAATTCAGTAAATATCAGACATAATTCACATAAACAAATGCTCAAGGGAGGGGGAAGGGGAGATCTTCAATAATTTTTTAAAGTATAAAGGAATCCTGGGAATAAAATATTTGAAAAGGGGGCAGCTAGGTGGTACAGTGGATAGAGCACTGGCCCTGGAGTCAGAAGGACCTGAGTTCAAATCCAGCTTCAGACACTTGGCACTTACTAGTTACATGACCCTGGACAAGTCACTTAACCTTGATTGCCTCATCAAAAAATAAAAAGCTTGAAAATCACTGCTCTAAGATTTAAGTTCATTAGAATAGCCAAGTTCCCCCTACTTCTTTAGCAGCAAAGATCTCCAAGTTCATGTTCTCTGATCCTTCTCCCTACCACCATCACAGCATGTGGGAATGCTAGCCAGTGGAACCCAGGATGGGTGATGACACCACCATCTTTTCTGCCCACAGAATGAACTGATGCACACAGACATCATCAAGCTAAACGTGGAAGGCTTCACAACTGAAGGTCCAGAGGAACTTAACGTGTACACAATCGGTATGAGCCCCGCCTAGCCTCAGGCCTGTCAAGCCTGCCTCACACAGGCCTTGGCCTACCCTATCTGCTCACCTCAGTCTTCCTCAGACCCAGCTTCAGGGCCTCACTCCAGCCTTATCCTTGTCCAGACAGCCTGAGGCCATGAGGCAGCCGAGGAATCCCGAAAGAACCCCTCTCTCCTGTATCCTGCAGTTGAGACCTTGATCCTTCGTTAACTCCCTGGGACAGTTCCTTCTTCCTGCACTCCCAGCCATGCTATATCTATATCCCTGGGCACATGGTTTCCTAATGCAGAGGGACATTAGTTACTTGTCTGCCCCCTTGGAGGTGGGGCCGGAGGACTGAATAGCTCTAGTTAGGAAACAGTAGGAACTGGAGGAGTCAAGGGTCTTGGCCAAGGTAAGTCAAGTCAACTAGGATTTATTAAGTGCTTATGATTTGCTAGGCACTGTGCTAAATGCCAGGGGAAGCAGGCAGGACAGGAAACCAGAGTTGCCTTTAACTGGAAAAAGTGGGTAAAAATGGACTTTTTTATGCAGTCTTGAAAATGGACTTTTTAGAAAAACCAGAGCAACCCTGCTCACACCCAGCAAAAATGTCATGGAGTAAGACAGCCAGGCTGAATGAAGCCGGTGAAGATGGGCCCTGTTCCTGTGCCTGTGCCTGATTTCTTCAGTTTGTCGCTTCACAGAAACATGCAGCCTGGAGTCGAGTAGAGACTACTGACTGACCAAAAGACTCTTGGCCTAGCAGGAGCATGTGGATGCTGGGCCGGCTCACTGTGGGGAGGAGTCCCCTAGAATGCAAACTCTTAAGGACAGGTTCCATTTCATTGTCCTTTGTATCCTCAGTGCCCTGCGCATATTAAAGCACTTAATGTTCATTAAATGAACCATGGCTTAGTCTAGGGGTGGGGAACCTTCAACTCCCAGGCCACATGTGGCCCTATAGGTCCTCAAGTACAGCCCTTTAACTAAATCCAAACTTCACAAAATAAATCCCCTTAATAAAGGATTTGTTCTGTCAAAAGGCAGCACCTGAGGACCTAGAAAGGCCATAGGTTCCCTACCCCTGGCTTAGTCTAATGGTGGGATAAGTCAGACTCCCAGAAAGCCAGGACCTAGAGACTCCTTAGTAAGTCCCCCTTAATCAGAAATAGGGCAGATAATGAGGAAAGGGCCTAGAAACATGCCACAAGCAGAGGTGTGGGCAGAGGGGTAGTTACCAATGACAGCCAATGGGTATAGAGCCTCACAGAAGAGAATGTGGGTCACAGAGTTTCAGTTGTAAGTAGCAGAGGCCTAGCCAGGCTTTCATGAAGCCCTTTCCAGGCTGGTCCCAATCCATCCTTCCAGCCTCATTATACATTACTTTTTGAACCACCATCTCATCAAACTGACTTTCTTGCTGTTTGTCACATGAAACATTCCATCTTTCACTTCTAGGCCTTTGCACTGTCTCTCCCTCGTGCCTTTCAGGCACTCCCTTCTCACCTCTGCCTTGTAGAATCCCTCACTGCCTTCACAACTCAACTCAGACACTACCTTGTATACAAAGCTTTCTCTCATTCCCACCCCCAACTTCTAGGACCCTCCCCACCAAATTACCTTGTATTCAGTTTGTATTTATTCTGTATATTAGTCTGTATTATCTCTCCCAATTCAATGTAAGCTCCTTGAGAGCAGAGATCATTTCCTTCACAGGGTCTGGTATATAGCAGGTATATAATAAGTGCCCACTGGTTGGTCGACAGTTAGTAGAACTGGTACTGCTTGCCAAAGGAACCTCTCTTGGTCCTTGAGAGGATCAGGGAGAGGGACAAGAGGAGCCACTAGTTTGAGAGGAGTGGGTGTGCTTGTTTGGGGGGAGTACACTGGAAGGATCCCAATTACTGTAACCAGCTTACAAGTGGGCAAGACAGAAACTTGGTCGAGGAAAAGCAAGGCCGAAGTCCAGTTACAAGAACCAGGGTAAGACACCTGCAAGGCAGCAGCCAGGCAGATGTGATTCTTTGCTGTTAAACCACTGGTATTGTGGTTCTTAGTTTTCCTTGACTAGTAGTGAAAAGACCTTATATTTGAATGCCAATTTTTCTTTTTTAAATTTTTACCTATTTATTATTTTTTGTTCATTTTGAATTTAAATCCCAAAAGACACACACAAAGGGAACATTTACATGCACACAGCACAACATAAAAAGAGGATCTAATATAAAACCATGAAATTTCATTTCACCCTGTTTACCGTTTTTTTTTAACCATCACCATACCAAGCACTATTTCTTTTCCATTTGATCCTCACACTAATCTCGGGAGGTAAGGAAGAAAGATATTCTCCCCAGTACAAAGGAGGCAACGTGAGACACAGAGAGAGCAAGAAGACCCCCGTAGGTCACAAAGCAAGTCCGTGGCAGAGCTGGGATTAGAATCCAGGGCCTAGCTCATTTAACAGCACCACTCTTATAGGAAAGGTTCAATGAACACTTGATCCCAGACCCAGGAGCAGTCAGAGAATAATGCAGGAGCAGCCAGAATGGCTATGACAGGGGACTGAATTAGGTTCCTTGCAGCTAGGTTGCAGAGGCTGGCTATATAGTATAACGACGTGTCTTATACCACTCCGAGAGTCAACAGGTGGGCAGAACGCCTAGAATGACAGGCAAGAGGCCAAACCAGTAAACAGAGCAGGGATTTGCCTGGGATGTTCAAGCCAAGGCCAGGCCTGGCACTAACCTGAGCAGAGTCAGGGTACAGACATAGAGAGGTGGTCCTGGTGAGATAGGCAGGGTGAATTCTGAGACCAGGCAGGGGTCAGAGGAAGGAGAAAGGGGCAGATGGAGAAAAGTGGAGCCAGATTGGGCTCTAGGCCTTTTTGTGTTCTGGATCCCTTTGGCAGTCTAGTAAAGCTTAGGGACCCCTTCTCCGAATAATGTTTTTAAAAGCATAAAATAAATATATATTTTTATATGATATAAAATATTATATATAATATAAAATTTTATATATAAATATATATATAAAATACAGAATTACAAAGAAACCAACTGCAAATATCAAAATACTTTTTAAAAAAACAAATTTGTGGACCTCAGGCTAAGGACACCTGATCTAAGCAACAGTTAGGCAGGTGACAGGTAAGCACATTGCCCTAACAGTGCCTGGCTCTAATGAGGCTGTTTGAAATGCTTCCAGGGCCAATTGTCGTATTGTGGATGCATAGAATTACCCTCCAATTACTTTCAAGAAAAATTAGTTACCAAAGATACAAATATGAAAAATGATATAGTCCCTACACTCAAGACGCTTCCAATCTAATGGGGGGCGGGGAGACAAGGCCTCTCCATGAGTAACTATAATGCAAGTTAGAAAATGATTAACTTGTATAGCCTGAGTGATTCAAGGGGGAGGGATTAGGAAATTCTTTGAGTGGAGGAGGTGATACTAAATTTGGGCCCTGAAGGAAGAAAAAGTTATCAGTACGAGGAGTTTAAAGGAATCCACTCTAGGCAGGAGAGGGCAAGAGAAAATCACAGAACAGTGAATAATCCAGTTTGACCACAGCTTAAATAAATACACAGAGAGAGTCCTATAGAAGAGAAGTCCTATAGAAGTCCTATAGGCTGGACCCAGATGGCAGAGGGCTTGGAATGGTAGGCTCTTGAGACTGTGTTTTATTAAGTGGCCAGTGGGGAGCCCCTGAAGGTTTGCTGTTTGTTTGTTTTAGAGCAGCAATGATGTGATGTGCATTAGGAAGATGACTTTGGAAGTGCAGTAGAGCAGAGGGATAAAACATGGCGACTGGTCATATTGTGACCAGCAACACTCTCCAGTAGGGACGAAACCATTAAAATGTAATCGGGGAATATTTAACAAAATAAATCAAACATAATAGAACACAAATAATGTTAATATGTGATTTTCTAAGTCAATATGGACCACAAGGATCCTTATGTATGGTTTTAGTGGCACCCTTTTCTATTTGATACCATCAGGGTAGACAGCAGGGGGGAGGGAAAGAGGGGGGAGACAAGAGACCAGAGACCAGTGAGAAGCCCATTATAATAACTGTCCAAGGGCGAGAGAATGAGGGTGACAGCAGTATAAACAGACAGGAGACAATACATAGTGAAGGTATCTCAGAGGGACATGATAGAACCTGATATTTGATGGAATCAAGAGGAGTAAAGTTAGCTGGGTTTCCAAGTCCATGTAACTGGGAGAATTTCCACAGAAATATGGAAGTTTGGGGAAAAGGCAAATTTGGGAAGCAAGATGATGAGCCCAGTTTTGATCATGTTGAGTTTGGGGTATCAGTGGGACACTCAAGTGGAGAGAAACGGTAGGTAGTTTAGAGCGCTGAAGCTGGAAATATAAATTTGAGGTGAAGGGGATAATTGAAGTCATGACAGTAGATAAGAATATCAAGAAAGAAGGTGTAAAAGACAGAAAGTGACTGAAACCAGTCCTCAAGGACAGGAAGAAGAAGAACCAGCAAAGGAAATTTAGAAAGGGAAGAAAATTAGAGAGAATAATATTGTAGAAACCAGTAGATGAGAGAATAGAAGAAGGAAAAGAGTCTTCCAAATTTTCAAAGCAGAATTCTTTCATAATAATTATTTTTAAAAAGGAAGCAGCCTGGAATGTCCCAGAACAGGGAAGTGGTTAAATGGGCTACGTTCATGTAATAGAATATTATAATGTAATTGAGATGAATAAGGATGAGAAATACAAAGAAATCTAGAAGAACATTTATGACATAATGCAAGGCAAAAAAAACCACAGGAAAATAGAGCAGCCAATAATAGTATTATAAAGGCAAAGATAGGCTTTGTGAAAGTTCAGGACCTGATAGAAGCATGATAGTACCATGATCTGCCATGAGGTTCAAATTAGTTCTTGAATGAATCATAAAGGAAACAGTGGGATAGGATAATGAATGATAGGTCATGACTCAGTGACCCAAAGAAGTCAGTTCACTGAGTGGAAGAGGCAGAGGAACTCAGCTCCCAATGGGATAAACAGAAGCATAATGCTGGAGAAACAGAAGTTGTAGAAAGCCACGCAGATCTGAGGAACCACAAGCAGAGGCAGCCACCACAGGCCTGTGGGATGAGACTGCTTGGGCTGATTGAGCATAAGGTACTAGGAGAGAAGATGTACCATGGAAACCCCTCCGACTACATGCCCCACGTCAGTTATCCTTTACCTCTTTTCTAACCTTGAGCTCCTTCATGGGAGTCTGAAGCCTTTATTGTATGAGGCTCTGAAATTATTGAACTGTCTTTGTTTTAAATGTGTACTTTTTATAAATAGTGGTAACCACTGGCACTTGCTAGTGGAGGATAGCTATAGGGAATACAGTTGGAAGCAGCAACTGAGGGAGAAACATCCCCAGAGAAGACAAGAGTTCTAACCCTGAAGGGCTTCATCAGAAACACTGTCTGTGGCTGGGAGCTCAGAGCTAATGCAAAGATAAAGCGAGTTACAAATCTTTTGATACGACTTCCCAGAGCGGAGAAGGGATATTTATATCAGCTTGTTATTTGTCCTGCATTTTCAAAGAAGACCAGTGATGTCATGAGGAAATGACTTGCATGTGAATTGGATTTAAATGAGGCAAAGTTGCAGTTACCAGCCTCACTCTCTCATCCAGAGTCATTTGAAGTCCAGTGTCAAGACAAGTCCTGACAACTGGCAAGGGCCCAGGAGGCAGTGAAATATCTTGGCATCTTTGACATCTGACCAAACTCTGTGTGGTTCTAGTGCCTGCTTTCAGCCATTCTCACAGCTGGTGGAACAAATTGTTCTCACATGCTCGTTCTGTCAATGGAAATCTTCACATGCTTGGGCTAGACCACTCACATAACTCATCAAGGGACTGGAGGCCCTGTCTGTTGAAATGGTTTACCCAGGTGTGGCTGCTCATGTGCTACAGCTTCTTGGAGCCACAGTGGGGAGTTGGGTGCCCTGTTGGACACCAAATGTGAATGTGAGGGGTATTGAGATTCATCATTAGCTCAGGTGAAAACTAGATTTCCATTTGTATGAATAGGAGAAAGTATGAAATAATGAGATAACAGAAGAAGTGGAATTTGTTGACAGTGGAATAAGTATTCCAGAGGGCACAATGGGAGTCATAAAGAAATAGGCCTTGGGAAGATAGAGGAATAAAATAGAATACATGTTAGGGGAATGGTATTAGAGGAAAGTAGTTTGTACCCATGAAAGTAGTGGTTTCATATGACATAAATTAGGAGAACAAATTAAACTGGATGGATACCTTAGATGTAGGGAGAGTACACACTAAGCAAAAGTTGATAGAGCAAACCAGCCCTAAACTTCTATGAAGTTTCAGTCCCAGGTGCAATCCGTGGTTTCTGCAGCAGGCATGTACGGGTCTCATGACTTTCTGAATTGCATCCCTTAGGTAGTATTAATAGCTTCAGCTTGGATAAGGCTGATAACTTGAAGGAAGGTGCAGAGAAATACATGGTTGATCCCAAATTTTCCAACATGGTGAAGAATCTCCTTTTATGAGTCAAGGAGCTTTTGCAGGAACTCTGAAAGATGAAGACTGGGCTTCGCAGTCTGGCTTCACTCTATGAGATAAGTCTGATGAATTTTGAAGACTGAGAAAGACCTCAGAGAAGTCCTGGGAATCAAAGTTGGGAATAAAATGAAACATTCTCTAAACTGAGGATGGAAATCTAAGGCTCTGGTTTCTCCCCAATATGAAAGTCAGGGGTTTGAATTTTTCCTGGAGCTCTAAGCTTCTCAAGAGCACAAGTGTTCCTGAAAGCAAATGACTCAGTGTCCTGCCTTATCATGTTCAGCAGGGGTTCTGAGAATTCCTGAGTCCCCTCTCTTCACGAAAAGACCAGTCTAAGGTCACAAGGCTCCAGGGACAATGCTAAAATTCTGCTCTTCTAGCTTCCAACTCCAGGTTCTTAACAGATCAATCTGCAATGTCATGGCTTGGCTCTTGGAATGTGATTTGAAATCTCCCTCATAAGATATAAGCTAAACAGTCCCAGGCACTTGGGAATGTGTTTGGATTGTGTCTAGCCTTGTGTTCGGATTTTGAAACAACCTCCCTTGGTTCTGTCCCATGGCCTTTAAGGGCTTCATAGGATTACTGACTGTGAGGTAAAGTCAGACTGTTCAGATTAAAATTCCCTCTGGTTGTTGAGTTACCACTACTGCCTTTCTTGCTTCATACTCTGAGGAGTGCCAACCATTAGAAACACTATGCCCAGGCTACTTTCCAGTCCAGGGTCCAGAACTTGCTGTACTAACTCTGACTAGGTTCTCTCTATCCTACTGCTGTTCATCCTTCATTTCTGAAGAGGAACAGTGGCCTATAGGGAGCTCCTGAGAGCCAGGTTTTTAGTCTTATTTTCGGGTCTGGACAGCAGAGACTTTGCTAAACATAAGATTGTCAAGTCTGCACATTGTCCACCCCTACCTATAAATTCAACAGCTTCTCCAGAAGTGTCCGGGAGCTGTCCATAGCTGAAGCTCCCTCAGAAGAACAAAAGAGGATGAGCCCCAGCCCCAATCAACAGAGTTCAAAAGGAGGACAGCACGATCATCACCTTGAGCAAATTATAATTGGATGCAAATATCTTTATATAAGCTCAAACCTGTTTGGACCCCTGGTTTCCAGAGTTCTTGCCAAACTTTACAATGCATTTGCTTGTTTTTAATTCCCAGATCCTGACACCACCCCACTGTGACATGTGCTTCTAGATCTTGGGTATTCCTTCCTTCCTGGCTCTGACTCCTGTTTGCTTGTTAGTTGCTCTGATGATGGACCATCTTGCCTGAATGGCCAACCTTAGCTTCTAGCCTTTCACTGAGATGTTACCTGTACCTGCAACTTGGAGAGCTGTGTGCCTTGAACAGATTAAAATTCACCTTGGAGGACAGAACACATGTAATGACTGAGCTCACTCCCCGTGTGCCTGGCACTATGGGGAAGGAAGGAAGGAAGGAAGGAAGGAAGGAAGGAAGGAAGGAAGGAAGGAAGGAAGGAAGGAAGGAAGGAAGGAAGGAAGGAAGGAAGGAAGGAAGGGAGGGAGGGAGGGAGGGAGGGAGGGAGGGAGGGAAGGAGGGAGGGAGGAAGATCCAATCCCTATCCACTGGGAGCTCATAGGTTGGATAGATAGTCCTCAGAGGTACGAAACACAATAGTCACAGGATCACTGTGTGATCAGGGGTGACCATACTCACTATGTGTATGAGGAAATTGCCCAGGCAAAGAAGTTTGTGATGTTTTTTCAAAGAAATGATTCAGATATCAAAAATGCAATTTACATATTATTACACTGACTTAGGTAATGCTATGTTGGAAAAGTGACACATTGTTGATAGGGTGGAGAAAACTCTGTTCTTTCTCCCTTTCACCATTATATGAGACAGCTATCAAGAAATATGATAACTACTGAGGTAGAAATATCCTGAAAATTGAGAATGTTCAGAAGCAGATTTCAGAAAGTAAATCCTTCCCCAATGTAGTAGTAGTTTGATTGGGAGCGTAACAAGGACAATGAGAAGAACTGGGGAAGGCATTGTGTCATAGTGGCCAGCATGATGGAATCGGAGCCAGTGAGATCTGAGTTCAAATCCTGACCCTGACACTTACTAGCTATGTGACTGGGCAAATCACTTAACCACTCTGAGTCTGCTTTCTTATCTGTAAAATGAAGATAATACCCCAAACCAGGACACTTCATAGGATAGGCGTGATGCTTACATGAGGTAAAGGACAAAAAAAAAGCTCTTTCAAGTGAGAAGAATGAAGACTTAGAGGGAACATTCTTCTTTGATGGTATCTTCAAGTATTTGAAGGAATCTAACGTCAAAGAAGAATTACACTTATTTTGCCTAGCTCTACAGAGCAGAACCCTAACTGTTTGTGGAAATTGAAAAGGGGCAGGTTTTGAATTGCAAATATAAGGAAAAATTTCCTAACAGTGGGAGCTGTCCCAGAGTGGAATGAGATGCCTTGAGAAGTCTCCATCCATGGATGTCTTCAAGAAAAGACTACTGGTCCACTTGACAGGGATGTAGTATGGTGGATTCCTCTTCAGGCCTGTATTAGATTAAATGGCCTTTGAGATCCCTTCCAAAATTGAGACCCTTTGATTCTAAAATTCATAATTATCTTCCCCCCTCCCCATCCATCCCTCATTGGGGTCCCCATATTCTCTGGGTCCCAGGAAACTCTGGCCCTTGGAGCTAATCTCACCACTGCCACCAACCCAATTTAATTCCAGATTAAGTGCCTACTATGTACACATCATGAGAGGCAAAATAGCATAATGTATATAGAGATGATCTCAAAGCCAGGAAGACCTGGCTTAAGTTCTGACTCTGACACATACTAACTGTGTGACCTTGGACAAGTCACTTACTTAGTGCTCTAGGAAATTCTCTAAAACTACAAGTTGTAGATAAAAAAGTTGTTGATGTGCAATGGTAGAAGTTGCGTCATTGGGAGTTCCATGTACATTATACAGAGGGCAGCTAGGTGGTGCAATAGGTAGAGTGCTGAGTCTAGACTCAGGAAGACTCCTCCTCCTTAGTTCAGATCTGACTTCAGAGGCTTATTAGTTGTGTGACCCAGGGCAAATCACTTAATCCTGTTTTCCTCCATTTCCACATCTGTAAAAGAGCTGGAGAACGAAATGGTAAACCACTCCAGTATTTTTGCCAGGAGATGCCAAATGGGGTCACAGAGAGTCCCAAATGGGGGAGAAATTATTAAACAGCAACAAAATGTAGTCATAGATCCAGTCCTTATCCCCTATACAGACACCCTGTACTAGATGCTGAGGATAAAAAGAGAGCCCCTGCTCTCAAGGAGTCTTTATTCTACTGGGAAAATGTGACCTGTACCTAAATAAGTGTGGAAGGAAGAACTAGCAATTGACAGGGTTAGGGAAAGCTTCACAGAGAGGACAGTACCCACACTAAGCCTAGACGGAAAACGGCAATTCCGAGAGACCGAGACGAGGAGACAGGAGATGATTTGTGCAACTGCCTGGCTATATAAGATGAAGTTCATGAAGAGCCAGTCGTCAGTTTTAACTGGAACATACAATTCATGAAAGGGAGTTGCATAAAATAAGATTTGGAAAGGTAACTAGGAGCCAGATGGCGGCAGTCTTTAAGTGCCAGGCTGAAGAGTTTGTGCTTTTTCCTAGAGCCAATGAGGAACCACCGAAGGTCTTTAAGCAAGGGAATGACATGGTCAGGCCTATGCCTCGGGAAGATAATTCTGGCAGTTGTGTGGAGGATGGATTGGAAAGTGTTGTGACTGAAATCAGAGAGAGCAATTAGAAGAGTCTATTAGGGTAGCCCAGGCAAGAGACAATGAGGGTCACAGCTGAGAGAGTGGGGAGAAGGCAACAGATGTGAATGATGCTGTGGGGGAAGAAACCACAAGATTTGCCAACTTGGATTGGATTGGATAGTGAGTAGAGAGAGAGGAGTCAAGAATGACTCCAAGGTCATGACACTGAAAGACTAGGAGAAACATGGTGCCCTCAGTAGGAATAAGTAAGTTTGAAGTAGAAGTTTTAAGGGCAAAGACAATGAGATTCATTTTTAATACACTATTATCCCTTTCACATCAAGAGGCTTAGGGGCATGACGGCCCTGCAATCTAGAAAATCAGCCTAAAATGTTTTGGCCCTCCCTTCATACCGGAAGAGTCTGAATTTTTTCTTTTTCTTTTATGGGGTGTTTACAGTATTAAGAGATAAAATATGTTGACATTATGCAATACTATACATATGTTTAGGCATTTCTAAGTTTCTAAACTTTGTCTATGTTGTCTGCTGACCTTCATATGTCATCTGTGGCTTCTTCAATGCTCCCCCCAAATTCCCACTTAATTTCTTATGCCAACCTTCAAAACCACAATAGAGAAAGTCATGCTATGGAAGGCATAACTGTATTGAGTTTGAGATGCCACGAAGAAATGTCTAGCAGGTAGCTGATGATATGAGATGTAGGTTTTAGGATTTAATGTCTAGATTTGGGAGTCATCTACATAGAGTTAATACTTGAATCCATGGGAGCAAATGAGATCACTACAGAGAGCGAACAGGACTTAAGAGGCAGGAGATGTATAATGTACAAAAGAAACCAAAGAACAGTCCATTGGATGGTGAACTGGGAGAGAGCTAAGAGGTGAAGAAAGGTGGGAATTGAAAAGAGGTCATCCAATTTAGCAGTTTAAATACCATTTAAATTTAAATGTCATTTCAGTCAATTGATATGTTTGGAAGTCAAATGATAAGGACTAGGAAAGAGTGGATGGTAAAATAATTCCAAATGCTCTTTCTAGTAGTTTGTCAATGAAAGGGAAGAGAGACTCTGGATGATGATCTGAGGGGATGGCAACTCCATGAAGGTTTTTAAAGGATGGGATAGACCTGGGCATATTTGCAGTCAGCAGAAAATAAGCCAAAAGAAAGGGAAAGACTGAAAATGAATGAGAGATGTCTCACTCCTGCTTAGTTGTTGGTGCTGCGTCTTTCCTTTATGAAGCGGACCAGTGACGTCACAGGTAACGTCTTGACTTGTTCGTGGAGACTGAAGTGAGGCAGAGCTGCACAGAGTCAGCCTCACTCTTCTCTTCCAGAGTCATGGAAGTCTGGTGGAAGGGCCAAAGTCAAGATGACCGGCAATGACTGGAATGCTGCAGATGACCTTGGCGTCTTCCATGGCTAACCAAGCTCTGAGCACTCCACAGTGCCTCCTTTAGCCATTGCAACAATTTGTTCTCATCCCCCATTCACATGTTTGGGGTCGACCTCCCCTCACTCACCAGTAGGCTGGAGGCCCATCAGTTACCCTCAGCCTGGCTTACCCCTTCTGCTGAGAAGTTTGTACTGGGTTATGGCCGCTGCCCGTGCTGAAGTTAGAGGACATAGGAGTGACAGAGGCTTAAAATGTTGTTTCCCTTCTGGCCTCCCCTCCCCATGGGGTCAAGTCCATCCTGTGTCTGGCTTAGACAAACAAAAGCAACAATAACAAATCAGGCAGCCACTAAATTCTTGTCTGAGATTTGGGAAGAGACTTTGAAGTTTACTGGAATAAGAGACTTTTGTGCTTCAGGGCAAACTGAGGCAAGGTGGGGAAGAATAGATTGAAATCCTGTTTCAGTGTCTCAAGCAAAAAGTCCATGCCACAACCACATACTTCCCTAGGCAGATCTACTTCCAAAAGAGCACATTAGACAGATACCCCCAGACCTTGTCATAAACAAGCCCATGAGGCATTCACAAGCCCAGGTAGAAACAGCCTAGGTTGGGGTGCTCATATTCTACTGGGCAATCCTATTACAAGTGGGGCTGTTCCTCAAACATATATACTTGAGGGGCTACACGTATGCTATCTTGCATTATTTCTTTTCTTAATTCCTTTCTTTGTTTGCAAGGCAATTGGAGTTAGATGACTTGCCCAGGGTCACACAGCTAGTAAGTGACATATATCTAAGGCCAGATTTGAATTTGGGTCCTCATCCACTGTGCCACCTAGCTGCTCCATTTGCTGTAGCCACTGCCCCATCTAACTGCGCCAGTGCATAGCTTTCATCGTTTCTTAACTGCTTCTTCTAGGAACATAATCTTCCTAACTCAATTATAAATTCCTAAAGGACAGGCCCTGGGTTTTAGTAATCTTGTTATCCCTCACAATACTCATGATAGTAATGATAACAACACTCCCAAGAACAGCTTCTGTGTAATACTTGAAGGTTTGTAAAGCATTTTACAAATCCTGTCTCCTTGTGTCCTCACCACAACCCTGAGAGGTAGGTCCTATTACTGGCCTCGTTTTTTATAAATGAGGAAACTGAAGGAGACAGAGGGTGAGGGATGTGCCCACAGGTACAAAGTAGTGGAGGCTTTCTTCGGACTAGTTCTTTCTGACTTTAGGTACAACCCTCTATCCATTGCACCACCTAACACAGAAGTATTTGTTGGGTACACACACACACACACACACACACACACACATTATTTTTAAGAAAGAAAATGTATGAGATGAAATGGGATAAGCTCCTAGCAGAGAGCAATGGTCCACGTAGAGGGGTACAGGCAAAGAGAAGGGTCGCCTCTTCCTCAGGGACAAGAGTTGAAAGAGTGGCGAATGGGTGAAAAAGCTAATGGGGTTCGAGGTGTAGACTAGGTAAAATGAGGGAGCTTTTAACAAATAATCTTGATTTTCTCAGTAAAGTATGATAGGAAGAAGCAGGCCAAAGAGACATTGGGGACTTGGAGAGAGGAGAAAGAAGAAACAGCTGCTTAAGGGAGTGGGATGGAGAGTCAATCATGGAAAAATCAAACGATGCCCCAGCAGCAGCAAGGTCCTAACTGAGATTGGAGAACATGCATTTGGCATGATGGTGTGTGTTTTCCTCTAGGAAGCATTCAACCCATGCAAAGAAATGGCCCATCCATGAAATCCAGAGGTCAGTGAGAGCTGATGGACCTGAGACAAGTAGAGAGCGGGAACCCTCAGAAGAGATAGAAATGGACCTAGTGGAGGAAATTCCATTAAATTGGGCCATTGTGTGTTCTAGGTGTACAGAGAAAGAAGAGACCACTGTGTACAGGGATGACTTCATGGAGAAAGTGAGACTTAAGTTGAGCTTAAAAAATGAGAAACATTTGGGGGGGAAATCAGTCCGTGCATTTATTAAGCACCTGTCATGTTCTGGGGTCTAAGGAATCAGACAAAATTAAAGTCACTCCCCTCAAGCTTACATTCTGTTAGGGAAAAGTGCACATGCACATTTAAGTCAATGCCAAATAAGCAAAGAGGAGGAGAGAAAGAGGGAGTAATCGAAGCAAAGGAAGTCTAGTATTGTGGAAGGAGCACCAAACTGGGAGTGAGGAGATCTGGGTTCCAGTATATCTTGGTTTTTCCATTAACCACTGGTTGGTTATATGAACTTGAGTGAGCTTTTCTGAAGCTCAGTTTCCTCATCTGTAAAATAAGTTTGGGCTTCCTAATCTCTAAGGTCCCTGCCAATTCTGAGATTCTATGTATTCTGTCATCAAGGCGAGAAGCGGTACATGCATGGTCATGATTCGTCTGAGTTGAAGAGAGGATTCAGAACAGGAAAGAATGTGGAGTGAAGGTTGTATTGACACACAGGGTGTGGCCAGATTGTAAGTGGCCTTTAAAGTCAAACTGAACTCTTTTTGTGGTGGCCAAGAACTGGAAATCAAGAGAATGCCCATCCATTGGGGAATGTCTGAACAAGTTGTGGTATATGCATGTAATGGAATCCTCTTGCGCTGTAAGCAGTGATGAGCAGGAGGATTTCAGAAAAACCTGGAAAGATTTTACATGAACTGATGCAGAGGGAAGTGAGCAGAACCAGTAGAACCAGCTTTGACAGACTTAGCCCTTCTCAGCAATACCAAAGGTCCAAGACAGTTCCAAAAGACTTGGGATGGAAACTGCTAACCACATCCCGAAGAGTATGAGTCTGAATACACACTGAAGCAGACTATTTTCACTTTTGGGGGTTTTCTTTCTCTTGGTGTTTCCTTTTTGTTCTGATTCCTCTTTCACAACATGACTAATGTGGAAATATGTTTAACATGATTGTACATGTATAACTTGTACATTGCTTGCTGTCTTGGGAAGGGGGGAGAGGGAAAAAATTTGGAACTCAAAATTTTGCAAAAATGAATGTTGAAACTATATATGTAATTGGAAAAAAAATTTTAAAAAATAAAAAAGAAAGTCAGGCTGAAGAGGATGGGTTTATCCTGATAGATAGCTGTACCCGACTCTTGAGTAGGAGCCTTAGAATGGGAAGCTGGTTAGGGAGTAATTACCACTTGGCCTGAGAAAATGGTATCACATACACATCATGTGTGTGGTTACATGGAGTAATGGAACGTGTGTTCCCCATCTCCCCTGAAATAATCATCCTTAGTTTTATGCTTGTAGCATTGTTTATAGAAACCTGTCCTGTTTGCAGAACAGGGTGCTGCTGGCAGGACCTAAAACCACAGAAGCCTTCACTGTCTGTAAAGCCAACATGTCCTGGTAGAGATGGGCATTTCTTAGAGAGGTCATCTCTGCAGAGCCATCACAGCCTGAGCCTGTGGCTGTGTGGACCCATCACCGTTTGCAGAGCACAAGTGCCTTGTCTCTTGCCACCCGCCCATCCTTTTCTTTGCTTTTCTTTTACCCATCTACTCTTCCTACTTACCTTGAACACAATTGTGTAGCATCTCTAAAGAGAGAGCCACAGAAGGGCAAAGGCGTTGGGGATGAGGGCAGAGAACTGTTCTTTATTACCTCTTTCCTCAGTCTGGCAACAGACTCAAACGGGAAACCTGATGGGGCCCAGGGTGATGTCACTCCCATTTCCCTTCTAGGCTGTGGGACGGCCTTCGACTTCCACAAACAGATCGACTACTTGTTTCTCGTGGGCACCGAGGAGGGTAAAATCTACAAAGTAAGACAACTATGCCCCTCATAACCCCTGATCATCGGGGAGGAGGGAGGCCTTGAGAGATCTGGCTTCCCCTGCTCAAAGCTTCCCCATCTCAGGCACTCTGGATGAAAGGAATGAAGGAGGGAGGGAGCAAACGTTCTTTGTCAAACCAATCTTAATAGTACCCATTGTTCCATGCTCCTCCCAAGTCCCTCCTCTCATCTATCTCTTCCTATCCTATAAGAGTACTGTATTTGGAATCTTGGGTTCAAATCCCAGCTGTGTGCTTTACTAGCTATGTGGTCTTGGACAAGTCAGTTGAGGTCCATGGGTCTCCATTTTCCCCATCTGTAAAATGTGGGGATTAGACTGAGTTCTGAGGTCTCTTCCAGCTCTAAATCCTAGGATTCTCTCCTCTCTAAGCCTCTAGCCAAAGTTAAACAGCCCCAGGCCCACCCTCAGGAAGCCAAAGGCCCTAGAGAGACAAACAAGACAGATATAGAAATGGGGGGGGATCCAAGGGCTGACATAAAACAGATGCCTTCATTAATGAAATCCAGTTCATCACAGGTTTCCCAAGGAATGGGTGGGAGGGGCCATCCAGAGCCTTTCAGAGGACCTGGGGAAAATTCCCTGCCTTGGAGCCCATTGGCTCAGGAAGGCTTCATGAAGGGACCTGCTTAAATGGAAAGGAGAGGGTGAAAGGACTCAGCAATTTTCCATTAGGAATCCAGAGTCTAACTAAGGAACTTCCGGGAGCTGATCTCAGTCCAACAATGAACCCTTATTAACAACTACTGGGTACCCAGCCCTATGCTAAGGGGAGGAGGGGGCATAGAGGGGAAACAGAGAAGAATCAGACACAGTCCATCCCCTAAGGAGTTCTTAGTCAGGCTGGGGAGACAAGATTCACAAGCCTAGACAGAGTGAACCCTGAAGGGCTGATTGAGGCAGGAAGAGTTCAGAGAGAGGGGAGCTTAGTGGGGGACTCACTGAGTTCCAAAAAAGCTCAACCTCATAGAAGAAGAGGGATTGGAGCTGGGCCTCATAGGGCCTCTAGAAGCTTTCTACCAATTCAGTATGTTTCTGAAAACATTTTATTTGTACTGAATATTAACAACCGCCCTCCTCCCTCCCCACCCTGCTAGCTGCCCGCCCCCCCCCCCCACCCCGGCAACATGGTAACTTGCTAATTTTTAGCCCAGAATAATTTTGGAAAACAGAAGAGTGCTCTGCTATTAGCATTTCTGAAGCCAAGTAAATCATTATCTTAATTACCCACAGGGCTCTCTGCATTCTTATGAAGCAGCAAGCTTAGGCCACCCCTCTGCCAGGGATCAGGGATCTGCTTGGTATGCTAGGAAGTTTCAGTGTGGTGGCAGGGAGAGGGAAGGTCCCTGAAAGAGGAACAGAATGGGATGGCCCTGGCCAGGGGTGCCAGGACCCCGGACCCTGAAGAACAAGTAGCCTTGAGCACAGCTGAAGTGAGTGCGGAGGAAGGCTGAGGTATTGGGGGCACCAGAAAGCTGCCCCCATCCACCCACCCACTCCAACCTGTTACCATGCTTGAAATCTCAGCATCTAAGATTTAATCCTTTGGGTTAAGGTTAATATTAATTAATAACTTAATCCTTTGGATGTTATGACCGAGCCCTCAAAGAGCATTTATGAGAATGTAAAACCTCTTAGTCATTAACACTCAAGTGTGAATAAGCAGAAAACAACATCATAGATAGAACAATAATAGTAGCTCTAATTCAAGTCCCCTCATTTTACAGACGGGGAAACTGAGGTCCAAAGAGGCTGAGTGAGTTATACAAGCATATTTGGATATTAAGGGGCAGAGCTGGCTTCAGACCCAAGTCAGACCCTTTAGGGGAAAGGCTAACCACTTTCTCTTCCTTGCTTTCTCTTTCCCTTTGCACAATGGATGATGCACCCCATTCCTCAGTTACCCTGTCTCCTCCGTCCAGCACTGTTCTCAGCCTAAGACCTTCCCTCTAGCCTTGACAGGTCTTGGATTCTCCAGAGTCCTTAACCATCAACCCTCTTCCTTCTATTTCCATTGACTATTTTTTCCTTTTCTCAAAGAACTGTGGGTTGGGGGAGTGAGGGAGGGATAGAGAGAGGCTAATGTCTCTGAGACCCAAGATGAGAGCCCTTGGCTAACCCTTCACATGTGGACCATGTGACTGCTCCCACACACACCACTTGTCTCCCTGGCTCTCTCACTTCCCCTCTCCTGGCCTAACTGTGACCCTCTGCCCCTGAGACCATCTATGGAGCCTTTTCCAGGAAGATCTAGGGCAAAGGGGCAATGGAATTATCTGGACATGCTGCCTATCTAAAGCACCCAAACACATCTTCCTCTGGTTCCATACAAGTTGAGTTGTGGTTCTAACTGAGTGTGGACAAAGCTGTGTCTACACAGGGAAACATTCCCTTCCCTCCTCCTCCCCACCCTTCCAAACCTAAGATGCATGTTCATCTTAGAGGCACAGTGATGCCTTGTGGCCATGGATAGGTAGCCTATCTATCAAGGTGACACTGGGCCTGGAATCAAGAGTTCAAATCTGGTCTCAGGCACTTACTAGCTGTGTGACCCTGGACAAGTCACTTAACCTCTGGTTGTCTCAGTTCCCTCATCTGTGAAATGGGGATAATAATAGCACCAACCTCCCAGGGTTGTTGTGAATATCAAATGAGATACTTGTAAAGTGCTTAATGTTAGCACGGTGCCTGGCACATTATAAATGCTATATAAATGTTAAATATTATTAGTAGTAGTCTTTATCCGGGTCTAAAACAAGTGCTTGTCTTCCCCGGGTTTTGCTCTTTGATTCTAGACCCTGCCTCTGTCCCTCTGAAGCCTCTCAGCTTTGATCCTGGCTCCTGGAAGGAAAAATCATCTTGTGTTGAGCTCCAAAGCCAGGATTCTCTGTCCTAACCCTGTGGATGCCTCCCTTGGCCACTGCTAGAGTATCCCCTCCGGTCTGGCTGCTGGCCTCAGGAAAATCTATCACTTTCTCTATTTTCTCCCTGGCTGGAGTAAAGGCCTTGTTCTCTCCTGGGTTTGAAGACATTCTTTCATTCTGATCTGTCTTAACCTCCTTCTTTAGCTCCTCTGCTTCTTGGGTGAAGCCAGGCTTCTTCCCTGTTATTTTTCAGCTAGACGCCAGGCCCTGTCTCCCTAGCACCAACGAGTGACAAGATCACAAAAATCTCAAGAGCTGAAAGGAACCTCAGCTGCCATCCAGCCCAACCTTTGCCCGAAAAGGAATCCTGTCTGCAATACCAACGACAAGTAGTAATTCAGCCGCTGGTAGAAAAACTCCAGTGATGAACTTTTGAAGAGTTCCAATTATTAGGAAGTTTCTCCTTATATAGAGTGGAAATTCGCCTCTGCAACTTCTACCATTTTCTCCTAGGTCTGTCCTCTGGAGGCAAGACAAAAAAGGTCTAACCCTTCTTTCTTACAATAATCTCTCAAACACCACAAAACAATTGTCACATGCTATCTCCCCAAATAACCTTCCCTTCTGCAATCTGAACATTCTCCGTTTCTTTTTTGTGTGTTTGGGTTGGGTTTTTTGGAAGGCAATCAGGATTAAGTGCCCAAGGTCACACAGCTAGTACATGTCCAAGGCCAAATTTGAGTTCAGGTCCCCCTGACTCCAGGGCCAGTGTTCTGTGCCCCTCAGTTTCTTCAAATGATCTTTGGTCTCCAATCCTTTCACCATTCTGGTCATCCTCTTCTGAATGGGAGGGAACAGATATTTACTAAGTGATTAATATTTGCCAGGCACTGACCATGCCAAGTCCTGGGGATACAAATAGAAATCTAGAGGGAAAAAAGATAATTTCTACCCTCAAAGAGAGGGAAGAAATATAGATCTGAAAATAAAATTTAATTTTAAGAAAAGATCACATTCACTTGGTTGGCTAGTATGCTAATCACCTCAGTCAACCAGCATTTATTAAGTACCTACTATGTGCTGGGCACTGTACACTAGTGATTCCTGTTATCTACTTAAATCTCCAGAACTTTTCAACATAAACTATGACTTGGCCATGCCTCCTCTATCTCATGCCTGTACAGAAGATTTGTTAATTTTTAAAAATGGAGCAAAGGACTGTACATTGATCCCTATTAAATTTCATTTTACTAGATTCAGCCCATCATTCTAGACTCTCAGGATCTTTTGGGATCCCGACTCCTTCCAATGTGTTAGTTCTTCTGCCCAGTTTTGTGCTGTTGTCAGTAAGCCTCTGTCTCTGCTTTCATCTAAATGATGGGTAAAAGTGTTGAACAGCATGGGGTCACGGACAAGTCATCCCTAGGACACACTCCTAGGGATGTCCCTCCACAGGGCAGGTTAGCCAATCTTTTGTTCCTCCTTTGCCATATGATCTATCTCTACTTCTACCTGTCAGCTTGGAGGGCTAATCTGCCCCTGATCTTGAGGAGACTCCACTTTGAGATAGCCACATCCCTGCCTGTCCCAGGGTGATGTGGGGGACAAGTGACTTCTGCTTTTCTGGCCTGATTTCCAGAAATGTTCTTGTTTTCCATCTGCTCTGTTTTCTACAGCAAGGGTTCTTTCTTTTTCTTTCTTTTTTTACTCATTTATTTATTCATTTGTTTTTTTGTTGATGAGGAAGTATCTTTTGCTGAAGCTGTGAAAGGGAGATTAGCTTGGGAGGAGAATGCCCTAGCTTACATTCTGAGTCTGTCTCTGTCCTAGCAAATGACAAGACAGATCACGAGATTCAAATTCCTTTACAGTCACAAAATCATCAATTTACCTAAAAGTCATCAAGTCCAATACCCTCATTTTACAAATGAGGAAGCTGAGGCACTGAGAAGTTGAATGGCTTGCCCATGGCCACACAGCTAGTATGTGTCTGATTTGAACTCCAATCCTAGTACCTAGCTGCCTCTATCCTGTGGACAGAAATGATTGCTGACCTTTGATCCTATCATAGTGCTCCAAAACCTACTCTAGCCAGTTCCTTGACACGTTTGAGGCCCACAACATGGCTGTGGATGCAGTGACCTGGAACCCGTACCATTCCAAAGTCTTCATGTCCTGCAGCTCTGACTGGACAGTGAAAATCTGGGACCATACCATCAAGTGAGGGAAAAGGAGTTCTGGGACCATATCATCAAGGGAGGGAGAAGGGAGGGAGCAAACACCTAGGAACCAGATATCAAATGAGCCTGGGGTGGGGGTGGGGGTGAGGGTAGAGGGGAGCAGCATCCCATTGACCACACCAGAAGAGGCATCCCATAGCCATTTTCTGACTCATCTTACCCTCTGCTCATCTTCCCCTTGTTCCAGGAAACCCATGTTCATCTATGACTTGAATTCTGCTGTGGGTGATATAGCTTGGGCCCCGTACTCCTCTACTGTCTTTGCTGCAGTCACCACTGATGGGAAGGTAAGAACCCCATCACCAGTCTCATCCCCCAAGTTCACATTTGCCAGCCCACGATCCAGGAACAACTCCCCAACCCATGGAGGTCAGGTGGCAGAGCCTTGAGTGTCAGTCCATTTGACTGAATGAATGAACTCAGCAACCTGTGTAGAGTAGACAAGGTTTGGTAGGGCACGAGTTTATTCTGGCCTCTACTAGACTTCTGAGATTACCTCCCGTTAATGTGGAATATATATCATATATATCATACATACCCAGTTATTTGCATGTGGTCTCCCCCGTTAGAAGGTAAGCTCCTTGGGGCAGGGACAGCTTTTGCCTTCTATTGAATCCCTAGCACTTAGTACTCTGCTAGTCACAAGGGACTGACTGACTGATTTCCTGGTGAGGGCCTTCCAAGCACAGGACTCAGCCTGAGCATTCTTATCACGTTAGCTCTAATTGGTAAAAGTCCATATCCGGACTTGAGAGTCTCCAGATTTCAGCTGAAAGTAGCCCCTATGGTCCCTAAGTTCTGGGTGTGAAGGAAGCTTAAGCATGTTTGGAGATCAGGCCTAGCCAAACTTGGGGGAGAGAATAGAAGGAGAGAAAGGGAAATATTCTAAAAGCACAGTGAGTTGAGCCGTGGTGACTATAATGAGGTTAGGGGTGTGTGTGTGTGTGTGTGTGTGTGTGTGTGTGTGTGTGTGTGTGTGTGTGTGTGTTGGAAGGAGGGAGATCAAGGCAGAGAGATGGCACTAGATGCATTTGAGCACACTCAGCTCCATCCTTGCCCTTCCTCCTCTTGGCTTCACACCTGCCCAGATCCTGCTGTGATGCTTGGGGCCTCCCTCCCTTGGCAGGGCAGGTCCCTGAGGAGTCTCTTAAGGTGGCATCTCATAGCTCACAGGATTTAGGGCTAGTGGGAACATCAAAGACCATCCATTCCAAAGCCTTCATTTTGCAGAAGAGGAGGCTGCAGCCCAGACCAGAGGGATTTACAAGGCCTAAGGCGCAGATCTAGGAATCCAACCATCCTGACTCTCAAGAGGCTGAGCATCAAGTAACTGGTGGTTGGCAACTCAGTCATTCCAGGCCTGAAGGGAGAGAGGGACTACCCCACAGCAACATTCTTAAGTCAAAATTTGTCTGTGGTGGGTTTCCCACTCCCCCCCTTAGGTACCCAGTGATCTCCTAGATAGCAAAATGTTTAAAAAGGTATCTCACATTGGACTGAACTCATTAACCCCACTCAACCCTCCACCAGAGACACGTGTCTGAAGACAGTGAGTCCTTAGCCCAAAGAAATTAAGATCTCCCATACCCATTAGAAGAATGTTTCTAAAGAAGAAAGACCTTCTTACAAAGGGAACCAGAACTGGAGAGGACCTGGGAGGTCATCTATTCCACCCCCCTCATTTTAAAGATGAGGAAACTGAGGCCCCAAGAAGTTGTGACTTGCCTAAAGTCTCACCAGGAGCAAACATCAGAGGCCAGCTTGAGACCGGATCCTCTAATTCCAGAGCGATGGCTCCTTCCACTGTACCAAATAAAGATGTCACAGGGTGTTTGCTTTTTTGTCTCATCTAAGTTCACAGATTCTTTGAAATCCATCCAGAGACCTCTTGGAGGTCCATAGACTTCAGGTTCATTATTACCCCTGCCCTAAGGGTTTTAGGTCCTTTTAGTGTTTGCCACATAGCAGTGGTAGCCTCTGATGGGAATACCTGTCCTTCCATTGGGGCTTTGCCCCTGAATTACTCTGGGTTAAAAAGAAAATTGGTTTAGAGGTCAGAAAAGCCAAATTCCAATCCTGGCTAAGGCACTGATTTTCTGTGTGATCATAAGCAAATCATTTTATCCAGGCTTCAATTGCCTTGTTTAGAAAAAGAGGGGTTTGGACCAGATGAAGGTCCCTGACAATGTTCTATGATACAAATCCTTGCTGTTCATGGCCCTTTACCCAAAGCACCCCTTTGTGTGGGTTGCACCGTTATTTACATACCACTTACTATTACCTCATGATTCTGATGGCTGAGCTCCTTCATTATCATTGTTGTTTTTATTGTCAAAAACCCAGCTCGCAATGCTTCCTCCTCCCAGGCCCATGTGTTCGACCTGGTCATCAACAAATATGAGGCTATCTGCAACCAGCCAGTAGTGTCCAAGAAGAAAAATAAGATTACCCACGTGCGCTTCAATGCCGTTCACCCTGTCATTATTGTTGGGGACGATCGTGGTCAGGTCACTTGCCTCAAGCTCTCACCCAATCTGCGCAAGATGCCCAAGGTAGGCTGCTTGACCTGACTGTAAACACTTCACTAGGAGAGAAGCCACCTGGGCCCCAAGAAATGCCAGGCATCTGGAGAACAGGTTGGGGTTTCTGGAGAAAATTCTGAGAAAACTGGGTTGGTCTGAACAGTCTCTGGATATTTACTTCACTTAGTCATAACCCATCCTAGGCAAATGGAACTAGACAGAGCTGAGGGGGAGTGAGGTAACCAGGGGCAGTAGTTCTCTGGGGAGAGAGGGTGAGGAGGCCCATTATATATTATATATATTGCAAATCTGAAAATCAGCCATTCCTAGGAATGGTTCATATATTGATAGCATTTTCTTTTTCTCTACCTCTTTCTCTCTCCTTCCTTCCTTCCTTCCTTCCTTCCTTCCTTCCTTCCTTCCTTCCTTCCTTCCTTCCTTCCTTCCTTCCTTCCTTCCTTCCTTCCCTTCTTTCTGAGGCCCACTGTTCAAAAACAGAATTTTGTAGGTGGGGGACTCAGAACCCAGTGGAGTTGGGATACTCATCTAGGGGCAGCTATATTTGGGAGGTGGGGTGCTTATATGGGTTGAGGGTGGAAGAAAATTCAGTTCGATCTGCAAAAGGAGTTGGGAGAAAGCTTAAAAAGGTAGAGGGAAACATACCCTGGTGGCCAACAGGCTCTGTGAGTTCATTCTATTTGTAAGCTAAGGAGAGAGTTTGCTCAGTCTAGGGGCCAGAGGACGAACTAAAGGGAACTAAAGGAAAAACATTGCGCTGTGTTTGGGAGCCAGGGGAAGTTTGGAGGGGCTGTCAGGAAAACACCCACAGTTAGCACAATTTGGGAGGCAGGGAAAGGATTGTAGGAATTAAGGAAGTCCATGAGGACCAAGAGGTGCATGGCCAGATTTGGCTCCACTATGGGGAGGAAGCACAGGAGACTGGTAGTGGGAAGGACTGCTTTTTTGTGACGCTGTACTTGGACTCACTGGCCCCTCAGGTCACACAGGCTCACCCATGGAGACCTGTAGCTTCTTATCACTTTGCCATGGGCTCTTTGAGAAGCAGGATCACCCAGCGGCTCTGTAATCAGGGTGATGAAGAGCACTGAGCTGTACTTGGCTGAATCAGGAGAAAGTAGAAGTTTTGAGAAGACAATGGTGAACCTGGTTTGTGACATGTTGGTTTTGGACTATTGATAGAACATCCAGTAGGAGATGTCCAATAGAGATTCTGATTTGTGATTGGAAGCTGAAGGAAATTTGGGTGTCTCCACATAAAGACAGATGAAGGGATAAGATTTTCAGGGAAGAAAAGCTTGATCCATTATCTTTTGCTGGCCTGTAGGTATGATTTGGGTAGCTGAGGCCAGAGACAAAGGGGGATAGGGGTTTTCCTCAACAGCAGGATGCTGCATAAGGAGATATAAATTAAATCAGCCATGAGAACAATGACTTTCCCTCACTGACACTCACCACATGCCTCCTCTCATCTACTGAGTCCTCTCCCTCTATCAGATCACTATAGCTGTGATAAGGTTAGGACTCACCCAGAGTCCGGAGTCTACTCCAGCAATAGTTCATAGGGCAGAGCCCAGCCCAGAATCCAGAGTCCATCCCAGGCCAGGCAAACTGAGCCCAAAGGGTTACATTCTTTCCATGATGAGCTCCCAGGGGAGCTTAGGCTAAGCTAGGCTGGGTGGGCCTGGTTGAGCTGCAGGTAAGAGAAAGGATTGGCTGATTCGTTGCTCCCACAAAGCAATGTCCAGAGCTAATAAGACCTCAGCTGATACCAAGGTCTTTCTCTTCCAATTCAGTTTCGTAGGCAATTCCAAAGTCATGAGATTATAAATAGAGATCCTATATGTGTACTGCCCAAAATATAACAGCCTGGCTAAGCTACTATGCAACTAGGCTTCCTGAGGTCCAAGGGATCCAGAATCACAGAGCGATATCGCTGAAAGAACTGTAGAGATTATTTGGTAAAAATCACCTGGCCGAGGTTACATAGCCAGTTCATGGCACGGCCTGGACTCCAACCCAGGTCTTTAGACTCCAAATCCTATGGTCTGTCTGCTACCACACCCTACCAGGACATGTAAACATTCAGGACCCTGAGGACAGATTATCATTTGAATTGACTTCCTCAGAGCAGGAACAGTAAGGCCAGGGTCATGACGGGGGCCCGAAGAGGGACTGGGTAGAAGTGGATTGCTCCTATCTCATCAGGAACAGATATTAATGTTAGTATTAACATTTGTATTAATAAGCAGAAACAGTATGGTCTCCTACCATGCTCGCTTCCTCAGTCTCCCCCCCCTCACCCCCACCCCCCAGTGCTCCAGCTGCCTGAGTTTTTATTAACACGGGGTGCATGTCTCCATGGATGGCTGTTCCTGCCAATTTAGCAGTAATGGTCAGAGTAGAGACAATGGGCCCAAGATGGAGAATCAGAGCCTGGCCTGTAATTACTGCTAATGCCATCGCTGGGCTGGCTATAAATACCACAGAATAAAAGAGGCATGGAGGAGAGGGGTTTTAATTGGCTAAACGTGCCATGGTAAGCAGGAGCTGTGTATACAGCCCAGCTTTGAGCTCTGGGCCTTGTTTCAGGAGTTAGTTGTACTTGGAGATGAATCTTGTAGCTGATAAAATATGTTCTTAATTAATTTGCACTGAGTTTTAGGAGGCTGTGAAAATGTGTCTGCCTGAGAAATCCTGCTTAATGAGGGCACGTTCCTGGTGGCTGGGCTAACTCTCCTGGGGATGCAGAGAGGAAAGCATTTGGTCTTGCTAAAGAAGGGGAGCCCTAGCCAAAGGGCATAGCCATCAGCTGGACCAGAGGCCTCCGGTAGCCCAGTCTGGCATAATGGCTTCCCATAAAGTGAACAGAGAACAGTTATCACCTCAGAGGCTTGAAAGGATCTGGCTGAGCCAGGAGGGGATTACAAAATGGCAGGTCCAGAGGAGCGGCATGGCTTCATGCAAAATGGACCTGCAAATATACCCAAAGGAAAGAAATGATGGGATGTTGATTGGTGGGTCCCAGAGGTCCATAGCAGAAGCACTGGCCTATATTACCAGAATCAAGAAAGCAAGGCAGTTGGGCTGTGAAAGCAGGAAGGCAGCAGCTGCTATGGTAGCCGCAACAATGGCATCAGCCTTTCTTTCTGAGATTGCCTGTAGGCAGCTTACATAAGGAAAGATAGCCCGGGCCTCTCAGTGATGTTTCTAAACTGGGGCTCATAGTTCAGTTTTATAGGAAATTATGTTGGAAGGAAGGAGAGCAAGAAAGCCCCACACAAGAGGATATTATGGCACTGGGGAATCTAGTTCCCTCTTTTCCCAAGTATTACACGCATCTCTGAGAAAGCATCATGTATGAGGCTGTGCTAAAAGCTGCCTGAAGTCCTTGGCACCATCCTACATCAAAAAGCTGGGCAATAATGACTGTTCCATTGACAATCACTTGACTGAGCTCTCAGGCCTGCCTTTGTCAGAGATCATGGGACCCTTGTGGTCAGTGGTGTTCTTTAGGGGTCACCCTGATCCCTAAAGAGCTCAGGAAATGAAAGTTGGCTTTATGAAATGCAATTGGTCTAACTCCTAGAATATGCTTTGCCATATCAGAAACTGTCCTTCTCTCCCTGAAAGGGTTACCTTCTGAACAGGTAAGAAGGTAACCTCTGACCTAGGCCATAAATTTTGCTGACCATGACAAGTTTCTGGAGAGTCAACCCCTTCTCAGAAAGGACCCTTGTCTTTGGCCTATGGATGTTCCATCTCCCAGCCTTTGCTGAATTTTATCCCTTGTTCAAGATGCCAGCTTCCTTTTTATCATTTAGAACTGACTTGGTTCTCTGGCTTGAGTCCTGTGAATTCCAATCATTGACTACATATGCCTCCCCCTTCTTCCACCATTGCCTCTGTAACTTAGCACCTGATCCTGGCACCCACGCTTTTTTTCCCTCTTTTTATTCTTGACACCACACACTCCAGGCCAAAAAGTGTGTTTTTGGAAAGAAGGAAAAAGAATCGCATACATAAATATCAAAAATAAGATTTCAGGCAGTTGAGACTATATTTGAAAATAGGGTGGAGGGGGAAGAGAAGCTTTTTTCAGAACAGATTGGGCAGTACCCAGACTTAGAAAACTTTTCTGTAGTTAAAGTTCCCTGGGCCTTGCTTGGCCCCCATGATTCTCTTTGACTGGAGTTTATAATCTTGGGCTCAGAACCACTCCCACCAGATTTGGGTACCTTGGAGCAGACTGGCTCAGTGGTTTACAATCCCAGACTCACTTGCAGACAACCAGGATGTTTCATGATTATGGGTGGGATTTTGATGTCTCACCTCCATGCTTCCTTAATCATTAGCTAATTCCCTGCCCATGCCCCAACAGAAATAGAAAACAATTCAAAAGATATTATTAGAGTTGTTCCCACTACCTAGAAAAAAGAATAATTTAGCCCAACACTAAGTTTATCCCCAAAGTTCATTGGATAACCCTTTTTTCTTCCCACCCAAAAGCAGGGGGCATGGCTGGTTTAATATCTAGGCAGGCCTGCTGTGGGCAAATCTAACCATTAAGCTACTGTGAGGTGATTAAGAAGAATTCACATTTCCTTTTTAAAAATTTTTATAGATAACTTTTATTTTTATATCACTTTCATTTCCAAATATATCTCTTTCCTCCCCTACCCACTGAGCCATCCCCTGTAACAAAGAATAAAAAAGAAAGAGGGGGAAAAATGCAGTTCAGCAAACCAAGCAATATATCAACAGTATCTAAGATTATATGAAAATTTCCACACCCATAACCTTCCACTTCTGTAAAGGAAGGAAAATATGTTTTCTCAACAGTTCTTCAGGGCTAAGCTTTGTTTATTATAATTAACAAAGCATTCAGATTCATTTTTGTTCTTTCATTTATATCATTATTGTGAATACTGTTTTCTTAGATCACATCTCACCAGTTCATTACTCCTCCCTGCTTTTCTGAATTTTTCATATCCTTTATCACAGCATACTATTCCATTGTATTCATGTACCACAATCTGTAATCCTTCTCCAATCAATGAGCACCTACTTTTTTTCCCATTGCTTACTACCAAAAAAAATTGTTCTTCATTCTAAAGCACTGGAAGGTTCATAAAGCATTTCCCCCACAACAAACCAGTGAGATGAGCAGTACTGGAATGATGGACCCCATTTTACAGTGAGGAAACAGAGGCTAAAGTGAGTCCACTTGTCCAAGGTCAGACATCAAAGTTACGTGTGATCCTTTGTCTTCCATTTCCAAGCCCAGCATGTCCGCCACACCCCACATTGTGTCTATACACAGCTGAGATCTCTGCAAATAGAGTAAACTAAGGGTATAATATGAAAAAGAGGAGAAGGTTCCATTGCATCAGTACACTAGACCTGAAGAGGAGGACAGAACTGAAGCCAGGGGTTTTCATAAACTCTAAGCCCTGGAAAAGACCTTCGGGATTTTTTAACCCAACCGCCTCCCCTCATCTTAAAGTGGAGCCCAGAAAACTTAAGTGACTTGGTTCACAGTCATATTAGTAGTAAATGTCTGGATCAGGATTCAGATCCACATCCTCTGATTCCAAGTCCAGTGTTCAGGGAAAATGTTGAGTTCTCTAGGCCAGTGAAAGTCAGCAGCCTGGGATATCAAAACCTTGCCCAAAGACACTTTATATCATTATTGTGTATATTGGACAAAATTCCATCCAGAAACATTCTTTTCCCAGCTCCATAACCCAAGCCCAGACCATGCTGCCCAGGGGCATATGTCTAGATACTGGAGGGCCATTTTCTGAAGGACTCTTCTCTAAGAAGACCTCCATGTCTCCTGATTGCACTGGGCATCAGGGAGAAAGCAGCGAGACTACATACTCCAAAAGTTGCTGCTGATATCCATTCATTCAACTCATCAAATATTTACTGAGCATGTGCTATGTTCAAGACCCCAAATTTGATCTCTAGCATAGGCTGAGGAAAAGCAGGAACAAAAATGGGAGGGGTCATCCCTGAGAGTCCTCTTATTTGTGGGTAGTGAATATTCCTCCAGCCATCTTCTCTCTTTGGTCATTCACATTGGTTTCTGGGAATGAAAGCAGAAGAAGGCAGGTTATGTCTGATTATAGACAGAGAGGAATCAGAGATTTTATCCCAGGCCAATCCTGACGTGGATCCAGCTTGACTCCTTTTCTGTCTCTCGTAGAGACAGGAGCCTTTAGGCAGGGCGTTGGATATTTGAATGTCTGAGTAGGTGGCAAGCTAGGAAGCTGAGTGTCTGGGAGCTAGGTGTCTGAATATATAAATGCTTCCTTTATCACATATTCATTTAAAACAGTAGTCATTGGTCGTCTTCCTTATCACCACTGGGATGGGGGAAGGAACAGGATCTCAGATGGGCTGGGAGATGGACCTTCCTTCCCTAAAAAAAAGTCAGTAGGAACAAAGATCCCATTTTCCATCCTGGGTCAAAGACCAGGACAGAAAAGAACTGGTCAGCATTAGGTTTAAAAGGAATATGAAGGAGAAAGTACCATGCAGGGCCTAGGTGGAAAGGAGGAGAGCTAAGGAAACATGACCTTATCTCTACAACCCCAGTAAGGGAGAAAGGGGAGTAAGAATTCTGTGTTCTCTGTATCTTCAGAGACATGATTTGGTGATGGAAGCAGAAGGAGCTACCCAGAAAGCTGCCTGATGGGGAGGAGGGAACTCAATTAAAACTACCCACCTAAGATGCCATGGCCTTGGTTACGGTACCAGCCATTCTCCCCCATCTCATTGAAGGGTCAGGGCCTGGCCAGGAATTGGAGATAGCCTTCAAGCTCTGAGAAGAACCTCCTGGCGAAGGCTGTGGCACTGTGCTGATATGATGCATTCTGGGTAAACAGGGCAAAAGTAGCAGGCAAAAGTCAATGGTGCTGTCTATCCTTAGCAGGACTGGCCAGTAGGCAGGGCCAGTTGCACCTGGGGATGCAGATCGGTAACTAGCAGGTTTCCCCCCTTGGACAAGTGGTGGCAGAAGGAGGGGTATGGGGTCATCTCAGGAAATGACTCTGGGCCTGCTGGGGTGAGTTGGGGGCTGGAGATTGGAGTGGAACATGCAAGAAAGGAAGGGCATTTTGGCTGGGGATGGTGTTTTCAGCCTCCCCTAAATTTCCGGTACTGACACAGAGTCCTTGCTTCCCTGCCTGGTTTCAGTTCCTCCCAGAGGGCGGTACTTGGGTTCACAGTCCTCTGCCTGGGTGTGGGCTCAGATTCTACCTTGATGTTCTAGTTTCTAAGATCTGGGTTTGCTGCCTCCGTTTGTACCAGCACCTCCACCCTTGATGAGTGATTAGGGGCAGTAAAGCCCATTCTCTCTTTTTCTGACACGCCAGAAAACTATTCTCCATGGCTTCCACTCCCCACTCCACCAAATGAGCTAATATTTATAAATCTGTGCTTGGCACAGCCCCTGGCATGTCACAGTAGGTGCTTAGTAAAGGCTTGTATCTTTCCTTCCTTCCTTCCTTTCCTTCCTTCCTTCCTACTCTTGTTTCTTTCCTTTTCCCAGGTCAACAACCCAAGTTGCCACAGAGACCACTTACTGAACTTTAAAAAGGCACTTGACTTAAAAAAAAAAAAGAGTATTTACTAGAGACAAGCCCTGCTCCCCCCGCAAATACCCCAAAGGTACAAAAAGGAAGTTTCCATAGAAGACAGGTTTCAGGTTTCTCTGAGCCTTACCTAATGAAATCTGACCAGGGATATTCTGGCTGACCCAGATGCTTGGCCCTGAATATGTTTGGCTCCTGCCATCCCAGAGTTTGATGCCAGGCCCTGAATGGCAAAGGGGCACGGCTTAGATTTCAGCTAGACCTAGAGGAGCAGTCATTTGAGGATCAGAATGGAGAGGACCAGAAAGTACCAAGAGTCAAAAGGGCAGAGAGTTGATCTGGACTAAGGGAGGGAGGAATCCAGAACTGCTGAAGGTCCAGGCAGGGTCCGGCGTTTAGGAAGTCAGGCATTGGCCTAAATGATCTCCAGGTCCTCCTTCAACTCCGAAATCCACCACAAACCCAAGCTAGAAGGCTGAGGAACCTTCTCAGAGACTCAAGCCAGAGAGTCTGGGGAAAGGAAGGTCAGAATCTGGAAAGGAGATCTATGGGTAACAGGCACAGAGAATCAGTGGTAAGAACAGGGCTCTATTCTGAGCTCAAAACCTCCCAAACCAAGGGCCCACCATATAGGCTTCTTGCCCAAAGCCAGAGCTTGTTGCAATGTAAACAAGTTTGGACAGAGGTGCTTTGGCTGGCCCATCTCCTTGGCATAGAGTAGATCTGGCTCATTTCAAAGGTTAAGACAAGTGGAAATGCCTGACTGGCATGGGGAGAATGAGGCGGCAGGGAGCCAGGATGCTCCTGATACTAATGCCTGCTTTAGTCTATCTTTAGGCTAGGCCAACTCACCCAACCTTCAGCTAGGCACTAGTGCCTCAATGGATATAGACACTGCCCTTTGCTCTCACACCCAGCCTCTGCCTCCCTGACATCCTCGATATCAGATTGACAAGCAGCAGCTTGTCTCGTCCTCACCCCTCCTCTTAGCTTTTGGCCCTGACAACATGGCATCCTCTCCTTCCATTTACCAGCCCAAGACTGACCTCCTTTCAGGTCCTAAAATAGCAAGTTCTTCTTGACCTTCCTGTTTGGGCTCCTTTTTCTGGCCACTGGCTTCTTCTGACTCTCAGCTCATTGGCAAATATAGGGGTAAATATCCTGGGTCCCCCTTTCTGGGTCAGGTTCCCTGTCACCTGCACCTTGTCTCTTTCCCAACTTTTTGCACATTTCCTAGGATGGATAGGATAGGCTGGGTAGGATCTTTGAAATCATCTAGTCCAGTCTCTTCATTTTGGGGAAGATCCATGCTGTGCTAGATCTGGAGTCAGAAGAGATTTGGTTTCAAACCCTGGCTCTGGCTCTTATCAGCTATGGGATCCAGAACCAAGCCACTTTCATGAATTTGTGTACATTTTAGAAATTGGAACTAGCCTCAAGTGGCAGAACCTGCATTCGAATAAAGGTTCTCTCACACCAAGTCAGGGACAGCTAGGTGGTGCAAAAGAAAGAGCACTGGCCCTAGAGTCAAGAAGACTCATCTTCCTGAGTTCAAATCCAGCCTCAGACACTTACTAGCTGCGTGGCCCTGGGCAAGTCACTTAATCTGGTTTGTCTCAGTTTCTTCCCCTATACAATGAAGGAGGAAATGAAGAACCACTCCAGCATCTCTGTCCAGAAAACCCCAAATGGACTCATAAGGAGTCGGACACAGCTGAAACAACTGAACAACCACAAAAGACACCAAGTCGATGCTGTGACCTCCGCATCATACTTCTCATCGACAGGTGCAATACCCACCTTTTGTGGTTCTTACCAAAGCAATTCCAGTTTTGAGAAAACTGTGCTGTTAATGAGGCCTTGTAAAAGTAATACCCTGTATCAGACCATGTATTTCCATTGCTGATTCAAAAAATATAGTGTAAGTACATATCAACTCAGAATCAGCACTCTGCAACAGGATTTCCCAGACCATACGTTAAAATACAGGGAGAAACTGAGGCCTGCAGTTAGTTACATGTACTTTTATCCGCAGGGACCCATCTCTTCCTGCCCACTACCCAGTTCCATTTGGCTCTGGGTCACATTCAGCTAAAGGCAAGTTAACAATCTCTGCCCCTCACTGGTCTCCCATGGACTGACTATACCTCCCCATATTACCAGGCCCAGATGGTAAGGGACTAATGCCAGGACAGACATGGCTACAGGAAGGATCGATGCCAGGGTAGGGGGAGGTTTATGTCAGGGCGGAGGTGGCTGTCAGTACAGGCTGTGCCAGGAGGTGGGGCAGAGGGCCCAGCCACCCCAGGTGGCATCTGGGGAAAGGAAGTAACAGCAGTAGGGCTGAAGAGGTGCCAGTTACCCCCAGCACGGGGCAAGGAACTAAGCCAGTGGCATGCAGGGCCAGAGTATGTGCCAGGGCAATCAACGGGTACAGGTGGCACATAGATGTGGGGGTGGCTGAGCCAGGCCAACATTCCCATGGACTCTGAGTGGGGCTTGACAGGTTTGGACACAGATAACAAGGTCTCTGCTTTATAAGGACAGACAGACAAATGAATAGACACAGAATGATTCCCTAGGTGGGAAAAGAAACAGCTGGTCATGCAGACTCAAAGCTGGTCAAAGCTGGCATGCAGGCGAAGAGAGCTCCAAAGTACAACACATTGGAGCTGCTGAAAGCCACTTCTAGGAGGCCCTCTCTGCCTCCTTCATTCCCCTCCCCAGCCTGTTCCTACCTTGTTCCTTTCCTCCATGATGGTTCAGAGACCTGAGGTGACTGAGACCCCCCTACCCCAGGGCATATAGTTAGATTAGGGCTAAAACGAACTTTGAAAATGATCTAATCGAAACACTTCATTTATAGATGTGAACGAGCAGGACACCAGAGACATTAGGTATTTACCCTAGCTCCCACTTGGGTGGCAGACTCAGGATTCATACTCAAGTTCCTTAACTCCAAATCTAGCATATTTTTCACTGTACCATGTTGCTTTACAAGGCAGAAAGGGAAGAAAAGGGAAGTGGGTCTTCAGTTGCCAGGCAGGGGAGGTGGGAAGGCAGCTTGAGCCATAACAGCCAGGTATGCCTCCTATCCTTTCACTGTGTCTGGAGTGTCACTGAGGTCAGAGTGAGGCCAAGGGAACTAGGCCCCCACTGTGGATTCACCACAATGGGTTCTCTGATCTCTCCTGTTCTGTAATTGTCTTATAAGTCCAAATCAGGTCTCCTCCAAAAGAGAGTAAGCTCCTTGAGGCCAGAAAGCACATCTGTTTGTTTTTCCTTTCCCACAGCCATGAAGGGAAGAAACACAGTAACTATGCCAATCTCCCTTTTCTCTCTAAATACATATATTTACACTGAGGTTCAGAGCCCTAATGGTGGGGCCTGTTTTCTTCTTCTCAGCAAATACTGTGCTCCATTCATTTGAGACAGGCCCTCTGTCCAGATCCACAAATTTTCAGAATTGGAAGAGACTTGAGGGTGCATCTTCTCCAGTGTGCAGTTGAATGAAAATCACCTCTCCCTCCCCACCCTAACATATCCCACAAACACAAGCCAACTTCTGCTGAATCACCTCGAGTGATGTGGAAGCTTCTTACCCCCAGGGTGACCCATTCTATTTGGGGGCAGCTCAAATCGCTAGGAAACTTTTCCTTGTCTGATAGCCTAATCTATTTCTTTGCCTCTCTAGCCACTACTCCATGATCTATCCTTCAGTGTCACACAGAACCAGTGTACTTCCTCTCAAACAGTCCTTTAAATAATTAAATACCTGTCTTCCCTAAATCTTCTCTCCAGGCTGAACATTCCCAGTTCCTTCAATCAGTCTGCACATGGCAGCATCTCAAGGGCCTTCACTCTCCTGGTTACCTACCCCTGAGTACTCTGTGGTTTATCAGTGTCCTTCCTAAAATATGGCATCCAGAGCTGGATCTAAGACTCCCCAAGTGGTGTGATCAGGGGGCTGTTACCTCCCTAGTCCTGGCTTCTGCCTTTTAATCCCTGATTGTACCCTGAACTTTCTTATCTCGACAACTGTCCCCATCCCTTTCCTTATGCCTTGGATGCCCTCCTTCCTGCTCTGAATTCTTGAAATCTTAATGCAAATACTACCTCCTCCAGGAAGGTTTTCTGCATCTTTTCCAGGAGACACCAGTTTTCTACCTCATCCCTCACAAAGTACTTTATCCTATAGTTCTCTAATGCCTTTACTATGCAATATTGTGAATTATAATTATCTTTGTTGGTGTCACCTCTTCCTCAGCTGTAGATTTCAGGGGTCTGGTTCTAAATCTGTGAACCAGATCTAAATTCTATAGATTCTAGAGTGTGAATTCCACAAGACAAAGAATTGGGGTCTTATCTAAACTTTGGAGTTCACCCAAAATGTTCTGCACACAGGAGATGCTTGATAAACATTTGCTGAATGAATGATTGAACGACGGACTCTTTGCCAGGTGGTTGGCATTCTGTAGCATAAGAGGAAGTGAATATTGTATTCTGGGGCATAAAGGAAATCAGGTGGCCCTGGTCCTGGAGACCTGATTTCCAGTTGAAACTCTGATACTTACTAACTGTACTTCATTGCCCTCTCTGGACATCAATTTCACATCAGCAAATTAAGTTTAATAATTAATAATCATGTTTAATAATGCTTATGTTACCTGTCTCACAAGTCTGTGAGGAAAGTGCTTTGTTAAAAAAAACAAAAACCACTATGTAAATATAAAATGTTAGCAGTAATAATAGAGGAATCTAGAGGCAGGTGCATAGGTTTACAAGGGTCCAACTCCATGACCTTCACAGCCAGCTCAGTTCTTAGCACCTCTTGGGTTCCTTTATCAAAATCAACATGACCACCTGTGAATCTGTGGGAAGGTAGCCCTCCTAAAAAGAAACTGCATTTACTGTGTGAGGGAGCAATATGGTATGAGGAATATTTATGAGTTACCAAGGATCTAGAATTTGGGGGCTCTTTAACTGTAGTTTAAAAAGAAAGAGGCTGGATGCTGCGGGTTCTATAAATCCTATCACAGGAAGAACAGCTGAAGGAACTAAGGATGTTAGTATGGAAAAGAGATGTGACATCCATCTTCAGACACAGGAAAGTCATGAAAAGAATGTTGAATTTGTAGTCAGGATAACTGGGTTCAAATCCTGGCTCTGCTCCCCACTGTGTGACCTCTGGGCCAGAGTTTCCTCACCTACAAGAAAGGGCATTTGATCGGATGATCTCTAAGATCTCATGGGACTGAAATCCCATGACAGCAAAGTCAAGAAAAAAGAATTAGACTCATGCTATGTGTGTGCAAGAAAGTAGGACTTGGACCAGTGAACACGGTAACAGGATAAGGTATTTATGAACTGGAAGCAAGATAGGAAACTTGTGCAGCCAGCATGCAGGGGCCTTTGAGCTTTCCCTGTGACAATCTGACTTGATTTGCCTAAGGCTTAGCCTAACCTTGGATAATCTCTGAGGGTCCCTTGCACTCCTGCAAATCCATAGTTATGATCCTTCATCATATCACAAGATTTAGAGTCAAATGAACATCACTAGAGGACAACCAGAATGCTGAAGGGTCTCAGAATAATCTCGTATAAGGATTGGTCAGAAAAACTGGGTATATTTCACTTGGAGAAAACTAGGAGGGATATAAAACCTGTCTTCAGGATTTGAAGGGAGGAATGAAAGCATTAGATTTGTTGTATTTGGCCCCAGCAGCAGAACTAGTAACAATGGACAGAAGTTGCAAAGAGGGAGATTCAGGTTTGACAGAAGGAAAAAAACCTCCTAATAATTAGAGCTATTGTTCCAAGGTACTGTAGAATGGGTTGCCCTGACAGACGATGAGTGACCGCTTGTGGCTGACAACTTGGGTTATGGTAGAGATTTTTTTTTAGGTATGAACTAGACTACACAGGCACGGAGGGCCCTTCCAACTTAAAAATTTGGTTATTTTGTGATTTAGAGCTTGCAGAACCTCAGGGATCACTTGGTCCAACTTTGTTATTATACCAAGGGCAACCACAAAGATGGTGGTCATCTAGAGCAACCCCCCTCATTTTACAGGTGAGGAAGCTGAGGCCCAGTGAGGTTAAGAGACTTAATTAAGGTTACACGCGGAGTAAGAAGCAGAGTTAGTACTTGAACTCAGATCCTCTGTGCCTAGGTCCAACCTACCTAAATTGGACTTGATTCCAAATCCAGTGTTCTTTCTGCTGAAGCTTAATCATGCTGAATACTTAATCATAGTGAAGCTTGATACTGTGCCAGAAGCAATAGTATTTCTTGGGATTAAAAATGTACGCATTAAAAAGAAGGTTAAAAATCATTTTTCATTGCTCACCGCTTTACCCTTCCATGCCTGATGCCTCCTGAGGTTTCTTTTAAAAAAGCTCTCCACGGAAGCTGAACGTATGTTTTCTTCCCTGAAAATATTCCTCTGTATCTAGTAAAAGCACACAGGAGTCTTCTAGCAACCAGATGTCAGTAAATGTTTGTTGTTGTCTTATATTAGAGCTGGCGGCGGTGGTGATAACTATTTGGAGGGGCAAGGAAGCTTTCTCCCGCAGAAACATATCAAATAATCAATAAGCATTTATTAAATACTTACTATTACCTGAAGAGCTTATCCTAGCACAAATAGGGTAAGCAAAGCAAACAGATGAGGAAAAGGGTGCTCCAGAAGCAGAGGTTCAAATACTACTATCTTTGTGACTCTGGACCAGCTACTTCACCGCTACTGCAGTAGGTGACCATTGAGAGATCCCTTTTCAACTCTAAGTCTGTGATCAACTATGATCTCTGACAAGTGTCCAACAGTCAAGACATATAGGGAACTGACTCATGTATATGACTAAAAGCCCAGCAGATGAGTGTCAAAGGCTATGAACATACCATTCTCAAAAAGATTAATTCCAACTGTTAACAAATAACCATAGGAGAGAACATGAAATGAAAAATTCAAACAAGTATGAGGTCTCACCTCATATCCCGCAAATTGTCAAACATGATTAAAGATGGAAATGTTGGAAGGGTTAGAGAAAAGACAGCCCCACTCATACAGTTTTGGTGGAGCTGTGAGTTGGTCTGACGAATCTGGAGAGCAATTTGGAATTTTGCTAAGAAAATGACCAAAATCTCCATACCCTTTGACCCCAAGATCTCACTACTGGGCACTTATCCCAAGAAGGTCAATGATTTAAATTTAAAAAAAAGAAAGTTCCCATATGTAACAAAATATTTATAAGAGCATATATTGTAAAAGCAAAGAACTGGAAACAAATGCGATACTCATCAGTTGGGAAGCAGTTAAAAAAGGTGTGGTGCATAAAGATAATGGAATATTATAAGAAACAATGACTAAGAAGCATAGGAAGACTTACATGAACTGATGAAAAGTAATTAGAAACAGGAAAACAATACACATAATGACTTCAACAGTGTAAATGAAAACAGCAGCAGAACAAAGGAAACCGAATACTGTGAAATCATGACTGATCTTGGCCCTCAGAAAAGGGCTATGAGAATGTACCTCCCTTTATTCTTTGTAAGTGGGGGGAACTGCAGGTAGGGAACACTACAGTTAACGTTGAACTTGGCTGATGTATTGATTAGTTTTGCCTAGCTGGTTTCCCCCTCCTCCCACCCTTTTATTCATTGTAATAAGGGAGAGCTCTCCAGGGGCATATTGGGAAAAATATAGGTGATAGAAAAACAAATGTCAATATTTTTAAGTAAAGCAATCCAGCGTTCCTCCCCTATACCCTCGCCTACCTCCTCGATTTATTCTGAGCTACAACTGGAGTTGCCAAGAACTGCCAAGTCAAGTCAGCCTGTTAAGTTCCTCTATTTGACACTTTGTTGACAGTTATCAAAGTACTTTGTCCTCCACTAGAAAACCAGAAACACAATTATCAGGTGTCCCAGGCCTTTTCAAAGGAACTCCCAAATATAATCTCTTAAAGAACTGCCATGAGAGCAGCCACAGAGCAGTAGGTCTAACAACGAATATGCCTCATATGTGGCACACCCCTAGAAATTTCTAAACTAAAGGAGGGGAGAGAATAAGCATTTACTCTTAATTTACATTTAATACGTACTTACTAAATGCCAGGCACTATGCTAAGCATTTTTAAAATATTATCTGACTTGATCTTCACAGCAGTCTTTCCAGTGCTCTCTTTATTTTACACTTGAGGAAACTGAGGCAAACAGAGGTTAAATGACTTGCCCAGAGCCACACAGCTAATAAGTGTCTGGGTTTGAACTCAGGTCTTCCTAACTGCAGGCCCACTGCTCTATCCACTGTTGCTAGGTGGTGCAGTGGATAGAGTGATAGGCTAAGAGTCAAGAAGGTCTAAATTCAAATCCAGCCTCAGACATTTACTAGTGGGCAAGTCACTTAGCCTCTACTTGCCTAGGAGGCAGCTAGCTAGGTGGTACAGTGGACAGAGTGCTAGACCTAGAGACAGTAAGACATGAGTTCAAATCCAGCCTTAGACACTCACTATGTGACACTGGACAAGTCATTTAACCTCTGATTGCCTTAGTGCACTAGACAAGGAAATGGCAAACCACTCCAGTATCTTTGCCAAAAAAACCCCACGAACAGTATGGTCCATGGGGTCACAAAGAGTCAGACACAACTTATACAGCTTCTTCCAAGGAGTGGAACTTCATATTGAATCACAAAAATCACATTACCTTAGAGTTAGGAGAAGACCTTAGTATGTAACCCAATCTCTCCCCCCCCACACACACACACACAAGAATCCCTTCCCTGAGAACCAGTGGAGTAGGGAGAAAGGTGCACTGGAATGCAAAGACATCTGCAGAATGAACGGTGGGCTTAGAATGATCTATCTCTAAGGTCTCTTGCAATTCTGAGGTTCTGTGATGCTGAGCCCTCGTCCCAGCTCCACTCCTCACTTGGGTAACTCACTTAACTTCCCGAACCACAGTAAAAGAGGGATAATAAAATTTTCATTCTCCAAGCCAATGGCTCCACTGACTTCACAAGCTTTTTTGTAAGACTCAAATGAACCAGTGTTCCTAAAAGGCTTTGTATTTATAAAGGCTATGTAAGTGTAAGCTATCATACAAATAAATATTTCAGGACTGTCTTTTTTCCACAAAAAGGAAAATGTGTACAGTTTTCCAGATAAAAACAAAAAGATACATGATTTTCTTAGGAAATTATTGGTCCAAAATCCTTGACAGACAGTCATCAGACTCTTACTTAAAATCACCAGTGATGGGCTGGTTCCTCATGAATGTCACTTTCCACTGGAAATGGCTATAATTATTAACTGGTTCTTCCTTACCCCGAGCCCAAATCTGCCTCCCTGTGACTTCCATGTGCTAATTCTAGTTTTGCCCTTTTCTATGACAGCCCTTTCAAGTATGTGAAGCTCTCACATTCTCTACATCTTATATTCTACAGACTAAATATCCCATGCTACTTCATAAGTATGTGGAGCAGAGAAAGGTAGGCACTCTCTTGACCTCCACCCTGAAGTTAGGATGAGAACATTTTCTTACACTAGATAAGGCAAGGCTTTAACCCAAGAGCCTCAACCTCTAAGAGTAGAATTAAAGACCAGTAGCCTCAGACACTTACTAGTTTTGCCACCCTGGACAAGTCACTTAACTCTATTTGCCTCAGTTTCCTCATCTGTAACATGAGCTGAAGAAGGAAACAGCAAACCACTGCAGTCTTTGCCAAGAAAATTCCAAATGGAGTCACAAGGAGTTGGACGTGATTGAGCTACACTGAGCTGAACCATTATCACACCCGGTGTTCTTCATATTTCAGGGCCTTTTCCATACATTTCCTAGGATGACCCTCTATTTCTAGACAGGTGTATCTCCATATCCCTAGTACCTACCATAATATCTTACACTTAAAAAATGCTTGTTGATACTATTGTAAAAGGGAATCATTAAGTGATCCCATTGGGCCCTCAATCCCTAGTCGAGCATATCTATAGTTCTCTATAAGGAAGGATCTAAGAAGCCAATCTTTCCCAACCCTCTCCTCCCAACACTGCCTAGTTTTCCTCTTCAAGGACCCCCGCCCTTGTGCCCCAGCTACAGAGGGGAAGGTGTATCAGCCCAAGGTCAAGTTGATAATAAGTCTCAGAGCTAAGACTGCCTCCAAGCCCAGTGTTTTTTTCATCATACCATTCATTCTGATCTCTCTGCCTCCATAGCATGGAAGGTTAGCCTAGCTCCACTACCCCATAGCCCCTGCCCCACCCAAGGCCTCAGGATGGCTTCTCCTTCCCCTCTTTGTGGTAAAGTACCTATAGCTATCCTATCTCAGGCAGGCAGCAGGAGTTCCTTCCTCTTGGGAAGAGGGTATGTGGTCCAGATTCCACCCATCCCTGGTGGGGGATTGGGGGGGGTGAGGAGTGGGGAGGAGGTGTGCCTCAGGAAGAGAGACAGAAAATCATAGCACTTCTAAGTGGAAGGAAAGTGAGAGGCCATCTGGTCTAGTCCAGCCCTGGTCCAGGAGACCATCTACAGCTTATTCTGCTACAGTTAGTGGAAGGGTCCCTTTGGTTGGGAGGCCTCTGATCAGTCTGAGACCAGCATTTTTCTACCCACTTCTCCTATTCCTGTCCCCAAAATGATTGGATTCTCTTTAGTTCCTGTCTATTCACAGTCCAGGGATGAGGTCTCTTCCCCAGGCTGTCCCTCAAACAAGTCAAACAAGTACCCTCTTCTTCCCAGTGACATGCCTGGATACCCACAGGAGGTACTTGTTCCCAGACCCTGACCATTGAAGTCTCTGATGAAGGTGCCAGGCATCCTCCTTAGCCATTAACACATTTCTCCTGGTAGTTTAACAGTATATCTCAGCAGTCACATGGTTGTCCTTCCCACATTGAGTCTAAATGGACTAAGTCAAAATCTCAGTGTGATTTCTTCTAGGCCTTGTTTAGCAGCCGTTCTGTTAAGACCTTCCCATCCTTCCTGTTTCTTGGTCTTGGCATCAAAAGAATTGAGCTCAAGTCCTGGTTCTGATACAAACCATGAAAAGCCAAACAAATCCCAACTCCTGGGCCTCAGTTTACTCATCTGCAAAATGGGGATAACACTGTACAGAGGTGATACGAGAAAAGTGCTTTATAAACTTTGAAGAACTATAAAAATATGGACTGTTTTTTTCTTCCCAGGAAACAGGCTAAGTTGGTGATGCTGTGATGTCTTCTTCCTAAGGAAGCTACTGGGTGGAGGAGTAACTCAGACTTCCCTTCTCTGTCCTGTCTGGGTTGCTCCCAAAGGGATGTCTTGTCTGTCAGAGCAAGAGTGGTTGTGTACCCAGCCTCCACCAAAGCCCCCCAAATACTAATCCTCCATTCTTAAAACTATCTCTAAGTCATTTAGCAGGGGCTATAGTCAAATAAGCCAGAAAGCTTGTGCCCTACCTCTGCCATGTAGTCTAATCCAGCATGTGTAGAAGAAATGAGTGAATGAATGACTGTTTCAGGCTATCCTAGTGGCCTCAGTGTGGGGGGGTTCAGCTTAGATGGAGAAGCTCCAAGGTCTCCTGTCACTTTTCTCTTCCCTACCCCCTCACTTCCTCACCCCTCTGTGTGATTTATTACAGGAGAAGAAGGGGCAGGAGGTGAAGAGAGGCCCAGCAGTAGAGATCGCCAAACTGGACAAACTGTTGAACCTTGTGAGGGAAGTGAAGAGTTGATCTAAGCTATCCCAGACGGCAGCAGCCCCACTTCCTGATCTGGCCCAGACAGGCTCCATGCCTCAGAGCAGGCACCAGCCCCGGACAACCCCTTCCCCCAACCTGGACTGCAGGCCACCCCAGGCATACCCTCCTCCCTCAGTGTTAATGCCCACACAACAGGAAATGATCATATGCCACACACCTCCCACCCCAGATCCTGAGCAATGCCAGTGGTCTTTCTCCGGAGCTGAGGGAACAAGAGATCCCTGCAGATGTGCCTATGGGGTTGTTAATTACCCCCTCCCTTATGGATATACAAAACATTACAGGCCACTGACCCAATAACCCTCAACACCCTCCTGGACAAATAAACAGGTCTCAGAGTTTACCTATCTAGTTCCAGAGTTCTTTGCCTGGCCCAGACACAGACACTGTGACAGACAGCTGAACCACAATGCAGTTTATTGTTCTGTAAAAACAGCAGTGGAACCCTGGCAGAGGGCACAGATGTACCCTCCTGGGTTATTGCAATGGCTTTGCCCAGGCTGGTCTGCCCACCCACCAAACACACACATGATCAGGACCGGGGTGGGATGGCACAATTCCCTGCCTGCCCCATGAACTCTAGTGCAGGGGTTCCCTGACCTTCACCAACTTCAGGACCCAGAAGCAATTCTCAAGTGCTCCCATTCTCCCCAGCAGGGAGTAACTTGGCTTCTGTCCCATCCATTCCCAAGGGCCAGCTCTGTCTGGTCTAGCCAACTCCTATCCTTTCTGCTCCACAGAGCAGACAGCCTTACCCCAGTCCCCTCCATTTCTCCCACCTTTTGCCTCTAGCCCAGAACACAGGCTTACTCAGGCCCCAACCCAGGAGGCATCAGCCCCATGAGGGGAGCAGACCTGGGAAGAGGGAAGTAGAGGATGTCCTTGACCTCCCAGGGACCAGTCCATGGCTCATGGGAGACAGATAGAGTGAACAGGAAGGTCCCTCCTTTCCCTTTGTCCTTCCAGGTCCATGGGATCCTCCTTCCATGGGGACTCAGCGGTCTGGGAAGGTTAGGTGATCCCAGGATGTCAGATGTCAGGGCTGCAGTAGATGGCTACCCTCGTGCCTAGGCTGTGTTTGCTGAAGTTGCTGGGGTTCCTGGGGTTGCTGGGGTTCCTGGGGTTGCTGAGGCTGCTGGGAGGTGGGCGCCTTCTCAGCACCAGTACACACTGGGTGTACCCGGCAGGCCCGGCACACAATGGTACACAGCAGCAGAAGCAAGAGGGCAGCAACACCATTGAAGGAGATGGCGATGATGGCCCCAGTGGAGAGTCCCGCCCCCATTGCAGGACAGGGCTTCCCTTCACCCCCCACATGCCACCATGGGCAGCTCAACCCCTGGGCCCCAGCCCATCCCTGGGGGACTTGGCAGGAAAGACCAGAGGCACTGGCAAGAGGGTCCGTGGCAGCCGGAACCCAGGTGTCCAGGGAGCAGAGAAGTGCTGTCCCTCGATGGATGTCCCACTCACTGATGAGAAGCTTTCACCTTGGCCCGGGGCTGGAGGCAGAATAGAAATCTCATTAGCCAAGTAGACCCCTGGACTTTTCTTGGGATGGGGAGTATTTTACCAGTAGGACTCTGAGGCCCCCTTGCCTGTCACTAACTTCTGCCATTGGCCATCTCTTTCTGCCATATTGGGGAAGTGTATTTACCCTGGAAGGAGAGCAATGTGGGGAAGATACACTTTTGCTAAAGTTCAAAGTATAGGACGTAGGGTCCTCAGAGTGCTAGGTCTGAATTGGGTTCAAACCCTAGCTCTGTTACTATGGGATCTTGGGGAAAGTCATTTCCCTAAATTTCATCCTTTTTCAATGAGGTTGAACTAGATCTCTATGGTCTTTCTAGCTATAAATCTTAAAATCCTATCATAAATTTCTTTTTTGAAAGTTGGTACAAAAGCAAAATTGGAAGTTCTGGGGTCTGTCCTCATAATTGAGTATGGAGATACAGGACTTATTTGAACCTGACCACTACTTGTCAGGCATGCAGCATCAATCTCTGTGGCTATATGGAAGCCAGTCCTAACCTCGACCAAGAGTTCTCGGAGAGCAGAAAGCTTGTCTCCCAGACAAGCCAGGGACAGCCCATGGAGTCTAGACCCAGAGTTCAGGGCCCTATTTCTGTCCTATGTCTCAGCCACTTGTGGTACTGAGGCTACAGGTAGGCCCTAGAACCAGGCAACAGATGGTGGGAAGAAGTGGTTCTATTTCTGGGGTAAAGGACAACATTCAGTTTTCCCATCCTGAGGCCTCTCTGCCTTGCTGGGCCACCACCACCAGTTTTGCCTTCCCCCCCCTCCCCCAGCCTTAGTAATCCAGGCAGTGAGCTGGGGGAAGGGGGTGTTCCTGCCAAGCTGCTCCCAGGAGATGGGTCTCCTTCCCTTGACTCCCAATCAAAGAAGACTGGCGTAAAAGTAGTAAGATAATGTATATTTATGGGGGAGAACTAGAGCCAGAGATCTCCACACCCCCCCCCTTCCAGGGCCCTCTCCTTCAGAGTTCCCAACACTCCTACTTCAGGATTGGGGGATGGGAGGGGGACAGGTAGGGTGGGTTCACTGGACCCGTGCACGGTTATGTATGGGAATACGTCCACCTCCGATGGGGGGGCGGGGGGCTGGGTGGAACAGGGAGACCTCACGGGGCTGGAGGACGGCAGCTCCCAGGGACAGCTGGGGCACCCCGGGGGGAGGGGGCAGAAGGGGACCGCAGCAGGGGTCCGCTCACGAGCACCCTTCCCCCCACCCCTGCCCAGCCCGGGGAGGCCCCCCGCCGGGCACGCGTGGGGAGGGGGCGGGGGCCTCGGGCGCGGTGACCCAGCCAGGGGATCGGCCCCTCCCCCACACTCAGATGCCCCCCGGACGTGTCCTTCCTACCTCCGCATCCTCGGCCCGAGCCTCGGCCCAGGCCCGCAGCGGGCGGGCGTGGGGGAGGGCGGCCGGGGGGGCGGCCCGCGGGGGGCGCACGCAGACCCACGCTAGGAAACTTTGCAGGGGTCAGCGCGGGGAGCGCGCGGGCGGGGCCGGTACCTGGGTCCCGAGCGCGGCGGCCCCGCGGCTGGGGCCGGGGCTCCAGGGACGCGCCGCTCCGGGGCCGCCGCGGGGGCCCTCCCGCCGGGCGGCGCCTCGTCCTCCTCCGGCTGCGGTCCGGGCGCGGCACGCTCCGGGGCCTCGCCTAGCGGGGGCTGCTCGGGCCCGGCCCCCCGGCGGAGCCTCGGCCACGCTGCGCCTCCCGGGGCCGGGGGCCGGCGAGCCGGGCTGCGGGCGCTCGAGCTCCGGCCACGGCCGCGCTCCGGCTCCGGCGGCTGCAAAACAGCAACGAGCCCCGCCCCCAGTCGCCTGGCCCGGCCCGGCCCGGGCTCTGGAGCCGGCTAGCAGCCCCCGCGCGCGCGCGCGTCGCCGCGGCCGCCACCGCCTCGCCATTGGCCGAGCCGCACGGGGGGCCGTCTCCATTGGCCAAGCTCCGGGCCCGGAGGCCGCCCCCGAGGCCCCGCCTCCCGCCCGCCCCACCTGAGCCCCGCCCCCTCGGCTGGAGTCCGGAGCGCTGCGCCGGGGACCGGGTCGGAGGGCGGGGGAGGATGAATGATGGAGCGGTCAGGCGGGGCTCGGAGGCACCTTCCCCGGGAAGCTGATCCCCGCTTCTGCTTCCCATCCGAGGGGCCCGGGAGAGGCCCACCCCCACCCATCGAGAAGAGTCACGGGAGGGCTGTGGGGGATGGGCACGGGCTTGCTGTTTCCTCCTGGGGTCCCAAGACTGTCTCAGCCCCCCACCCCCGCACCCCCACGTGGGAGGAATCAGCTCCATGAAACGGGCACGTCCGGACTCCCCTTGGGGGAGAGGACATGCAGCCCTTGAGGGCGAGGAGCTGGGTCCTGGGAGATGCCACTGAGCGGGCAACACCATCCAGCGCTAGGGCGTGTGGCGTGCGCCTAGGCTAGGGAAGTTCGATTCGGTTTAGCAAGGGAAAAGCAGCTGTCAAAAAGAAATGGCACGAACCTTGGGAATAAGGTAGCGTGTCCTCTTAAGGTTCATGACAGCTAAAGAGCCAGTCTGACCTAGACTCTGAATCTAGGAAGTGGGCTTTCAAGTGTTCAAAGAAAGGGTAAGTAAAGCTAGCGGCTTAAGATTCTGCTGGAAAATGGACCAAAGAAAATGGGAAATTTTCAAGAGCAAAATGACGGCGCAAATAAGGGATTCCAATGAATTAAAGGGAGGAGGAATTTTCTAATAAGATGCATATGATTTCACAGTGACCAACAAATTTCACAATCAATTTTATAGAGGGTGGAAGCCGTGGCAAATTATTGAGGATGAATGCACACAAGTCCTGAGAATCAGGAATATTAGAAAGCCTAGAGTGAGCTGATGTTGTCAAGGAATATAAAAGAAAGGAACTGGACCTGTTATTTCATTATAAGGAAACTCCCTTGAGAGGAAGCTCCCTCTACCAATATGGCAGTGCTTTAGAGAATTTCCCAAAGTACTGAGAAGATAAGTGATTTTCGTAGAGTCACAAAGCCATCCTAGGTCAAAGGCAGAGCTTGAACGCAGGTCTTCCTAGCTATGAGGCTAGCTAGCTCTCTGTTTTCTCACACTGTCTGCCAAAACAACAACAGTAGATTAATTTATAGTTATTTGGGGGGAAAGGAGAGGATCGAAGAAGAAATAGAGAGGCTGCATTGAGGTGAGTGGGACAATGATATTTTGCTTTTTAGAACATTTTCTATACACCTATTTGTTATTTTTTTTTTGCATTCTGAGCCTAGCAACAAATAAAATGGATATTTCCATACCCATAGTAAAAGAGAAAAGAGAATTGTTTATGCATTTGAGAATGTTATATAAAACATCCTAAATTCAAAACATAATTTTCAAAGCTGCCCTTCTTGACTCTGATTTTTTCCTCAAGATAAGGTTGCGAATTTCTACCAAGTTGCTTGGATTCCTTGAATTCTGTACATCACTATAGATAGGGACTCTGGAGGTTTCCACATTTGACATGTCACTTCAGAGTTTTCTCTTTAAGTGAACTGGCATAATTTTTATTCAGTGCCCCATTGACTTCAATGGGAGAGAACCTAAAGATTGGGAAAACTTCTAGGCAAAACTCAAGAAATTTAAACCAATTATTTAGATGAAGAGAATAGAGCTAGATAAAGCTGAATCTTTACTAACTTCGATATATTCAATGTATCTGTTGAACGAAAACTTCAGTATTAAATGAAAACTTCCATATTCCCCTTCTGTTCTCTTCTAATAATTGAAAAATGCTTCATTGAACCTTTTTACTTTCTTTTTATGGGTTGTTCTGTCAATCCTTCCCTTTTTTGTTCTCCAATCGAAAAGGAGAAAAATGAAAACGAAACGTTGTGATAGATATACATAGTCAAGGAAAGCAAATTCCCCACCTTGGTTGTTTAAAAAAAAAAAATGTCTTATTCAACATCACAAGTCCATCTTTTTTTCATTTTTTTTGGTCAAGAGGTAGGTAGCATGCTTCATCATTGGTTCCGTGGAGTTGTGGTTGGTGATTGCATTGCTAAGAGTTCTTAAATCTTTCAAAGTTATTTTTCTTTGAAATTTTGTCCTTATTATATAAATTTTTCTCCTGGTTCTGGTCACTATATTCTGCATCAGTTCATACAAGTCTTCTGAAACCATCTCTTTTACCATTTTCTTGCAATATATGAAGAGAAAACAATACTAAGCAACACGTCTTACTTCTTTATTTTCTAGCAAGGAATCTGGCCCTTAGATAGGGAAAGATAGAACAAAATGTTTGAAACTGAAACACAAGATAAGAGAGTATATCATTCTACTCATTGAGTTCAAAGAGAAAAGTCCTCATGAAAAATGAAATTAGTAGCTGATGTGACTGTTAAGATACTCTTGGTAATCTTTGAAAAATTGTGGAGAATAGAAATATGATCATTCTAAAGAGAGAAAAATATCCTATTTTTTTCAAAAAATAGATAATATGATATATAGAGAGCAGTAAGCTACACTTCAATTCATGATATAAAAATTTCTAGTGCTTATTATTAAGGGAATGATTTCTAAATTCTTTAAAAATGGGACCAATGAGTATTAGAACCAGCAGGGGTTTATTAAGAATAAGTCATATCAGACAAAATTCATTTCCTTTTTAGAACTGGCAGATTAGGCAATCACATAAAATAATACTTCTAGATCTCAACAAGATCTTTAATGAAAATCTTTCATGATACACTTGTGGAGAAGATAGAGATGAGCTAAATGATAATAATAGATTGATTCAGGACTGAATCAGGACTTGAATATTTGAAGACCCAAAGAAGTAATTAATGGATCAACTTGGAGAGAGATCTCCAATGTAGGGCTCCGGACATCTATTCTTGGACTTGGCCATGAGATGGTCAGCATCTCAGCTAAGAGTTGAAATAAGGCAGAGATGATACCTGAGAAGAATAGTTAACATTTTGGATGACAAAGAATAAAAATACCTTTTTAACAAATATATAAAAGTTGCTTATTTTTCATTTTTCAACATTCACTTCCACAAGAATTTGAATTCCAAATTTTCTCCCCATCTCTCCCCACCCCTACCTCAGGACAGCATACAACCCATTCACCCCTTCCTCCAGTCTGCCCTCCCTTCTGTTACTCCCCTCTTCTTCCATTCCCTTCCCCTGTATTTTCTGTAGGGCAAAATAGATTTCTGTACCCCTGTACATCTTATTTTGCAGTTGCATGCAAAAGCAATTTTTAACACTTATTATTAAAGCTTTGAGTTCCGTATTCTCTCCCTCCCCACCCCACCTTGAGAAAGCAAGCAATTCAATATAGGTCATACACGTGTAGCCATGCAAAATACTTCCGTTATAGTTACGTTGTGAAAGACTAACCCACATTTCCCTCTATCCTATCCTATCCTCCATTAATTCCATTCTCTCCCTTGACCTGTCCTCCTACAATAGTGTTTACTTCTGATTATCCCTTTCCCCTAATTTGCTGTCCTTTCTGTTATCCTCCCTTTCCTATCCCCTTCCCCTTTGCCTTCTGGCAGGGTAAAATAGATTTCCATATCTAATTGAGTGTGTTATTCTCTCCCTAAGCCAAATCCCAAGAGTGCTTACACTCTTTTTGCTCACTTATTCCCTTTCATCTCCCTCTTCTTCCCTTCCATTGTAAAAGCTCTTTCTTGCCTTTTTTATGTGAGATGATTTGCTACATTCTACCTGTCCCTTTCTCTTACTCCTAGTACATTCCACTCAACAGTAAATTTTATTTTTTAGGTATTCTCCCTTCATATTCAGCTCACCCTGTGCCTCTGTCTGTGTATCTATATAGATACACACATGCACTTATTTACATACACATACCTACACATATATAATATCAAAATATCTTGACAGACAAAAATGATTGACCAAATCTAGCATGATAAAACTTGATTGAAACAAACGTAAAGTCCTGAATTTAAGTTAAAAAAAAAAAATCAACAGGGCAAGTACAGGATGGGAGAGACCTGACTAAACAACAGCTTATGTGAAAAACAATCTAGGGATTTAGTGGAAGACCTGATTAGTAAAAATCCATTCAATTAAATTAAATTCAACAAATGTTTATCAAACACCTACTGCATTCCAGGCTGTGCTAAGTGTTACAAAGCTACAAAGACAAAGACAAAAGGGAAACCATCTTGATTTCAAGGAGCTTCTGTTTTCCTTGGGGCATGGGGAGGAAGGCATGGAAAGTACAATATATGTGTATGTGTGAGTGTGTGTGTGTGTGTGTGTGTGTGTGCGCGCGCGCATGTGTGTAAGAAAAAAAATTTGTTTGAAAGACTTGGGAACTCTGAACAACATACTGTCCAACCACAATTCCAGAGGACTCATGATGAAACATCTACCCACCTCCAGGCAGAAAGCTGATGGATTCCAAAGTGCAGATTAAAGTCTTTGGTTTGGGTTTTTTTTTTTTTGGTTTTGGTTTTTTGGTTTTTTGACATGGATAATGTGGGAATTTCTTTTTCCAGACTACGTATGCAACGAATTTTATTTTTCTTGATTTTTCAGTGGGGGAAGGGGAGAGGAGAGGGAGGAGAGAATTCATAACTGAAAATAAAAATTGAATTTAAAAAAAAGCAATTTCAAGGATATCAAGTACTAACACCTGAGGAGAGATTGAGAAAGTCTTCCAACAAAAGGTGACAAAGGAAACCAGGGATTCTTCACAATGAAAGTGAGCTAGAAATCAGCAGTGACTTAGCTACTAAAACAGCTGATGTCATCTTAGAGAGCTGAAGTGTGCAGAACAGGGAAGGTGAAAACCAAGAAGCATTTATTAAGCATGTATTTATTCTGCAGAAGGCACTGTGCTAAGCACTGGGGATATAAACACAAAAAATTAAATATCACTTGCTCTCAAGAAGTTTACATATTATTACGTGTTCAAAGATAAATGAAACATATACAAAATATATTTATACAGGATATAGACAAACACACAGTAGTGGTAGAGGTGAACATTCACAACTGGAAAAATTAAGAAAGGCCCTTTAAAGGAGGGGGCATGAACCTTGAGAGCTGGTAAGAGGGGCAGCTAGGTGGAACAGTGGGAAAAGTCAGGAGTCATTCAAAGCTGAATTCAAATCCAGCCTCAGACACTTGCTAGCTGTGGCACTAGACCCTGAGCAGGTCACTTAACCTTGATTGCCTCCCCCCCGCAACCCCCTGCAAAAAAGAAAGAAAGAGAGAAACTGGGTAAGAGTTATAAGAGGTGAATGTAAGATGGGAGAGCATTCTAGACTTGGGGGCAGCCTGTACAAGGGCTGAATCTCCCAAGAGATGGGAGAGGGAGTAAAGAAAGATGAAATTGGCCAGTTTGACTGGATCATGTTGAGGGTAGGGTATTAGGGAATGGTAAATGGGTAATCAAACTTTCAATTGGATGGAACTCACTGTTTCCCAAGACAGATCATCCCACTAGTACACTAGGAGAAGTAGAGAAGTCAGCTGGGTTCCTTCGTCTTTTCATTCCTCCATTAGCTATGGCCAACATTCCAAAGACACCAACGAAAGAAGCGCTGTCATATGGACTATAGATTAAACTCATTCTCTTTGACCCCAGAGGGTGAAATTTGGGACAGCAGGTAGAATTGGCAGGGAAAGAAAAGCTCCCTAACAATTGGAACTGATTGGAATAGTCTGCTCTGAGAGGGAGTGAGCTCCCCTTCCCTGAAGGGACTCAAGCAGAGCCTAGACAACCAACCATTCTTCAAGTATATTCTAAGGGAGGTCCTTGTGTATATGGATTGCAACAGATGGCCTCTGAGTTCCACTCCAATTCCGAGCCTCTGGGATTCTGGGAATAAATATTTATTAAGTGACTCAAAACTCACAGTTCAAAGGGCACTGTAAGCCTCAGATTGAGGAAGAACTAAGGCTCAAATTTTCCCTCTGACACATACTGGCTGTGTCCATAGTTAAGTCGTTTAATTTCTCAGAACCTCCTGCAACTCTCTAGGATTATGATTTGAATAGAAGTTGCTAAGCTACATCAGTAGAAGCTATTTCTACACAGGGTGTTCCCCACACTCTGCTAGGGTTCAGAGAAGAGGGAGCTAATTGAAAACTAGGGGTTCAAGGAAGGCTTCATGGATGAGGCAGGAATTAAGGGAAATGGAATTTGGAGATAGGTAGGATTTGGACTCATTTGAATGAGTTGTAGTTGGGTGGAGACTTGTGATCACGCATGCATGAGTGTTTCTGGATTTTGACCTACAGTCAGAGGTAGAAACAAGCACAAGGAAATATGTTTGGCTGGAACAGACGGTACTTGTTTATCTTTCATTGTTTTGTCCTTCATTCTCAAAGAGGACCATGACATCAAGAAGATGATGCCACGACTTGCAAGTGAACTGTGAGGGAGGGCTGTGCAAGGGCACAAGCCTCACTTTCTCCTCAATCTGGGTCCAACGGTAAGATCAGGATGACAGGAGATGGCTCCTGTGGGTACTTGAGGGAATGATGGACATGTCAATTGAGGTCAAATCATGAAAGCCATAAATGCCAGGCTAAGGAGTTTGGATCAATAGTGTAGTACAAAGGACTTGCTGGATTTGAAGTCAATTGACCTGACAATTATCTTGACTCTACCTCTTAATAGCAAGTCACCTGAGCTGTAGTTTCCTCATCAGTAAAATGACAAGATCATCTTCAAGGCTACTTCCAGACCCAATATCCTGATTCTGTGGGGGAGCTATTAAAAGATCCTCAGGAAATGAGGGAAAATAGCTAGAACAATATTTTAAGAAGATTAATTTGACTGATAGTGGAGTGAAGAATGGATTGAAAGTGGGAGAGACCAGAGACAGGGATGTCAATCAGGAGACTATTAGAATAGTCCAAGCCAGAGGTCATGAGGTTCCAGCTTAGTGTGGCCTCAATGGGATGGACCAGGGATATGCTAATAACTGTTTAAGCACCAATTCTTTGGAAGAAAAAAAATGGATGTGTAATGCACTTAAGCTTAATTGTCATTATTAACATTTTATCCATCATTTTCTTAAGTTTAGACAATCAAGAAATGAAGCCCTGATTTGTAGCTTCTGTTGGTTTCCGAGGTGTAAATGTGAATACTAGAAATTTGACAGTTGACTCTCACAAGATGGTAGGAGCTGTGTCAAGCATACCCCTAGAACACACCTACACTAAAAATCAAAGTCTTCTTGGAAATGAGGACATTTCTTTAATGTGACATTGCCTTCCAATGGACCACTTCCCTCTCATCTAAGCATTCTTCCTCTTCCTCCTTTGCTGGTGCCTCATATTTTTAAAGAGATGCCTTAAATAAAGGCATCTCTTAACACTGTTCTCAAGAGCTTAACCTCAAGTGCTCAGTATTCTGGGGGCCAAGCCAAGACTTAGGAACCAGTCCCAGCCCTGCCTATCTCCGGCCAAAGCTAAGGGAGCTTTGCCCAGGGCCGGGGAAACTCGAGGAGCATGAGATCAGACCTGTTGTTTGAGCCCACACAGAAGGGCTTTGTGTGAGGGACAAAGAGCCCTGAGCACAGAAAGAACCAGGCCAGAATTGGGGGTGGGGGGTGCTAAGGCAGGAAGGAGAGAAAGGGGCAAAGAGAGATAGAAGGATACACTTTGTACCCTTAGTCAAATCTTTGCTGTCTTCAATAAAAAATCTTCCCAGACCTTGCTGACCCCTTAAGCCATCATTCTATTTCTTGCTTCACTTTTTCTGACAAACTTTTTAGAAAAGAAGAATGTATTTACTATCTCTGCTTTCTAACCGCCCATTTTCCCTTCAGCCACTTGGAATCTGGCTTCCTTCCACCCCTGACCTATTTTTAAGGCTACCACTGACCTGCAAAAGCCTCTTCTCCATCCACTCCTTTTCTTTGCCTTGCTATAAAGCATTTGACTAGTTCTCAACTAGAACCTCTTTCCATTCATTGTGATCTGTGACACTGAATTTAGTGGATGTGCTCCTGCCAGTTTGACCACTCAGTCTTTGCCTCTTACCCTGGCACATATCTCCTGACCCTTCCATGTAGGCATCTCTCCCCCTTTTCTTCTCTGTATATTCTCCTAGGTGATGCGTTCCTATGACTTCAACTCTCACCTCTATTTGGAGTCACCTGTGACTCCAAAATCTCTATGCCCCAAGCTCTAGCTCTGTACTTCTAATTTCCTGCTGACCATCACCACCTCAAAGTTAGCATGTTCCAAACTTAATTCCTCATTCTTTTTAAAAGACTCAGTGTTTTCCCCAACCTGTCTCTTTCTGCTAATGTCCCCATCATTTTCCAATAACCCAGCCCTGAACTTCAGAACCATCTTACAGCCTCTCACTCCCCTATCCCAGTCACTTATCAAATCCTGCCCATTCCAGCTCAGCAATATCTAAGACTCGTCCCTATCTCATCTCCCACTAAAATAATTCGAGTTCTGGCCTTTATTGCTGGTATTACTGAAATAGCCTCCTAGCTGGTCTCTCTGCTTCCACCCTCTCCCTTCTCTCATCTATCCTCTGTGCTGCTTCCAGATGAATGTTCCTAAAGCCCAGTTCTAATCATATCACTCCCTCACTCAAAAATGTCAGTGATTTATTACCGTTGCCAGTCTTCTCGGCCTCACATCCAAAGCCTTCCGCAGTCTAACCCCAACAACTCTTCTATCCAACCCTCTTCCCATGCTAAGCCTTAGCCCATCTGTCCTCCTCACTATTTCCAGAGCATAGCATACATTTTCCCACCCCTGCAGTATTGCTTATGATGCTCTTTCTACCCAGGATGCATTTCTCTTCCATCTAGAAAACCTTCTTCATCCACCAAGGTGCAGAATAAGCATCATTTACCCCATGATGATGTCACTGATGCTCTCCTAGGCAGAGAGACAAATACAAAATGTAGGCAAAGTAGAGGGACAAGGATCAGGAAAGCCCTAATGTAAGAGGTGGAAATTGAGCAGAACCTCAAAGGAAGTTGTTCTTCCAGGTAGAGGTAAGGAAGGAGGATATTTTAGGAATGGAGAACAATCTAAGAGCACAATGGAGAGAAGCACAGAATAAGCCTGGGATCGTGGGCTGGAGCCAGGTTGTGAAGGACTGTGAATGCCAGGAGTTTATCATGATGCCTAGAGGGAGCCACGGAAGTTTCTGGAGCAGGTGGTTAACAGTCATATTTGTGCTTTAGGAATATCCATTTGGCAGTTCTGGAGGATGAACTGGAGAAGGGGGAGCTGAAGGCTGGGAGATCAAACAAGGTCCAGGTGAGAAAAGATAACAGCCTGAAAGAAGTCCTTGTGGAGTGGAAAGAAAAGAATATACAGGAGAGGTGTTGAGGATGTAGGCATCACAAGACTTGACTACTGATTATATGGGAAACAGGGGAGGAGAGGGGAGGAAAAGAGAGAAACTGAGAGTAACTTCTAGATTGTAAGCCTGTGTGACTGTGTAACAGGAACAAGGAAGTTAGAGAGAGGTGATGGTTTGTGGACAAAGATACCGAGTTCTGTTCTGAACATACTGGGTTTAAGATCCCAAGGGACACGCAGTGAAAAATGTTGGTGCAGCAGTTAGTGATAATGGGATTGAAGTTCAGGAGAGAGACTAGGACTGGATATAGAAATCTGAGAATCATCTGTATAGAAATGATAAGGGCAGAGCAGCAGCTGAGTAGTTCAGTGGACAGAATACTGACCCTATAGTCTAGAGGGCTTAGGTTCAAATGCAGCTTCAGATACTTATTAGCTGTGTGACCCTGGAGAAGTCACTTAACCCTGACTGCCTTCACAAAAAGAGAAGAAAGAAATGAAAGGGGAGCATCCCTGACAAGTGCTCATCTAGCCTTCTCTTAAAAACCTCAGAGGGAAACCCCTCTGCCTCCATTCCCCTTTTGGATAGCTGTAATAATTAGGAATTTTTTCCTTCTCTCCAGTTAAAATCTGCCTCTGCAACTTTCACACATGGCTCCTAGTTTTGCTTTCTATTTCTGTTCTACAAGACAGCCTTTCAAATCATTGAAGACATGTATCATGCCACTCTCCCCTTCCCCACCACAATCTTCTCATTTCCTGGTTAAACTTTCCAGGTCCTTTGACCTATCCTTGTAAAGCTCCTATCCCCTCACCATCCTAGAAACCACCCTCCTGGCAACTTTGAACCTATAACTGTTCTTCCTAGAATGTGGTGCCTGGAACTGGACTCAATATGACATGTGCATAGGGCAGAGTGCAAAAATACTCTCATTCTTTTTGTTTGTTTTTGGGGAGGCAATCAGCATTAAGTGACTTGCCCAGGATCACACTGTTAGTAAGTGTCTGAGGTTGATTTGAGCTCAGATCCTCCTGACTTTGAGGTAGTGCTCTATCTACTGCACCACCTAGCTGCTTCTCCCCCATCATTTCTATGTAGATGATTCCTAGATTTCTATATCCAGCCCTAGTATTTCTCCTGAACTCCAAGCTAGCTGTCCCTCACTGTCTTCATTCTTGATGGACATTCTCTGCCCCTCAATCCCACATTGGCTGTTTGGGCTGCCATGTCAAAGTGCTGACTTTCAATCTACTAAAACCCCCAGGTCTTTTTCACACAAACTATTGTCTAGCTATGTCTCTACCAACTTGTACTTGATAAGCCAATTGTTGAACACAGACTTTACATTTTCTCTACTAAATTCTATCTCCTTAGATTCTGTCCATCATTCAAGCCTGCCAGGATCTTCCTGTAATCCAACTGCCATCTACTATATTAGATATCTCTCCCTACTTTTCATCATCTACAATTAATAAGCATACCATCTACAGTTTCACTCAAATCATTAGTAAAAATGTGAAATAGCAGAGGACCATGGATACAACTCTATGATATTATAAGACTTCTTTCCCAGCTGAAATTGAGTCAATATGGCCATGCTTTAGGTCCAGTTGACTAATATCTCATTGTTCATGAGGATAGAATTAGAGAATGTGTTAAATTCTTGGCTGAAATATAGATAAACTATCTTCATAGCATTTGGAAAGAGTGCTGGAATTGGAGGCAGGAGAGGCCTGGGTTCAAATCCCACCTCTAACATTTGCTAGTTATGCGATTGTGGGCACATATGTTCTCTGGGCTTCCGTGTCTTCTCCCATAGGTAGGTTCAACAATGCCTGTAGTACTTACCTCACATTAATGTTATGATGATCAGATGAAAGAACTAGCACCTCTGGTGTGATAGCTTGCTGAGCTCTTCTTAGGACTTCGCCCATCCTCCTTTGGTGTCCACCTGGCACTCAACTCTCATTTGTGGCTACAAGAAGCCGTACCATATGCAGCAACCACACCCTAGTTAAAAACCATCTTGGCAGACAGAAAACCAAGTTGAGGATACCCAAGGGACCACAAAACTACCAGCAAGTTAGAGGGATGTCTAGCCTGGCACATGAAGACTGCCTCCTGCAGAATGGTTGGATGAGAACAATTTGTTCCAGTGGCCATGAAGGTGGTTGAAGCAGGCACTGTGGGGTGCTTAGAAGTTGGCCAGATACCAAGGATGCCAAGGTCATCCACTGCATCCCAGGCTATCACCAGTTATCCTGATTTTTGTCTTGCTACTAAATGATATTTTCTCACATTGTAAGTATTAATTACTTTAATTAATTAACTAGATCATAAATATTCAATGACCCTGGAAGAGAAAGTGAGGCTGACAACTTTGTGCAACTCTGCTTCACTTAAATCCAATTCACAAGCAAATCATTACCCTGTGATATCACGGGTCTTCTTCAAAAAAATGAAGAAGAAACAATATTTTTTTTAATATAAATTTATTTATTTAACTATTTACATTCATTTTCACAAAATTTTGGGTTCCAAATTTTCTCCCCATTCATCCCCTCCCCCCACCCCAATACACCGAGCATTCTAATTTTCCCTATCACCAATCTGCCCTCTCTTCTATCATCCCTCCCTTCTCTTGTCCCCATCTTCTCTTTTGTCCTGTAGGGCTGGATAACTTTCTATTCCCCATTAACTGTATTTCTTATTTCCTAGTAGCAAGAACAATACTCAAAAGTTGTTCCTAAAATTTTGAGTTCCAAATTCTCCCCATCCCTCCCTCACCACCCATTCCCTTTGGGAAGGCAGGCAATTCAATATAGGTCCTATCTGTGTAGTTTTGCAAATGACTTCGATAACAGTCATGTTGTGTAAGACTAACTGTATTTCCCTCCATCCTATCCTGCCCCCCATTGTTTCTATTCTGTCTTTTGATCCTGTCCCTCCCCAAGAGTGTTGACCTCAAATTGCTCCCTCCTTCCATTGCCCTCCCTTCCATCATCCCCCCCACCTTGCTTATCTCCTTCTCCCCCACTTTCCTGTATTGTAAGATAGGTTTTCATACCAAAATGAGTGTGCATTTTACTCCTTCCTTTAGTCGAATGTGATGAGGGTAAACTTCATGTTTTTTTCTCAGCTCTCCTCTTTTTCCCTCCACTAAAAAGTCTCCTGCTTGCCTCTTGAATGAGATATAATTTACCCCATTCCATTTCACCCTCTTTCCTCCCACTACATTTCTCTCTCACCATTTACTTTAATTTCTTTTAAGACATGGTCCCATCCTATTCAATTCACTCTGTGCTCTCTGTCTTTGTGTGTGTGCGCATGTGTGTACATGTGTGTGTGCATGTGTATGTGGTTCCACCAACTACCCAGACACTGAAACGTTTTAAGAGTACAAATATTGTCTTTCCATGTAGGAATGTAAACAGTTCACCTTTGGTAAGTCCCTTATGACTTCTCTTTGCTGTTTACTTTTTCATGCTTCTTCTCATTCTTGTGTTTGAAAGTCAGATTTTCTTTTCAGCTCTGGTCTTTTCATCAAGAATGCTTGAAAGTCCTCTGTTTCATTGAAAGACCATATTTTCCCCTGAAGTATTATACTCAGTTTTGCTGGGTAGGTGATTCTTGGTTTGAGTCCTAGTTCCTTTGACTTCTGGAATATCCTATTCCACACCCTTCGATCCCTTAATGTACAAGCTGCTAGATCTTGTGTTATCCTGATTGTATTTCCACAATACTGGAATTGTTTCTTTCTAGCTGCTTGCAATATTTTCTCCTTGACCTGGGAACTCTGGAATTTGGCCACAATGTTCCTAGGAGTTTATCTTTTTGGATCTCTTTCAGGCGGTGATCGATGGATTCTTTCAATACTTATTTTGCCCTCTGGTTCTAGAATCTCAGAGAAGTTTTCCTTGACAATTTCATGAAAGATGATGTCTAAGCTCTTTTTTTGATCATGGCTTTCAAGTAGTCCCATAATTTTTAAATTGTCTCTCCTGGATCTATTTTCCAGGTCAGTTGTTTTTCCAATGAGATATTTCACATTCTCTTCCATTTTTTCATTCTTTTGGTTTTGTTTTATGATTTCTTGGTTTCTCAGAAAGTCATTAGACTCCATCTGTTTCATTCTAGTCTTGAGAAAACTATTTTCTTCAGTGAGCTTTTGAACCTTTTTTTCTATTTGGCTAATTTTGCTTTTGAAAGCATTCTTCTCCTCATTGTCTTTTTGAACCTCTTTTGCCAATTGAGTGAGCCTATTTTTCAAGGTGTTACTTTCTTCAGCATTTTTTTGAGTCTCCTTTAGCAAGGTATTGACCCGTTTTTCATGCCTTTCTTGCATCTCTCTCATTTCTCTTCCCAGTTTTTCCTCCACCTGTCTAACTTGATTTTCAAAATCCTTTTTGAGCTCTTCCATGGCCTGAGCCCACCGGACATCCACCTTGGATGTCTGGGATAGAGAGGCCCCGACCTCCACGTCTTTCCCTGATGGCAAGCATTGTACTTCCTCATCAGAAATGAAAGGAGGAAGGAACATCTCTTCCCCAATAAATTAGCTCTCTATGGTCTTATTTTACTTCCTTTTTCTGGGCATTTTCCCAGCCAGTTTCTTGACTTCTGAGATTCCTTTCCACCCCCACCTAGATCTGCCCAGCTAGTGCTTGGGGTCTGAGATTCAAATGCTGCTTCCCAGCCTCAGGGCTTTCCGTGGTGGGGAGCGGCTGCTATTCAATATTAGCTTAAGTTCTGGTGCTGGGGTGGGGGCAGGGCCGCCTCCCAGGCTCAGTTCCCTCAGGGGCTTTATGCAGAGACCTTCTGTAATGGCCCTGAGCTCCTGCTGCTCCGGGAGTCCCGGGCCGCTGCTGCCTCTGCTGCTGCCTCCCGAGGGGGCCCGAACCACAGAGACACCCGCTCCCCTCTCAGCCAGCCCAGAAGTCTCTCTCACTGACCTGTAGTGCCTGTGGGCGGAGGGACCTTCTCAGCCGCCTGAGATTCCGTCCCTGAAGCCTGCTCGGATCTGCTCCTCTGGGGCTGCATGGCCAGGGCAGCACAGGGGCGGGCTCCACTGTCTGGTGTGTGACGGATCCCTGGGGACAGCTTTCCAGGGCTCTCTGGAACAGAAATCTCTTCCACTGTGTTGGTGCATGGCTTGCAGTGCTCCAGAATTTGTGGGGAGTTCTCTTTACAGGAATTTGGGCTGTGGGTTCGGAGTTAGCATACGTGAGTCTTTCTACTCCACCATCTTGGCTCCTCCCCCAAGAAACAATATTTTACAAATATTAAAGTGTGATATAAACAGTTGCTGTTATCTTTATTGTCATATTCCTCTGCTCTACCAATCTAGTTACCCTACCTCCGCAAAAAAAGAGGAAATAAAGTTAACTTCTCTACAGGATTAAACATTTCAGAGCCTCAGTGTGATCATCTATTAAATGGGATTATTAATTCCTGTATTTCACAGCACTGATAAGTATAATGGACTCTCTTCACTCATAATCCTTCTTGATCTTTGTGCAGCATCTTACATCACTGACCACCTTCTCTTCCTGAGGACTCTTTCCTCTGCGGGGTTTCTCTCTTGGATCTCTTCCTACCTGGCCACTCTTTCTCAGTCTCTTTTGGTAGATCAGCATCCCAGTAACTGTGGGTGTCCCTCAAGACTCTGCCCTAGGCACCTTTGAAAATGACATCGGTTTTCTTGAAATGGAAATTTGTTGTTGTTTTTATCAAATTTTATTTTATTCAAATTATATCGAATCCTCTCTCATGTCCTGCTGTGTACATGGCAATGTTTTTTTTCTTTTCTCGTTTTGTATTTAAATTTAAAATAAATAATATATACACAATAACAGCCACAGAGTACAAGAACTATTTTTGATAGACAGCACTCCACAGCAATGCAAGGACTTAAAATGTTTCCAAAGGATTCATGATGCAAAATGCCATCCACATCCAGAGAAAGAACTATGGAGACAGAACGCAGAATGAAGCAGACAATTTTCTCTTTTATTAAGTTTGGTTTTGTTTAGTTTTACTCATGCTTTCTGCCATTTGTTTTAATTCTTTTCTATAACATGACTAATGTGAAAATGTGTTTAATAGGAATGTATGTGGAGAACCCATATAAGATTGCATGCTGTCTTGGGGAGGGAGGGCAAAAGGAGGGGGAGAAAATTTAAAACTTATGGAAATGAATGTTGAAAATTGAAAACAAGTTTGATTAAAAAAATAAAAAAAAAATACAATTTTTAAAAAAAAAAAAGAGCTCTGCCCTGAGTCCCCTGTCCTTCAACACCATCTCATTTGAGAATCTCAATCAGCTCCCATGGGATTAATTATCATCTCTACATAATCGATTCCCAGATCTTTAGATCCAGTCCGCCCATCTTTCCTGAGGTTCCATCCCACATTACCAACTCTCTTTTGGACACTTCCCATTAATATTTCTCTCAAACATCTCAGCATGTCACTTAATAAATGCTTCGTAATTGGTTAATTGTTATAGTTAGGATCAAATAAATATTTACAACTGAATGTCAACTAGAAGGTGCTATATAAACATTAGAAATTATCTGTATTTCATATATATTCAATACATGTTAAATGAATGAATGCATAAATGGAGGGAAAAAGAGAAGGATGATGTATATAATCTTATCTTTGAGTGGTTTTGATGATATGAACAGTTAGGTGACGCAATGGATAAAGTATGGTACCTGGAGTCAGGAAGACCTGAGTGAGTTGGAATTCTGCCTCAGATGTTTACTAGCTGTATGACCTTGGGTAAGTTACTTAGCCTCTCTGAGCCTCAATTTCCTCATCTGTAAAATGGGGATGATAATAATAGCACCTATCTTCCTGGAAAGTTGTGAAGATCAAGTGAAATAATATTTGTAGAGGACTTTGCAAACCTTAAAGTACTATATGAATCCTAGATGTGATTGCTGTTATTGCATTTTTTTGAAGTGCTGGGAGTATACTTAATTGTATCTCCTTGTATTCCTTTGGTTGGTGGGAGGAGAAGTCACAAAGCCAGGGATTAGGCAAGAATATGGTAGGAACAGTTCCTAGTCTGCCATGCATCCCAGGGTTCCTAGGTGACTGACACCAAGCCTGGGATTACAGAATGGATAAATGAGATCAGTGCCTCAGGTCCTGAATCCCAAATCACCATGGGGGTGATCTAGGGCAGAAGATGCCATTCACTTTGGGGTCTCAATGCTGGAAGGAATCCTAAGGATCATTTAATCCAATCCATACTGAAATGGGAATTCTCTCACAGCACCTGCCTGGGCTAGGAATTGGATGCCACAGAGTGAGATCGGAACCTAAAGGGAATCATGAGAGCTAACAGTCTTGGGAACTTTAGTTGCTTAGGTTCTGAAACTGGGCACTTTTTGTTCACATGCAGTTCCAATTACTGGTAAGTAACCCTCTAAAATGCACTCTTGTGGTCTGGATTTTGTGGTAGATGGCTGTAGGAAGGCAGAGTAGATATGAGACCAGAGCCTCTGATTGCAATGGCGGGGGAAGTGGGGGGGAGGCAGGAGAAAGGAGAGAGTCACCAGGGAGCAGAGGCAGCGATCTCTGACCCCAGGGAGCCAAGCAGGCTGTGAGATCACCAAGGTCAGGAGGATCCAATTAAGCTCAGTGAGACGGGAATGTTTAAAATTAGTGGAAGATGAAAGTATTGGAACCAAGGGCAAGGTCCCCTGTAACGGTTCCAAGTTTAAGAGCCCATGCCCTTGAGGAGTTGACCGAGATCAGCCGGTCTCAAAGCTAGCTCTTTTTAACCTGTGTCAGCTTTGAGTCAGGATGAATGATCCTGGAGCTGAAGTCATCAGAAATGCAATTCTCAATGGCACCTTGCTGCTGAAATTCTCATGGGGCTCTAACCTCCACAGAAATGGAGAGAGTCAGCAGGAGACCAGGGGAAATGAACATGGGACCAGCACCAGTGTTAGCCAGTATGTCTAGCTGCTTTTGGCAAGAGAGTGCCTGAAGAGAAAAGTGCGCTGGGGAACCATAAATCCTGAGGTCAAGGATCAGGAGGTCTCTCCTCTTCCCCACCCCCGCAGCGAAACCAGCTTACTGCTTCTTGCTTATCGAAGGAACCCTGCAGCTACTCCTTCCAGTCAATCATAGCTGCCCTTGGAGAAAGATTTTGTATAAAATGTAAATCCTAGAGGTCATTCCCTTCCTGCCCTTATCCCTCAGTGTTATCAATAATAAAATTAGTAAGTGTGAAAGAAAATCTAACTGGGGGAAATGCGAGCTACTACACTCCTGCGTCCAGCTTGAAAGTGATCTGAGCTTATTAAACCTGAACTGCAGAGGGGGCTTTTTGTAAACTACTATTGCAATAACCCCCTATTTGATCCCTTTGCCTCCAATCTCTCCAATCCTTCTCTCTAATCTACCCTTAACATAGCTGTAAAATTAACTTTCCTAATGTTCGGGTCACTCCCATACTCCCAAACTTTCCATGGCTCCCTACTGTCTCTGGATATGTATTGCCTTTAAGGACCTCTGGTGTCTGATCCAGCTACTCTTCCAGATTTATTTCACACTCTCCCATCTCCTACCAAGTGAGGCTACGAGCTGTTCCTCACTCCTCCTTATTTCCACCTGTGTTCCTTTACCAAAACTATCCCCATGCCTGGAATTTACTCCCTCCACGTTTCCATCTGACACCATTCTTTCTCTTCAGAACCCAGCTCAGAGAACTTCTCCATGAAACCTAGTTGAAAATTGTTTCCCCCTGCTCAGATTTTCTTTGGGCATGTTGGAATTGTCCTTTGCCCTAATCAGATGACCTATCATACTTATGTAGGTATGTGTTGTATCCTCCCCTTTAGATTGTGAACCCCACAAAGGTCAAGTACTGGTGTCTTCGGGTCTAATACGATGTCTGCCATGGCAAGCACTTAGTAATGTTTGTTCAGTTGAACAGACTGGGCTTGTAGACTGTTAAAGATGGAAGGGACATGAGAGTCATCTTGTGTAACATGCATAGTTGAGGAAATTGAGACCTGGAGAAATTAGATGCCCAAGGTCACACATTTGCAATCACAAACACACACACACACACACGCACACACACACATAGAATTACATAAGCACACACTGTCACAAATCAGAGGCAAGGTGACCCCACAAAAAAACCCCAAACCAGAAGTCAGAAAATGTGGGTTCTAATGCTGATGTCGCTCCTTCTGAGCTGTGTGGTCTCTGAATCTCATTTCCCTTGCTTGTGAAACAGTGATAGGTTCTATACACCTCACCTGCTTATAGTTAAATTCAAATGAAAGAGCTTTAAAAACTTAAAAAGACATAGGGATGAGATGGGTGGTGTCATATGATCAGTAGCTAGGTGGTGGCATAGGGCACAGAGTGCCAGCCCTAGAGTCAGGAAGACTCATCTTCCTGAGTTCAAATCTGGTCTCAGACCCTTACTAGCTGTGTGACTCTAAGCAAGTCACTTAACTCTGTTTGCCTCCATTTCCTCATCTATAAAATGAGCTAGAGAAGGAAATGGCAAATCACTCCAGTATCTCTACCAAGAAAACCCCAAAATGGGGTCACAAAGAGTTAGACACGACTGAAACAACTCAACAACACATCACGGGACTTTTAACTTCTTTCTTGTGTTATTGACATGTTTTGTATTTACATTACAAACATTTAGAAGACTAACTCCTACACCACACACACACATACACACACACACACACACACACACACACACACACACACCACACCACACTCCATGAGAGTTCTCTTAGATCAAAATAAAACAAATAAAATAGCAACATAGTGACCTCATCTGAAAGTGGATGCAACATTCCCTACCACTGGATGAACAGTTGATAGAATGCCGGGTCTGGAGTTAAGAAGATCTCAGTTACTTACTAGCTATGTGACCCTGAGCAAGTCACTTACTCTCTGTCTGCCTCAATTTATTCAACTGTAAAAAAAAAATAGAGATAACTATAGATTCTACCTCACAGGATTGTTGTGGAAATTAAATGAGATATTTATAAAGCACAGTGTAGGAGTTATATAAATGCGTATCTCCTTATCTCTTCCACTACAACATCCCCTCCTCACACACACTCATAAAAATATAGTCTATGAGAAAATTAAGCTTTAAAGAACAACCATGCCTTGGACTTGCAACAATGTATATGAGCGACTGTGGACTTGTGTCTGTGACTGTGATGTGTGACCTTGGACGAGTCATTTAATCTAGTAATATGATCATAAATACACACAAAATCATGAATAATCACACACTCTCAGGGCTGACCTGCCCTCTGCACCCTCTGTCCAGCATGACCCTACAGATCTCCCACAAGCTTGGCCTGCCCCCTGGTGGTCACCATCCCAAAATCTCTGCCAATGCCAAAACCTCGAATCACAACACTGTGGATCCTTAAAAATTGGGAGGAATATCAAACATAATTTAATCCAGTTTCCCAATTCTGTCTACAACATTCCCAATGGGTGATCATTCTGTCTGTTCTTGATTATCTGCAATCACAGGGAACTCACTACCCAACAAAGGCAGCCATCCACTTTTGGACAGCTTTAATTGATAGGAAGTTCTTCCTTAGACTGAACTGCTCAACTGTCTCCCTATAACTTTCACTTGTTAATCCCAGTTCCGCCCAGTGATGCCAAGCAAAACAAGCCTAATCCTTTTCAATGGGACAGCCCTTCACATGCTGGAAGGCAATGTTTAGTGCGAAGTTTATAATGCCTCTACCTAGGAGAGAAGAAAACATTCCAGAACCCCATTGGCTCTTTCCATGCCTTCTCTCCCACTGTCCAGCCCACAGAATCCTCTGCCTTTTCCTCCTAATTATGTACACTTTGGGGTGCTCTAGGAAGATAAGACCACTTAACTCAGGGGACCAGGGCTGAGCTCTCTAGTCCCAGCTTAGAGATCTCCAACATCTGGTTAAAGAAATGGAGTCTGGTGTGGCATCCCTCTTCCTACATTTTATTTGTTGAGTCCTGTTGGCTCCAGATCCTTTCCTGCCCCTCTCCAAGCCCTCTCCTCCTGCTCTCCTCCAGATCCCTCTAGAACAGAAGTCCTGAGGATCCTATGATTTCCCTTGTTCCTCTTTTCTATCTCTGTCCCTCCAGTCCCAGTATCTCTTCCCCTCTTCTCCTGTCAGCTCTTAAAATGTCCTCCTCTTGCCCCTCTGTTTTCCCAGGTCTGGTACTGACAGCTACAGAGACTGTTTTCCCCGGGGGGCTGTTCTGGGTAAGATCACAAGCTAAGGCTCAGGGAGGACCAGGGCTGGAAGCTGAATCTCTACATCTGTTTGGAAGGACTTGTTTTCTGGCTCAGACCTGAACTCCCTAGAATCAGGGAAGGTCTCAGATCCTAATAAAGATTTACGAGGCTCCTCTTCACCCTGCTGTCCTATGGTACTGAGTATGGAGATCTTACCTGCAAGACACTTTGAGACCTTTCTGTCTCTCTATTTCTCTCTCTGTCTCTCTCTTTCCATCTCTGTGTCTCTCTGTTTTTGTCTCTCTCTCCCTATGCCTCTATCTCTGTGTCTCTCTGTCTCTGTCTGTCTCGCTGTCTGTGTCTCTTGTGTCACTGTCTCTCTGTGTCTGTCTGTCTGCCTTTTTCTCTATCCCTAGTGGGTTCAGATGAACCTGACCACCAGGAGAAAACACAGTAAAGTTAACACCGCCCCTCAGCTTGCCTCAGACCAGCTGCAGACCTAGCTGTAGATAGCCTAGCCAGAGCTCCTCCACTCTCTTATTTTATCCACATTTGATACCTACCACAAGACAAGGTCAAGGAGGGGTCAGGATAAATTTGCTCCAGTGGTAATTCTCTAGGGATAAAGGGTGGGGAGTGGGTTGAAAAATTAGTCATAGCTCTGAGAGGTTAGAAAAATAAAGCCTGGGGACCCCTGCCCTCATCTGGAACTTCTATCCATTTTTTTCTATAGCTTTAGGGCACTAGAGGACAACCCCCTCTCCCCAGCTCCCTGATGGAGTCTCTGGGATGAGATCAGGAATATCAGACTGAATGGTGGGAGACCTGGGTTCTAGTCTCAGCCCTAACACTAACTCCCGGGGGTGACCACAGCCAACTCACTCCAAGCTTCTAGGCCTCAGTTTCTTCATTAGTAAAAAGAGAAGATTGGACCAAGTACCATCCTCAGATTCCCTCAGATCAGGTCAAAAAAGGTAAAGCGTATGAACTACCCAGGGGTCACAGACTCTTAGCATGGGAAGGAAACTCGGAGATCATTTATTATTCCTAAAATTTTATTATTTCTGGAAAATAATTCCTAAAAATGTCATTATTCCCATTTCTGAAAAGGAATCCCCTGTACACTGTATCTGACAAATGGTCCTCAGGCCTCCACTTGAAGACCTCCAGGAAGAAGAAGGCCCTCTCACCTTTGGATAGCTCTGAGTGTTAAGAGAGGGCCATCACCAGTAGTCCTGACCTATGCCTTGCCACAGGACTCCAAATGACTGGAGGAGAGAGTGGAATTAATGACTTTGCTCAGCCCTGCCTCACTGAAATTCATTTCATAGGCAAGTCAAACATCACCTTCCTGATGTCACTGACCCTCTTTGAGAAAGGATGAACAACAGTTGTGAATAGGACCGCTAGGTGGCGCTGCAGTGGATAGAGTGCCAGGTCTGGAGTCAGGAAGACTCATCAACTTGAGTTCAAATCTGACCTCAGACACTTCCTAGCTGTGTGATCCAGGGCAAGCCATTTAACCCTGTTTGCTTCAGTATCCTCCTCTGTAGAGTGAGCTAGAGAAGGAAATGGCAAATCACTTCAGTATCTCTGCCAAGAATAAGTCCAAATGGGGTCATGAAGAGTTGGATGTGACTGAGCCTCAAAATTAAGGGTTTTTTTTTAAATTTTCCTTTACATCAAGACTAGATTGATTTGCCTTGATCTTCTACCTTTGCTCAACACTCTGCCCTTTCGTTCCCATCCCTTTCAATGCAGACTGAGGAGGAGGAGGGGTGAACCCGGAATTAGGTGGGGGAGGCAATAAGGTATTAACAGCAATGACAACTTAGTGTAGAAGGAGATAAGCAGAGCCCCCAACTTACAGAGTAAGAAGAGGGCCCTCAGACTTGGGAAAGCAGGGTATAAGGGGATGGCACCAGGCTGAGATGATTTAGAATGCCAGCTCTACTTTCCTTGGTCTCCCCCTCAACTCCCTTCACACAAACACAGACACACACACAACCACATGCACATGCTCATGCATGTGCACACTCACACACATGCACACACCCCACACACATACATAAATACACACAAATGCCTTGGAGAACCCAACTGGGGGTGGAACTAGGACTGAAAAAGCTGGAAAGAGAGGTCAAGTCATCACAAGGTATCTAGAGGTCTCCTTTAAGGTTCTCAAACTTATAACCCCCCTCCCCAACATCCATCCCATTCTCTCAGTCTTCTTGGGATCACTGATTAGTGCTTTACACAGTTGTATCCCTTTCCTTCTTGGCCTCTTAAATTTCCACCCATCCTTTTGCATCTAACCAAAATGTTTATTGTTGGTGCAAGTGAATGGGATTTAAGTGAGGCAGGACTATGCAGAGTCACCAGCCCCACTGTTTCCTCCAGGGGCATCTGAGTACACTGGCACGCCAGAGGTGAGAATAACTCCTGCCTCTCCTTCCTCTTTCTACATGGGGATCCAAAGGAATAAACATTTTGATCACTTATACTTCACAAGGTATCTTGGGGTTTGGGGGCTAGATTTTTTTCTTCCATACTTACTTATTCTAACCAAAATGAGGGCTCTTACAGAAAACCTTCCCTAATCTCTTATGCCCCCCAGTAACAACGTGTCCCCTGCGGTCTCAGAGACACATCGCATTTCACTTTTTAACTTTCTAAAATACATTTCTGTAGTGGTGTGTGTCATAAATATTTATGATTCCAGTTCTACTAGACAATGGTAGACAATAGTTCCTTGAGGGCAGGGATCACTTCTAACTTAAACTTTTTAAAAATCTCCCCCAGCTGCTTAATAAATACTCATTTTACTCTTCAGCACATTAAGTACTGAATAAATATTCATTTTTGCTCATTTAATCTGAGGTTGTTGGTGTGGGCAGGGAAACTTCAAGACTCTACTGACCTCAGTCATTACTCAGAACCTAAGAATTTGAAAGGACAGTAGGGATCCTTTAGCCTAATACTTCATTTTACAGATGAGGAAAATGAGGCCTGTAGAGGTTAAATGACTTGCCTGTGGACACGTAATTTATATAGGGTAAAATTCAAATTCAGGTCTTCCGTGAAAGACCTTAACCCAACATCCAAGGCCCTCTATAGACCATCCCAATTTTTATCTCCTGCTCCTTTCCAACACACACCCTCTATTCCAATGGCCTAATTTTATTAGAACTAGAATAAGCCCCTCTGGGATCCCAACTTAACCAAAAGCCAGAAGCCCTCAAGAGCAGTCAAATGAATTAAAGGAATATTTATTAAGTGCTTACTAAGTCATTCTTAGTTTTTAATAAGTTATTGGGAATGTGTTGTAAGAAACCAGGAAATGGGGTAATCATGTCTACACACAAACCTTTTCTTTTTAATACTAGCTTTTGTGAATGTTTGGAGAAGTTCACCCCACCACCCAAGACTCACCCTCCACGGTCCCCTTTCCAGGTGACTGGAGTCCCCAAGCAGGGACAAATGTGTGACCTGCTCTTTGGTTTTATACCCCCATCTTGGGAGTCCTTGAACCATAGAAGAAAGGCAGGCAAGCTAACTGCTCCTCATCTACTACCCTTGGAGGTCTTTGACCCACATCTAATAAGTCTGTTGGGTAATCCAGCTGTAATCCTCAATTATTGCTTTCACACATGCAAAGTTTATTCCTGCTGTTTACTCTGCTTTGAGCAGAATCTCAGAATTGGAAGGGACATTGGAGGTCATATCTTTTTTTCTTCTTTTTTTTAATTTTAGACAAATACTAAAACTTAAATACATAATAAGAAAAGAAAAAGAAACATTACAAGGTTAAATATACAATAAGAAAAGAAACATTTCATGTGCACAGCAGAACAAAGGAGAGGATTCAGAATATATAGCAATAACTTATCATTTCAAGAAAGCTTATATATTAAATATTGTGCATTAAGTTGAAAGCTATCCATTTTTTCTTTGTCTCCTTGCAAGTTTCTTTTGCTCTCTGCTGTACACTTTTTATTGTGTTCTTTTCCCCCTTCTTCCCCTCTACTCACCACCCCAAGGCTATAATGGAGCATGGATATATTTATATGTAGGTATGGATATACGTATGATACACATATATACATTGATATATACATGATATATACATACATACATAAACACATACTTTCCCTAAGAGATTCTAGTCCTAATCTTGCTTTTATGTTTATACACATCTCTTTTTTCGTATTTCTCCTAACTCCTCTACTTTACTTTTAAACCTGCTACCTTGCTCTCCTATGATTTAACCTACTCCCACCCCCACAATCCCTCCTGGAGGCCATATACAGAAATACCCTGTTTTTCAATAGCATTGAATATTTTCTGTCCCAGGGACAGAAAACTCACTATCTCAAAATGCATCCTTATTAATGATCTTAATAACTGTAATTTCTATAGAACTTTAAGATTTGCAAAGTATTTTATACACATTATCTCCTATGTTCCTCATAGCAACCTTATAGATTGGTGCTATCATTGCCCCATTTCACAGATGTGAAAAGTGAAGTATATAGGCCTAGGGTCTGGTAGGAATCTGAAGCAGAATTTGAACTCAGGTCTTTCAGACTCCAAAGACACAAAGCTACTGTACCTGTTACACTGAACTGAAATCTGCCTCCCAGTCACTTCTACCCATCTTCATTTTCCTCTTTGGAGTCAGAGAGAATAAATCAAATCCTTCTTTCACATGCCAGTCCTTCAGATGTTTGAATGTCCTCTTTCCTTCTCTCTGCCTGGCCAGATCCTACCTTCTCTGGTCCTTTCCTTCCCAGGCAGCTGTCCCTGACTTCTCCAGCCTACACTCACTTACTCATTCCTGTCCAGGCAGCTCCCCTTCATCTCTGCCTCCCGGCTTCCCCGACTTCCCATAAGTTCCAACTAAAATCCCATTTTCTTCAGGAAGTTTTCCTCACCCCTTTTCATTCTAATGTCTTTCCTCTGTTAATTAATTTCCATTGACTCTGTATATAGTTTGTAGTGTTTGTTTCCTGTTTCTCCCATTAGATGGTGAGCCCTTGAGAGCTGAGATTGTCTTATGCCTCTTTTTGTTTCGCTAAGGGCTTAGCACAGTGTCTGGCACATCGTAAGTGATTAATAAAGGTTTATCGATTGATCAATTAATCTTATACTTTCGCCCTGTTGCCTCCGGGATTCTCGCTCCAACCTAGACTTCACACATTGAAATTACCCTCAGCCTCTGTGGACTCTCCCTCTGATTGGCTCCTTCCTCTCAGAACCTCTAATTTAAGGAGGGTGCCCAAGCCAGCCAAGCCTCAATCCCTCTCCAGGTGATATTCCTGACTTTGCTAGACTTGGCACAATGTCCCTGCTGGGTATTCAGTCCCTCTTTTTTTCTCCTATCTCCCCTCTCCCTTTTCAGCTAACTTTTCCCCCCATTCCAATATAATCTTGAGGACAAGCAGTATCTTTCTTCCTGCTTGTCTTTATAGTTTCAAGGCTTAACTCAGTGCCTGGTACATACTAAAGAATAACATTTGCTGACTTCTCTGAAGAGTGCTGATTCTGGAGGTGGAAGGTCTGGGCTCAAATACCACCTCTGATGCTTGGTACCTGGGCCTCAGTATTCTCATCTGTAAAATGAGGGCATTGGAGCACACAGCCTTCTAGATCCCAGTCAAGTGTAGGGCTATGCTGCTCTGAACTACTGCGGCTCTTACTGTATTCTGCAGGTCTGTCTCCTCAACCACAGTGTGAGTGCCAAGGGCAAGGATGACGTTGCTCTTTTGTCTCCCCAAGAGCAGAACCCAGCAGAGGATGGGCCACAGGGGAGTGGAGATCAGCCTGGATCCATTGACTTGATTCCTCTCCCTGGCCCATGCAGCACATGCTAAGAGGTGTTAGTGATGTGACAGAGCACAGCCTCTCTCCACATGGCCCCTGCCCCAGGGGGCCATATATCAGAGTCTGTAATTCTGTCCAAGCTCCCCTGACTTCATTAACTAGGGGAAAGGGGGGAAGGGAGAGAAGAGAAAGAGAGGGGGAGGGGAGAATCCTTCTTCTTCCCCACTCCAATCCAGGATACTTCAATAATATATGGGAGGAGGGCTTGGGGAGGAAAAGGCATAGTTGATATGATCCTGTGATGGGGGGAACAGGTTGATGGGATGGAAGAAGCAGGTGTGTGTTGGGTGAGGGTGGGGGTGGGGTAGTTTTTGGAAGAGCTAAGTGCCTTGAGCTGCCTTCTGTCCTTTAGCTGGAGTCTTTCCATCTACAAAGGGTGTTGTTCAGGTTTCCCTCCCTGCTTTATCCTGGAGGTGGAAAGAAAAGCCCCCAATCTCGGGCTTTAAAGGTAAGGTGAATATTACACATCCCACAAGAGTCCCACTCTGTAGTCCAAAGACAATATGTAGTAAATCAGTATAATAACAACAGTTAGCATTTGCAGTTTTACATGGATTATTTCACTTGATCCCCAGCACAGCCTTGTGAGGAGCCCTGTGATTCCTCCATTTTACAGATGAGAAATCCGAGGCAGGTGAAGTAAGGTTCAAACTCAAGTCTTGCCAGTCTCGGGGGCCAGGGCTCCATCCATTATACCACCTAGTCGTCTAGGTGAATGATCAGACCATTGTGTGCTGGGCACAAGGGTCTAGGAAAGAACTCCATGGCTGAAAGGAGGGCAGAGGCAGTAATTAAAAGGGATCCCCTCCTGAAACCTCACTGGAGCTGTGCCTCCCATAGCACATGGCCAAGGGCCAAGGATAGGAGGATCCTCACCCTGAGGTGATCCCTCAGGATAGAATTCCCTCTGCCACACATGCTGGTTCTTTCAATAACCCAAGTACAAAGGTACAAAGGGAGGCTCAAGGTGAGGCTGAGAGGGAAGGGGGAGGTAGGCAAAGAGGCCCAGTTAGGGAGAAGGGCTCTACATTTAGGAGAGGCTGATGAAGTGGTCCTTGAGAAAGGCTTCAGACTGTGGACTTAAAGTTTAATTCATTCATCCCCTGTCTCCACCCAAATAGGAGAAGTGGGGCTGTTCCACCACCTTGGGCTCCCTAACTCTAACTGCTGGGTCAAATCATAGAATATTAAAGCTAAAAGGGGTGTCAAAGACTGTGTCATTTGACCTTCTGATCTTGTCCATAAGAAAACCAAAGCCCATTGAGGGGAGGACCTTCTCTAAGGCCACAGAGCTAATCACGGCTAGCAGGGGTTAGATTCTTCCCCCTGCAGTTCTTGCTTGTACCCCATCTTCTAAAGACAGAGTAGCAATGGTCCTTACCAGTTCTCTCCCCAAGTCTCTCAAAACCCAAAGCCCTCTCAGTCACCAGGACCTTAGTCCCTAGTGGCCCAAACCTTGGTCCCTAGCACTAAGCCCTAACTTCTAGGCTACCTAGGTGCCAGTTTCAACAATCCCTGACCCCTGCTATTCCAACCCTGATCCCAAGACCTCCATAGTCTAGGCAGGGACAAGTTCAAGTTGGGGATGCAAAAGACCAGTGTCTGCTCCCCACAGAATGAGGCTGAGAAGCAAGGATTCCCTGAAAGTGATAGAGCCTGTACTCTAATGGACCGTTCTGTGACTTGGGTTCAAATCCTCACTCTGACACTATCTGTGAGACCTTGGGCATGTCATTTAACCCCTCTGTGCCTCAGTTTCCTCATCTGTAAAAGGAAGGGGTTGGACTAAATAAATGTGAAGTTCTTTCTGTTGCTTTAGGAGTCTATGGTCTCCCACTGCCAGAAGTGGGGAATCAGCAGAGGTTTGAGTTCGGGCACGCTGCATCCTGTAACTTAACCTTCTGGGGACACCAGAAAGGTAATCATCTTCCTGTGACCCCAGACCCCACTCCCAAGCTCCAATTTCCCACATCTGGAGTTTCTTGTACTCTTAGCTGCCTTCATCCTCAGAGGAAAGGGGGAGGGGAGGAGATGAAGGAAGGTGGAAGGGAAAAGGGGAAGGTGACTCCTCCCACTTCAATGAGCCATCCTAATGAATCTCTTCTTGTAAAGTCCCCCGCTGGCTCCTCCCTCTATCCTGCTCCAATTGGGCATTAGTGGTAGGTTGCCTCCAGGTCTCTTCCCATAGAGACCCACACCTATGTAGCTCTAGCTAGGCATCCTGAGCTCCTTCTACCCTAAGCTCCATCTTGGATTTAGTTCCCTCTATGGGAGACAGAGGCTATTAAACCTCCCCAGCCTCTGCCCATGCTGCTCCCTCTTTCCTTCTACTACCCACTCACCCCAATTTCTCAGGCAGCTGCTGGGAACCAGCAGATTGTAAGAAGTGTTTGCTGATTGATGGACTCAGGGAGGAGGAAAGTGGGGAGAGATCCAAAGGAGAAAAGATTGGGGCATAGATTGAGCAGAAAGAGTCTCAGAGATGAGGAAGACAGTGGGGAGAAAAGGAAGGGACAGAAACAGGGAAATCCTAAAGTGAGAGAGAAAAGGGAGAGGATTTTAGGGGATCAGGCTCAGCTCAAACATCTCTCTACTTAGATCTTCCTTTGTCTCTATAATAGAAGTTGGAACTGGATGATGGAGCCAGTTTCAGCTCCAGATGAATGCATACAGAGTTGGATGCTGTTATGAAAGTGTCTATAGAAAAAAGTAATGTACAATACAATCTACTTTGCTCCTCTAAGTCTCATGTCTCTTCCCTGTTGTTGTTCGGTCACGTCCAACCCTTTGTGATCTTTTTGGAGGTTTTCTTGGCAAAGATACTAGAGTGTGTTGCCATTGCCTTACCCAGCCCATTTTACAGATGAGGTAACTGAGGACATCAGGGTTAAGTGATTTTCAAGAGTTACAGCTAGTAGACATCTGAAGCAGGACTTGAACTCAGGTCTTCCTGACTATCAGGTTCTGCTCTCTATCTACTACACCACTTAGCTCCCCTCTATTTTTCCTCACTGAAGGATTATTCTCTCCTGTTCTGACATCAGGTGGATAAGGATAGGGATCCATTCATTCATTCTGCCCATCAAGATCCTGCCCTTTTTTAGATGAGTGAGTAGCAGTGGCCTGATCCCCTGGACACTCATCCAGGTCTTGACTGAGAGATTGTTGTCTGTTTCCTGTGTATACTTTGTACTTTCCAGCTACCATGCCTTTGCCCAGGCTGTTCCTAATTCCTAGAATACCTTCCCTTCACTTCAGCTGTTGAAGTCCTTCCTAGCATCCTTCAAACTCAACTTAAATGCCAGTTTCTCCAGGAAATTTTCAGAGAGGCCTTTACTCTCTGACCTTACATAGCCCTTTTTTTCCAGGTAATTTAATAATTTTATTGATAAGGCCAACATGTCTATGAATAAAAGGATGGCCTCTTAGACCCAATAAAATTATTCCTTTTCCTACCCTTGAAACCTTTGACTCTATGATCCACCTAAAGAGAGGCACAGTCTCTGCCTTCTCTCCCTCCAAAAGAAATTGATTCCTCTAGGGGAAGTGCAGGAAGAATGGCATAGTTATTCCACAATTCTAAAATATTAACTCAATCTATATTTTAAATATTCAGATTGTCTTCCCAGAGATTTCTGTAACTGTTTCCTAAAATCATGTTGAGGCAGAGGGTCATGTCAGCAGGCATGGGGGAAGTATACCAGTTTAGACATCTCTCTTTCTCCAAGCTAACAATGACTTGGATATAGAAAAATGCTATAATGTAATACATAATTAATGATTCAGAATAAATTTGTAAAGAAATGAAAATAAACAAATGATTATTTAACTTAGATAAAATTTTCTGGAAGACTCAAGTCTAAGTTGCAGATACATTATTCATATTAGAATTTCTTTCTTCCACAACAGGTTGAATTCCCACGTTTTGACCCAATTCTGATTCCACCTCCTCCACAAAGCCTTCCCTGATCTGATACTCCTTGTCAGTCTTCTCTCATATAGTACTTTTTTCTATACCTCTGCAGTGTGCTAACCAGATGTTGTTGTGTATCATGGGTCCATAGACTTAGAGCCTCAGAGGCTAGTCCAACTCTCTAATTTTACAGATGAGGAAACTGAGGCATAAGAAAGTCATCAAAGCAGTTGCCCAAGGTCACATAGGTGGTAAATATCAGAGGTGGAATTTGAACCTAGGGCCAGGGCACTTTCACCTGTACCATAAACATTACCCATTTTGTTGCATACTCCTCCCACCAAGAGCAGGAATGGTGTATAATCTAAATTTTGCATGTCCTCTCAATTCATTGCACACAGTAGGGTCTTTATAAATGTTAGTGTTATATGATGCTATATGGGGAGGAGCATGCTGTTTCAACAATAGGCCTGTGGGGCATCTACCCTCTCCCTTTATCTCCCTCCCTCCAGCTCTTCTTCCTCTTTCAAACTATTTGCTATCCACATCTCAACACTCACACATCCCTAGACTTCAGGTTAATGGATCCTAAATCTCCTGAATATGTTCTATGATACAATATAAAGTAGGCAGTTCAGGGCTTACTTAGTATATACAATTATCACACACACACACACACACACACACACATCACACACAAAACCGCTGTGGAACAGGGAAGGAGATTAGGGAGAGACAGAGACAGATAGCAACCCAGATGGCCAGGGAGACAGACAGGCAATCAGTCAGGTAGGTGGACAGACAGAGAAGACCAGAGGGTATTTGTCATTTCCACTCTCATTAGCAAATGGAAGAATATTCGTGAGATACTTAACACAATGCCTGGCCCTTCCCCCTTCTCTCCATGCCCTGAGACATGCCTGTACAGGGTATCCAACTTCCATATCTGCCATCCCCCCCACACCTAGCTCCATCCATCAGCCACACAGACAGTAAAACACAGGCCTGAGTGTTGTGATCTACCCTGGGCAGGAGGCAAGAAAAAGAATTCTGAGGAAAAGAGGCCCTCCCCGCAACCCCAACCCTGCACTCAGGAGGTAGAGAGTCAAAGACTCTCAGAAGCAAAAGGTAGATTTCAAATCATCTCATGAAACCTTCCATCTGTGAAAGGGAAGGGAGTTACACTTAAAGGACATTTGGGCAGGGGTGTGCTGGAACCAGCTCTAACCAGCTCTAATCAAGCTCTCTAGAGATGACTGTTAAATTTTCAGTGAGAGCATTTACACCTCAGAAATTGCCAGATGCTATAAATCAGGCCTTGAATTATTTTTTGTTGACTGTCCAGACTTAGGAAAGTGATGGATAAAATGTTAATAATGGAGAATAGACCTTAAAATGTGTCCTCCATAAAATTTTTCCCAGAGAGATGGTTGTTAAACATTTACCAGTATACTCCTCCATAAGGGTCAAACCTCAGGAGACCATATTTGAACAGATAGCTAAAAGGGAGAAGCAGTGGGTGGGAAAAGCACTGAGTTGGAAATGAGGAAGGGGAAAAGGCAAGGAACCAGAATTTATTTATTCTACTACTATGTGCCAGGTACTGTACTAAGCACTACAAATATCTCAGTCTAATGTCTACTGTGCACCCTCTTACCTACCTATCTTGAAGCCATGTAATCACTCTGAGATGTCACCTCTTTCAGAAAATCCCCTGTGACTACCTTCCCTCAAACCCACACACACACACACACACACACACACACACACACACACACACACACACATACATCTGGTCCTAGGCAGCTAAGTAGAGCTGTGGAGAGAGCATTAGGCCTGAAGTCAGGAAGATCTGAGTTCAAATCCAGTTTCAATTATTTACTGTGTCAGTCAGTCAATAAACATCTATTAATCACCTACTATGTGTCAGGAACTATGCTTAGCACTGGGGAATACAAAGAGGATGAGCCTGGGCAAGTCATTTGACCACTGTCTGCCTCAGTTTCCCCCTCCTCCTCAGAAGGGAATAATAACAGCACCTACCTCACAGGATTGTTGTAATAATCAATTGAAATAATATTTGTAAAAAGCTTAGCCTGGAGGCCTGGCACAGAGTAGGTACTTAATAAATGCTTCCTTCTTGGCACTGAACTCACATTTGTACGGTTGAATTGAATCCCTTTATATCGTTGGCTTTTGATTACTCATTTATGTTTTTGGATTAAAACCTCCTTGATAGCGGAATCCATGTTCCTTTCTCTTTGTAGCCACCTCCATCATCTGAACATGATGCTTGGCCCATGACCTATGTATGGTTCCATTGGAATAAGGAAGTGTCTGGAGGAAACTCCTTCAATCAGTAACTGCTTTGCAATTTCTGGTCTCGGAGAGTTGCCTCGGGGCCACTGAGCAGCTGTATATTGATCACACGGTCAATAGTTGTCAGAAGTAGGATTTGAGTCTAAATCTTCCTGATTTGTAGCCAGTTCTCTATCTACAATGCCAAGCTACCTTGCACAGAATATTCAGTGGTTTTATGCTGACCTCAGTTTCCTCTTTTGTAAAATGAAGAGATTTGGCTGTAAGGTCTCTTTTGTCTGTTCTATCTGCCTATCTGCCTAGGCTTCCACCTCCAGGATGATCATTAAGATATAAGAAGCATATTTAGGGGGAAGGGTCCTCATTTGGGGTTCAGGGTGTGTGCTCTGAATCCAATTCTAGCCATTCCCCCCACCTCTGGGAGGCAGTGTGGGCTAGTGGATAAGGCATTGGACTTAGAATCAGGGAGAAAAAGTTCAGGTCCTACCTACCTGCTAGCTGTGTGATCCTAGACAAGTCACATAACCTCACTGTGCCTGAGTTTCCTTGTCTCTGAAATGCAGGGGTTGAACTTGATGGTCTCTAAGGTCACTTCTAGCTCTAAATCTGATGATCTGGGTCACACTATTCCTGTTTTAGGGAACCTTGGGAGCAGTTGCTCAGTTTCCCTCTCCCTACCCTCGTCTCTGGGATAGCTGGCTGGCCCATCATGGCTCAGTAAACATCATGCTTCATTAGGGACTGATGTTACCACCCCACACACACACACAAACACACAAACATACACACTCCCTACCTACAGCCTCTGATGCCCTAATTGCTTTCCCATGTCACACTAATTGAGGCCAGATTACTACTACCATGGAACTATGGGGTGGGCTGAGGGACTGACCAGGGACCTCAGAGCACCAAATAGATATACCCAGGGCAGATCCAGAGACTGCTCACCCATTGGACTCATCCTTCCCTCCATCTTTCAGAAGAGGAAGAACCTGGAAAGAGCAGAAAGGGAAAAGACTAAACTAATGGAGACAATAAACTCTTGGGCTCCATTAATAGAAGCCCAGGGGCCAGAGTGAGTGAAATTATAATAAGTCTGGCCTTTCTCCTGCTCTGACCATATCTGGAGTATTCAGTTGAGAGTTCAAGGTGCCATATTTGAACAGGGAGTATCGACAAATCATGAGGTGTCTAGAAGAAGGCAAACAGATTGGTGAATCCATCTTGTAAGATGAGTAGCTGAGGGAACTAGCGATGTTTAAACTTCAAGATTTCAGATCATATATTTGTCTAATCCGGCCACTTCATTTTTATAAAGGAAAATAAGGAAAAACAGTTGGCCAAAGGCACATTGTAAAGTATCAGAGTAAAGGATGCCAAGCCAAACCTTCTCACTTCATAGCCAATGAATTTTCCACTGCATCACAGTATCTCAGAGGACCACTATGCAAAACTGGCCTCCCCCACTTGATTTGTGTAACTCTAGAGGACTGAACCAGGACAAGATGATAGAGGTCATGTGGATTTCAGCTCAATGGAAGAAGAGGCTTTCTAGCTCCTAAGCAGCCACTGAGTTTCTCGTCATGGAGGGTGTTTAAACGTAGGTTGAATGACTGCTTGCCAGGGATGATTCCCACAGCATTCCTGCATAGGGCAGGTGGGGTCACTAAGCCTTTTAACATCTAGACTTCTCTGGTTCTAAAATGATGCAAATGTTCTGGGAGATGTTAATTATCTGTCTGCTCCTTTTCACTTGTATACTAACGGGGGGAATAGGGGAACTAGCATTTATTAAGCACCTCCTTTGTGCCAGGCACTGGATTAAGGTCTTTATGTATATTATCTTATTTGATGTGCACAACAACCTGGAAGGTGTGTGCTATTATTTTTTCCATTTTGTAGATGGGGAAATTGAGGGAAACAGGGCTTAAATGACTCACCCAGGGTCACACAACTAATAAATATCAGAGGGTGGATTTGAACTCAGGTCTTTCTGATTCCAAGTCCAGAACTCTATACTACCTAGTTCTTCCCTAACTTATATAGTTAGGGAAGTTCTTAGCCCAGATCTGGGCATTAAAATCTCATCTATTTGATCTGAATCTTTGTGGAACAGGAACATAGGAAGAGGCAAGCACTTGTTATGTACCCTAGACCTGAGGTTATCAGGAGTTATTTGTCCTAGTAAAGGTGTCACCATTTGCTCTGAAGAGAAGGGGATCTAGAAAAGAGAAGTAGATCCCTTGTCTTAGAGAAATTCTCAGTGTGTCCTGGGAACCTCTGGCTTTCTCCAAGACCCTTTCTTTCAGGGAGTCTGTGGGATTAAAACTCTTTTCATAACAATACTCAGACATCTAAATTTCTAATGTGGTAAGCATCACTGGATATATTCCATACAAAAACTCTTTGGTAGATCCTCAATAATTTGAGTATAAAGAAGAAATCTGACTAAAAAGTTTGAGAACCTTTGTTTTAGAGCAAAGGTTACTAAACCATAGTTCCATGAACCTGGAAGGGAAAAAATTTCAATCTTTATTTTCACTAGCTTTTGGCTTCTTTTGTAATGCTATGTATCATGTTTTATGCACTTAAAAGTATTGTTCTGAGAATGGGTCCATATGCTTCACCAGACTACCTAAGGGGTCTATGACACAGAAAAGGTTAAGTACTCCTGTCTTAGTGGTTCCCTGGAAGTACTCTGTCTCCACCCCCACTCTCCTGGTCCCTGGGCCCATAAATCAGTTCTCCTGTTAGGGACTTTGAATCCCTAATTAGTGCATAATTAATTGCCAGATGTTCTCTATGGTAAAGGAACATTAATAAATGTCAGGGGCCTGCTGTCTGTGAACAGGACCCTGAGCCTGGGAAGGAGAGGGATACCAGGAAGTGGGCTCTCTTCATGAAAAGAGTGGGGTTCAGGCTTAGCCTAGACTCCAAGTTGGGCCTAAACCTAAACATGCCCTTAAATGGAACCAGAGCTAGGCCCTGGCTTGTGTATCGTGGGCAAGTTTGGGGAGCCAGGGCCCACCCAAGGTTCTGAGACTTCACTGGAAAACACATGACTTGACTTATCATAAAATAAATACCTATGTGGCTTTGAGAAGGGTATTTTCTAGAATTGGGGCTATGCCTTGTAACTAGTGCCCATATGTGCCCTCCTTATCCGTTCTAAGTTATTATTTTACCTCAGGGCCTGGGGTGATGATAATTTGAGGACACAGAGCAAAGGGAGAGCAGAGAGTTCTGACAGTGATTGCCATGTTCCCTCCCCGCCCCAACCACACACATACATACACACACACTAGGAGGCAGAGAGCATATGCTTGCTCCAGGGCAAGAAAACTTGTTCTAAGAGGAGGGAGATGAGATCAGGACATGGGCATCCAATTGGTTTGGCTCCCCCTCCTTTGGCCTTAGGAGATATGTTGTCATTTGCCATCTTGTCCTCGGGACAGAGAACTACCAGGAGAGCTTAATGCTACCTACCAGTGACAGAAATTACCCACAAGGCCTGTGTTGCACTAAGGTACCAAACCAGTCTCAAGGCCACCAATACAAGTGGCTGACACTCATGAGAGCAGGATGAGACTGGCTGCTGCTATGATTCCTTCTAGTCAGGCAAGAACTACCCAACTCTGTGACCTGTCTCTATTTCTCCATTACTTGTAGAGTTGAATCCAAGTGTGTCCCCTGCACATGTACTCTTCCTTTAATCTCCTGCATGACCAGGTGGGATGCAAGTGGCTCCAACATCTCATGTGGGAAATCTGATAAGAGGAAACTTTTGAGAGATGTTTGGGTGAATCATTCCATGAGGTTCCTAAGGGTTTTCTTTGAAATTTTGCTAAACCTGTATTTTAAGTCTATCAGTCTGGCAGGAGGTAGAGAATGGATTAGAGAGAAGAGAGAAGTGAGGCAGGAAGACCAAGCAATTCAGGTGAGAGGGAATGAGGCCATTCATATCCATGACAGGTTATCATCTGACCTACAGTGACTTGGAACTTTTAAGGTTTTTCTTTGCAATTTTGCTAAACCGTAATTTAAGTCCATCGATTTAACAGGATGTGGAGGATGGATAAGGGAGAAGAGAGAGTTGAGGTAGAAAGACTGATCAGACCAGGTGAGAGGGAATGAGGCTCCGAACCAGGGTGATGGCTATGAGAGAGATTTACATCTCTAGAATCCATTTAACAAACCATGTAGCTGCAGAAAGTTGACTCCCTAAATATAGAAGGTTGGACCAAGTTAGATTTCCCAATTGCAAAGATGTGAGGTCTCTAGAAGTCTAGGTGGTCTTTTCTTATAATCTAGAGAAAATAATTTGTATCATCTCTGAACTGGAATTCAGAACCTAGTCCATCAGGATTTCTTCCTTGAACACCCCTTTTGAAATTGTATGGTTAGCTAGAATGATGAGTTGCACAGGCACAGAGAAAGTACATGTGTTGGAGAGACAATGATGGGACCACTGACCTGGGACCAGACATAGTGCCATCTAGTAGACAAATGATAATTGTTCTAGAGACTAGTGGTCTTACTGTGAGTTTAAGGGACCTAGGAGCTAAGTGGGTGTTGGGTACTATTGCTATTATTAGCTCCTAAAAGGATCATTTCAACATCCTCCAAGTACATAGACAACCAGATGCTTGCATTAAAGTATATTATTAAAAAATGTCCCTTACCTTCATGTTAGGTGTTTACCACAGTTCCTGGCTTAATAAATATTATTTCATTGTTTGATTGATATGTGGTCCTTCTAGGCCCCACCATATCTATCAGCCTCAGACCCAAATTCTAGTTCCAATTTCTAACCCTCCCTCAAACCCTAAAAGTCCAGAATGAGATTTAGAATTGGAAGATGGCATCTGGTTTAACCATTCCCCTCATTTTGCTGTTGAGAAAACTGAGGCTCAGAAAGGTTGTCACTCAGGGATAGATGACAAACTGGGATTTGAATTCTGGTCCTCTCACTCAACATGTCATAGCCTTTCCTCTTTACCAATGCCTACATTTTCATAATGTTGACTGCTCACTTCCCTTCACCAGCTCCCCTTACCTTCACCTTTAAAGTGAATACCAGACTCTATCATGATTCACCTTGGCCTTGCTTTGGTAGAAGTTATGAGTTAGAAGACCTGGGTTCTACTCTCAGTTTTGCTACTTACTATCCGTATGGTCTTAGACAAGTCGAGTAGAAACTCATAGTTGAAAGGACTTCCTTGGTGATCTAATCCACATGGTACCTAAACAGGAATTCCCCCTTTATATCTCTGATAGGCTATCATCTGACCTACAGGGGCTTAGAACTCACTACCTCCAGTGTGGTCTATTTTCAACCTAATTCGCTCTAATTAGGCTCATAGGACGTAGCTATAGAGCTAGCAGGAACCAACTCACTCATTTTTATAATGAGGAAACAGAGTCTCAGGGAGAAAAATCAGCTTTCTCCTGTTGTACAAATAGCAAATGGTAGTGCTGGGACTAGAAATTGAGGGTTTTTTGTTTTTTACTTTAAATCCAATTTTCTTTCCACTATGTTATGTTACCTCCCCAGAGTGGCATCTGGAGGCAATAAACATTTGTAAAGTACCTACTATGTTCCAGGCACTGAGTCTCTGGACCTGTGTATTACGGTTGGGATCTGTAACTTTGTGGGCCTGTATTCATTGGTGCAGTGGATAAAGTGCTGGATCTGGAGTCAGGAAGACATGAGTTCAAACCCAGCCTCAGACATGGACTAGCTGTGTCTTCCTGGGCAAGTCACTTAGCCCTGTTTGCCTCAGTTTCTTCATTTGTAAAACGAGTTGGAGAAGGAATGGCAAACCACTCCAGTATCTTTGCCAAGAAAATGTCAAATGGGGTCACAAAGAGTCAGACATGCCTGAAAAATGACTAAATGACAATAAAGTCTTGTATGTTTGTGCACTGGTAACGGGTCATGTTTTTAGGAGTCTTACTCTGCACATACATGTTGATATCTGCATGTACCTTCATGCCTATATTTTTTTTCATTCATTAAACAAATTTATGAAGCAGCATTATGCTAGGCACTAGATAGAGACCAAGATGAAAATGAAATAACCCTTGTCTTTGAAGAACTTACATTCTATTGGGGGAATAACATTGTAGGTAGAAAAGGGGGAGATACAAAGTGATCACCAGTGAGGTTGGGGGGATGGGGCCATGGAAACGGAAGGCATGAATAGCTGGGAGCATCAGGGTGGGCCTCCTGGAGGAAGAGGTCCTCAAGGTGAACCTGGAAGGAGCTAAGGCTTTTTACAAAGAGAGGTGAAGAAGTGCATTCTGGACATGGTAGATAACTTGTGCAAAAGCACTGGGATGAAGGAAGGAATGTTATCTTTGATTATATGTGGTTGATTGTTTCTGCCCACTGTCAGTTATTTCCTACTTGTTCTATGTTTGTTTAGTCATGTCTGACTCTTTGTGAACCTCTTTGGGGTTTTCTTGGGCATTTCCTTCTGCAGTTCATTTTACAGATGAGGAAACTGAGGCAAACAGGGTTAAATGACTTGCCCAGATTTGAACTCATGAAGATGAGTCTTCCTGACTTCAAGCCTGTCACTCTACCCAATTCTCCACCTAGCTGCCTTATTTATTCTGTATATATCTTCTTTGTATATAGTTTATCTGTTGCCTCTTTCATTGGATTGTGAATTTCTTGAGGGTAGGGATTTGTCTTTTGCCTTTGAGCTCTTAGAGCTTAGCATAGTGCCTGGAATATAATAGGTGCTTCCTACTTATTAAGTTATTTATTGTAAATAAGCTAGTTTATTATTAACTATTATTTGCCTATTGACTGATTATCTAAATCAGAGATGGGGAAACATGCAGCCTTGAGGCCATATGTGGCCTTCTAGGTCCTTGGGTGTGGCCTTTTGACTGAGTCCAAGTTTTACAGAATCCTTTTATTAAGGGGATTTGTTTAGTGAAGTTTGGATTTGGTCAAAGGGCCACACTTGAGGACCTACAGAGCTACATGTGGCTTCCAGGCCACAGGTTCCCCACCTCTGATCTAAACATACAGAGACTATGAGGTAGGCAAATTTAGCAGGAACATGAATAGTAATGGTCAGCCGACAAACATTTGTTAAACGCCTACTAAGCGCCATTCGTTATATTAAGTGCTGAAGATTCAAAGGCAAAGGAAAGGCCCCGTTTCTGTTTCCAAGGAGCTTACAATTTAATGGTGAGGGAGAATAATGGGCAACGATCCTGGAAAAACAAAAAACCAGGCTGAGAAGAGTTGTGACAAACAGAGAAATTAGCATTTTATCCTAGGAGCACTCGGGAGTCGAAGGAGCTTCCTGAATGAAGAGAATGACACGGCCAGACCTGTGCTTTAGGACTATAAATTTGGCAATTTGTGTCTGAGAGTGGATTAGAGAGGGAAGAAAATTAAGGCAGGGAGATCAATTAGTCCAGGTGAAAAGTGATGAGGGTCTGAGCAAGGAGGGAGGAGGAAGTTGGCTGGGTGAGACATGGCGGAAATAGCATTGGCAAGACTTGGAAACTGACCAGATATATGTCAGGGGAGGGAGGGGCAAGAGAAAAGAATGACTGTTTGCCAACCACGGTGACTGGAGAAATGGTACTGCCCTGGACAGAAATAAGGAAGGTAGGAATAAAGGGAAAATGGCAGAGTTCTATTTTTAACTTGTTGAGTTTGTCTATGAAATATCCAGGTAGAGAAGCCCAGGAGACAGTTGGGGATATAGGCCTGAATTCAGCAGGCAGACTAGAATTGGATCTGGCAATGATCTGCATAAATATGATAACAGAATCCCAGGGGAGCTGATGAAATCATCTGGGAAAAACAAAAGAGACTGGGGACATTACCCTGGTTATACCCACACATTGAGGGTTGACCACGGAGTCTCAAGACTGTCCAGACAGGTAGGAGGAGATGAAGAGATCAGTATCATGAAAACCCAGGGAGGGCAGGGCATTTAGAAGGGATGGGTTAATAATGTCAAAAAGATTCAAAGAGGATAGGGATGAAGAGCGAGGAGAGGCTATTGGGTTTGGCAATTAGGCAGTCACGGGATGACCTTGGGAGAGAGCAGTTAGAGTTGAGTGATGAGATGGGAAGCCAGATTGCAAACCAGAAGTGAGTAAGTGGAAACAGTGAGTATAGACAGCTTTTTATGGAGTGAAAAAGAGGCTTTAGACAGTTTAAGGAGATTGACAGGGTCAAAATAAAGCTTTTTAAAGACAGAGGATGTTTGGGAATGTTTGTGAGTAAGAGGGAGGGAGATGGTGGAAAAGGAGCAGTGGAAAATTCAGGAGGGAGGGGAGGACTTAGGGGACAACCTCCTAGAGGAGACAGAAAGGATAGGCTCAATAACCAAAAAAGAGAAGTTGGCCAAGAAGGGCTACTTTATCGTCCGAACTGCAGTAAAAGAGGGAAGAGCTAAGGGTGATGTAGAGATTTCAAGTTTTTCAGTGAAGTATGAAGTGAAGTCTCCTGATGGGGATTGGGGAGGAGTTGGCTTTTGTCTGTTTTCTTCTTGATTTGTATTTATACCCCCAGCATTTAACACACAATACCTGGCATATAATAAATGCTTAATATTAATAATGATCATATATAATATATAATGATAAATAAGCATCTAAAAAAAGAGAAAGTTTGGGATAGTGAGATTGTGAGGAAGGGAACAGAATCCATGAGGGGAGCTAAAACGGTTTCGGGTGCAGTAGCAATGGCTCAGTTGAGATTCCATAATCTACACTTGTAGCAGACCCAATCTCCAGCGCTCCAGTGTGCAATTGTGTCCGCTGTTGCTCAGCAGAGCACAAGTTTATATGTGAGTGCAGGTGTCTGCCCTGAGGCCACCAGGCTGTTCTGATTGGTGACTGCTTCTCCTGGACCATATTTCCCAGAAAACTACCTCCATTACTTTTCCCTTCGCCCCTTACTTTACAATCATTTCCTTTATAGCCTTGCCAATAGCTTTGGTGTAGCATACACGCTCTTCCCTTAAGGACCTTCCAGTTCTGGAACCATTGTCATATGATCAAATCTATCCTGCCGCTGTTCGTAGATGGAGCATGTCAATCCAAATCCCTAATGGCCCCCCCTCACCATTCCTTTACCTTGCTGGATCAACATGTCCTACATGGCCCCCTTTCCCTTTTGTGTTATTTCTCCCACTAGAAAATAAGCTCCTTGAGGAAAAGGGACTGTGTTTGTTTTTGTATTTTTGTATCCCCAGCACAGCATTTGGCAAATGGTAGGCACTTAATAATTGTTTGTTCATTCATTCAGTCCGTGTACATAAGGCACATATGTGTGTGCATCTGAGTCTTGTTCTGCATTTAAAACACATCTGTATTTAAATAAGTAAAAGCCCTACAATGGCACAAAGCAATTGGAAGCACATGGGCCTATGGACTGAATTGAAAGCCCAAGAGTAGTTTGGAAACAATCTGCTAGACTGAATCATCTGTGCTTCCTCCATCCTATTTAGAACACCTTGGGCTCATCATCGATGGTGTGTTCCCCACTCACCTTGTAGTTGGGCAGTTCTCCTTGATGTCTGACCTTGATCCAGTCTTCTCAAAGCTCCTTACCTTTCTTTTAAGTCAGTGGTGGTGGTGGTGGGGAGGGCTTTGAATCATTGAACTGGTCAGTGATGGGGTACCCAGCGCTAAATCAAAGTGTCCAAATCCTTCAGAATTCCTCCATCCACCCCTTACATCCTAAACTGTGCTCAGGCCCAATCTTGCCTATAATTAGGTAGTAATTCTCCTTAGGCAATTAAAAAAAAATATAATAGTACCAGAGACACAGCATGTGCAAAACAAAGTTGATTATTCACCTGATTTTCCTGACCCTGGTACCCAATTTTTTCCTTCTGTTAAGTTTCCCATTTCTATTAATGGTAACACCTGTCAGTCAACACCTTGGACTCATATTTCATTTTTTCCTCATCCTTGACTTTTCCCTCTTCTTTACCCCTCAGTCTAATCATGTACTGTCTTCTCTCAAAGTCTACCTCCCTTGTTCTCCACTCCCACTACTCTTACCCCAGGTAGACTCTCATTTCTTCCTGCCAGGACTACTGCAACAGCCTCCTAACCAGTCTCCTCTTATCCATGACCACCAATTCATTACATGGCTGATCTTCATGCAGCACTCTCCTCCTCAAAAGCCTTTCGTGGCTCCCATTGTCTACACACTAAAGTTCAACTCCTTAGAGTTAGAATGACAAGATTCTCAACCATCTGGTTCCTGGACTGCTTATCCACTCATACCCTGTACTACAACCAGACTGGCTTCTCATTGTTTCCCAAACAATGAGAATGTGAGTATTTTTGCCTCTGTACCTTGGCTTAGTTCTCTATCTCACTCCCCAAACCCCAAACTATTGAAATGTTCTCAAGTCCCATCCTAGAACCTTACCTTGACCTCTCCCTCTTCTTTGATCTCTTCCAGCCCTTAAAGTATCAGTCACATGCTCTTGGCCCTGATCATTCCCTGTTCTGACCTTATTCTAGGGCTTCTTTGTGTGTATGTATATGCTTCCCGGTAAGCCAGGTGGTGCAGTGGATAGAGCATCAGTGAAGGAGTCAGGAGGACCTGAGTTCAAATCTCACCTCAGACACTTGACTCACTAGCTGTGTGACCCTGGGCAAGTCACTTAACCCCAACTGCCTTATCCTAGGTCATCTCCAGTCATCCTGATGAATATCTGGTCACTGGATTCAGATGGCTCTGGAGAAGTGAGGCTGGTGACCTGCACAGCCCTCCCTCCCTCAAAACAAAGTCAAGTGCAAGTCATGTCATTATTTCTCTGATGGCATGGTCTTCTTTGGGCAACGAAGCACGAACACACATATGTGTTTCCCCAATTAGGCTATAAATTCTCCAAGAGCAAGACTGGGCTGGTGCCTTTTCCTTCTCTCCCTGCCACACTTTATAATTCAGCCGGACACAAGCACCCAAGAAATCTCTGGAAATAACTTGGACGATTAGTGTTCCTCCAGTAGAACACTGGACAAAAAGGCCCAGATCAACTACACTTAGCTAGGCTTTGTGACCTTTGAAAAATCACTCTACCTCTTTGAGTCTTGGCTTCCTTATCTGTTAAAAAGATAATAGGATCATAAATTTAGAGCTGAAAGGTGATCTCATGTAGCCCAGCTTTCAAATGAGGAAACTAAAGCACATAGGTTTAGGATACTTTCCCAAAGCCATCAGGGGTAGGATTTGAACCCATGACCTCTGAGATCATAATGGTTGCACTACTTTCTTTATGAGATTGTTTTGAATTTCAAATGAGATAATGTTTGTGAAGGGTTTTGTAAATCTTAGAACACTATATAAATGTAAGTCATTTTTATAGATCCATGACAATACCCAGGATTTTTATTAGCGTTCTGGCCACAGCAACTCATGGAGCCAATTTCTCCAGAGAACAGTCTATGTATGCTGCCCCTCCCCAACCCATCCCACTCCCACAACCCATCCAAGGCCTTGTTCTGGATTACAGAGCCTCTCAGAGTTGGAAGGGATCTCAAGGATCATCTAGGCCAGTAATGTCAAACTCAGAACAGAAATAAGGGCCACTCATTTGTTCAGATGGATCCCTGAAGGCTACATACTGACTTAGTTTTAAAATGTAATGTTATCTGTCTTATTGTATTCTTATTTATTTTGTTAACCATTCCCTGATTACATTTTAATCTGGCCTGAGCCACACTCAGGAGTGTTGTGGTTGACTTGACACCTCTGATCTCCTCCATCTGCCCAACAGTTTAGTCATCCAGCCTCCACCTGAAGACCTCCAGGGAATAGGAATCCATTCCTCAACACCATTGGTCTACTCCACTTTGGGACGGTGCTAATTTTTAGGAAACACTTCCTTACACTGAGCCTAGATTTTGGACCATAACTGAGTGCCCCTCCTCCTCTAAGAAAAGATTGTGTTCATTTGAGTTCATTGATTTTTGCCTTTCTTTGTGTCCCAGTCACTTAGCACAGTGCCTGGCACATAGTAAGTGCTCAATAAATCCTTGTTGACCGACAAAATCTGACATTTGTCTCCTTCCTTCCACTTACACCGTCACCCTGAAAAAGCTTCATGCCATATACAGAAGTGGAGATGTCTGTCCCTACTTTCCTTCCTTCAGTCTTAACTCTGAAGTGAAGCATTTCAACAAGGCACTTTTTGCCCCACCCTTGAATCCCTTGCTACCCTCCCACCCCTAAACATAGGTATCCCCCAAGGCTTTATCCTACGCCCTCTTTTCTCCCTTGGTAATCTCATCATCTACCACCAAGGTTCAATTCATTCTACACAGAAGACTCCCAAATCTATATATACACAGGCCTTATCTCTTGACACAAATCTAGTCCTTTATCACCAACTACCTGCTGGATATCTCCATCCTGATATCCCAAAGGCTGGGTAACTGGCGGTCGTCCTGACCTACGTCTTGTCACTGGACTACGATGACTCCAGAGGGGAGAGTGGAGCTGATGACATTGCACGGTTCTGTGTCCCTTAAATCCAATTTACTTGCAAATCAAGACATCACCCCCCTACCATGTCACTGGTCCTATTGAAGAAACAAAGGCTGAACATCCACAATCCCGAAGGCACCTCATCTTCTTCCCCAACCTCCTTATTCTTGTTGAGGACATCACTATTTTGTCACCCAGATAAGAAAATCTGGAATCATCTCTGACTTCTCTCTTCCTCACCCCACAAATCTATTCAGTTGCCAAGGTCTGTCCACATTTTTCCCATCAGACTTCATCCCTCACCCTTGTTCAGATCTCTACCACCTCTGGTCTTGATGGTTATAACTGGTCTCCAATCCCACCTCTTCACAAATAGCTATAAAAATAGTTTTCTCAAAGCACAAGTCTGACCATGTTACTCCCTTGCTCAAAAAGTTTCAATGGCTCTCTATTGCCCCTAAGACCAAAAGATCCTTCACAGCCTAGTCCTGCCTTATCTCATCTGTCACAAGGGGAGCTTTACTCTCTCTCACTATCTCAGTTCTAGTCAAAATGTACTGCTGCCAACCTCCCTCCAAAAGCTCTCTCTCCTGCCTCAGTGTACTCCTACCAGTGATCCCTAGAAAGCTGTCCCTTCTCATGTTTTCCATTTAGAATCTTCTTTCTTCAAGACCCAGCTCAGATATCGGCTCCTCGAGGAAGCCTATACCCATTTTCCCAACTTCAAGTGTTTTCTCCATCAAATATTCCCAGAGCACTTGTGGGAGCTCTCCTTTGCCCTTGTCACTAATTACCTTGTACTAGATTCCTCTGTATACACGTCATTTTGCCCCAGTGGAAAGGGCAGAGAATCTATCATTTTTATCACTGTATTCCCAGGGCCTAACACAGTGCTTCACACAGAGTAGAGACTTAATCCATATTGAGTTGGAATTTGTAGCCCCTCTTCCTTCAGGTTGCTGATAAATAAGTTAAAAATGGCCCATCTCATCACAAGTCCCAAAGGGAAACACTGTTTACAGTTGCCTATCCAGAGAAATGCAACTGAGAAATTATCCCTAGCCTTGTTTCCTCTCTAGAAGCCATTTCCCTGTGACCAAAAAAAAACCAAAAACCAAAACTGCTTCTAGCTGCACTCTCTGATTAAACCCCCTCTGCCCTCCCCCACCCCCCAATAACTGGTCTGCTCTCAGTAACTCATGAAATGGCGACGTTTAATGAGAACCCTTCTTCCCTCGCCCACCCCCTCCCCTGTATATATACATCTATAAAAAATTCAAATACAGCAAGTTACCACTGGGTTTGACTAGGATGAATGGAGCATTAAATACTTTGGGGAGGGGCAAGGTGAGGGAGGGCCATACAAAACAGGAGTTGGGAAGCCCTGGGGCCCGGGGAGACTGAAAAAGCATGTGTGGGAATTTGTGACTGGAGGAGAATGGGGGAGTTCTTAGGAACTTCTAATCCAACTGAGGCAAAGGCCCTGGAGGAGTCAGCAGAAGGAATTAAAGCCAGAGGGGGGCACTTGGGCCAGAGGTATGAGGAAAGTTGCTGGCATTAGGGGGTGTTTGAGGCCCCCTTACCCCCTACCCAAGTCCTCTGGGGCCCCCTATGAGGGGGCTGGGGGAGGTGACCCAGATGAAGGAGAAGGGGTATGTCTTTGGTGGGTGGGTTAGCTGTATGGTTCTCTCTCTTGCCTACAGGGGAGGGGGTGGAGGTCCCTCTTAAGTAGCTTGTCCCCTGTCAAGGATATGGGGGCCTCCAACACAGCAAGGGGGAAAGGTGGGGATTGAGGGGGATGGAGGTTGAGAGGTCAGGGAGCAAGGAGTTTGAGTGACCAGGATCTCAGGGACACAACCTGAGGGCTGGAGAGGAGGCAGAAAACCAGAGAGCCAGAGGGGCTACAGGCTGCAGGGCCACTGGAGGGGAGAATGGCGTTGGGTCACTGGGGGGAAGGGTGTAGACTAGGGACAGAAGGCTGGAGGAGGGGAGTCAGGGGCCAGGGTTGTCTCTATAAAGTGAAGCTGGAGACAATGTGAAACGTCCTCCTGACCGTGTGCAAAATAGAAAAACAAGAATCCCAACAGTATCTTTTTTTTGTTTTGGTTTTTTTTCCTGTTTTTTTTTGGGGTGTGTGTGTGTGTGTGTGTGTGTGTGTGTGATTTTTTTTTTTGTGAGCCTTTGCTGCTGTTCATTTCTGTTTTCAACATTTTCTTCCACAGGAATGCAAAGAGGGACTCTGGGAAAAGAGAAGGGAGGTGGTTAGCATGGCTTAGTTCAGCTTCTCAGATCCCAACTTTCTCCAGGTCCTGCCCTGCCCCAAGGGCCTGTGGTCCTTCTGGGAGCTGAACCCCAGGCTCCTCAGATCCTTAGTCTCCCCTTCCCCATGATGTGACCACATCTTTTATCTTTCCCACAGCCTCCTCCCCGCACCCAGCACTATTTTTTTGGGTGCTCAGCAAAAGGACCCAGTTGTTAATGAGAAAGACTACAGCTTATTTGCATATGATCTGCATGTAATGTATTTCATTATGAAAAGCATGGAAATAAGCTGAAAGTCCTCCAACTCCCCCATGTCCTGACCTGGCCCCTGGTCAGGGTCCCAGTTGCTCTCTCTACTAGTGTATCCCCCACCACTCCCCCTGCAGTCCCCCAGGTCTGGTTCTACAATACTGCTTTCCCTCAGTCCCACTCAGAACCCCATGCTCCTCACCAACCCAGACTCACTAAATAAAGAGGCCAGTGGCTGCTATGGTGGTCACTGTCACAGTCAGGGTCACAGTCAGCAGGAGGCCGGTTGAGGAGCCCACACCATCCCCAACCTCTCCAGGATCACAGATCTTCGTGGTGGGAGGGGGGACGAAGGATGTGGTCGTGGTGGTGGTGGTCTCTGGGGGGAAGGGAAAAAACTCAGAGGGTCTGAGGCTTATGAGGCTGGGGAGGGGATGCCCATGAATTCTTCACCCTAACCAGAGTAGGGGAAGAGGTGGGAAAAGTTATTTGTTTCTAAAATAAATACTCTGTCCTCGATCTGTGAACCCTGGAGAACTGGGGACTGCACCTCCCTTCCACATACAGACAGTGGGAGTAGGGGGGAGGGCAGGAGGGGAAGGAAGGGTAGTTCTCTGACAAAAGGGAGTTGAATGAGATAAGAACTACCAGGAGGAAAACCAGGTTTTTTGACAACAGAAATGTGAACAGAGAAACACAGGGATAGACAGAGAGCGAGAACAAAAAGCAATAAGAGCTTGCATTTATATGGGGCTTCAAAATTCACAGAACACTTTCTTCATAAAAACTCAGGAAGGTGAGTGATGTATCTCCATTTTACAGATGAAGAAACTGAGATGTAGAGCTGTTAAATGACTTGATCAGGGCTGTCCAGATGGTAAATGATAGGACTGAACCTCCAACCCAGAATTCTGATTCCAAGAGCAGTGTATACTGCCCTATAGATAGGTAGAAAGCAGGCTAGCTAGACAGATAGACAGACAGGTAGATACAAAGAAGTAAGAGATACTAAGACTGCCTAAGGGGATAATGAGAGGACAAGGTATAGTGGGATAGGTGGAGATGGGGGGGGTGGGGTGGATTAGGAGCAGAATAGAGGAGAGATTTTGTTGTTAAGGAGGAAGGCTGGAAGCTTGACAGAAGGAGACAGGGCAGAGATGGAGATGTGAGAAAGTCCCAGCATGAGGACAGTGAGTGTTGAGGATGCGTGGGGGTGGGGAAAGACCCCAGGATTCTAACCTGGAGCCTGAGCCTCTGTTGTTAGGTATCTGGGCTCCTCAGTCCAAGGAGTGGCATGGGCGGCCACACTCCAGTCACTCCACGTCCCAATCTCGTTGTCCTTGGCAGCCACCTGAATGATGTATTCCTTCCCTGCGTATGCATCGGTGATGGTATGTGTAGTGCCATCGGACAGCTCAACCTGAGGAAAGCATTGAGGACATGCAGGTACTGTTCTGCGCCCTGAGAACAGACTCGTAAATAAAACAGTCCCTGATCTCATTGAACTAATATTCTATTAGGAAAGAAGAAAGACAAATATAGGAGTGTAAGGGGGATGGGATGAAGAAAGGGGGGGTCCAAGAGATCAGGTGAACCGAGGGCAAGAGTATTTTGAGGTCAGGCGTATGCTCTAGTCACAAGAGCTTAGATTTACATCCGCTCCAACAATTTCATTTTGCACACGTAGAAACTGCGCTTGGAGTTCGCATGTGTCTGAGGTAGGCTTGTAACCCAGGTCTTGCTGAGTCTGGATCCAACCTACTTGGCGACACTCTCCTTGCCTTTCTAAATTAGAAAGTATCTGACTCCCATCCCCAGACACAGATCCTTTTCTGTTTTCCAACACTTCCAATTCTTTATACTTTCTTCCAAGAGTCACCCTTCCCACATACACAATCTCCTTCCATATCACAGGCCCCAGTCAGTCCCCTCCCCATTTCCCTGGCATAAACTCTCAATTCCAACCTCTGACTGTACCCCCAATTTTTTTATCCTGGCTTCCTGGAAAGAAAAGGGAACCATCCCCTAGTAAAGTTATTCCTCCACCTAATTCCAATGATAACCAGACCCCTAAACCCCAACTCTACAGCCCCACTTGACTCTCAACAGAGAGTGGATGGAAGAATGTGTGTCATCATGCATACTTCATTCCCACAAGACAGGACTCAGACCTCCTGTTCTGGTTGGTCCCCAAGACCACCCTCTCAGAATTTTGGCCAGTCACTCATTGCTTCTCTGGGTCATCCTCTTAGGAGACCTCCCAGATGTTCCCCTCCATAGTCTCTCCATTTACTCCTCTCCCTGCCACCAGCTGCCTCCCTCTGTCTCCATGCCCTTTCCCTTTTTACAGCCTGTTAATTTTATGGCCTGCCGTGCCCGGCCGGACGCCGGCCCTTACCAGGGTTTCCTCTCTGGCCACCCAAAGCCCCCATCGTCTCTCATTACAGACCTTTACAGTCATTAGCGCCACGGAGGGGGGCCATTTACAAGGGAGCCTTTGGCGGGAGCAGAATCTGGCTGCTTTTCAGGGGGGAGGATTGGGCTACCACCACCCATTAACCCCACTGCACCCTCCCGCCTGCCCAGCCCCCACTCATTCCAGGCCCCTTTCTGCTTCATCTCAGCATCACTTACTTCCTCATTAACCTGCCGATGGGATGGCTATAAAGAAGCTTATAAATGTGAAGGGCCAGAGGAAGCTGAGCCCACTTCCCTGCTCTGAGCCAGCCACTGCCTTCCCTCCCTTTCCCCTGGCTGCAGCCCTGCAGGGCTCAGACAACACTGGCCAAGGAGTCTGCAGAATGTACTTACAGTGGTCGTTAGGGGGACAGGAAAGAGAAGGAGGAAGAGAAAGAGGGGTCTGGGATTCCTTCCTCTGCCCTACCTCAACTTGCAAACTTAATATTTTGATCGCTGTGCATGCTAGCTTTGCACCAGGGAGAGCAAGGCTACACATCTTTCTTTGTATCTCCATTACTTAGCACAGTTGCTGATGCCTAGTAAGAAATGCTTGTTAACTGACTTAATGACCAAACATCATTTGGGGCAGAACCCCAAGGGAATTTAGGCAAGATCCTTGGAGGGACAGGATCCATGTTGTGACTAGCTCCCTTCTGACCTTCATCACCCTCATCACCATCAACAAACATTTAATTGAGCACCTACTATGTGCCAGGTACTGGGTTAACCAGCAGGGATACAAAAACTGTCCCTGCCCTCAAGAAAGCTCACCCTCTAATGAGGGAGACAACACAGAAAACAACTATGTAAATGATTTATACAGAGTATACGGAAGCCAATCTCAGAAGACACTAGCAGTGGGGGAAGTGGGAATGCCTTATAAAAGTTGGGATTAGAGCTGAATCTTGAAGGAAGCCAGGGAAGTCAAGAGGTGAGGATGGGGGACAGCCACGGAGACAGTCAGGAGATGGAGTGCGGCATCTTTAAAAAAAAAAAAAAGACTACCCATGTCACTGGATCATGGATTATGGGGAGGGGCGTAAAGCCTAAGGCTGTAAAGATAGGAAGGGATCAGATGGTAAGGGTGTTAAAGTGCAAATAGAGGTTTATCTAGTTGATCCTCAAGGCAATTGGGAGCAAATTGAACCAGGCAGGGTGTGTGTGTGATTGATGTGATGCTAGACCTTTGCTTAAGAGAAGTCTCTTCAGCAGCAGAGTGGAGGATGGACTAGGGTGGAGGGGAGACTTTGACAGGTTACCCAGGGTTAGGTATTGAGCCTCAGTCCCTCCCTCTGACCACACCTGACCCCCTTCTCCAGTCTTGACCACATGGTCAGGGTGAAACATTCTAAAGATTTGTACAGAATGCCAAAGGCTACAAAATTATTGATCACCTAGTCCAGCCTCCAATCCCCACTAAGAAGGAATGTCCTTTAGTATATTCCAGAGATTTACAGCATTTAAAACCCATGTCAGTCTCGTTCCAAGCTATCTTATACACTCCTCCCACGTGTGGTCTTTGCACAGACTGCCTCAGGTGTGGAATGGTCTCTTTCCCCACCTGCATCCCTTGGAATTCCTAGTCCTCCTTCAAGGTACAGCTCAGGTACATTTTCTGATTCCCTCACTTGTTAGAGCTGCACTCTATCTCACCTTACCTTGAAATCATTTTGCTATTCATTTTTTATTTTGTTTTTTGTCGGTCTGTGCACACTTTATCACTTCCTCCCCACAGGGGTTAAGTCAGATAAGCATTTTTATGGCATCTACTCTATGCCAGGCACTTTACAAATATTCACTTCATCCTCACAACAATTCAGGGAAATAGGAACTAATTATTTTCCCTTGTTTACAATTGAGGAAATTGAGGCAAACAGAGATTATGTGAGTTGTCCGGGACCATACAGCTAGTGAGTGTCTGGGACTGGATTTGAACTCAGGTCTTACTGACTCCAGTTCTGGTACTCTATCCACTGCACCACCTAGCTGCCTCAGTAGAACAAAAGATCCCTTGAAGGCAGGAGCTGTTTCATTTTTATCTTTGTCCTGCCAGCACCCTGTGCTTATACAACTAAAATGAAGTAAATTGAAATGAAATGTTTTAGCCACTCTGAGATAGGGAAATGGCATTTTGACACAGACATTTTTTAAAAGCCACTCTGATTGTTGTACTGAGATGAACTTGCCTCTGTAATGTTCACTCGTTGTTGATAATTTTGCCCTCTACGACCAAGGGAAAGAAGAAAAGAGAATATGTTCTTTCAAATGGTCAGCCCTTCAAATACTTGAATATAATTATTATTCCCCTCCAAGTTGTCTTTCCTCTAGGCTAAAGATCCCAAGCTTCCTCAACAATTCCTCATATAACATGATCTGGAGTCTAAGCATGATTGGGTGAATTTCATGTTAACATTGAGGCGTGAGAGTGCGTTTGTGTTTGTGTGCTCAAGCATATATCTCTGTATATTCACTTGCTGTAAATGTGCAAGGGTCTCTAACGTGTGGTGGGAAGGATCAGTGTCTGGCCCAAGGAGTCCAGATGATAGAGTAAGACATTTCTCTCCCTTCTAGTCAGGAACGTAAGTCAGGAATTTCTCCCACTGGGGGGAGAAATGAGGACCATGTTTCTCTGTTCACAGGAGCAAGTCATAAGCCCCTGAGTTCAGGTGGGCAGGATCAGAGCCACTCCTGAGACAGTGTAGTACAGGAAAGAGAGGGGGGAAAGTTCTCCATGGTGAGTCAGGGATTTCCTCTGATCTCACATAATCATAAAATGTCAGAAATATAAGGGGACCCAGAATTGGAGGTCATCTGGTCCAACACCCACCTGAGTGGAATTCACTATATTCCATTTCCCAAATTATCCCCCTATCCAACCTCAGTTGAGAAACCCAAGAATACATTTTGCAATATGCTTTACAAAATCCAGGTTACAGAAGATGGCTCTCAATTTCTGGTACCAGTAAAGGTTCTTTTTGACTCGAGGTAACTCACTTGTCCCCTTCTCCATCTCTTTCTAGCACTCCTATATTTAGGTCTCCAGATGCGACCCTTGAGCAAGTTCAACGTGCCCCAAACTAATTTCATCATCTTTCCCTCCAATCTGATGAGAATTGTGCCTCTTTTTAAACTCCCTCCCCATCCTCCCTGCCCCCACTCACACATTTGGAGGACAGCTAAGGTCTCTTCCAGCTCTAACATGCCCTGCAACCTGTGAGAACCCAAACTGGATTCCCACTCTGCCACTAACCCCCACGGATCACCTTTACTCTGATTGCTGACTGACATGACCTCCGGAACCTGAGAAGATTACACCAGTACCATTTAAGGTCTCTTTCAGCTCTAAAGTTCCATGATCCTGTAACAAGGTTAGGTTTTCAAAATAGGTGTTACAATCCTATAACCAGCGTGGAAGACCCTGGAAATACTTCCCCAAGCTCAGAGACTCCTACACGTCAAAGAGGTCTTTAATTATATCTGATCACAGGGAAAGTAGAGTTATTACTGAGGCAACCAGTCCTTCAGTCTCCTTAGCTGAACGGGAGAGGGTGGGGAGTGGGGAGGAAGGGCAAAATCAAATAAAGAGATTCTAACCTCCTGTTCATATACAGTTTCCCTGGCCCTAAGGACCCTAAGTGCTCCTGGGTCCTTGCACCTCGAACAAGAACATAACTGGGCTCAAAAAGATTAGTATGTTGGGCCAGAATGGAAGGCTGAGCTGGGAAACAAGCCAGAAGCTTCCATTCTCCCTCCATCTTTAAATGGCCCCTCTTCAGAGAGGCACTCTCCCCTCAAAGCCTCATCTTTCCTTGCTCTCAGGGATGAAAATCTAACAGGGTCTCAAACCCATTAGCAACATGAGCCCTCACTCCCCTTCCCTTGGCGAGGGAGTAGCAGTTGTTCTGGAGAGCCCTGGGAATTGGAATAGGGACATAGGAGATAGGAAGGTAGGGCTCTGGTTCAGTTCCCACCTCCTCCCAAAATTCCAAGGGACCTTCCCAAGAAAAGGACTGAGTTTTGCCTTCAGTCCAGGGCTATATCTATTCCGACTGACAGTATCTCTCTGCTTCCTCTATCCTTCTTTGTTACACCTAAATTACATCTTGATGCTTTCCCATAGGACAATCAGAAATGGACCAGTGACCAGCCCAGGGAAGCAGTGGGGCATGTGCACATGTTATCCTGCCTACAGAGGCAACTAAGTGGTACAGTGGAGTTGGGAAGAGGAATTCAAATGCAGTTCCAAATACATTATAACTGTGTGACCCTGAGCAAGTAGTAAAATGAGGATGGTAATAGCACCTTCCTTCCAGGGTTGTTGGGAGGATGAAATGGATAATATTTATAAAGCACATAGCACAGTGTATGGCACATTGAGGCCCTTAATGTTTCCTTCCTTTCTCCCTTCTTTCTTACCTCTCACCATCCCTTACTTCTTTCTCTCTGGTCCCAAGTGAGAACAGAGGAAAATCTAACTCTTAGCGAAAGAGGTGAAAACTACCCTGGAGAGAACCCAATGAGATAGAAAACTGGAATGTGCAGTGGGGGTTGTGGGCAGCCTCAGGACAGGCTGGCAGCTTTGCTACAGCCATCCCCATAAGGCTCTCAATCTCTCCTTCTCATCCTAAGCAACTTAGGAAAGAGTGGCATACAGCCAGGCAGGGACACCAAAGGGAGTGATAGGGGTGGGGTGAGAGTGGGGGTGGGAACATAGACTGAAGAAGGAAAGGAAAGGAAAGGAAACTCAAAAGAAGCTCAAATTTGAGACAAGCAGTTGTTGAAAGCCAGGGCTCAGTGGAAAGGCCAGTCCATGGGATTCTATTTGGAGAGATTCCATCTTGTCTGGGGGCTGGATGGAAGGATCCCTCAGTTTCTCTTCTAGGGTTTGGGGATGAGATGTGGGACAACATAGATCTGGCATCTTGAGTCCACCTTCTCTGTTCTGGAAGACAATAGAACACTCATCCCTTTGGAGACGCCTTTCTGTCAAATCAATTTGGGCACATGCATACAAGCATTAATGAGACCAATTCGCGTGCTCCTACATGGATATCCACACATATACAGTGTTTAACATTTCATGGTGTTAGTCACATACTATTTTGTTTCATGTGTATACACAGACCACTATGAACATGGATCTGCACATACTTGATGTGTCTGCTCAGGGTACATGCACAGCTCATGGACATCACCACATGAGTACAGGTATGTGTAATGCATGTGCACACTTGCAAGCCAGAGCCCTTCTGCTGTGTGTGTGTGTGCATGTGTGTGTGTGTGTGTGTGTGTAGAGCATGTGGACACCATCGAGTGTGTGCGTGTCCTTTCTGTGTGCTTGCGCTCGGTGGCTGCCCCGTCTGTAGCTCGTTAACGGGCGGGGAGGTAAAGGAGGAGGGGGGCTCATGAAACCAGAACCAGATTATTAGCGATGCATTAGGGGACGGCGGCCTGCCAGGCAAGGACTCCATTAGGGGAACATCTGAGTGAGTTAGCCAGACTGGCCGTAAACCTGGGGGTAGGGGGACTGGGAAGGGCCCCAGGATCGAGTTACATACTTAAAAGCCAGAGGAGCAAGGGGGATAGCCGGCGGGTGGTGCTCTCTGCTGAGGAGACGGAACACAGGCCCCAGCCAAAAGAGAAGGCAGGCAAGGGCCCGGCTGGGACAGGGGCCCAGGTCTGAACCCCCAGGTGCCAGGAGGCCAGGGGGACCAGAACTTGACAGGACTGGCCTTTTTTGAGGAACTTCAGGGACCAGGGACATAAGAGGAAAGGGAGTTGATGAACCAAACACTCTGCCCCCAAACTAGTTTTATTTATTTTGTATTATTTGTGAACATGGTGTTTATAATGAACAGAATATAAGCCCCTTGAGGGCAAGGGATTATTTGGTTTTTGGTTTTGTATCCCCAGAACCTAGCATAATGGCTGACACACAGTAGATGCTTTATAAATAAATGCTTATGGAATTGGCTTTAATGAATCTGTCCCCCTCATATCAGCCTGCCATGACTAAAATGCTTCCAGCACCAACCTCTCCAAGCCTTGGCTTCTTCATCTATAGAATAAAGAGGTGGGACTAGATGAGACTCAATGACAGCACATGATAAATTAAATTGCAGCCAATCTCTGATGGGCAGGGACTCCAGTGTCCCTGTACTCAGACCGTAGCCAAGTCTTTGAGCATAACTGATCTATTCAAGATGACTGTCCCCCAACTCTGATCCCAGACTAGCCCCTAATCCCAGGCATAGAATAATCTTTAATCTTAGCCACTGACTGACTTCAAGCCATAGCTACAAACTGAGTCCAAACCCTGGCCACAAATAGATCCATCAAGCCTACCTATAGACTAACACCCCGCACCTCCCCGCTTATCCTCCCTGCCAACCCTGGCCACAGACTTCAGCTGTAGATTGTCCCATCTATCCTATAGTTATCACATAAGCTTGTGCTGTAGATCTCAAAGGGGATCAGAAAATAATGTGCGTATATCAGAGCAGTTCATCCCTACTGATGGACACTGTTCAGAAACCAGACCCTGCTGCTGACAGGTCAGGACTATATCTTTTATCTGTCCCCTTTCCTCCACTCACTCAACAGCTAACCAAATTACCTAGACTACTGCACCAGCCTCCTGACCGTTTTCCCTAGCTCCAATCCCTCCATCACCTCACAGCAGTCAGTTGGATATGCCTAAGATATAGATGTGACCATACCACTCTCCTGCTCAAGGAATTTCAGCAATGTCCTGTGGTCTCTATGATAGAACACAAAGTCGGCTGCCCAGGCAGAGGGAGTCTTTTCCAATCGGCCTCGAGCCTACCCTTCCAGGCTGTTTCCATACCATCATACCTCACAAAATTCATGTTCTGGACAAGCCACTGTTCTTGACTTTCCAGGGAATGAAATTCAAGCTCTCACCTCCATATCTCCATACAAGCTATTTTCCATTCCCGGAATGTTTTCCCTCCTCACCCCAGCCTCTTAGAAAGCCTAGTCCCAAATTGAGACTCAGCTCAATTTGCCCCCTCCTATCTGACTCCCCACCCCGCCACCATCCCTCCAAAATTACTTTTTATTTTGTATTTACTTACGTGCATAATGCTGTTTTTACCCATAAGAATGTAAATCTCTTCAGGGCTAACATTTGTTTTTTTGCTTTGTAGTATGTTGGCACATAGCAGTTGCTTCATAAATAAATGTTTGTTGAATTGACCTGAATGATCCTGTTCCCCTCCTATGAGCCTACCATGACTAAGGCCCTTCTAGCAGATACCTTATGACATATACACACCCCTTCTACCACATATACCCTGAATGTCTCTTTCACATCCTAAGCACATCATCTAGATGAACCATACATACTGTATAGACTCCCCACCTATGTATCCGCATGCCTTAATCATGTCCTATGGACTCTGCCTGTGTACACACACACACACACATGCAATGCATACTTGTATCCTGAACACATCAATGGAGATTCCAAATCTCTAGCCTTGGCAACCTCATTTAGCATCCCTACCCTGACCCTCTACCCACAACTGTACCAATGCTGAATTGTTCTCCTTGGGAATATTTTTCCTAGGTCTTCAATGTGAGAGGTTATAGGGGAAATAAAAAGCACTTAATTCTTCCTATCACCTTGAGATCCCCTCATTTTCATTTCTAACCTTTCTAATAGGCTCAACCTACCGTCATCCCTGCACTAATATGGTACCACCATCCAAATCCAGCTAGAAATTCCCTTTTCACAGGAAAACTTTCCAAATTCACCCCAGTCGCCTCAGATCATCCCTTTATACACATTCTGTGCAGCTATCCATAAATTTTTCCCTATTCACATTTTGTATGTGTTCCTCAGCCTTAATCCCATTGGGACCTATTTTTCTCTCAGGCTGTGGTCCCTTGAAGTTACTAAGTCCACATTCAGACCCAGGGTTTACAGGACAGGGCACAAGTAGCAGGTTACTTCTCCCACCTCAGGACAGAAGATTCCCAAAGTGAAAGATCAATTCTTTTCCTTAAAGAAGACATTCCCAGAAGCCTAGTCTTATCCTTCACTTCAGACAAGGATCGACTAAGGGTTTCTGCCTCTCATATCAAGGGACACCCAAGAATAGGTTTATATCCCCTTCAGACCAAGGGCCTTCCGAAGACTGAACTTTATCTTTTCCTCAAACTAAGGACTGACTCTTCAAATAAAGAGATATTTCTCCCTCAGGTGAGGGTTCTGTAAGGGGGAGGGCGGGGAGGTGGGGCAGGAAGGGAAAGTTGGATGACCTAGAAATGCCTGGAGCAAGATTTGCACTCAGGATCTCCGGGTGTGATGGAACCAGTGCTCCGAGCCACTTAAATTCCTTTCCATCTGAGTGAGTTTTTCCCATGACAAAATATGGAAAAACAATTCCCCTTTTCCCTGGAATAAGGGATTAGGGAAGAACGTCTTTCTTTTCTCTTGTGTCTCGTGTGTGTGTGTGTGTGCGTGTGTGTGTGTGTGTGTGTGTGTGTGTCTTCTCTCTGTTCTCTGTTTCCCCAGGACTGGATATGATGTCGAAAGAAATACAGATGTGCATTTGCCCCGAAATGATGTGAATTGCAGGCCATATTCCCTGAATTGGGGGGAAAAGGGAGGGCGGCGCATTCAGCCTGGACACAGCAAGGCACGGCTGAGCGCACGTCCCAGAGGCCCGGGTGGTAGCCAGGAAATTCGGAGCACAGCTGTCCTGCCTCCCCCCACCCTGGGCTGCTTCCCACCCCGAACACACATTTGAACCCCCCACCTTGGCCAGGTCTATCTCCTTACCGTCCCCAATACCACACACACACACACACACACACACACACACACACACACACACACACACACACTCTAATCACTCTTGCCTTTGCTCCCTTAGTTCTCCCTAACTAGGACCCCTAGTCCCATTTTCCCAGCTTCTCTTGCTCCTGATCTGAACTCTGCCAACTTTCCAGGTTCCAGCTCCTGTCTCACCTCCTATGCCTCAGCCAACTGCCCATCCTATAGCCAGAGCCACATAATTTCACCCATTTGGTTACCCCCTGCTGTCTTGTGTTGCATTCTAATTGTCCCATGTGAGCGAATCACCTCCCAACCACACAATGACTCTTGAAGGTCTGCATCTACACCTTCTCCCCATCTCCCTCCAGTCCAGCTGGGCCCAGGGCTAGGCACACAGGAAGCACTTTGCAAATATTTGTTGACTGTATTTGAGTCACTGAGCTGGACTGTGAGTGAGTATGAGCTGGAAGGAATCTAAGAGACCAGTTAGTTCAACCCCTTCATTTTACAGATGAAGAAACAGAGGCCCAGGGAAGGGAAATTCATTGTTGGGGATCACACAATGAGTTACTGGTGGGATCAGGAGTAGAACCCGGGGGTCTTGGCTCCTAGTCCTCAGGTACTTCCCACTACAGCCTACTGCCCTCCCTTCTTCCACGGTGACAAACAGAATCAACGCCTCCTCTCCACTTTTCTTCTTTTAGAGAGTAAGGCTAACATGGAAGAGAAAGATTCATCTGTTCTCAACTCACTTTGTTCTGTAAACTACTCAGTCTGGGACTTAAGTATCAGGGGCATCAAAGATCTGAGTCCCAGCCTGGCTAAGAACTCGACCTCCCCATCTAGTACCTCAGTTTCCCTTCCTTTTGAAGGAAGGCTCCTCCCTCCTCATTACCACCATGTCCTTCCTAGGGAAAGGGAGAAGAAAGAAATTGCAATGAAATTACAAAGAGGGGGTCATGGACCTGGGATGACCTTGATATATGAGGTCCTGGAAAGAAGGAATATAAGCTTCCAGAACCCATGAATATTTGTCTTTTGAAAGCAGACAGCTATGTATTTCTCTGAAAGTAGCTGCCCTTTCAAAAGTCCCCACAGAGCCCAAAGGGAGAGAGCTAGACTTACGTGTTGCCACTGGTCAAGGATCAGTGGCCTGTATCGAAGGAAGAACTTGAGAGGGAATGACTCAGGATCGGGCCAGGAGGACGGAGTCTGCCAGGTCACCTCCAGGCGTCGAGGGCTGCTAGGTACAGGCCGGGCCACAACATTTTCTGGAGGATCCGGCTTCACTGATTGGGAAAGAAAACAACACAAAAGCCATGCCACCAACATCATCATCAGCTTTGTCATTACTATTGTGCTCCTATCCACCATCCCTATTCTCACTGTCACCACCATTACCCATTCCACTGAAGTTACTCATGCCCACCACTCATCACAGGGCTTGCCCATCTGCCAGGAAGGGCTGCACCTACACTATTCTGCTCTAGGGAATATACGAATAAAGTCTGCATCAGACCCGAGATAGGAATGGGGATTTCACCCCCATTGTCCCCTTCCCTTTTTGCCCTTTACTCCACTCCACAAGGTGACTGTCTCCCGTCTTGGACCATCAAGGAGGCAAAGACTGAGGTCTATTTCGTCTTTGAACAGGGTTCTGGCTGTAGGACTGACACCAAGCCATCAGAGGGATCTTCTATCTATGCAGGGTGGGAACTGGAAGGGGAAAAGCTGAGAGCAGATTTGGAAAGGGAAAAGAGCAAAGACTGAGGAAGGTTAAAAGGAAAGAATGTCCGAAGAAGATAAGACAGGCCAGAAGAAGACTAGAAGGCATAAGAGGGTTCAGAGCAGACAGGGAGTAGCGAGCCTAGTAAGGCCTAGAGACAGGATATACAAACTGGGAGGAGGCTAAGGAAAAAGTGAAAGCCCTAGCATAGACTAGGAAGAAAACATAAGGAAGGCTGGAAGAGATAGGTCTGAGTATGGAAGAAAGGGGACTGGGTTTGGAGGGACAGGGTGAGGATAGGAAGGGATGGAAGGAGGTGGGGTGCACTGGGGTCAGGAAAGGAGGAGACTAGGGGAAGGGGGATCTGGGAGGGACAGAACAGGATGGGGGAGGGGAACCCAGGGGAGACAGAGGAGGTCTGGAGTGAGGAGGCCAGGGAGGGGTAGGAGAGGCGCCTATCCCAGCCCTGTCTCTTGCTCTGACACCTCATTCATCACCCGAAACTTAAGGAAGCCATTAAGTTGGGTGGAAGGGGCTGGGGTTGGGGGCCGGGGCTGCAGCTGTTCTGCATAATGGCCCTCTTCTCTGCCTTCATCCAGCACCTCCACTCTTCCTCCCACCCAGAATTCAGTCAGGTTCAGGATTCTCAGGACCAGTTCATCCACTCCTCTGCCCACACAGAAAGGAAATATCAGTGGGTCCTTGAGGTCAGCAGAGGTACCAGTGGAACATCCCAATGAGGGAAAATTTAAGAACTGGACATCTTTACCAGGGCAATTCATCAGTAATACACCCGAAAACCCCAATCGGTTATCTGAGGGAAGACCTTTCAGAATCTTCCAATTTGAGAGGGAACTTGGCTTCTGCCCTCAGGAAACACCCCTACCCACCCAATATAATGGGAAACATGACTATGGCAAGTCTAGTTCCCACCGAGGTATCCAGACCTCCAGAAAGTAAATGAAGGCAGAGCTTATCACCCCCACCCCTTCCAGGCATATCTCAGCATCCTTTGCTGGGGAGTACAGAGGCAGACCTGTAAAGCAATAATCTTGGGGAGACCCTCAGGCCTGAGAATGGAGGGACAGTCCTGAGAAAACTCTGGTAGAGCCAAGCAAGGACAGAAATATAGGGACAATGAAAGGGCATGATCAGGGTGTTCCCTAGGATGAGGACAGATCCAGGGTCCTGAGGCTTTGAGAATCCCCAAAGGAACACTGAAGGGGATCTTGGAAGGCTAGAAGTCTTGGCATTCCTCACAATGAGGACTCCCTGAAGTGCATCCTGGTAGGTTTCCCTGGATGCAGCCTTAGTTCCTTCCTTTATGTGATATATGGGGTACAGACAGTGGGGAATGCTCTATGACAGAACCCAGATAGCTTGCTCTCTAGTTTTTGCTGAACTGGTGCTTTCAGAGAGGGAGCTCGATACTGGTTCTCTCTGTTCTCAGGGAAAACCTGGCAGGTGGTTGCTCCAGAGGGCACCGGTGTTTATTGAGTGTGTTGGAGCAGTAGGCTGTTAATGATGGAAGTAATGATTTCCCCAGCAGTTAATTACCTGCCTCTGGGAAATTAAGGAAGGGGCAACCCAAACTGGAGAGAGCTAAAGAAGTCGCCAGCATTGACATCAGTGGTGTCCTCCGCTCACACCAGCATCTTCTTCCACCTGGTTGAGCAGTCTGTGCCTGTCCCTTTCACTCTCCACCAAGAAGCAGAGCTGATCAATCCTCCAGCTACTCTGATTAGTCACTCTATGCTCTTGGAGGCTGGTAGTGGATCAGTTCCCCAGCATCCTCACACCTTACCTATGGTGAACTCATCGAAGGTGATGGCTGTGGAATTGTGGCCCAGGGCATTGGTGACCGTCAACGTGACCTTGTATTTGACCGTAGAGAAGAGATGTGTATATCGGATGTGACACCGATTCTTGGGGGCTGGGTCCTTTTCACAGCCTAACAGTTTGGAGCCATGTCTACCCAAGGAGAAGAGGGAGAAGGAAAAAGAGAGGGGGTGACAGAGATCAGGGAGGACAAAGACCCTTATAACTTAGCCCTCCCTTCTTTTCAGCCAGAAACTCTAGGCTTTCTCTTCCAGGAAGTCTTCCCAGATGAGTCCCAGTCTGGCTCCCACCCCAACAATACCATCCTTGCCCTCCTCGGATTCACAGGATGGTCCCTAGGAACTGGAGGCAGAGTCACTTACAGAACTGTCACATTGAAGGTGTTGGGTATGAATGTGGGTGAGGGCAAGTGCCAGCTGCAGTAGAATCCCTTGGGGTAGCTGTTGGAACGGCAGGTGAGGACAGGCTCCCGGGGTGGCACTGAAGGGAAGAAAGGGAAAAGGAGGGAGGGGGAGATGCCTTGGTTTAGCACCTTCAGGATCAACCTGAGGCAACCACTCATCTACCCGTCCCTTAGGCTGAGAATGCCTAGTAGTTTGTTGATATGTCCCTTCTTCTACGGAGGTTTACATAGACTGGAAAATAGGTCCCCATCTACCTAGTACAGAATGAATGTAAACATTTAATAGTAACTGTTTCTCCTTTACCCAGGAACCCTGAGGGTATTCCCCTCCCAGTTTGATTTTATTATTATAATTATTAAAGGAGTCATCCCTTGAGTAACTACTTAAAGAAGCCTATTCATTGAATGGGTGTACCTCACTCAAAGTGAGAATCTAATAAGACCATAGCCTAAAATGGCCAGGGTCCCACATTGCATCCTGGGCGATCTCCAGTCATCCTGATGAATATCTGGCCACTGGATCCAGATGGCACAGGAGGAGAAAGTGAGGCTGGTGACCTTGCATCATCGTGATGTCACGGTCTTCTTCGAGAATGAAGGATAAACATAACAGCTCACCCCACAACCCAGCACCCATGTCACTACAGCGATCATACTCTAGTGGCCACAAGATGGCAGCAGTGCCTGGACCCACAATAAAGTGGGGGGAGGAGAGAAGGGGGCAGATGCTGAGCAGCCCCAAAGAAAATCCAATCTCATCCAGTCTCCGCAGCCTCCACCCATACCTTCCGTCCCTTTCTCAATTCCTTCCTGCTGCTTTGTTAATGATCTTGCCTTGCCTTCAGTTGCCTGGTCTTGCAATTGTACTTTTTATACTTCATGATGCACTATTAAATACATTTTCTCCTTTGACCCTAACAGCAGCCCTGTCAGGTAAACGAGGCAGGTAGGATTATTATTCCCTTTTTACGGATGAGGAAACTGAAACCCAATAAAGTCACACAGCTATTAAGTGACAGAACCAGGCACTAGAACCCAGGTCCCCTAACTAGCTTCCAGTCCAGTGCTCAGAATCACAGATGTTTGGAGTCAGAAGAGATCAGAGAGATCATTTCACCCAACAGGAATTTCCCTGACAAAATCCCAGACAACTTGCACTTGACAACCTCTAGTGATAATAAATGGATGAAAAAGCATCTATTAAGCTCTTACTAGATGCCAAGCACTGTGCTACACATCTACATGGACTTCCAGACTTGGTTGGAAGGGAACTTGGAGGCCATTGTGTCTAGCTTCCTGATTCTACCAATGAGGGAAATGACCACCAAGGAGGTTAAGGTTAAAGGACTCACCCAAGGTCACCCAAGCAGGAAGAAGCCCAGCCCCTGTGACTCCAAATCTAGGCTGTTTTCACTTCACAACGGTACCCCCTTCCTACCACGGAGGCAGCTCATTATTATACTTTGGGATAACTTGGATAGTTAAAGAAGCATGCCTCTCTTGTACCTCCATTGCTCCTGATTCTGCCCAGGTGGAATAAATCTGCTCCTTCATTCACATAACAGTCCTTCAAATACTAAAAGGCAGCTGACACATCCCACCCCCCTTTACCCCCACATTACGCCTTCTGTTCTACCAACTAAGATTCCTCCTTCTTTAACCATTCCTTTCACCACCCTGGTTGCCCTGCTCTGGTGTCCCGATTTGCCAATGTCCTTCCTAAAAACATGGCTCCTGGAACTGAGCACAATACTACAGATGTGTCTGACTTATCCTAAACATCATGGGTCTATTACTACATCCTAAGACTGAATAAGTTTTCCTTTTTTTTTTTTTTGGCTGCAGTGTTTTGGTCAAAATGTTTGCTCATAACAAGCTTGGAGTTCACTGAGAACCCCAGATCTTTCCCATGTCATTGTCTAGCCTCTTTTCTCTCATCCTTTATTAGTGTGTTTTACATCAAAAATAGGAGGGAAAGAAAATAAGAGAAAAGAGGGAGACAAAAAGAAAGCCCTGGGCAAGGAATTTATTTCTCTAAGCCTTATTTTCCTCATCTGTGAAATGGGGATAATAACATTACCATAATACCAACCTCAAAGGGCTGCTGAAAGTCAAATAAGCTAATTATGTCAAGTTCACTATATAAATATCATCATTACAAAGATGGAGGAAGTGAAGAAGGGAAACAGACACAGAGCGAAGGTGGAAGAGAGGGGAATGAGGAGGGATGGGACATCCTCTCTCTTGTCTATCCTTTGAATCAGTAGCAACTGGAGAAATCATGAGGAGTAACTGTCTGGAGATGATGTCTGATTCAGGGTCAGAAAGAAGAGAAAGGCAGCTCCTCTAAGCTGACATCCCAAGGACCATTCTCAAACGTGCTCAGACCAGGCACTGGCTTTCAAATGTCCACTAAGTGGACACTAGGAGAACAGCAAGTGAATTGCTGGTTTCTAAAGGGAAGGAGAAGTAACCTCCTTTATACTGCCCAGGAGTGGTGGGATAGATCAGATAATCTCTGCAGACCCTTCTAAAACTTAAGTCTGGCAAAACCCATAAATCAACTTACCCCTCCACCTTCCTGCCCTATATCAAGGCACATGTCCATGATGCACTTCTGTTCCAATACACAGCTATTCCCACCATACTTAAAAATCTAGACAAGTTACAATAACGCACTGGTATTAGTGGCTAGAATGCTGGATATGAAATCAGGAAGTCTTGGGTTCAAATCCTAATTCTGAAACATACTGACTTTGGGACCCTGGCAAATCAAACCTCTCTGTTCATGTGTAAAATAAGGCAGTAGAACTAGCAGCTTCTAAGGCTCCTTTCAGCTCTAAATCTAGGATCCCATAGTACTATCCCACTAATTACACAGACAGGAAGATCCACGATAATCCTTACGCTTAGCTCTCTTGATGCATTAACTGTTCCATGCTGGGAAGGGGAATAGGAACTTTTCTTATAGGAGGACCCAGGTACTCAGGTCATGGGGTGCCCACCCTGAGGCCAAGTGGTTGTAGTTCCATACATACCCCCTCTCCCCAGAGACAACTCCACTATGCATGGGTAAAGCCGGAAAGGGAACCGGCTGTATCGATTGGGGAGAGGGGGGAGGGAATAGGGCAGAGGCCTCCTTAATGGGGTTACTGGAGTTCAGCCAAGCCCCCAGCTGTGGGGGAGGAGACAGTGATGGAGACAACCAGAAAGACAGACCAAAGGACAGAAACAGAAAGGAGCTAAGGCTTACCTCAAGGACGGCTGGGGTTGAGAGCACAGTCCCTTCCCCACCCCTACCGCCTCTTCACCCTCAATCATAAGATGACAGGATTTTAAGTCAGAAGGAATCTTCAGAAACATCCAGCACAAACCCCTCAGTAGGAAACCGAGACCCAAAGAGGGGAAAAAAAACTTGCCAAGGTCACACAGGTAGTTAGCAGCCAAGCCGAGATTAGAACATGGATCCTTTGACTCCAAACTCGGCAGCACCACACCACACTGCCCTCACAGGAAACGCTGAAGAAGGTGACCTTTAATGCGCCTCAGCAGATTAATCTCCACCCCTCTCAACTCACCCCAGGCCTGGAAATTATTTATATGCATATCCTGACGATTACCCTGTCCAGATATCCTCCTCACTCAAACTAAGGGCTCCTTAAGAGAGGGGAAACCAGATCTCTCCCCCAATACCTAGGGTTCCCCCTGGGTAAGGCCATGTAGCATCCTCGGGCTGAGGACTCCCCATGGAGAGAATCATGTCTCCCTTCCAGCCCCTAGATCTGGGACTCTCCAAGAGAAGGAAAGGTACTTTTCTCTACCCCAGATCACAGGCTACTTGAAGTGGGGGGCCTGAGTTTCTCAGCCCCCCAAACTGGGAACTCCCAAAGGGCTGGAGCTGGATATTTCCCCTCAGACTACGGGCTCCCCCAGGACAGACAGGGAGGAGAGGGAGCCCCTGTCTAGGAGGGGAGTACAGGGGGAGGGGGAACCTGTCAGCAAAGGGTTCATGAAGCATCCCAGACTCTGGCCAGAAACTCCAGATGTTTAATTAAAGAAAAACAACAAACCAGCACAGGGGAAGCTCCTCTCTGTTCACCTGCTAAATGAAACAACTGCGGCAGCTGCTAAGGGGTTGGGGTGGGTCCCTGGGGGGTGGGGGTGGATACCCTGGCCCCTCTACTTCTCCTACCAGTTAATCAATCATCAGGGGTTGGGAGTGGGGCCTGAAGGCAGGGAAGAGCCTTGGAAACAACCCAGGAGGGCTTCCTAGGGGAGGCAGCTCCAGGCAAGAACGTTGATCCTGTCTGCCCTGGTCTCCTGAAAAGGGTCTTACATCTTCTGAGCCCACAGTCTCAGTCTCAGTCTCTCTCTCTCTCTCTCTCTCTCTCTCTCTCTCTCTCTCTCTCTCTCTCTCTCACACACACACACACACACACACACACTCAAGCTCTACTGCTTTCCTCTTTGTTTTTTTCTGCTTGCTAACTGGGGGTGTTCAATCCAGTCCACCCCCACTCATGAGAACAATTACCCTGTAACATAACGCCTCTAGATCTGACTACCACCACCTACCTCCTCCTGACCACAGGGCTCTGCATAGATATTGCATCCACAGCCCAATCTTGTACATCCAAAATCCAGCAGTTTCTCCTCAGCCCTGAGTGACTTCTGGCAAGTTTTTCCCCACTCTGGGTCTCAGTTTCCTACTTGAGGGATTGGTACTGAAACCCTTGGGCTAGCCTCTGCTCAGAGGGAGAAGGAGAGAGCAGCCTCCATCCCTGACCCTAGGGAGCTCACAGTCTGAGTGAAGAAGAGATTCAGGTGCAGGAAGCCATTAGAGAATAAACAGGACAGCGTGTGATCAAGGACAGAGAGTGTGTGTCTCAGATGCTAAGTACTTGAGGAGGCCAGAGAAGGGAGAACGCCCTGTGGCTGCACCAGTCAGGGAAGGCTTCCTGAAGGAGATGGAACTTAAGCTGGGCCTCAAAGGACAGGTAAAATTTGGAAAGGGAAGTGGCTAGAAGAAAGGGAAAGGGAATCCTAGGATGGAAAGGAGTACAGAAAGCGTCCTCCTGGCTTTTTTGCCCTGAGCAGATCCCACCTCGGGGAAGGGAAGGCTATAAGGGAAAAACAGAGATGGAGAAATAGAGGTAAGCTATGAGAACAATACCCAACCAGGATTCATAAAATGACAGGAACAGAAAGGGGCAGCTACTCAGAGAGAGAGAGGGAGAGAGAGAGAGACCCAAGGGACAGAAACAAGGGCAGATATGTGAAAGCAAGGACAGAAAGAAGCAATAAAAGAGTGATGAAGAAAGAGACACAGGCCAAAGAAGAGAGACAGGCAGAAACAGACTTGTGCGCGCTAAAGAGCCAAGAGTGGGGGAGGGGAAGGGAAGAGCCAAAGTTAGTTACAGAGGAAGAGTGGAGAGTCAGAGAAGGAGAGGAGACAGAAATGGGAGAGGGAGGGGAGGGAGGGAGGAAGAGAGAGAGAGGGGAGAGAAAAGGAAGAGGGGAGAGATGAAAAAGGAGGAGGAGGGACAAAAAGGGAGAGGGAGGGGGAGAGAGAAAAAAGAGAGGGGAAAGATGAAAAAGGGGAAAGAGAGAGAAAAAGGGGAAGGGAGAGGAAGGGGGGGAGAGAGAGAGAGAGAGAGAGAAAGAAAGAAAATATCTTCAATTCTCTCAATAGCAACCACCACCCAGGGTTCCCTGATCTTCCAGCTTTCAGTCCCTAATCCTTTGCCTTGAACTCCTACATCTCCCCCACGCCCTGATTTTGTAGGGTTTTTTTTAAATATCTTAGAGATTAACAGCCTAGGAAGAGACAGATGTTGGTCATGATGACACCATCAGAAGTGGCAGTCCCCAGCAATCTTATCTATGATCTCAGGGGACACCAGCGATCAGTCCATCTACTCCATATTTACCCCTCTCCAGGTTCTCTTTGGGGCTGCTAGGTGGATCAGTGAATAGGGTGCGAGGCCTAGAGTCAGGAGGACTCATCTTCCCAAGTTCAAATCCAGTCTCAGACACTTGCTAGCTATGTGACCCTGGGCAAGTCACTTGACCCTGTTTGTTTCAGTTTCCTCATCTGTAAAATGAGCTGGAAAAGGAAATGACAAATCACTCCAGTATCTTTGACTGGAAAACTTCAAATGGGGTCACAAAGAGTGGGACATGACAACAACAAAGATTCTCTTTCCCTATCTCCTGACCTAATTCGCTCTTTTATGTTGACCTCTTTCACCTTCAGAGGACACGCTCTACCACAGATAGTGTCTAGAGGACACAATCCCTCCTATAGTAGATGATTAAGTGTGGCTGGACCAGACCAAGGAGTCCGAATTCAGGGCAGCAGTGGGTCTGACCAGTTGTAAACATCTGTTAGCCTATTGCACCCAGCTCAGCCACACCCCTCTCCCCTACTCCGCCCCTTCCAAAAGATTCATACCCTTCAAGACTAATTGGATTCCAGGGGCTAATAAACTTAACTCCTGCCTCCCCTGGGAACATGGGCCCCCTTGTTACCTCATTAGCCACCTCACAGGGAGCCAGTGACCCCTGGCCTTTGATTCCTGGACAGAGAGCAAACATCTGGCCTAGCTGCAGGACTTATGGAATGTTCCAGATCCCCCCAAGCCTGAAGTCCATCATGGCTAAGCCCCAGAGGAAAGAACAGGGGCAGAGAGTAGACTTTAGGTTGTCTAAAAGAATAGGTTCTGGTCACTGGAAGGAGACATCACATACAAGTCAGGGTCTCTGTCTGAGATGAGTAGGAGGAGGGAGAGGGTCAGTGAAGTTGTTGGAATAGGAGCTAGGATGGAAGAGGCAGCGGGACCAGGCACATCAGTCTAAAGAGTTTTTCTCTAGGAAGGCCCTAAAGGAAAGCTGCAGAGTAGTTGCTGGGGGAAAACCTTTTTTATCTCCCTTCCTGATGGGCCTTATTTCCTCTGCCACCACCTCCACCTGTCTTCACCAAGAGAGCGGCTGTATTGTCCCCTACCCACTCCCACTACAGGTAGAGTACCTCATTCCCTCTGGGCCTGCGGGGCAAGAGCCCCTACTTCGAATCACAGGCTGTCAGAGCTAGAAGGAATCTTTCATTTCCTCTAGTTCTTAACTTACAGTCTATAAATTTGTGATTTTATTGTGTGAATGTACATATATGTACATATAGACACATATGATATATAATGTGATATGTGTCACATATATCATTTATGATATAGAAACATATCTCCAAAGCACTAAGTGAAGTTCACTTGTATCCTGTACATTCATTCATTTAGCAAACATGTACTGAACACCTGCTGTGTGCCTGGAGCTATGGAGATTCAGGGAGAACGACAGTCCCTGCGATCTCATACACACACATGTACATACATACATACATACATACATATATACATACATACACACATTCTCTTTCTCCCAGGCTCTTCACCCACCAGTTGTCTCTATGGTTAACTGTCCATTTGGAAGGGTTGAGTTCGGAAGGTCCTGACAGGGTGGCTCTAAAGAGTGGAATAAAGAAGAAGAGGGCAACCCCCCAAACTCTCCCAGATTACCATCACCTTTCCCACCCACCTGCCAAAAAAATCTTCCTAACATCTAACCTCAAACCTTCATACTTATTTCTTCCTTACCTGACCACAATAGGAAGAAATAATGGGGTGAGCGAAAGCAAAAATTCTATGTGCCCCTAATCTGTGAACTTTAGGGGGCATTTCTCCTCCCCTGTCCTTGGCCCCCATCCTTCCCCACCTCCCCCGGCCCAGCCCCTGGGGCCAGGGAATCAGTTACAAACGTCCGGCCACATGTGCTGTCTGTCAGCAGCCTGGCCACATTTTCCAGAGCAAAGGAAAGTTAGGACTGCATGGAAAAGGTCTGTAAGCAATGTCATCTCAGCCCAGCCCCCCACCCCCCACTGCATCCCCTCCACACCAGGAGCCAGAGAAGGAAGAAACACAACCTGTGGGGACAGGGATGAGGCGGGGCGGTGTGTCCTTAAAGATTTTCCTTTCTCTTCAGTCACACTGACCAGATAGCAGAAGGGATACAGATGGGTTGGCAAAAGGGACTTCCCAATCAAGGGGCTAGGCTTGGAGGCAGGGAGAGAGGGAGGGAGGCTGTTCTCTGAGAAAAGTGTTTTAAAAATACCCCCCAAGAATGCACCTTCAAAAGTGATGATAGGTCAAGGATGGTTCTATACAACTGCTCCTAACCATTCACATTCAGAGGAGTGAACAGAAGCCATAAGAGAAGGCTTTCTGGACATGGATCCACATCCCACACTATTGATAAATTGAAGGGGGAGAGGAATCAACTTTAGGATGGAGCCTGAGAAGGAGGTGTTGGGGATAGGGCAGCCAGCAAAGGTTTCCTGCCCTTCCACTCCTCCTTGGCTCCGTCACAAACACTACCCAATTCCACCATGTGTTGGGGCTCTGCTAGGGGGATGGGGGTCTGGTGGGGATTTATGGTTAAGAGATCCAGAGGGGGATCATCACTCCTGGAAAAACTCGGAGTAAAGGAAACAGGGCAGACTACACCCTCCCATCATCCCCCAGATTCCCTACGATTTCTCTCAGGCTGAAAATTTATGTCTATGTTCCTCCTCCATCGTACAGGGATGTCACTCCCAGGTTCTCTGAGCCCTGTATAACAGATGCTGTGTGTAAGCCCACATGTAGTCACGTGTTAACAGCACTGTCTGGGCATTAGGTGTGTAGTTGTGTCTACATGTAATGGAACACTGTGTGTGCATGCACTCATATGTCTACTTGTGCATCTGCTGTCATGGGAAGTCCCTCTACCAATGTAAATAGGCAATTGTTTTGTCTTGTAGAGCTGCCCGGGACACTGAGAAGGTGGGCGATTTGTCCAGGGTCATATGAGCAAAGCAGTATTTGAACCCAGGGCTTCCTGATTTCAGAGACATGTTCTCTACCCTCTACTGTTTGTCTTTCCTCCCGCCTCTTTCTTTCATTATATATGCACACAAAAGTACAAATGAAATAAAGGGCTGAACCAAAAGACTGAGGGCATTTTAAAGCTTCAATAAACCATTCTAAGACTTTGGATACCCTCTACATGCTTACACATTGTGACATGGTTAGGTGTGTATATGCATGCACAGGGACAGCGGTGAGTGTTTCTGTCTATGCATGTCATCATCAGTCCTACACATCAGTACAAAACATAACTACCTGCAAAGGATGACATGAAAGGAAGGTCTGCACCCAGCCTAAAAATGTCTCCCCTTACCTGCCTGTCAAGGTGCCTGAAATTCACCTATTAAAACTTCACTGTGTTGGGTTAGACAGAGAATCACAGATTGTCAGAGTTGGGAGGGAAGTAAGACATCCCCAAGTTCCCTTTGAGGCCCAGACCTGACCAAAGGCCCATAGAGAGTTATTGACAGAGAGAGGATGAGAACCTAGTGTTCTCCTGTTTCTGGGTATGCTGCAGCAGCATCTAGCAAACCTCTTTGCAAATATTATCTCATTTTACCCTCACAACCAACCTGGGAGGTAGGTGGTAGGAAGGACACATCCTGGTACCACTGAGGGTCGGAAGAGGAGGGGGCCATAAGCAAAGCCAGGAATGCCAGCCTCCTGAAAGAAGTAACAGGGTAAAGAGACTACAGAAGAGGAGGAGAAGAAAACACACACACACACACACACACACACACACACGAGCGCACACGCACACACACACACACACACACACACACACACACTTGCAAGAGGCCATATCAGATGACCTGAGAGGGCCCCCTGGCAGGGTGATATACCTCACAAATATTCTAGGAGCTGAGGGTGTGAACTGGAGAATCAGAGAATTGAGGGATTAGTGAAGGAGGGGGAGAAGGATTGCTGACAGATGGAGTTAATTCTGTCCAGCTCCCCCAGCCCTCCCCTAGCAGTCTGACTTTGAGAGTCCCGGAGAAGGACACCCTTGCCTTCCTAATTGCACTCCTCATTCTCCCCCTTCCCTGACACCACACATCTCTGAGGAATTCTTTCCTGCTATCTAATGTTGGTTCCTCTCTTTCTGTCCTCTGGTCCCCTCCAGATCCTTCCTCAAGGCCTCCCCCACACCTGTCAAGATTATCTTCCCCTGGGTCTTTGCCTCCCCCACAGACAGGGGAGGTAGGCTCATAGAGACCAGGCTATTTGGGTGCCTTGGGTGGAGGTGGCTCCTCTGATCTCTGAGGACTATCCAGCTGGCAGCCTGTCCCACAACATCTCCAGGGCGTACTACAACTCCCCCCACCTCCACCTAATAAACAGGAGTTGGGGAGGGGAAGCAATATTCTGATGTAAAGCGAAGTGTGTATATGTGTGTCTGTGTGCTTATGTGAACATCCAGATGTCTAAACGTGTCTGTCCATGGGAAATAGGGGTAGGTGTCTGTGTGCACATGAGTGTATGCAGATGCTTATGTAGGGCTGGAGAGAGGAGGCTGGACCCCAGCCCTCATGTCTGACCCTATAGCAGAAGGACTACAATGCAGAAATCAAGAAAGATTTCCCAGGGAATGAGATCTGGGGTTCTGGATCACCTGAGGGAGTGACCCCCTCTGGGTAACCACCTGGGCTACTTTCTTGGGGACAGTGTTCAGAGAAGGTTGACCCATGGAGGTCACTCCAGGCTCTGAGATCCTGAGGGCATGGTGGGGGAAGGGAAGGAGGGTGTCACATCAGAGATGAGAGTGAGCTGGTGAGGCTGGGAGTTTTCCCTTTCATGTGGATGAAGGAATGCCAGGCCATGTGCCAGGGGTCAAGTTACCCATGGCAGGGAGGCAAGGGGCGGAGGTAGGATGGGGCGGGGGAGTGTTGGCAGCCTGGGCCCTGGACACCCAAGCACTGGTGGAGCGGGGGAGGAGATTCAGCATGGGCAGTTCAGAGTGAACTGTGCTGTACAGCACCCAAACACCCGAGATGTTCCTCCAGCGACAGCAAGCAACTCCTTGTCCCGTATTCCTGAGTCCAGAAACGGAGAATCACCCTGTAATAAGTCCAACTCTTCAAAAGGGATGGGCTGTGGACTTTGTTCACCTGGGTCCTTTATATGAGAGGGGAAAATTAACAGGGGCCTGGATTAGTTCCCTTTTCTCCCAGGCCATCTAGTGAAATGAGGCACAAACAGCCAGATGGGGTATGATTGGAAAGAAAAACCTCAGCAAGAACCAAAGACACTCTCCTGGCCAGCTTCGGATATCCTGGAACAAGCGGTGGAATTAGAGTCAGAAGACCTGAGTTTGAAACCCAGCTATGGCTTAGGACAAATCTCATCTCTCAGCCTCAGTTCTCCGCTGTCAAATGAAGGAAGTAGAGTAGACCCAAGTGATCCCTAAGATTTTCTCCAGCTTGAAGGCTATGGTCCTGTGAAACTCACAGGAGAGGAAGTGACTCCTCAATCATGGGGCAGTTCAACATTAGTCTTAGGAGAAAGTCAATGCACAGTTCAATTCTTGCCTCCTCCAGGAAGCCCTCCAAGACTTCAGAGGAAATTTCTCTGTTCCATACCCTTTCCTGCCTGCAGCTGATGCCATTCACTTGGTGGGGAAAGAAAGAATAAGTTCTGAGGAATCACAAGAAGACTTTGGGGAATGTAGGGATAGGGTCAAGAAACCCAGGGGTGAGGAAGAAAGGGAGAAGGGAGGACACAGGAAGTATGGTTCTAAGAGCTTTGGGTGGGGCAGAGGGAGTGATTCCACATGTGAGGGCCTAGGGGGAGAGGCCAAAGTGGCCAGCACTGGCAGGGGCCCCAGTCAGAGAGGAAATTCCTTCCGGGGACTTTGGGATAAGGGGCCTCACTTTGTACATTCCCGCAGGAGTTGGGAGAGAGGCGTCAAAGGCAGAAGGAATGGAGGATGTGGAGAGATCAGATCAGGAGCTAGGACGCCTTTAGCCTCTCCCCAGCTCTGCCTGGAAGCTGCTTTGTCCCCATTTAATGTCTATATCAGTAGAAGGGACTGGCTCTGCCCTCGTCAGAAGTGTGTCTGTACCTCACACAATAATAACTGACATCTGTATAGTACTTTGAAGTGTTTTATACAGATCACTTCATCTGAGGCTTAATAACAGAGCACTGAGGCAGGTACAAGTATTATCCACACTTTATGGATATGGAAACTGAGGCTCAGAGTGGTTAAATGACTTGGCCATACAGTTTTCAACAGCCAAAGATCTTCCTGCCTCCAGGTCCAGCACTCTATCTACCATTACAGTTTTTCCTGTGTCCAAATCGAATACACTATCAACTCTCCCACACTGCCTTTCTCTCACAGATGGGGCTATCTTTACCCGAGAGTGGGACTCTCTTCTTCCCTCAGACAGAGGCATAACAAGTATTAGACTGTTCAAAACCTAGGGGGACCTAGGCGATTTCCTAGCTTCCTCTGGCAGTTTTGGGACAACTGAGTCAACTAAGCCTCCAGATTCCTCTTTCCATTAAATGCTCTGAAATCTAGAACAGTCTTTTCCCCAGGTCTCAGTTTCTCTACCTGTTGAATAGCCATGTGGGAAGGGGAGCATAGACAGACAGAAGGGATTGCTAGCTCTCTAGATACCCTCTAGACTCACCCAGAGGCAAAAAGAGTAGGGTCAAGTATAAAAATAATTTTTTAAAAATCATGGAGAATCTAAACCCACTGGTAACTGCACGTGGGAAGAAGAGCAGGATTTGCCGAGGGAACTGTAATCTCAGAAGGGCAGACCTGAGGTCAGGCTGCTAACAGGCCCTCAAAACACACGCTTATGGGACTGGAAGTTCAATCTAAATTGAGGGTAAAGTTGCAGGGAAAGACCCTGGGAGAGTCTCTAGCTCCCTTATTCCCTGATCTCCCCCCTCCTCAGCACACACATAATTCACCAAGCAGATAACAGAGAGGTGATTCCAAACACCCCTCTGGTATTAAATAAAACACGACCTCCCACCCCTACTCCTCCCCCCATAACCCTCCCCCCTCCCACTTCTCTCTCTCTGACCTGCCTCCACCAAAGCCCAGCTGAAATTTAGCCAAGGGCCAGGGGAACGGTGCAAAGGAACTGAACCTTCCCTAGGTCTCTCCTAGGTCTCCAACATCCAGACACAGAGGTCCCGTCCCTTCCCCTATCTCTCAAGTAGGAGGGGGCCTGGAATAGGGACTGGGTTCTCAGACCTTGGGGGTAGTGGAGATAGAGGGAGGCTTGGACAGTTAGAAGAGTTACCAATACTCTCCTTTGCTCTTGCACTGGCTAGGGTCTGGGGTTCCTCAGTTTTTTACTTGATGTCAGAGGTCATTTGACAGTTCAATCTCTACCCTAATCTCTGCTTCAAGTCTTGCTATAATTAGAAGGAAGCTCAGAACCTCAGAACCAACCCTAAGGCAACTCATACAGCTTTGGGACAACTCAAACTGTTAGAAAGTTTTCATTATATTGAGTTTAATTCTATTTCTCTGAAACCTCTCCCCGTCCCACTCAGTTCTGCCCCGTGAAGCCAAGCAGAACAAGACTAATGTGTTCTCTGCTGACCCAGGCTGACCCAGGACTCTAGGCCAGCGTTACATGGGCTAAGTGCAGCCTAGCTCAGAGAGCCCCAGGACACCCAGGCCCCCAACCAGGACTACCCACAGCACTGGGGTCACACCTTCCCTCTCAAACGGGGCTTCTTGAAGGGAGGGACCATGTGTCTCTGATTTGGGGGCAAGAGGAGACTGAGCAGAGGAGGGTAGTCAGGAGAAGGGGTGGGCCTGCTCCAGGGAGGAGGGGATGGCCGGCATAGCTGTCTGGCCCTGGGGCCCCAGGGCTGGGAACAGGGCTTGGGTTTCCTCTCTGACAGGGACCAGGTTTCTCCGAGGGAAAGGAGGAAAGAAAAACAAAGAAAAGGAAGAAAAGGAGCCACTCTGTGCAGCTGGAGTCCAGCTGAGGAGTAGAGGCCTCCCTCCCAGGCAAAGGGGGGGCGGGTGATGAGGGAGAGAAGGCAAGCGTGAGAGTTTGAGAGTGTCAGTGTGGAAGGTCTGTGTGCGGTAGTGTGTATGTGATGGTGTAAGCCTGTGTGTGAGAAAAATAGGGCGTGCCTGTGTATTCAAGACTGTGTGCGATTGTGTGTGGTTGTAAGACGGCGCAAAGCCACAAACAGATGTGTTAATGAGTGCGTCTATCGGTACATGAAGAGTATGTCTGGGTAGGTATAGAAATGTAAGTGCGTGTATGCACACGCTCATGCTCATGCATACTTGTATGGGTCCCATGGCCTGTGCTCACACGTGTATTTGTAAGTGTGAATGCATATGTCTATGTCCAGAGAAAGACTGTGTGTGTACGGGTCTGACTACCTGTCAGAGTGAGATGCTTTTCATGAGTGAAGGCACCCACCTACGAGAAAGTAACTGTCTGCCTGTGTCTACATGTATGTATGTGTGCGTGTGCATGTGTGTGTGTTGTGTGTAGCTCCCTGGAGGGGTTTGTTTGTTTTGCTCCTAATTCAGTTGTTTTTCCATGTCCTTTCCCACCAAACCGCATGTTTTTTCCTTTCATCTCGCCAGCAGGCCAGGGATGGGAGCCCACAGCACGAACTCCTACGGGGCAGGGGTTGGGGGGGTGGGGGGGAGAGTGTGTGTGTGTGTGTGTGTGTGTGTGTGTGTGTGTGTGTGTGTGTGTGAGGGAAAGCCCACAGCCACTAAAACTCTCCAAACACCCCCTGCTTCCATCCTGGCCCAGCCTGGCCCCCACCAGAGCAACTCTGCCAGCTAAACACAACCCCCCCCCAGGCCCCACTTCCCCAAACAAGCTTCTTCTCTCCACTCCCTGGCTCAACGACCTGGCCTGGGGGAAAAAGGCCAGACTTGTCAGCCACTGCTTCCCAACATCCACTATCCACATCCAGGCAGAGTTCCTCAATTCCCCATCTACCACTTGCCTCCCAAGCCTTGTTTTTGGAGTCGCTGTGTCCATGTGCTTTCCTTCAAAGTGTGGGCTTTATTTACCTCTCTAACTAGAGGGCTTCCCTGATTGAGCCCACCCAGTTGTTCACAACATGGCTCCATGAACCCTAAGCCACTCTACTGTTTTCACTGGGATATATGTGTGTGTATGTGTATATATGTATATGTGTGTATATATGTATATATATATAAATCACAATCTCATCTACGTATATGCTCAGTCTTGCCCGCCTACATCCAACCTTCCACACAGGTCTATACATTTCACTCCCCACCCTCCTACAGTCTGACTCCTGTCCCAACCTCTCTTCTAAAGCTGCTCTTTTCAAGGTCATTGTCCAATCCACCTGTGCATTGGTCTGCTCGAAGCATTGCTACCACTGACCTCTCTTGTTTCCTTCCTCATCTCGACTTTGGAAACATTGAACTCATCTGGCTCTCTTTCGATCTCTGCCTGCTGCACCCCTTGAAGTGAATGCGTTCCAGAGACCCTGTTTCAGAACAAGGTGAAGGTACAAACTTTCCTGCTGCTCCAGCTTCTAGGAGCCTCTCCAAGAGTCTTCTCTGTCTCCTCTTCCTCCTCCAGATCCCAAATGACCTTTATCTGGTTTCGTCCTCTGCTCCAGGTGATCTCTTAGACTCACAGAACTTTAACATTGGAAGAGACCTTGTCAGTCTCCTAATCTGACCCATGCTTAAATAGGAATCTTTTGTTGATCCCCAGGAACAATGTGCTCCGTGTAACTTCTGCCTGGAGACCTCCAGTGCTGCACGAGTCAGTAGACAATGATTTGCAAAAATCCAAGTTCTAGACTATCTCTCCCTAATACTACCGCAGAGAGGCAGCTGTTTCATAATGAATAGAAATGGACTTGGGGACAAGAACACCCAAGTTCAAATTCTGCCTCTAACATACTGACAGTGTGACCCTCGACAGCTCACTTAACCTTTAGTGTCCCAGGCAATGCTCTAAGGACATAAGTTGAAGAAAAGGTGCCAACCTGTATTGGTAAAGTGCATTTCCCCAGCTGAGATTTCTTAGGACCAATGAATGCAGAGGTCCTGCTCACCACCAATGCCAGATCAATAAGCTTTCTCATACAATTATCTGATCACTTTAGGTCCCTGCTCAAAAACATGAGGTACCTCTCTATTGTCTAATGAACAAAATACAGACCCATCCAGCATTCAAGGGTTCCACAAACTGATTCAAACCTACCTAGCTCCTATGGCTGGTAAACTGGATTACTTGGTGTCCTGGATTCCTTTTCTCCCCATCCTTATCCTGGGCACATTTCTCATCTGTGCCTTCCTTCGGTCTGTTTCTCCCCAGTAAGAATGCCACACACACACCTCTCAGCTAGTCTAAATCTTACTTGCCCCTTATTCCAGGGCAAGTCCAACCTCCCTTGAAGAAGTCCTCCCTAACTATTCCAGTCCACACTGACTTCCCCCATCCCTTCTCCATTCATTACAGACTAGAATGTAAGCCACGCATTCTGACTTTTGATCACCAAGTGCCATTCTCTGTTTCACATGTATATTTTGTGTCTAATTAGCTGGAAGAGCCGAACAAGGGCAGGGACGGTTTTTATTGTCTCGATATTCTACCTAGCACAAAGCCTTCCAGAGAGGAGATACTCAATAATGAGCCTCAGGAAATTCACAAGACCAGAAGTTGCAGGTGAGCAGTCAAACTACAGCTGGGAAGAGAGTTTACACACTGGGAGTTCCCTAGCAGGAAGAAATCACAGACCTCACACACACTGTAAAAAGGATTTTTGAAAAAAATGTCTGTCACCCTAGTAACATTCTTCACTTTGTCCACTTTGTCCAAACTCCTCAAAGAGGCCTTGGTGACAACAGACTGAATGTGGGATTTCGCTAGGGTCGCCAGCCAATGAACATTTATTAAGTGCATATTATGTGCCAGCCACTGGGCTAAGAGTGGAGGAGGCAAACAAAAGCACGACAGTCCTTAACCTCAAGGAATTCACAATCTGATGGTTCAGGAAGTTCCCAGGAAAACCCCAAACAAAACCAAACCAAAAAACCAACCCTCCAACCAAGGGAAAGCAGGACATTTTCTGCAACTTAACAACCTTATGGAATTGCCTGGGGTAGCAGTTCTTAAGCTGTTAGTCAATAAACATTTACTAAGTGACCACTATGCACTAGGTACTACGCTAAGCATGGCATTAGGTGACTTGTTCAGCTTTACGGTCACTATTTATCAAGGGGAGACTTGAACCAAAGCTTGCCTATTCCCAGCATTATCCTCCAGGCCACACTGCCTCCTAATTGTGGGGTAGGACTAGCTAACTGTCCAGTTCTCACTCACACCTACACATATACTCCATCCCTCTCCATCTTATTCCATCTCCAAGAATTCCATCTTATCTTCTCAGTTGTGTGTGTGTGTGTGTGTGAGAGAGAGAGAGAGAGAGAGAGAGAGAGAGAGAGAGAGAGAGAGAGAGAGAGAGAGAGAGGGAGAGACAGAGACAGAGAGAGAGACAGAGAGAGAGAGAGAGAGAGAGAGAGAGAGGGAGAGGGAGAGGGAGAGAGAGAGGGAGAACAGAGACAGAGAGAGAGAGACAGACAGAGAGACAGAGAGAGGGAGAAAGAGAGAGGGAGAGAGAGGGAGAGAGAGTCAAAATGCACTTTTTATACTCTTCTTCCTTCAAACTCTCTTCTTTCCCTCAATCCAATGGTTCCTAAGACATCAGGCGTTCACCCCCAGCCCTTCTTCCACCGCTTACAGCTGCCCTAACGCTGACACTGCTGAGAAATGTGTCCATTCTCCAGAGAGGGAGAGGAGAAGGACTCAGGGCTAGTCAACGACTAGTACAATTGTTGGCAAAGGTAGAGTAGCCACACCCAGAGGGTAGGTGAGGGCATCAGGGAAAAGATACAGACTCATGTTTCTCCCCTGGAAGCTTCAGTCACTTATAAAAGGGAGTAGGGGTGAAGGGGAAGCTTGACTCTGAATTACATTAAGCTACAGGCAATTACATTCATTTCTGCTTCAATGCCCTTGTCTGATCAGGCCTGAGCAGCCTCAGTCCCATTAGCTCAGCCTTTATCAGCACATCTGTGTGGACAGTGGCCCTGCTGGCTTCCTAAATCCTGTACCCCACCTTTAAGCTTCCTCCCAGAGCTCCCTAGGCTTAAGGCATATAACATACATGTTCTCAATCGCACAACATAGAAACACAATCACCACCACAGACATGTTCACACACACGATCATGCTTAGACAACCATGTAGTCACATAATCCCCACCACATTCACACAAAGGCATGCACAGTCACACAGAAGACCATACAAGCCACCTCTCCTACATACGCATAGAAGGACACTCGGCACTCCCATCTTTTTACCCCAAGGGGATATTTCTCAGATCACCTAAATTTCACTTTAAGTACTGTTTATGGAAGCTGCTACCAGGATTTCTGATTCAAATCTTTGACACTCCTTTCGCCATTTCCCTTAAACCCTCACACGAGATGCTACTGCCCTCTCCTGTAGGGAATCTAGATAAATCTTTGTGCGGGGGCACCCCCACCCAGTATTACAGCGTCAACTCTCAATTATCTGAGGGCACAGATCACTTACTTACTTGGGAGTGACTGACTCATACTGACTCAAGGGGAGAACTGGTGATAGTCCCCAAAATATCCCAGAGAAAGACCTTTTTGGATTCTTGAAGGTTCCTCATTATGTCCTCTCTTACAGGAGAAAATCAAGAAGTGAATGAAGAAACAAGAAGAGCTGAGGTAAAGAGGACAGGATTATAGATCCTGGTGGAAACCTGGAAGGAACTTTAAATCACCTAATCTAACTTTTCTATTTCACATGAGAAAACTGAGGCACAGATCATAGTCACTGCGCATATAAAACAAATCAAGGGTCAGAGGTCACTGTCACCACCAACAAGATTATTCATTATCCTGCTCATTTAAGTCAGGGTCAGGATCAAGGGTCATGTACTCACTGCCCACATGCAGCAGGGCCTGGTATCGAAGGTGCCAGGAGGAACCCTGGTAGCAGGCATAGTGACCACTGTGGCTCAGGTCCAGGCCCTCAAGGACCAGCTGGGAGCCATTATGGTGAGCAGCCTCTAGGTCTGTCCCGTTGACCCTCCAGGTCACCGCTGTGTCCCAGGCTGCTGTCCCACAGGGAAGGGTCACATCTGAGCCCAGGCGTTCATACAGCACATGAGTATCTGGGAAGAAACAAGTGACAGGTCATCCCAGACATCTCAACCTTGTGAAAGACAGTTTTCCCATCCAAAAACTGAACCCCACTTCCTCGTGAACCTCCCATCTTTCATTATCTCTGCTGCCCAAACCCATGTCTGTGAAAATCTAAATATTTGTTGTGTGTAGAAGGCTTTGTGACACTTACCAATAGTTCAATTTCTTCATTTAAAATATTTTATCAATGGACCTCCTCCCCTAGCTCCAATGTGCTCAGAGAACCTGGTGTCTGAGACTAGAAATATAAAGTTGAGTTTTTCTTCCATTGATGGATCCTGACCCTAACAATGACCCCAAACCAGACAGTGACACTGAGCAACCCAGATGCTGTCCCTAGTCCTGATCCCAGATGAATGGCACCCTGAGACCTACCCCAAAACCCCAAGTCACATTAACAGTGACTGATTCCAACTCCAAAATCAATGTGATAAATTCCTTTTATTTTGCAACATGCTGCTTTATAGTGTTTATTTCAGGAGGATGTCTGTGGAAACAGAACAGTGCTAAAGTTCCAGATACTTCATTAGCAAGAAGGAATGAACTGTATACATCCTGGGACTCTGACCACCTCTGCCAACACATACACACACACACCCCTGAAGCCCAGTTATTCTCCTCTCTGAGGCCTCACACATAGGAGACCCCAGACAAGTTTTGTTTCTGATACGATCTCCAGGAAATGATTCTATAAGCCTCATGCACATGTCTCCAGTACCTCCACATCCCTAATATCCCTGTGACAGGCTATATGTCACAACAGACTGAAAACTATTGTCCCATGTTCTACCCCCACCCCCAACAACCCTGAATATAGAGTATGACCCAGACAGCAGCAGCAGGCAGAATATGGGCAAAACAACTGGGGTCTGGAGACAGATCGTTGTGCAGCTGTCACCTGGTGTTGGGAATCGAACCCTGGCCAGGCAGTGTTGAGCGGGAGAGAAGGCACTCAGGCCTGTCAGCTCACCTGCCCCAGGAGAGGGGGCCTGTCAGAGCCGAAAGCAACACCCTTCTCCCCTACCCAGCCCTGAGCAACCAAGGCGTGACTGAGCTGAAGGATAAGGGAGCACCTGTCAGAAAGAGATGGGGAGGGAGGAGGGAGGAGACAGAGAAAACAGAAAGATCTAAAGACAGGGGGAATTGTGGGGTGCTGGAGGAAGGTGTAGAGAGACAGAAAGGAACAGAGAGGGAGGTGGGAGGAAGACAGAGAAAAAGAAGAAAAGTTTAGAGAATGAAAAAGGTATCGTTTTATGGAGAGAGGGGAAAAGGGAGAGACAAAGCTGAGAATAGGGATGGGGAGGTCTTGTGCCATCTGCCCAAGGTCACCCTACTTAAGGGTCTCCCCCAGTTCCAGGCCCAGGGCATTGTCTATCAGACCACACCATGCCTTTCAGGATCGTTGACGTGTCCTTATCTCTTTCCCTCTGTGACATCAGACTTGGAAAGACTCTCCTACGTTTGGGATGGTTGAGGAACAAGGACAGCTAAAGGCAGAGGCACAGATCTAACTCTCCAAATTTGGGGGCAGGGAGTCTCTATGCCTGGCATTGATTCCTACCTTCCCTGAAAAGACCTTTCCTTTTCAAGGTCCAGTTCCTCTTCCTCCAGGAAGATTTCCTGGTCATTCTGAATCATGCCCCCACCCCCTTCTCCCTGGAGAGAAGCCATCTCTCCTCTAAATCTTTCAGCATGAGACCTCTCCTGTGCCCCCGGTCTTACTCTAACTTGCACTGTCATAATTTAGGCATCTGTTTCAATCTTTTATTAAAATGTAAGTTCTTTGAGGGCAGAGACTATGTTGTTTTCCATCTTTATAATATCATGGACCAAACTCTATACATGGCACATTGGAAGGGATGGGTGTTGGGAAGAGGGGATGAACTGGACCTGTGATTTCATTGGTGGGACGAATTCCTGGTGTGGAAATTCCTTGCACTGTTGCCAGTCTACAACTTGGCTATAATTTATAGTCTTCGAGGAGCGATGCTTAACCCATTTTGTGTCTTGGATCCCTCTGGTAGTCTGGTGAAACATATGAACCTTTCTCAGAATGATGGTTTTAAATAAGTAAAATAAAATATATAGCATTATAAAAGAAACTAACTATGTTGAAAAACAGTAATCAAAAAAAATTTTTTAAGCACTCAACCCCAGGTTGAGAGGTCATATACCTAGGGTCAGTGAGAGATGAAGTGAGTCATACATGTTCACATTACTAGCATGTGTCAGAGACAGCACTTGAGCCTGAAACTTTTATCCAGTGTTTCATTGTTCCCCTGATCTAATACTTCAGCATGTATTGGTATTTTGGTAAAGTGAACAACTCTAAATTCCCTCAGCCCAAAGGGGCTTTCTGTCACCACCCCACAAGCTTCCATATGGCTCCCCCTGTATTAGGAGAATGGAATGAAAGTCACTAAGTATATACTAAGACACCTTGTGTGCCTAAAGCTGTGCTGGCTGCACTGTGGGGACAGACTCCAGAGAAGAAGACAACATGGGTCATGCCCTTGGAGAGCTCAGAACCTGGATAGGAGATGAGATATACGTGCACTCAAAGATAAGTATGTGGATAGGATTCTAAGTGGATGGAAATCAGAAATGGGGAGATGAGCTTGGGCTAGAGTGGTTAGAGACAGCACCTCTGGAGGAAGAGGCTTTGGAACAGGTGGGGTTCAAAGATGTCTGGAAAGCAGAATGTCACAGAGGATGGTGGAAATGGAAAATAGCTAAGAGCAAAGCCCAGACATTCACAGAACAGTGAGAAGCCTAGTTCGGTTATAACAGGCATTTATATAGGGGAGGAAGGGGAGAAGATAGATTGTTGAGTAGAAAAAGGGTAAGGGTGCTGCCTTCTTGCTTTGTGGAAACCAAAATCCATTGCTCTCTACCCAGTGGAAAGGGTCAGGGGCAATGACAAATGGACAGACACTTCAGCCTGTTTGTTTGGCTCTCCTTCGGCCTTTATCACCTTGCCCTAAGGCTAGCTTCTCCTCTTTCTGGGAATGTGGGGCGGGGAGGGTTAGCACTAGATGACCAAGCCAACATCCCTCCCTCCAGTCCTCTGCTAGCCAGTGTCAAAGAACCCTGGTACATGCAGCTCTGCTCAATGTGCTTTCCAGAATTTAATGAAGTTCTTAATGTATCTCATCCCCTCACATTTATTGTGGTGTGGGGTGCTGGGAACCCTAAAATGCAAGGGTATGGGGATCTGCCTCCAGAGAATTTGACCACTCAAACCTAACTTCACTACTATGACTGAAAGAAGGCTTGAGTGGTGAAATTCTTTCGAGGCAGACCCGTCCTGTCCCCTTGCTTTTTGGGGTTCTCAGTACCCAAAACCTCAACAACAGTCATGTGTCAGACTTCCTCACATGTTTGTGTGCCCTGTGGCATTAACTCTCACCAAGAGCAGCTCTCTCCTACCACCTGCACAAGGATGCCTATCTGCACCATTGTCCAAAGACATAATCTTAGGTCACAGAAGATGGAAGTCAGACTGAGAAAGCTTTTCTGGCCTCAGAGGGGACAGCAGACCAGATGGGGTGGTTATAATTATATTTACGTGAAATAGTCTCTCTGAGGTCTAGGCCTGAATTCTCAACTGCTCCTTCCTATACCTTGGGCTATATACGCCTCCAGTAAATACAGGGGACAGAAAAGAAGACAAGAGAGTGATTGATGAGGGAAGGTAACAAAATCCTCACCCTGCCAAAAGTTTCACCTCCTCCTAAATGCCCCCAGAGTTTGTGCCCAATAAGCAAGACAGGTAAGTAGATGAATGAATGGATGGCTCACCCCTCCTACCCAAAGAACAGAGTGACACACTGACGGAGAAGTGGCAAAGTGACTGCGATCAAAGCTGTTGGGTGGTTGGACCAAAGCTAGAGCCTCTGAAGATTTCTTATAAACGTTCCTGCTAATTATTTCTCCATCGGGAGAGCAGACCTGCTGAGTCTGGGTGGGGGGATTCCTGTTAACAAGCCAATTAAGGCCAGGCCCAGTCTATCATCAAAGAGTCTTAATTACACTTGTTAACGAAGGGCCTCCAATCTTTCAGAGGATTGGAGGGCTGGGAGCCCCACCCCTCATTCAGGTCACAGGACCATATATGTGGACTCAGGTCATATTAATGGATCCCCTCCCCAATTATTACCCACTCCCCACTGAGTTACTCCCATTTAGACCTCTAAGTCAAAGAGGATAGAAGATATAGTTCCCATACCGTGGTCTTAGAAGAGATACTTCTGTCCAACCTCTAGAGAAATTCTGGCTTACTAAATTCCAACAAATTCCCCTTTAACATCCTCAGAACCTCAATGTAGGGAGATGGGAATCTCTAGAGGGTGTGAGTCACCTCTGCCCGTCATCGATTGGTCTGACTTTTGATGCCAGACCTATACAGCTGGTGGCAAAGTGGATGGAGTAAGCATTGGGCCCTGGTCAGAAAAACCTGAGTTTAGACATTTACTAGCTATGTGGCCCTGACTACATCACTTAACCTCTGCCTCAGTTTCCTCAACTATAAAATAGGGTACCTACCTCCCAGAGTTGTAGTGAAGATCAAGTGAGATAAAATATATGAAATGCTTAACACAGTACTTGGCACACAGTAGGCATTTAATAAGTGGTCATTCCCTTCCCCTCTTTCCATGTCCTTAATTGAGACACTGATTTAACTGAAAGGAAGATAGAGTAGGAAAGAGCAACGAACTTGGAAGTGAGAACCTCCTGTTCAAATGCCAGTACTGATATATCCTTGTGTGACCTTGGGGGAAAAAACTTTATATGCCTGAGCCTCAGTATCCTCATCTGTAAAAATCAGAAGCTGAGCTAGAGTACCTTTAAAATTCCTTCTAGCACTATGTTCTCTGATTTTGTGAGATTAAGTTCCTGTTAGGAACAGCTAGGGAAAGAAAAATTTGGGGAGGGGGGCACAGGTATGGCCAATAGGAAAGGAGAGTCTCCGCTACTTGCCTGTCAGACTTTAAACCCAAGGTCCAACCATTCTACTTCTCTCAACCCCCTTTGATTCCTTTCCCTGGGAGGTAGACAGACAGATGAATAGCAGAGACAGGATGGATGGAGTGGAATAGGCCTCAGGAAGCCAGCCTGAAACACAGATGTGAAACTCTCCTTGGCCCCTACCATCTCTCCTCTCTTCCTAAGAGATCCAATGACAGAGGCTAAGGTCTCTGTTTCTCCCTCCCCAGCTCTGAATGCTGGCCCCACCTTGGATTCTCACCCTCCATCAGGGGTGGGCAGGAGACCCAACTCCAACTCTCTGGAATCCTGTTTCCAGAATCTGGAACTTTAAGGAAATGTTCCAAAGGACCCCCCCCTTCCCTGCCCCCCCAGAGACCTCTTGAGGCCCAGGCAGCATCTCCGGTCCATCCAGCTGCATGAGAAGGAGACGTAAGAACTGACCGTCTAGTGAGACCACTGAGTCGGTAAGTCATTAAAAGAAAATCACAGTGAAACAATGCCATAACAAGAAAACAGCACAGTCCAACAATGACCCAACAGGACAGCAACAGAGAGGCAACGACAAGGATAACACAGTAACACAAAGACAAATGAGTAACTGTAACAAGGAATATTGACACCACAATGGTAGTAAGGTTACACAATAACCATTAGAATGAAAATGACAGAAAAGTAAAGAAAAAGTCATATCAATGTTATATTTGGGAGGATAGATATCTTCTTTATCCAGTCCCTCAATATTTCCACCTACCCTTGTCCTGTCCCCATAGCTCCTATAGCCCTTGCAAATTCTTGTTCATTTTTCAAATGAAAACACAGGGGAAAGGCACACGATGCAGTGTGTGTGTGTGTGTGTATGTGTGTGTGTGTGTGTGTGTATGTGGTGGAGTGGTGCTACGAACTTAAATATGAGGGAGTAAATTTGGGGACAGAGGCTGGGGGTACAGGAAGGAGTCAGTGAGACAGACATCAGGGGACACTGAAGCTGAGGACATAGCAAGGAAGTGACAATAGGGAATCAGCGAAATTGACCTTGGAGGGGGTGGGGAGGTGGTTAGTGAGGCAGGGGAGACAGTGGGGGAGAGTGAGTGTAGGTCCAGAGCATGGAGTCAGTGCAATTGACATTGGTAGCGGAGACAGGGAGGCTCAAGGCACAGCAACTGGAAAGGTACAGAGTTCTTGGCTTTGACACTGGGACAAAACCTTTAAAAGAATCAGTTGTGAAAAGATTGATAAATGGGGAGGGGGAGAGAGGGACAGAGAAGATGAGATTATAAAAACAAAGGGAACAAGGAGAGAAAGAGGCTGGGAGAATGAGGATGCCATACACAATTTCATCCAAAACAACAATGGTGCAGTCACACATACATGTGGTCACAGCCCCGCTAACAGTCAGACTATTCACATAGTTACACTAGAGTCTCTGTTCAGGGAGAACTACAGTGGATCTCACTATGAAGACTTGCTCACACATCACTATATTGCACATGGACTCAAAGAGCCAAGATGACCCTTGAATACAGTGTGAATATGAAATACAGAGACTCATATCCAACCCATCAGGTAGAGAACATATCCAAAACAGCTAAGCTGGAATGAACACACTCTGTTCCAAAGCTGTATAGCTCTGTGTATGTGTTGGGGCTGGGGAGGGGGTTGGAGGGGAAGAGAAGAAAGGGACAGCTATTCTCCCAGTGCCAGAGTAGGAATCACTTTTTGGACTTTCCTGTCCAAGGAGATGTCCCTCCCTTTGTCTTCTGTTTCTTTTGAAAGGGGAAAAAAATACTCCTACCTACAAGGAGCCCCCAGTCTACTGAAGGGGGCAGGGAAGGGGATGTGGCCCATCTTTGAAAAGTCCCAGTGTGAAGGGCATACTTCAGGGGAAGAAGTTGCTTGAAGAGAGAATTCCTTGGTGACTTAGCCCCATTGTTTGTCAAAGAGGAATAACTTTTGGCCCCTTCTGTGGGTTGAGAGGTTCAAAGTCAGGAACTTCTGTAGCTCCTGAAACCAGAATTTAAGATCTACATCACCTTACATCACCACCTCTCAGGATCACATACATCACCACCTCTTAGGATAACCCTACAAACACCAATTCAGCCAAGTAGGTCCTCCAAAGAACACAGAGCTCCAATCAGAATCACCCTCCTACTCTGTCCCATTTCCAGATCTATCCCCATCAACTCTTCCACCCCGCAAACCATGTAGGGAAGCAAGCATCCTTTAAATATTCAGCTGGGGATAGACGGTAGCCACACTGATGGGGAAAGGGGGGAAAAGATAACCTTAGAGTAGTTCAGATCCTAGGAGAAGTTCAGCCTGAGAGACAGACTCCCAAGTAGGGAGCTTATGGGCCTGGTTGCATGGAGATGGAATCCTAAAGAACTCCATTTGCCTTTGACCCTATTCCAAACTTTTCCCAGAAAGAGCACTAGATGGGAAATCTGTAGTTCTGGTTTTACCATTGATTTACTGCCACTTTAGACAAGTCTCTTCACCCCTTTAGACCTCAGTTTTCTCATCTGTTAAATAAGGATAGAACTCTAAGGTAGATGCCTTGTAGCCCAAAGGTCTCTCCTCCAGACAGTAGAGAAGCTTTGGAGGAGAGATACAGAGATTGCAACTCAATGGTTCTAACTCTTCTGTCTATAGCTACCTACCCCTTCAACTTGAGACCCTGAGAATGGGTGGGAAAGAAGGTGAGGAAAACTGTGATGGGATCAGGAAGCTTGTGGAGAGGGTAGCAGAGGAAAAGCCTGGATGACTGAGGCCCAATATATAGGGGAGGAGGTTGGACAGGCAGGCCAAGGACTCTAAAGCATGGAAGAGGAGCAGAGGGTAAGGGGGCCCAGGGTTCAAGCTGGATTTCTGATCCATCCCCTGGGCTGCCTGCGGAAATGAATTGAGGCCTCCATGGGCCTCCCCAGCCACTGGCTGTCATCACATCTCAGCAACAGTCCATCTATCTCACCTGACTCTCAACACCACCTGCTGCCCCCTCCTCGGGGCTCCATGCTGTGGGAAAAAGGGTCTGGGGCAATGACTTGGAGAACCCCTTAGTCTAGGGGGTTCCCAGGCACAATCTCAGAAAAACCTGGGACTGAGAGGGAAAGCTGGCCACAACCCAGGAAATTAAACCTTTCCTTCTCAGAAGGGAGTGACACCCTTGAAGAAGTCTCCAGTCATAAGGACAAAAGATCCTTGCCCTCAGATAGAAAGAAATGCAAACACAAAAGCTAACTAACCCAAGTTCACACACTCCCCTGTAGCACACACAGTTACCTGCCAGTCTCCTCCGAAATCTCCCCCATCATCTAGCCTCAGAAATACATACACTTACACCCACGTCATATCTACACTTAGACCAATACAGTCACAGACACATTTACACAGCTCCCATTCAGCCCAGAATCACAGGATATTTTTGGTAAATCAGCTGGAGCCCAGAAAGAGGGAGTGGAGAAGAAAAAACTAGACCTGTACCCCACTAGCAGGGGGGGAGCAGATATACCTCTCTAGGTCCCTCTTAATCTCTCTCTCCCTCCTCTCCAGCTCTCTCCTGTGTCTCTGCTCTCTGTCTCTCTCCTTCCTTCCATCTTCCTTTTTCAAGTTTTTCTCAATTCATAGGCGCATAGGATTAAGAATTGGAATTTCTGAGATAATAATTTAATCCAACCCCTTCCTTTTACATATGAGGAAATGAAGACTTAGAAAAGTTAAGTGACTTACTCAAGGTCACGCAAAGCCAAGTACGAAGTCAGAACTGAACCCCAGGTCATAAGATGTATAACGAGAAACAGCCTTAGAGTTCAGTGACTCCAAAGTCTTCATTTTATAGATGAAAAGCTAAGTTTCCCTTTGCATTTCCCTTTGGTAAATGGCTCCAGACTTCATACTTTTTCTGGTACACCATTATGCTTGTCTCTCTCCTCTTCTTGCCTTTCCCCATCACCCACAGCCAACTCTCTCCAACCATCCCTCTGCCCCTCCTTTATCCCTGGTTCTTCTTTGTTTTGAGAGCCCTCCCTGCACCTGCTTTGATACAGAAAGCATCCCTGAGGATGCCACTGGGGCAGCAGGGCCAGAAGTCAGAGAAAAGAAAGCCTATTACCTTGGGGACAGTGGGACGCCCATCATCAGTGCCGAGCACCGTCAGGCAGCCAGGAGGGGAAGCAAAAACAGAGGGAGGGCACCCTGAGGTCCCTAGGGAGGGCAGGAGGAAAAAGCTGAATGAAGGAAAAGCCCCAGGAAACTGAGCACAAGTCAGCTTCGTCTTCTTCCGCTTGCTTCCCACCCAGGATTCCACTTTGAAGGAAGTCTTCCCAGTCTGACATCATGCCCACATCCCTTTTCTGGGTCTTGCCTCTAGGATAGGGGGCCAAAGTCTGCTCAGCTGCACCTGGGTCTGTAACCATGCCTAAGTCTTTCTTCCACAGGTATGTCCCCTCTCCCTTCTCTTACTCAGATAGCCTCCTCCTCAGATGCTGTCTCTTCCTGAGAGACGGCAGAGTCTAGAGACCCAGTGAAACGAGTTCTAGATTTCAAGAGCAACACCTGAATGTGAACACTGGCTCGCCATTTACACTTTGAGCATCACCTGTAAAGCGAGGATTGGACTACATGATCTCTGACATTCCTTCCCTCCCTAAATCCTTGCATCCAAGCACATCATTTTGGAAAGCTCTGAAGAATCTAACCTCCATCACTTACTACCTGTGTAATGTTGGGCAAGTTGCCTAGCTTCCCAGGGCCTCAATTTCTTCATCTGCAAAATGGGGGGGCAGGGGGTGAGGTGCCTTAGATGGTCTCTGAAGTCCCTTCCAGCTCTAAGTCTATGCCTGTGTGACTGTGGGGTAGAGAAGTCCCTGCCTTCTGAGAGAGATGGTTATATCTTGGCTTTTTGCTTGTCCTACTTGGGGATGGTTCTGATTGTTACGAGAGTCTCTTTATTTTGAGCTCAAATCTGTATCCTGAGAACATCCACCTTGGAGTCCCTAGTTCTGCTCTCCAGGACGGAACTAAACAAGTCTCTTCTCCCTTCCATTTCACCTTGAAAAGTCCTTCAGTACCTGGGTCCTCCTCCCCCAATAGAGGTGGGGAACCTGTAGCCTCGAGGCCATATGTGACCTCCTAGATCCTCAAGTGTGGCCCTTTGGCTTAATCCAAATTTGGGCTGCACTTGAGGACCTAGAGTGCCACATGTGGCCTTAAGGGCTGCAGGTTCCCCACCTCTGCCCTAGAACATCCTTCTGCCAAGCTGGCTCCCTTCTCCCACTGGCGAGTTCCATCTTGGTGAGGGGCCCAGGTTGGCCAACCTTCATTTCCCTCCTGACTCTGTGTCTGACTTATATCCCTACCACTTGGCACTGTGACTGGTACACAGTAAAAGCAGTTAGTAAATGCTTCTTGCCTTGCCTATTTCAGATGACAAGGTATTTCAGGGCCTTCAGGTATTTGAAATCTCCACTTCCCTTTCTAGGGAGATAGCTTTTCTTTTCTGTTGCCCCATGAGGCTGCTCCCTGCCAGAGGGGCAATTAAGGAGCCATGGCCAGATCAAGCTTCAATCACCAAACCTCCCTTGTCAGAGCGATCCCAAGAACAAGTTTATTGAGCAGAAAATGAAGCCAATGCTGCTCAGCCTGAAAAATCTAATTAACACTCATGTTCCCTCCACAGCAGCCACTGTAGCAGAAACTTCCCCATGACCAAGAGATCCTCCAAACACCTCCTCCGCGAGCCCAAAGTGGGACTGACTTCTATCTCCTCTCCAAAAGATCATCATTATATGGGGCAATAGGCAGAGAACAGGAGACAGTTTGGTGTTGTGGAAAGAAAACTGGATGAAAGTCAAGTCAGGATGCTTAGACTCGATTTAGGGTGTGAGGTTTGGTACTAAACCCCTTAGAAAGTCACCTTCACATTCTAGGCCTCAGTTTCCTCACTTGTAAAACAAAGAGGGGAGATGTTGAACTAACTTTCCTATATGACATGAAGCAGTCCCCTTTCCACTGCCTAAACCCTCAGACTTTGATACACCTTTCTCTGACAACCCCCTCCTCCCTTAGCAGGGTTTTGAACTCAGACCCCCAGATAAATGGTGTGGGGCATAACAGATCATCCCTCTCAGATTCAGTTGCTGAAGGTCACAAAAGGAACAGAGACGGGGGAAAAAAGGGTCTAGCTGGCCCAAGCTGAGGAGATCATTTTCCCTGGGAGTCTCCATGGGCCAGGAGGCCTCTGTATTTTCCCTGAAGCCAGCACATTCCTGGCCCAGGGCATTCCCTTCCTGGCCCCTCCTCCTGGTCTAGGACCTTTCCCAGCACTCCTTTGACCCCTAAGGAAGCAGTTGGACATCTAATCTTAGAAGCTGAGCTTGCCCATAGCTTATCTATAATCTGATGAGAAGCATGGATCCTACACTCTTCCAAGATGGATCCTCAATCTCCTCTCTGCCAGGAGTTAGGAGACAGAATGTCTTGTGCAAGGAAGAGCAAGGAGGCTGATGCCACTAGATCAAAAAGACTGAGGGGTGGGCCAAGGTGTAAGAAGACTGAAAAGGGAGGAAGGGAGAGCTAAGTTATGAAGGGCTTTGAACACCAAGCAGAGAATTTTACATTTGATCCTGAAAGTGATAAGGAGTCACTGGAATGTATTGAGTGGGGCGGGGGTAACATGGTCTGGCCTATGCTTTAGGAAAATCACTTTTGTGACTGAATGGAGGACAGATGAGAGTGAGAAGAGATTTGAGGCACAGGAGGAAACTACGGTATCCAAGCATGAGGTGAGGAGGGCCTGCCCCAGGTTGGCAGCAGTGTCAGAGGACAGAAGGGGGTATATCAAAGAGATGTTGCAAAGGTGAAATCCACAGGCCTTGGATGTGGTAGGGGTGGGGGAGTCCAAGATGACACTTCAGTTTGGAGCCTGGATGACTAGGAGGATGGTGGTGCTCTCTAGAGTAACAGGGAAATGAGGAGGGAGAAATGCTTTAGAGGGAAAGATAATGAGTTTCTCTGCGAGAAAGAAAACTAGGCATTAAGCAAAGGGAAAGCCAGGCAGTGGGGGAGGTGGGCATGAGAGGGAAACTAGTTGGAGATGGGTAAAAAGATACCCAGCAATAGAGAGAAAACATGGCAGCTGCCCTGAGCTTCACTATCAGACAGGTCTTTTTATAATCCAGTCTCACTCCTTCTTGCTGTAGCAGTTCTTTTTTCTCTTTCTTTCCTCAGTAGCAGCTAAGGGAGTGAAAGGGATGGAGGGGTTAAGGGGGGGGCGCATTGTGAATTAGCAATTAGAATAGAATCAAGGAGGACATAAAAGAGAGGGATTGGGAACAGGTGTTAGGAGAACAGCAGGTATTGGGGAGGGGAGGGAGAGTTTGGGGTGCTGGGAAGGGAGGAGGCAGCCTCAAGGACACCAGAATCAAATGGCATCTATTCATTTGTTTGTTTATCTATTCGCTATGATGACAGGTGAAGCCGGTGTCACCATGGCAACGAGACACCAGCTCCTTCCCAAAATTAAGAATATAGATTCCGTGAAAAAGGCTGAAAGCCATGCCTCTGCCACATATCAAGGTCCATAAGGGCAGGGAACATGTTTTCCAATTTTTTGATGTACTTGCAGAGTGCCTAGGATGGAGCTGGACATATATTTAGTCAATGATTCCTGACTGGATGATGTCGAAGTAGGAGTCTGGATAATGCAAAACGTTGGCTAGGCCATCATCTTGAAATGATTCTGTCCCCCAGTCTCTACCTGAGAGCACAAAACTGGGGCAACTGGGGCAAAGCCCTTCTCATGGTCTGACCTCAGTCATTCCAGCTATTGTGTCCCAGCTCCCAACTCAGGCTCAGGAGACATCTTTCCTTCTTCCCAAGCCAAAGTCATGCTGTCCCAACACAGATCCACAGAAAGCTAGATGTACTAGAAGAAAGAGACATATTACGTTCTTCATGGTTGATTATCTGTAAATGTTCTAAGTGTGTGTTTCTGTCAATGAGTATCAGTTTGTGGCTGGGTGTGGGGCTCCAGAGAGCTGAGAGTCACTCACCTTGTTGGCTGTGTCTCTGGGCATAGGCCACGACCCCTGCAGCAAGAACCACGAAGCAGGCCCACAGAGCAGGAGTAGCCATCTGGCAGGAGATAGGAAATAGTGGGGGGGAGGGGAGACCGGGAAAGGGGGATCATCAATCTCAGAGAAATCATGAGAAGACGCCCCCCCATCAATTGCCCACACCCACAATCCAACTATTCCTAACAATACTCCCCTCACTGAATCCCAACCATCCATCCCCAATTAAGATTCTCAATAACCCTGACCCCCACCCCCCCATCATCCTCAACCCTTACTCCATCATCACCAATAATTTGGAAATATACAATACACATTTTCAGACCAGCCTACAGCAATTAGCTGATTGCCAATTCTGAGGAGGTTGTGAGATGGGCCTTGAGTCTTTTCACATACCAGGAGGAACCTTGCTCATCCACACTCAATAAGGTATGCAAGATCAGACTAGGATGGAGGGCAACTAGCCTCTTTTTGTAGAACTGTGGTCATAACTCTTGTGTCACTTGTGAGGACCCCAGCTGACCTAGAGAAAACTCATTTTCTGCCTGTCCCTTCTTGGTTTGGCTGATTGTCCTGGATGCTTGTCTCTTCTTTTTTGACCACATGGTACTTACATCTGCTCCCTAGAATAAGATCATAGCTTCTTTTCTCTGCATCAAACCCCACGACCCATGACATCTATGAACCTCACTTGAATTGCTGTCCTGACCCCTCCTATCCAACCTGGCAATGGCCACAACCTGGCATTCACACAGAGATATACACACATACGTACATACAGACAAAGCCCCAGTGACACAATATATTTTCATAGATACATTAAGACTTAAGCACAAACACAAACACACACACACACACACAGCTCTTTGGTGGGATGACTTCTGGGGTGTGGAGCTGCTTTCTCTCCCAGCCCCCCTTGACAAAACAGTTCCTGTCTTTCCCCCCACACCCCCACTCTGCCTGGCCGGAGCGTGCCGTGTCCTACGAGAAAAACTTTTACAAGCTGCAGCTGAAGAGATCCATGTGCTAGCCTTGGCCCTAGCCCCGAACAGATAACTACACCCCCCCAAAGCCAGTCTTTCCCCTCCTCAAGGTTTCCACGGTCCCCTTACACCCCCTGCCTTTCAATGCCTCCGGAGAGTTCTCTCTGGCCCCAAAGTCTTTGGGCTCTCCACAAACACAAATCCCCTTCCCAAACTTCCAAGACTCCCAGATCCCTCCATGAATATAAGCTTCCTCAAACTCCCTCTAGCTCTTCCCAGCCTCAGTTTTACCCCTTCTTGGTCTTTATACACACGGTTCCATTTTTCTCCAAGGTTTGCCTTTCCCCACTCCAGTTCCCTCACTTGCTGCCCTTCCCAGGCTCCAGCTTCCTACCGCAGCTCCAAATAAGATCTACTTGCTTTCTTTTCATAGAGGTACAAAGACCTGGCATGGGCTAGGCTGGAGATGGCAGATGGGATGATCTGGCTGGGCCAAGGGATGGAAAAATAGCCCCACCCCCATTACTGACCAGATCCATCCCTTGTCTGATCCCCATCCAGCCAGGCTTCTTCCCAACCCTGCTATCTCATCATCAGGAAGACAGAGCTAAGGGGAAAACAGGGGGTGGCCAAACTGACCAACACCCCCCATCAGACTGGGCGCCTCCCCCCAGCCATGATATCACTTGGAGATGGCCGTGTTTGTTTAGACAAATCTGTTTCTATTCTAAGCTGCCATGGCCTGGCCGTCTCCAAAAATCGAAGATGTTGGAGGAAGGGTGTCCTCTGAACTAGAGGGTGGGGATCCCCTAGCACTTCATTCTGATGCTAGGATTCAGTTCCAGGTCCAGACCTCAGGCCTGAGCTTCTGTCTAGCTAATAGTGCCAAGGGCAGCAACCAACCCTCCCTCATTAAAAAAACCAACCCTCACCCCTAGGGGATGGGGGGGGGCACGGAGAGGAGAAGTAAAGGCTCAGGGGCCAGTAGCACTCTGTGCCTGCTTCCTCTTCAGTATAACTGTACTTCCCCATCCCTCTACCTGCTCCCTTATAGCAATGAATTTGAACACCATCCACCACCCCCACCACCCCCCAGACTTCTCTGAACACCCTCTCTAGGAAGTTCGTGTGTGGATGCTTTTAAGCAGAGGGGAAGAAGGAAACATGAGTCTTCTCCTTGATAAGGATCTTCCTGAGTGTGAGAGGAAGGCATGGTCCCATGCTCAGGGATCCCTGAGACACTGAGAGACAAAAAGAAAGAGCTAGAGCTATCAGGAATAGGAGGACAGAGGAGTACGAAGATGACGGAGGGCAGGGGGGTGTCTCGGGATAGGAAGAGAAGCATTTGGAGAGAGGGCTGGAGGTAGTGAGCCAGCTGACAACACAGAAGCAAACAAGCTGATTCTGGCTCCTCCATCCCTCCCCATTTCTTCTCAGGTTCCTTCCCCGCTCAGCCTTAGTTACCCCTCCACCACCCTCTTCCCAGTCACTCATTCTAACCTGTCAAGAAAAATACCTTTAATCTCTTTTAAACACCCTGTCAGCCTGATCACAGCCACCCCAAGGGGGAATTTGGGGAGGAGGGAAGTAGGGTAAGATGACACCAGACAGGCAGACAAGGCCACGGTCTCAATGCGATGAGGTGTCTCTGTCTCACTCTTACTCTCCTGTCTTTCCCTCTATCTCTAGATCTCTCTCCTCTCTTTTCTCTTTCTTCCCTCTCTTCTCCATTTCCTTTCTATTCTATCACTCTCTCCCCTTCCTTCTCTCTCTGCCTTCTCTTTCTCACTGTCTCCTTCCCCTCCCCTCCTCTCCTTTTCTCTCTTTCTCTCCCTTCCTCTCTCTCTCCCTCCCTCCCTCCCTCCCTCTCTCTGTCTGTCTGTCTCTCTCCCCCCTCCCCCCAATCATAGAAGTGGAAGCAAAAATTAAAGTCACAGCTGGAAGGGACTTTAGAAATGGGCTAAGGCCTGGAGACCCTAGGGATAATCTTCAGCCTCCTGCTTTTATAGATGAGGAGGCTCTGGACTAGAGGAAGGGCAATTACTACCCCAAGATCATGCAGTTAGTGCCTGACAATTGGCACTAGAACCCTGAGACATTCTAACTCTTGGTTTTGTGACCTCTCCAGGTCACCACGCTCCCTCTGTATTTCTCCCTTTCTGGCCATTCTCCAGGCTCAAGTTCTATCCTTGAAGGACACTCCAGAAAAGTTTCATTTAGAAGCTTCTCAGTGCTCTCCTTTCTCCACTCTGTCCCAGTCCAATCTATTATCCCAGTTCCCAAGGGATGCCACGCAGGATCAGACGCTCCTCGGGTCTTAGTTATTCCTCTGGCCTCAGCTACCCCAACATAAGCTGTTCCCTAGGCCTTGCCATCTCTCTCCAATCCCTTCACCTCCTCCTCCTGATTCTGTTATGCCTTGGCCCTCAGCTACTCCTCTGTTCTAAGTGTTCCCCTTGGGAATCTCCATTTACTTTCAGTCATCAATCTATGTCTCCAGTCATCTCCTTATTTCAGTCTCAGTCTCAGTAAAGGTGCACATATTGTTTAAAAGACATAGTCCCTGAATTGATTATTCTATTTTTTATTATCCATACCACTATACTTGCCCATGAATCTGGCTAACTGGGAGTCTTCTCTAGCTGAGTTCCTGTGGCCAGGGCCATCTGGTGATGCTTCCACCCCTTTGGTCCCTCCCCCACTATAGTTGGATGGGGGTGGGGGGAGCACAGATCACCTCCCCCTCCCAACCATCTCCCAAGCCCAGAGCCATCTCCCAAGTCTAGGGCACTCAGCCAAGCAAAGCCATCTGTTCCAGGAATGATAGGGCTGAGGTGGGGTCTGCATGCTAATGGCACTGAATGGGGAGCTGGAGGGGAAGGAGAAGGGGGAGGGTCCTTGTTGACTGAGCTTGGTGCAAGGAGGCAGGAATAGCAACTTAGCTCTGACATCAAAATATGTCAGAAAATATCAGTTACCTGTCCCTCTTTCTAGGAATATTGGCCACCAGGTTGTGACAGCATACCCCTGCCTCCAACTTTATCCGCTATCATCTCTATACCTCTCCAAACACCAGGAGACCTTTCCTTCTGCAGTCTCAGACAGTCTCCATTCTAAAGGGAAAGGTTCTCACCCTTGTGGGGCTCCCAGACTGAGGTAACTCAGAAAAGGTCATACCCATGAAAACAAGCCCGAATGACTCTGGTTTCAGCTGAGTCCCTCAGAAAGCTAGGTGCATAGAGCGCTGGGCCTGGAGTTAGGAAGACCTGAGTTCAAATCCAGTCTCAGACACAGAATAGCTGTGTATCCCTGAGTAACTCACTTCATTTCTTTGCCTGCCTCCTCAACTGTAAAATGGGGATACTAACAGCACCAACCTCATAGGGTTATTGTGAGAATCAAATGAGATAGTATTTGTAAAGCACTTAGTGCTTCATTAGTACTTGACACATAGTAGGTACTTTAGTAAAATACTTGTTCTGTGCCCCCCTGTAGAGCTGATGGGACCCAGATCAATGGAATGACATAAATGGGGTAGGATCAATATAAAAGAACTTTCTAGAATAGGTAAATGAATTGACTGAGAGGAAGAAATACTTCAAGGATGGAAGAGGGTGACAGGGTTAATCTCAGATAGAGTCCAAGAAGAATAGGAGAGGAGTTAAGCGGAGGAGGGAAATAGAAATATGGCCATATGGTACTTGGATAATCTCAACATCCATGGCTTGCTCACCCATTTCACAATGGAAGACATAGAACCCAAAGGAAGGAGAGGAGGTAGGATTGAAACTCAGAGTCAAGAACCTGACTTTTCTGGGAACAAGAGCGCAGACCAAGAGGCTACAAATAAAATCATGCCCCACCCCAAATGGGTATGCATTGGCATCTACTTTGAGAGGGAGACATGCTCTGTGATCAAGGGCTTGGGATATGAAGTCTATGGCATCTCTCCTCCCCACCCCCAGTGGCTCAGCCTACTTATTCATATAGGCTTGGCTTTTTGCCACGGGAGGAAAGGGTGGTCTCCCAGACAGAGTTAGAATGTTCTACCCTTGCCTGTGATATGAAGGCCACCTCCTCATCATGCACAGTAAGGAGAGAGAAGAGAATAACCTGAATAAGCTCATTCCCTATTTTCCCTTAAGAAACATACTCATCCATGGGAGAAAGGCCCATAACACAGGAAGGGGACTGAGAAGGATACTGAGATTGGGAGAGGAGGGAGACAGAGATGCACAAAGACATACGTACGTCCCATCCTCTTCACTCCCACCTCCCCCCCAACCCTACACAGTTCAGCCAGGTTCTGCCCATGCAGAGGTAGCAAGATCCCAACAAGGTCAAAGGGACTGAGGAGGTGGTCTCTGGGAAAGGCCCTTCCCCCTTCAAACCACCCCCCTCCACTGCCATTCCCATTGCCAGAGAGATGATCTGTCCCAGTGCCAGCCACTTGGCATGTTCCCCAGCCTGGCATACAGCCCAAAAGGGTGGGAGGGGGTAGCCACAGAGCTGGGGTGGTAGGGCCTGAGGAGGAGAAGGCTGAGGGGGACAGCTTCACTGTCTGAAATTCTCTGTGGGGGTCACTGGATGGGGAGGGGGGAAATGTGGCTATGATGCCCTCAGGGTAGATCTACAGGAACTGAGCTGATCTTCACTGGGAGGGATGGATAGAGGAAGAATGGAAAGAAGCCCTGTCTGGACATGAAAACCTCCTCTGCCCCTCCCCTGCTTCTTCTCCTTCTCTATGTATTGGTCTCTTACTTCATCTCTCTCTCTCTCTGTCTCTCTCTTCCCATCCCCCCATTTCTGCTCTTGCTCTCTCTCTCTCTCTCCATGTATTTGTCTCTTTCTGACAGCCCCATTAAAAACCTCGGGGAGGGGAAAAGTATCCCTTCCTTCACCCTCCTTCCCTCCCTCCATCAGGATCAGTCAGACCATCCATTAGTGTAGCCCTGGCACGCATTCACGCACGCACACACAAGTTAAGGGGGGCTTTGGGGAGGGGTGGTACTTCCATCAAAGTTGCCTCCATCACCCTGATGAGTTACTATAACAGCAACCCCCAGTTTGGGGGTGGGGGAGTAGGGAATCACAAGCACAGGCACAGAAACACTGTGTCTCCCTCCTCTCCCTTCCCATAACCCAATTCATTTCAGAAGCTACATTTTCAGAGACCTTCTGCCAAGAGTGGAACTAGGTGGCCAACATGCGATCTCTGTCTCCCCAATCTCACCACACCTTCCCAGACTCAGGCTCCTCGAGTTAGGCAATGAGGCTGGTACAGTCTTTCGCATACTCCACCCCCCACACACCTTCACACACTTGCCCCTTCGGGGCAGCACATTAGGAAGATGACGGTTCACTGAGACTGGCCACATGCTTTGAGATCTTGGAACAGAAGACCTGTGATAAGTTCCCTAGTCATCTCTTCTCCACATAGCTCTATCCAAGAAGCCTAAGTACAAGGAAAAGTGATGCTGCAGCATAAAGAATAGGGGTCAGACAGCCAAGAGAACTGCCAATCTCAGGAAAATGGAAGGAAAAGGGAGATCATTAATTTTTGATGGATCAGAGGATTACCAACTCAAAGGGCTAGGTGAGGGTGACAGAGACAGAAACACACACACACATACAGAGAGACAGAGAGAGACAGAGACAGAGAGACAGACACAGAGGCAGAGGCAGAAACAATCAGAGAGACTGAGCTAGAGATACTGAGGAGAGAAAGAGTGACGAAGTCTGATTATTAATAGGAATAAGTAAAAATATAACGAAACAAACAGAAAAAGAAAGAGATGGAGACCAAGAAGGAGAGAGGTAGACACACAGAGAGTGTGAAAGGAGAGGAAAAAAAGACATACTGAGGAGACAGGGAATCTGAGAAAGAAAATTAAACAAATAGCAAAAAGAGATATACAAGGAGAGTCAAAGTGGGAGAGAAAGTCAGAGGCCAGACCAAATATGGAAAGAGAGACGAAGATGAAGACAGGGGAAAGAGGGAAAAGAAAGAAGGTCAGAAGCAAGCCACTTGCTTCCTAGGCTGGATCAGTTCTCTGGCTCATTCCCCAGCCTCAGCACAGGGGAGCTGAGGCAGGTGGAAGGAGACCAAAGTTTGGCCTCTACTTACCTGTTATTCACCTCAGATGCCCTTTCTTCACCACCCTTGGGGGGTGGGGGGATAGCTCCACAGACATTTCAGGCCAGTCCTCAGTCTCATACCTGCTCCATAAATATCCACTCCAAATCTCCCGTCCCTTCTGAGAACTTTCCAGGAAAAGGAATCCAGGTAGGAGGGTCAATGAAGGCGTATTATATGGTCCAATCCCCACATTTTACAGAAAGATTTCCCAAGTCAGAAAATAGTCTTTCTGCTACACTGTCAGGCTGCTTCTCTCTTCCCTACTGCCTGACTGAATGACAGGAAGGCTAAGGACTAGGGGCAGTGAACATGGATCAGCACCTTTAGCACTCCATCCCCGCCTCCCTCCCCTAAGCCTCCCCTTCCATGCCCCATTATCCCTAACTTTAGATGTTCCTAGCCTTAAAGAGGGACACACATAGAGGACACCTCCACCCTCCAAAAGTCTGACACCATCTCCTTTGACTATCTTTTGGTCTCTAGCTTTCTCCTTGTTTCTCCCTCTCTCCTATTTGCCTATCTCTTTGCATCCTGCTTTCTCTCCCTTCCTCCACCTAATACCTCCACCAGGTAGAATGCAGCCCCAGAGTTAGAGACTGTCTATGCTTCCCCTCCAACACTGTCACAGCTGGCCGAGTCAAGTGCTTCCTTTCTAGCTCTGTTCTTTGCCCATGCTTTCCAGAACCCCTCCTATCTGGTTTCTTAGTTTTCTCCATCTAACAGTAGCCTGGAACTTCAAGCCTTTTGGGCAGCATGATGGACCTGGGCAATCATTACAGGCTAGAGAGGAAACCCAGGACAGAGGCCCAACAGCTACGCAAGCCCAAATGGGGGAAAACTTCAGATGGTCCAGGTATAGCAGAGAATTAACCATGTAGGGGAGGATGTAAAGCAACAGATAACACAAAATTACAAAAAAACAAAACCCAGCAACTCTCCCAAATGACAGAGAAGCCAAAGAGAAATGTTCCAAGAGTTGATAACCCAGTGGATAATCAATCGGTCAGTAAGCATTTATTAAACACCGACTGTATGCCAAGTGCTGTGCTAGGCCCTGGAGATACAAAGAGGAAAAGGTCCCTGCCCTGGAGACATTTAAATTCGGACAAGAGAAACAATCTATACAAATAAATACAAGGTAATATGAGGGAAGGAGACTGGCAGCTGGGGAGAATCAGAGAAGACTTCACTCATGGAGGACATGTAACTGAAGACGAGACTTGAAGAAAACGGTAGAGGCAGAGGTGAGAAGAGAGTGTATTCCAGGCGTGTAGGAACAGCAAGGGAGGCGATCAGGATGGACCAGAGCTTGAGAAGGGGAATCATCTATAATAGTGTTGGGAAAACAGGCTGGATATTACAGATGGGGGATAATTCAAACAAGTGCTTAATACAAACTGCTTGGCTATCCGACAGCCACCGCCAAGTCCTGAAAGAGAAGGTGTTCCCCAAGGCTGAGTTCAGAAAGCAACTAAGGGTAAGACCCTCCCTCATCTCTAAAAGCAGTTTGGTCTGGTGGAAAGAATCCCAAATTGTGAGTTAGATGATCAGGGTTCCAATCTCGGGCCTCCCCTGATCTAGGGCCCATCACACTCCATCTCTAGTCTTCAGTTTTATCCTGTATGATCCCTACATATGGTCCCTTCCAATGTTATATCCTATGAACCCATGGTTTTTCCCTGGTCTTAGGATATTTCTGGGGGTGTTTCTGGAGCTCTTCCTCCCCATCCCCCCACTACTTATTCTTTTTTGGCTGGTGCCTAGGCTTCAGGAAGGCAGTGGGTGCTGTGGAAGATCATAAATAAGGGAAAGGGAAGGCTGCAATTCCCACGGGATGTGGATAATTGCCAAGAGAAGAGAACTGGGAGTAGATATGCTGGGGAAGTCTGTAGGTTAGTTGGAACAGAAACATAGAAACCCTGTGACTGTGCCCTGAGGGGCAAGTGCAGCTCCTCCCTTCACCAGACCCAGGTCCCACACAGATTTCTGTCAATGATGTAGGGATATTACCTACCTCCAAACCAGACTGGACACAAATCAACGTCCAAGGTAACGTCAAATTTGAGTTCTGCACAGTTCCAGTTGTTCAGTTGTTTCAGTTCAGTTGTACAGCTAGATAGTGCAGTGGATACAATACCAGGCATAGATCCAGAGCGACTCATCTTCTGGTGCTCCAGAAACATCCCCCCAAAATATTCTAGCTTCCCTAGGGCCTGGAGTCAAGAAGATCTGAGTTCAAATCCAGCCTCATACATTTACTAGCTGCGTGACCCCAGGCAAGTCACTTAACCCTGTTTCCCTGAGCTTGGAGAAGGAAATGGCAAAGCACTCCACTATCTTTGCCAAGAAAACTCCAAATGAGGTCACCAAGAGTCAGACATGACTGAAATCACTGAACAGCAATACTCTAACACACTCTAAGGCCTCACCTTTTCCACCCCCATTTCTTCCTCCATTCTGGTCAGGGTGTAGCAGAGAGGGGACAAATGTATGCACACAAAAGAAAATACAAACAGAGACGTGCACAATTCCAAATGAACATACGAACCCTTTCCGTAGAAATAGTCATACATGGCTATGCTGCGAAGATCACCGCTGTTCTTACCTGCCCATCTCCAAAAGGGAGTCAAATTCCTTTCCTTGTCCAAAATACGGTGTTAAGAGATGGGGCAGAAAAACATGCAGGGGAGAGGTCCCTACTGCTTCCAATTATAACCTCAATGCACACTACCACCACCATGTCATTTTCCACATCACCCCCATCTCTGCCCCATGGAAAAGAGGGGAATGATGCAACGCTCTGGCTCCCTCCCCTGTGCAATCCATCTCAGGCTCAGGCTGAAGCTGTCATACTCTAGAAGCCCAGACTAACCCCTCCCTCCTCAGGAGGGAGCAGAGAGAATATCGATGGCTGCTCCAGTCCAGAGCCTGGTCTAGTAGGAAGGAGGGAAGGAAGGAGGAGAAAGGGACACCTTCTGTGGGGCCCTGCTCCTTGCCTTGTGCTTTCCCTCCCATGGGATGGATGCTTAGAGTACAGTCCTGCCAGGAGACGGGAGGATGGGCTCAGTGGCCTCTCAAGGATCTTCCAGCTACACCAGACAAGTCACAGGGGAGCTGAAACTAAGCAGTCAATTCCCTCTGCCTTCCTCTAGTCTACCTCTTGCCTGAACTCCCCTGCCCTCGGTGCTATTTCTGAAGTTGGGTAGCTAAAAATAGAGCTGAATGGTGGACATCTCAGAGAAACTGAGGTTGAAACTTCATGTTGTACTACATTCTAGGAGGTCCACAGGAGCCACACAGCTCCACCCAGGTTGGGAGCCAGGCAAGAAGGTCATGACTGGCTGTGTAGCAATCAGTAATCCTACCATTTGTGGTGGGCTAGGGGGAAAATTTTCATCTGGCCTAGAGGGGAGGGAGAGACCCATCCAGAGTTCAAAAGGATAGGGATTGGGAAGCCAGAGGAGAGACAAAGAGAAGGATGGCAGCACGAGGGTCCCAGTGCACTCCAGTAAAAAGAAGCCATTCCTAACTCTTGTCCCCATCTCCCTGGCTCAACTAGGAGACGTCCCCAACCCAGAAACAATCCCCAAACCCCCACCAAGCTTCATCCTCCAGAAAACCTTTCGGCTCCTCTCCTCTTTAGAAACAACAAGACTCTGGTTAAACCTTTTGTCTGGCGTTTACAGCTCTTCACAAGCTGGCCTCCTACCTTTTCAGCTTTATTACCCATGGTCCAGCCTCCTTGACCAAGGTGCCTAGACTCACATGGAGGAGAAGATCCCCCTCCTCACCTTGACCTCTGCGAATCCTGGCCTTCAAGGCTCAGTCTGAGTGCCACCTTCTGGATAAGGACCCCTCACTTATAAATTTCTCCCAGCACCCCGAAGTTACTTGGCTATCTATTTGTACATAACTACACGTAGGCATGTCGTCAGCTTCTTGAAAGCGTGGGTTGTTTTTAGTCTGTCTTTGTGGTAGTGGCTTAGTGAATAAAGAACTAACCTCTGAATCAATAATAATGGATAATAATACTGAGCATTTGTGCAAAAGCATTTTACAGGGGTTTTGTCACTTGGTCCTCACAAGAGCTCTGGAAAGTAAGTGCTATGAATATCCCATTTTACAAATGAGGAAATAGAGGTTAAGTGACTTGCCTGAGAGCATGAACGTACTTGGTGTCTGAGCCTAGGTTTGAACTTAGGTCTTCCTGAGTCCAAGTCCAGCACTGTATCCACTATGCAACCAGCTGCCAATGAAGCTGGGAAGACCTGAGTTCAAGCCCCACTTATGACAAATACTATAATCCTGGGTAGATCACTGGCCTTTTATTGCTTTAGTCAACTTTCTAAGGCTGACTTGAAGAGAAGTTGCCAACCTGCATTGGAAGAGGGAGTGTGTTCATATCAGTGAAATTCCAGGCTTGGGCCTTATCACTGTTCCTTTGATATCTGTACAGTCTAGTGCCTGCCTCATAGAAGGCATTAAAGAAATGCTTGATCGACTGAGGGGGGGAGGGGAGGGAAGGGGAGGGGGGGAGGGAGGGAAGGGAGGGGAGGGAAAGAGAGGGAGAGAGAGGGGGGGGGGGAAGAGGAAAGAAAGAAGAGAGGGTTCTCAGTTTTCTCAGTTTTCTCCTACTCTTAGAATCATTCCCGGGCCTCTTTGTGTCAAATCTTTCTTTCAGAGCCCTCCTCTAACTACCACCACCCTATTCCATTTGCCCTTGAACCCACAGGTTCTCAGGGAACACAGAATCTGAACCCAGATCTTGCCCTTTCTGCTTCTGGTCAGGTCCTCAGACCCCTCCTACTCAACCCACAGGCTAACCATTGAGGAAGTACTTTTCCAGGAATTTTCCAAGCCCATACCCCACCCACTCTATGATAAGGGGAGAAGATTCTCCACTAAGCAGGGTTGGGCTTGGCCACCCAGACAAGGCACACCCAGAAGCAAAGAATTGAGAACCTACTTTTTCTCCCAGGGCCTGACCCCAACACATAGCCTTCCCAGGCCCCAGAAGGAGAGTGGCTTAATTCATAGGAATTAAAGCTGGAAGGGACCTGAGAGGTCATCTGGTCCAACCCCTTCATTTTAAAGAAGCTGTGACTTGCCTATGGTTACAAAGGCTATAAGTAGCAGCGAAAAGATTTAGATCTCAGTTCTGCAATTCCAGTTATAGTGGTCTTTCCACTGGATCATGCTATCTTCTCTGGTCCATCCAGGATTGAGGGTACTCCTGCCCAGGGGAGAGGGACAAGTAAGGAAATTGAGCCATGATAGATAGTTACAGATGGGAAGAGTGTCTGTTAGTATGAAATACTAGAAATAAAATTGTCATCAGAACCTTCACATCCATACTGATGCTAACAGATCCAGAGTCTGTCTGTCTCTCTCTCTCTTTCACACACACACACACACACACACACACACACACACACACACACACACACACACATACACACACACACAATTATTAGATATCTTAATTCCAGGGGTCTAGGTTAGGGTCAAACATATGGGTGAATTCTCAACGGATCTCCCCTGTTACCACCCCTGGAGCTCAGCAAACCACAATTTGATTATCTCTGTCTTTCTGTGTCTGTTTCTGTCTCTATCTCTCTCTCTTTCTCACTCTGTCTCTCTTTTCTATCTGTCTCTCTCTGTCTCTGTCTTCATTTCCATCTCCATCTCTCTCTCTCTCTCTCTCTCTCTCTCTCAGACAAATGGGCAGAGAGACAGATGGAGAGGACAGCACAGCTGTCCCTATGACCACCTGGCCCCCAGCACAGCCAAGCAGAGTTGATGCTGCCCAGGGTGGGCCCTCTTCCCCTCTCCAGAGGCAGAAGGAGAAAGCAGGCCAGAAAGAAGAGACTATAGACAGGCTAAGCTGTGAAGTGCCACAGGACTCCTAGGTGCTAGGACCATGTTCCTCAGAAGAGAAACAGGACCCATGGAGGGACCAGCACAATAGACACAGTAATAAAAGCCCATGGTGTTATGGTGCTCAGGGTCAAGGAACAAGCACAGGGGTCAGTCTGGAGAGGCTTCCTAGAGGAAGAAGAGTTTGAAAAGCCTTGGGGAGGAGGGGGCAGGAATGGTGTGGGTGTGTGTGGAGAGAGTGAATGACAGAGAATAAGAGAGGGAAGGGGCAGGAAAGTTGTCCCCTTCCTAAAACACTACAACGAAGCTATTGGCTGCCAGCGTTTCAGACTTGTTCACAGGAGGCAAGAGCTTTGACAGATGGTGGAAGTGTGTCTAATGTCTCTTGGCTCCCACTGTCCCTTGCCTGGGGCTGCGATCTCTCTGCCTAGAGAAGCAATTTGAAGATGGGAGACCACTGACACAGAGAGGCAGCGAGTTTTACTTCCTTTGAGTAGGAAAAAGGGATGGGGAATCTTAGTGTTTCTCTAAGTATATGTTTCTGACATGTGCATGTTTACCTCCGTGTGTCATTATAAATGTACTCTTTCTGACCTATACAAAGGGCTAGGGACATACTTTGAGAATCTCAGCTTCTCCCTTGTGTTTTTATCTTTTCCCCTTCCCTAATCTCTCTTTCTGACCTACTGCTCCCAAGAAATCTCTCTCCATTTCCCTTCTCACCTTTCTATCTTTTTCTGTCAATCTCCTATTTTGCTTCATCCTTTATCTTTCTGCCATTCTTTCTACACTTGAATTCTCACTTCCCCTCATTTTCCATGTCATCAACTTTCCCCTGACAAAGAAACAGAGCTGGGACCAGGTGTAGGCAAGGTATATATCTAGCTAATATACAATTTTCAGAGAATCCCAATTGAGGAACTTTTTTTATACCAAAAAATTTCACTTTCCATGGCACATTGGGATTTAGGATCATAGGAATATAGTTTGGGATCAGAAAGATGTCTATAGCCCCCTCATCTTACCAATGAAAAAGCTGAGATTTATAGGGACTGGTTTCGAATCATATAGATTTAGAGTTGGGAAACCAAGGATCATCGAGTTCAACATTCTCACTGTAGAGATGAAGAAACTGGGGCCCAGAGAAGTTGAAGTGATACAGGATGCAAATAACAGAGCCAGCATGCGAACCCAAATTCTTTCATTACAACATTCTGCCTCTCCTTTATCCTGTCCATCCTGAGACCCTACTCCTCACATACGCTTTGACCTTGAGTCACTGTGCTTTCATTCGACCCAATCTTTATGCCAAGAAGCATTTTTCCTGGTAATTTCTTACTCATTCTTTAAAGCCAGTCTCAAGTGCTTCCTCCTCCAAAAAGTCTTTCCTGTTTTCCTCATCACAGAACGATCACCCATCATACCTCACTTATCTTGTAATGAACATTGTTGCTATCTGTATTTCTCTTCCTCCTTACCCTGCCAGGCCACCAGACCGTAAGCTCTGGAAAAGAAGGGATTGTGTCTTATGACCTCCACATCTCCTCGAGTCCTAGCACTGTTCCCTGCACAAAGTAGGTACTTCATAAATTCTCTCAGATTTTTTGGGTTGTTGCTCAACGACTAAGTCAAGTCACACAGGTTAAAAAGAAGGCATCATTTCCAAATCTTCCACATGGAAAACAAAGAGCTGATCATGCCTCTCAATCTCAGGACAAACAGGTCAAAATGACAAAGGTTTTTTCTTCAAGATGGAACCCCATCTACTCCTGTTCTCTTCCTGACTCCAGTCTGGAATCTCAGGAGGCATCTCCCTCTCCAGGAAGCCTGCTCAAATGTAGTGGAGGAGAGGGGATCCCCTGCCTGCCTCAGATGGTTGGGTTCCCAATTCACAGCCATCTGACCAGTCTCCTTAGGGAAGAACTGGAACTGCCTTGGAGAGAGAAAAGGTCCATGTTTATTCAGCAATACTGAAGCCAAAACAACCCTATGTACTATATATGGTTAAGATACATGATGGACATACAGCCTGCAGCAGGAGTGAAGGTGAGGGAGGGGAGGGAAGGAGGGAGCCACCATGGACTCTTCTTACCCATTATTCACTGCCAAGGAACTGACTGAAGAAAGGCCTGCTCCCAGGACCAAGAAAATGCACATAATGACCTCTCCAGGGCCTGGACCTGTCACCTCTCTCAATCCCTTCCCAGGCTGGAAAAGGGTAGAGAGGCCAGGACAGGATTCTAGGAAAGACTTCCTTTGTTTGAGAAAAATCACCCCCATGTCTGATGGTGGCCCCTGGCTTTGGAGGTAACATTCAAGACAAACAGGACAGAGAACACAGCACAGCTTGTCCCAGGTGTGAAAACAGGTCTGTGGGCTTGAAGCAAGACAGAAAAATAGAAAGACAGGGACCCAGAGAATGAAGCTGGAAGAATGACAGGACAGGGAAAGCAAGAGATAAAAGGGGCAGGGACCCAGAGAAGTACAAGTAGAGGGACATGGACAGAAAAAAACAGCGAACACTCCAAGATGGAGACAGAGAAAGTCTGAGATAGAGGAAGGAAAATAGAAAAAGTGAGAAAGAGACAGAGGTGGAGACAGCTGAAAGGAAGGAAGGAAGGAAGGAAGAAAGGCAGGGAGGTGGTGGAGGCAGTAGAGAGGGAAGGCAGCAGGAGGACAAGGATGCGATCAGGAGGAGGGAGAGGGGGGCCCAGGGAGGCCCCCCAGATCCCGCCCACTGGCTCTGGACAGCGTGGGCGGCAGGGGGAGGGGAGCGAAGCAGGTCAGTTGGGGGGGTGGAAGGGAGGGGTCCAGCAAAGGGGAAGGAGACTTGGCCTGGCTGGCAGCTGGCCCCAGCCCAGCCCCCCACAGGGGAAAGGGGGGCGGACACGGGTCAGTGGTCCAATTCCTATCCAGGTCTCTGTCTTTTTCACTGTGAATGTAGATGTCTGTGTGTGTGTGTGCGTGTGTGTGTGTGTGTGTGTGTGTGTCTTTCCCTCTCTGTATAACTTCCTTTCTTCATCTCTGCCTCTTAGTCTCTATCTGTAGCCTCTTGGTCTCTGTCTTTTCCCATATCTCTAGAACCCCTAAAAGCCAGTTTAGGACCCTAACCTGCTGGGTCTTTCTGAATGTTTAGCCTCTCCCCTTCTTTCTAACCTCTCTCTAAATGTTTTATTAGGGCAAGCAGAGCACCTAGTGTGAGGTACAGAACATATAGGAGGTTCCCCACTCAGAAATAACATTCCCATTAGCCTACTACAATGCCCTCCAAATTCTACCATTAGAATTTTTTTTTCTTTTTGATTAAGGCATTGCACCTCTAGTACCCCAGAAGGATTCTTTATTCCATCTCTCACACCAGGAGGTAAATAAATTCATTAGACTCTCCCTCCAGCCCCCAAGTCAGGCGCGAGGGCAACATTCAGTGGTCCAAGTTAGGGCTACTTTCTCTCTCCTCCTTCCCTCTCCCCCCAACTCCCTAGCCTTTCATTTCCCCTGGAGTTAAGCAAGAGGGAGTAATGAGAAGAGAACCCAGAAGAGAAAAGGAGATAAATGAGAGCAGGAGAAAAGAAAAGGAAAAGGGGAGAGTGTGAGAGAAGAGGACAGATGGGGTTCCTGGGTTAGTGAACAAGGGAGAAAGGGAGAGGAGGGAAAGAGCAGGTCCCAGGCCGAAGGTCTTTGGATGAAGCTGTGGAAAAAGAGGCCGGTGGGGGGAGATATCAGCACCTGCTGCTGTGACCTCCGGCTGGAGCAAGGAGGAGGAGTTGGGGGGGGGGGGGAGAAAAGATTCCTCTGGATTTTGGCAGTAGCTGGGGCTCTGAGGGCTCAACGGCTCTTCCCCCCCCCCAAGTCTGTCTCCCTGCACTGTGGGAGCATGAGATCAGTGTATGCATGTCCGAGTGCACGTGTGTGCGGCTGTGTTCTCTGTATGTATATGGTGGGGGGGCCTCACATGGCCAAGTATGGGGGAGAAAAGAGATATGGGAGGCAGGGTGCATGTGTGAAACACACATGAGCATTCTGGCTATCTGCACATGGAAGAAGGATACGGGAGGAGTTTGGGTCCAAGTCTCTTACTAACCTGTGCCTATCTATACATGTAAGCTACCATACAGATTTTACTTCTCGTTTCCTATGTTGGCAGTCCCAGCTCCTTAAAGCTTGCATGTAGATCTTGAACGAGTATAGTCACATATGTATTTTACATGTGTACCCCTACCTTGCCCTACTCCGTACATGCCATATGTACCCCAAATACAGCGAGGGTCTGCTTATACTTGGACTCCCTCCCTGCAAGGTTGGTCCACAATGACCATAGGGTCCTGGCCCCTCATCCTCTTTCAACAGCACCCTGAGAGCTTCCCAGATCATGTCTAACGATCAGGTGCTTCTGCCTCCTCCATTCCTCGTAGGCTTCCTTTGGCCTGGGCTCACAGATTCTCAGGGAGAGGAGCTTCCTGCAGACAGGCAGATGGTGTCAACATCTCATCTGTCCTCCCTATACCATGAAACAGAAAACATACGCACCACACTCTGACCCTGCCCCTTTCCTCATCCGCTCTTCTTATGAGGACAGCATACTCATTTCTCCCCCAACCAAGGAGACCCAACAGAGCCCTGATTCACCCACCTGGCTCCCTCTGGGCAATAGCAACTTGCTCACTCTTTTAGTAGGGCTCTTCCTCCTCCTTCAGAACCCAGTTCAGAACTCCCCTCCTCCTGAAAACCTTCTCAAACTAATTAATCTCATAATAAATGCTACCTTTTTGTGGTATTAGTAAGCAAGGCCCAAGAAACTAGCCCCATGACAAGCTCGTGGCAATCACATTTTAGTGGAAGAGGCTGACGGTGTTTTGAAGGTGGGGAGGAATAACAAGAGTGAGAAAATCAGGGGAGCCTGGGGGTTTCTTTCCCTAGAAAAGAGGGAGAATTCACCACTTCCATACGGTAGCTGGTAGGAAAGGCCTACAGGGGCTAGATGAAATCCTCTTTTTAGTGGTGGCCCAGTATGCTGATGGTACTCCTGTCATCCTTCTCCATTTTACCCTGACAGGATTTCCTGCTCAGACTGACCACCTAGGTTCCAGTACTGCTGCCCTTGACATCACCTCTAGTAAATCCAAACACAGGGAAAAGTGATATTGGCATGCTTCTTCCCTACCCCGCCCCCACCTCACCATCCACAATATCTAACCTCAGGGAATCAGGGAGCAGGGTGGTTAGAATGTGGTTGTATCTACAGCGAGAAGGACTAGCGTTAGACACAAAGAAGAACTTTCTGCCATGAGAGACAAGACTGAAAGCCTAGGAAATGGAAGGATCTTGTTAACAGAGTGCAAGGAGTGGGGAGATTGAGTCAGAATGGACCACCTGTCCTAACGCCCATTTCTCAACAGGCATACTTGACCAGCAGTGCCTATACATACACATGTCTCCAGTAAAAGCTGGAGCTGGGCTAGAGTATCTCTGAAAGAGAGAATCATCCCTTATTCTCCTCCATTCTTCCTCTAAAAACAGCAGGGAAGATGGAGCAATCTGTTCCTGTTGGGTAAACACCACATTCACACAAATGCACAAGCTGGCCCAAGTGGGCACACAGAACAGTCACAAAGTAATAGCCTGACACACAGGCACACACATGGTATCACAAACACAAACAGTCATTCTCACAGATATACAGTCTCTCAAACACCATCACATAATCTCTCATATAGTCTTTCATTCACAAATGCAGATCATTCTGGTTCCTTCGCGGTGCCTCAGGGATTGAGGAGATAGAAAGAAACTTATCACTGCCTCATTAATCAAACCCATGCTGCCACCAACCCAGATACCTTCACTCCTCCTCCAGTCGGGGCAGAGAGCACAAATTTAGCTCTGAAAGGGACCTCAGAGGCTAATCAGTCCGGCCCTTTCACAGGTGAATAAATCCAGGCTCAGAGAGGTTACATCATTTGCCCAAGGTCACACAGGTAGGAAGTAGCAGGGCCATTATTTGAACAAGGTCCTCTGACTAAATCTCTGACTAAGTCTTGGTTCCACTGTGGGGGAAAGATGCACAGCAATGGTGATTCCTAGACCCAAAGGGCAGGGGCACTCCCCAAAGGTTGGAGAGAACCTTTGCTGCCACAAAAATGACTTCTCAGTGGGGTACATGGACACAGTGGGGAGGGGATGGGATCTGAAGGTCTGAGGTGTCAAAATGACGCTTCTGACTTGGGAGGGGTCAGTGAGAGAGAAAGAAGATGCCCCTGGCAAGGAGGCCTGTTCACCCAGTGGGTGTCTTTGAGTGCATGTGTGTGTTTAGGCTCCTGGTTCGTGACAGCTGGAAGATAGAGGGTGAGGTAGAATATGGGGGTAAAACCCCTTGGTCCTGGCACATCAGACAAGGGCTGGAGAGGGGGTGCGGCAGAGGAGGCATGGTGCCAGAGTCACTAGGGGGTGGAGCAGAGACAGAGAAGACATAGTTTAAAAAATAACAACCGTCCTCAAAACTCAACAGTCTCTACTCCAGCTCCCAAGTCCTCTATCTTCTCTCCACTCTCCAGCCCTGGGCTAAGGGGGCCTGCCACTGTGAACTGCAGTAGAGGGAGAGTGGGCAAATGACCCCATGTGCCAATCAGAGCTGGGATAGCCACCCCCATACACACAGTCCCTGCAGCAGTGAAGGGGGCAGAGGACCTCCCCAGCTGGTCTGTGGTGAGAGTATCTGAGATCCAAGCAATAACAGGAGGGAACCACAGAGAACATGGAGGTGGGGGAGGAAGGACTCTTGCTGTGAGGGAAACCGGGAGATGATGCTGAGTACTCTGGCTCTAGGATCTGAGAGCAGCAGGAGCTGTGAAATGACAAAATCATCTCCCCCTATCCCCCTTCACTAACCACATTCATATACTCTCCAACCAACCCCACCCCCATCCCTCTCTCTCTCTCTCCCCCTCCATCTCTCATACACACACACACACACACACACACACACACACACACACTCAATTGGAAATGGGAGGGCTAGAGTCTTCCATACCTCTCCCTGCAGAAACTCACTCATGACACCCTGACCCACAAAAAAACTCACACATAACACCCCAGGGATGACAGGGTGATCAATGAGCTGCTCCCATCTCTGTCTGCTGTGTGACCTCAGAATATCTGCTGAACCTCTCTGTGCCCATAGTCTCCAGAAGGGTGCCCAGGAAGAATGGATTAATCAGGGGGAAAAGAGGGGGTGGGAAGAACATGGAAGGAAAAAGAATAGAGGAGAAAGAAGTGAAAGGAGAGAAGAAAGGAGAAAAAGAGTAGAAAAGAGGGTAGAGGAGCTGTAAGGAAAGAAAGGGAGAAGGAGGAGAAGGGAGAGGAGACTAAACTAGAGGAGGAAGGCCACAGGGGAAGAGGAGCATGAGGGTGAAGAGGTAGTCAAAGATTAAGGAGGGGGCGAGAAATATTATTCAGTAGAAGAGGGGGAGGAAGGGAAAAGGGGGAAGACAAGCCTCTGAGCCTGCCCTGCTCCTGGAAGGAAGAGCTGACGTGGTGCCAAAGCATTGTCATCACCTGTCAGAGAAAAGCCGACTTGGGGAGAGGCTCCCACAAACGTCAGCCCAAGCCTCAGGGGCCCCGAGGAGCCGCTGGGCAGAGCGCTTTTGGGCGGGGAGCTTAGAGGCAAACTGGGGGTGGTGGGAGGGAGGAGAGTGCCTCAGTTTCCCATAGTTAATTTGCTGGCTAATAAGGGATTCCTGAGGAGAGTGGGAGGGCAGGGAAGAGAAGACAATCTTGGAGCACTTGGAAGGGCTCCGCTTGAAGCCAGCGTGGGGCTGGCTCCTCCAGGAAGGCCTCTGGGAGTGCCTCATCAGTAGTCATCTGCACAGTCAGGCAGGCCCCTCTTCTCTGGAGGGTCTAGGGATGTTGTCTCCATCTAGAGAAGATTAGAATCCTGGCTTGGGGTCCAGGAGAGCAGTCAGCAACACTGTTCGCACCCACAGAACCACCATCTCTTTCCAGGTGTCAAAGTCAATGCTACAAGTGGGAATTCCTTGATGCTCATAGGGCTAAATTTACCTGCCTGGGGGCTGACCCTACCTGTCATTGGTCAATGAAAAACCAGGTGAGGGGACTGAAAAAAAAACCAAACTAATCAGGAAGGTTCTAAAGGAAACTAGGCAATGGGGGCCAAGGACAGCTGAAGCAAGACCCACTAGATAGTGGGTATCACGGACCAAGGCAAACAGAGACAGAACATCACTTTCTCCACCTGAAACTTCACCCCTCCCCCCAAACCAGAGCCTTTCCCTTGTCCGACATTCTTAAAAAGGGCCTCAAGCTCCAATGCCTCTAAAACACATAGAAACAGGGATATATACCCTTTTCTCTTCAGAAAGACACACCCTTTCCTTCAAAAGGATAGAGATACCCTCTTCTCATCAGAGATAGATGACCCTCCCCTCAGAGAGGGGCAAAGACACCCACCAACCCCAGTCAGAGGGGCAGAGAAGCCCACCTGACTGTTCAGACACAGGCACCCCCTCTTCTCTGAGATAGTCTATCCTCATCAGGACAGAGCCTCTCCCCCAACCCCCAACCTCTGTTTCTTAACCGAGAGAAAGAGAAACCCCCTCCCTTCAGGGAAATAGACACACCCCATCAATGGGGAACCAATAGGCCCAGGGAATGATCAGAACCTTGGGTGTTCCCCCAACCTAAGGCTTGGAACACACAGTAGAAGAGACAGCTTCAAAGTCACACAGAGACAGAGGCAGAGACAGCTTGGAACAGGAAGGAGAGAAGGACCTTAGAAGGAAGGAGGTGGGCAGAGAAAAGAACAGAAGGAAGATGAAGGCACAGGAGCCGGTCTGATAGCTGGGAAGAGAGTGGAGAGGAGTGGGAGGAGAAGTAGCAGGGGAGGTGGTGAATGGAATGGAGGGGGCCCCTTGGGGGGAGCCCCGACAGACACACGTGGGTCTGACAGGTCCTAGATCAGTAGCTCCAAAGCAGCCCCCCACCACATCAGGAAAGCAGAGACTCAGGACCCAGAGGCTGAGGCCCTTCCCCACCCCACCCCCAATGCTCACATTCCCAGACCACCATTCCTCATTCCCCTGCTTAAGCCACTGACCTGGGTCCCTGAGTAGATTCCCCCGTCTGTCGGCCTGGCCTCCCCAGTGTATCTGCCCCCTTTGACACTTGGGGAAGGGGGGGGAGGGGAAAGGGACAGGGGCAGGGAGACAGAGACAGGGAGAGGTACAGAGAGATAGGGAAGGAGAGAGACAGAGGAGGAGAGAGACGGAGGAGCGGGCTGGGGAGAGACGCTGTGCAGTGAGGTCATCATTTGAATCTAATTGTCTGAGTCAGGAGGAGATGTGGCACTTGATGCTGGGGGGGAGGGGGAGAAAGAGGATGGTGGGGGAGGTGGGAGGAGGAGGCACAGGGAGACCCTATGGATCTCCTACCATCCTGGTTTTGAAGAGGTGGGGTGGAGAAAAGCGAGGTGACGTTCAACAACTCCGGACCAAACTACGAATCTTATCCAGGGATGTGACTCCCAAGATGGTTGTGTGCATCTCCCTGATTCTTCTATTCCTGTCCCCTGAAGCCTCCACATAGAGGATCACTGCTGGCCCTGGTCCCCTTCCCGGAAGTGGAGAGACAATCTGATACATCTGAGCTCCTAGCTCCTAACAAGTGAAATGTCCCATGATCTGATGGTGGGGCTAAGGACTGGGGGGGGGAGGGGATGGGGGAGGAAGGAATCTAGTAGAAGCAAACAGCAGTATCTCTCCCTCCCACATACCTTACCTCTGCCATCTACCACAATTGATCTCCTCAAATCACAGAACCAACGAATATTAGTGCTGGAAAGGACCTTAAGGGTGAAATTGTCCAACCTTCTCATTTTACAGGAAAGGAAACTGAGGCCTAGAGTGATGAAGTGATTTGTCCAAGGTTACAGCCAATTTGTGGCTGAGCCAAGACTAGAACCCACATCTCCTGGCTCCAGGACCAGGTTCTTTCCACTCCATTCTGAACAGTTTTTTTTTAAGCTGTCTGGAGCAGCAGGGATTGGGGGGGGGTTGGGGGGGCAGGGGGGAGGAATATGAAGGGGACAGGAGGCAGGCCTGGTTTCTATCAGTGCTGCCCAAGTGGGCCGGCAAAGAGGGCGTGGGAAGTCAGAGACACTTACACATGTGCACTCACACATGTGTGCAAACACACAAGGGTACACACATGGGCAAAGACCAACAGTGGAGTAGCAAAGGGGCCCAGCCAGCCCGCCTCCCTTCCACCCTGCCTCCGCCCCCTTCTCCTATCCCTGGGAGTGGGGGGGTTGAAGAGGGAAGGGGCTGTTGTGGAAGGAGCTGAGGGGGGAGAGGATGGAGCGGGAGGGGGGTGATAAATATTTCAGGGGCTTTTAGTTCTGAGAAGGGGCTGGCGGAGGGGGGGGAGTTAAGCCCTGCCTGATTAATGGGGTTAAGACGCTCCCATTTGCGGCCCCGATCAATCCTGCTCCCGCTCCCGCTGAAGGTTTAATGCTCTCTATCAGGAGACGCTTTTCTGACTTGGCAGCCACGACAGGCGTTTTAAATAGACCCATTTAGTGCAGGAGTTTGGGGGGGGGGGGGATGACTAGGGGAGTACATAGGAAAGGAAAAGAGAAACAGAGACACAGGGAGAGTGACGAAGAGATGCAAGGAGACAGAGACAGAGGACAGAGACACAGAAAGAGAAGGACACAAAGACCCACCGAGATGGAGGGGCTGACAGTGAGGGGTGGGGGTAGCATCAGGGAAAGGGAGGGACAGAAAGATTTAGGGAGAGACGATAACACAGAGACCAAAGGAAAGACAGAGAGAGGTTCAGCAAGAAAGCCAGAAGCAGAGACAAGAAATCTTTTATTTCCAAAAACAGTTTTTCATCCACTTTGTTAAATTAAAAAGATTAAAAAAAAAGCGGGGGAGGTAGTGGGCTGTAGCCAAGTCTCTTGCTCCCGGACAGAGGTTCCTCTGCTCCCCCCGCCCGCCCCACTCCCTCTTGGCAGGATGGCCAAGAGATGGCCAGGACTGAGAGGAGAGATCAGATCTTACGTCCCCTCATCCCCCTCTCAGAAGGAAGAAACAGAAGCCACTTCATTTGTTGGCTCTCTGGAACTGCCAATCTCCAAGAGTCCCCCGCCCCCGTTCCTCCATCTAGTTTGAAGTTCATGACTCGTGGAGGGGGGGCTAAGGAGTGGTATCCCTACAGTTACACTCTCTCCCCCATTTTGAAATCCCCAGGGAAAAAGACTTCCCTTCTCTACTCTTACTCCTTTCCTATTGGAAAGCCCAATCTCTTTCCTCCCCCTCAGTCTTCCACTCTTCTCTAGGATACCTCCCAGTGCTCCTACCTTCCCTCTGACAACAGAGGTCCCTCACCCCCAGGGGAGGAACAGGGCCAGGAGTGGAGGAAGGGGATCCAAGTCTTGGACAGGCTTCCTCCTCCTTTACTGAGTTAGCTTCCCTTCCACTTCAAAGCCCTGGCCGGCTCACAAACCCACCCACACCCATAGCTCTCCTGCCCAGGTCCACATGTCATCTAACTCACATCACTATCTAGCCTTACTGTATTATTCAAAATAGAGGCAAAGATTTACTATCCAGTCTAAACAGTTAACTCTTCTAACTCCCCCCCTTTTTCATTCTTCACCCCTCCCACCCACTAACCCACAAATGCACTTCCCTCTCCCCCCTAGACAATGTAAATATTTATTCTTTTATGTCCATGTATTTGTTTTAGGGTCATTCCTCAGCTGTCTTATATGTCCTCTCCCCTTCCATCAGTATGTCTGTCTCAGTCAGAACACCCCCGGGGCAGGGGCCCTGTCTCTCTCTTCAGACCTGGGGGTCCCAGAGCCCTAACTTGCCTCCCTCCTTCCCTTGGCTGCTCTACCCTCAGGTTCCCCTTTCTGTCACTCTAGGCTTCCATCCTTCACACTCCTGAGCTCAATATCCTGTCATTTATGATATTTTGTGGCATTAAAGTGTCCAGGCAGAAGAAAAATATGATGTCCACACTCACTCCTTGTAAATCTTTCTCCCATGTCTCTCCATGTCTCTCCATATCCCTTCCTTCTGTCTGTCCCTCTTTCTCAGCTAATACATTTGGAAAAGACAACGGACTGGACCTCCTCTCCCCTCCCATGCCACCACCCCCTCCCCTGGGCCTAAGACAGTCCAGAAGACATGGTCCAACTAGGGGACTGAGCAGAGGCATAGTTATCTCCAGGGTGGTCCCAAATGCCCATCATGTGGAATTATAACCTGAGTCTCCACCCCACCCCAATCCTTTCACCAACCCCAGGATCCTTTGCACCATCTCGAATAGATTCTCATATTCTGCTTGCCCAATTTACTCTTAAACCAAAAAATTCCCCAGGAGCACCCTCCACCAGGAAGCCCTCCTAAATTCAACATGTCACAAACACAGAGACCAAAGGATCTCATCACACACATCATCTATTATCCCATCATTTTCCAGACTAGTTTGGGCAGTGAGTATGTCCTAAGTGAGAAGGAGAGCAAAGGAAGCAATGAGTATAGAAATGGGGGTGGAGTACAGAAAGGAGAGATTTTCCTAATTAAAATTCAAAAAGAATCCCCTAAAATCCAGCTAGTCTATAGTGTTAGTCCTTCTTATGCCTACTCTGTCCCTAGGGAACAGTGGGGACCACCTGCTGACCCTCTGGGAAATCGGAAGTCATCCCAAACCCTCTAACTTCAGGCCAGCTGGTCCCCACCCTGCCATCACCCAATTTTTTTAATGTGTTTGCTCTTGTATTCTAAGCTCTCTAAGGAAGATCTTACCCTATTCTATTGGTTGTCTAAACTCTGTCCATCTTGCTACAATGCCAGCTAGCTCCCTCTAGCTGTTTTTGGGGTAGAAGACTCTTGCCAACACCCCCAGGGAGTCTGCAGAGATTTTGAGATGACAGCATTGCCCCTCTCAGCCTTTTAGGTCCCTCAAATTTCCATCCACAAGCCCTGACCCTGGCCCCCAACCAGTTCATCCTTACAGGCACTCCCTAAGTGCCTCCCCCTTAGAGGTCTCTCTATTTCCATGCTCACCACCACCCCCCCCACACACACACACAGCCTTCACTGTTTTCATTCTCCCAGGCACCTTCAGCCCTGAGGCCTCACAGACTGAAGACTACTATCACTCCCCCCTCTACCCCCATCCCTGACAGCTAACCCCTCCACTAAAGGGTAGGAGACCCTGCAGTTCACCCCATCCAACCCCCACCCTCTGAGTAAAAGAAAATGCCAAGTCTGTTTGGGATTTGAGATGAAAAGCACTGGACCTGGCCTCTGGCCTGGCCCCCAGGCCCCCGCCCTGGCCTGGCCCCCAGTCCTTTGTGGGAGACTGGATTCCCTGGACAATAGGCCGTTCCGCTCCATCGGCTCAGGACTCTGAAATAAGACAAGCTCCCACAGCCTCCCAGGACCAGGGAGGGGGCATGTGTCAATCAAGAAAGCAAGCCCCTCCCCTTCCTAGGTGTTTACTGGAGGGTGAGAAAAGAGAGAGGGTGATACAGAGATGCGGATAATTTGTCAGAGATAGCTACATTGTCCTTTCTCCTCCCGGAAGTCAAACATGATTACAGCATGGATAGAGGGATTTTACAGCTCAGCCTTCCTCCTCACAACACACAACACACACACACACACACACACACACATACATACACACATGCATACACACCCCCTTGATTCACTTTCTACCCAAACTAACTTTCCCCCTCCTCCAGGAAGACTTCCTAAATTTCATTGTCAGAAGTCATTCATTTACCCAAAACATGGCAGTCAGCTGCTGCCTCAGCCTCATCAACCCCAAAACATTCCCAACAGTCAGCACCCATGCCTCTCATCCTCTCGGATACCCAATAACTGTCTATGGTCATCACTTAGCCAACAACCACCAACACAGGCAGCTAGGTGGCGAGCTAGAGTTCTGGACCTGGAGTTAGGAAGCACTAAGTTCAAATCCTATCTCAGACACTCAAAAAATGATCATGGGCAAGGTGCTTGTATGCCTCAGTTTCCCCATTTTTAAATGGGGTAATAATGACACCTATTTCCCAGGGTTGTTAGAAGATAACAATAGCTGATATTTCTATAGTGTTTTAAGGTTACAAAGTAAGTACATCATATACATTTTTTCGTATGATCTTCACGACACTTCTGTGAGATACATAGTGTGTCATAATTCTCACTTTAATGATAAAGAAACAGGCTCAGAATCTAAATGACTTACCCCAGGTGACCCAGCTAATAAGGAGCAGAGCCAGGGCTGGATCCCAGGTCTTTCTCCCTCCATGATAGCATACTGTCTTTTGTTTGGGAGCAAATCAAAACTGCAAAAACCCTCACCCCTCCCACCCATAGAGTCCAGACATCCAAGCATCCCTTGTGGTGTCTATTCCACAAAAGAAGGGGCAATGTCCTTGAGAAAAAATTCTTTGTTCCTTAGCCACAGGTATCCCTACCCACCTGTGGATGCTCACCCTGGTCCCCAGGTCAGGTGCTCCCCCTACCTCTCTGCCACTGCCAATGCATGGAGGGTCATCAACTTCCTGGGGATCCCTGAACCTCTGAACTCCAAATTTCTCTATTCCCACCTCAAGGCTCCTTAAGACCAAGGGAAAATGGTGATAGACTCTGAAAGTGCAGAGGGCACAGGTTATCCCAAGAGAGCACTTTCCTCACAGTGGTCCACTGAAGTTGGTAATATGAATAGTACTATTGCCCTCTTAGATATGGGGAAACTGAGGCTTGGAGAATGGAAGGGATTTTGTCCATACCTTAGGTAGGACTGAAATCTTGGTCTGAGGACTCTAGATTAGGTACACCTTCCACTCCAGAGGGATATCTGCAGGAGGTAAGGACTTTTTACATCCACTCATCCAGCTCAGGAGACTCAACACTTCTTTGATATGCAAGGAGATAAACTGAGGCCTGGAGCAGAACAGGGACTGCAATGTGGATTTCCAAAGCTCACACTGTATCTTCTCCCAGCTGAATGAATTGCAGGCATGGATGAAAGTCCATCAGTCCAACCTCTCCCCAACACAAAATCACACATAAGACATGCACATATGAAGGGACCTTAGGGAACTGCACCCTTAAGGAGAGCCTGGTCAATGTTGACAATCAGAATATTTGAAGAATTAATGAGAGAACTGTCAAAGTTAATGCTGGGACTGGGAACTGGGATGAAGGTAAGGGGAGGGGATCAGTATGGAAGACTGCCTGGAACTGGCAGGAGGGGCGATGTGGGGGGGGTGGTGTTTGGAAAGGAGGGTCAGGACAAGGCAGAGGAGAGTAGGGGACAATCCTCTGTTTTACTTCTTTTCGTGGAAATGGATGGAATTTCTACCTGCCTCTATTAAGAGCTTTCTAGTGATTTCTGTGTCTGTCTGTGCAGTTCTGTATTTATCTGTTTGTCTCCCTGTCCTTCCAGTCTCTTCCCACTTACCTTTCTCTCTCTCTCTCTCTCTCTCTCTCTCTCTCTCTCTCTCTCTCTCTCTCTCTCTCTCTCTCATTCTCTCTGTGTGTTTCTCATTTGCAAAGTGATGGGGAACATGACAGAACTGGAGCGGTAGGGAGGACCCATCTATCCCAGTGGCAGGTGTCAGAGCCTGAAATATGGAACCCGGCCTATGGGGGTTGTCTGTCACTATCCCCCACCCCTGCCAAAGATTCCCTTCTCCTACTGCACCTAAAAGGGAAGGAAGACCAGGGGACTCCTCAAACCACTTCTGTCTGTTGGTGACTGTCCATTCCTCACCCCTGGATCCCCTTCCTTATAAGACCACTAGACAACGTGGCTTTTCTGAGAAGTTCTTCTAGGTTTAAAGAACAGATGCTAATCACCTTCAAATCTAGCCTGGAAAAAGGGAATTCTCAATTGTAAAAATTCACTAATGATATGGTACGGGGGGACCAGCTGCACCCCAAGTGGGGAAGGGGGAGCAGGAGGTATTTGTGCAAAGAGGAGGGGAGAAAATGCTGCCTATACCTGGTGCCTAAGGATAGGGTATATGGGAAAGAGTGGGAGACAGAGAACATCAGAGAGGAAAAGGAGAATAAGAAAGCAGGACGGCTTGGAGCCCCTAGAGCTATTTACTGATTCCCCCCCCCCACTTTGAGGAGAGGGGGGATGGGGAGCCTGGCCTCCATTACCTGATTAGCCAAGAGCTGCTCATTCACACCTCCCAGGTCCTGCTACACTCCCTTGGATTGATTTCTAGGTCTAAGTGATTGTTTGGCAGATTTAACAAAAGGGCTCCTTCCCCTCCCTTCCCTGCAGAGGTGGGAGAAGGAGCAGCCAGTGGATGAGAATCAGGAGTTGGTCTAGAGAAGATCATCCCCTCCAGTCCCGGCCTCAACTCCTCCTCAGTGGCTCTAGGCCAATCAGGAGTGGGTTCAGTATTATCCAGTGTCATTATAAGGTGTCTACACCTCCAGATATAGAAACCACTCACTGGGCACTTACCACATGAGACCTTGGAGTATTTTACATACTACCATATCCCCTTGTACTCTTGTAGAGCTTTACAGCTCTGAAGGCCTTTTTTTTCACCTCCACTGTTTCATTCCATTTTAACAACAATGTGAGGAAAGGACTATAAGCCTTTTTATCCCCATTCTGCAAAGGAGAAAACCGAGGCTCAGTCAGGTAAAGCAACATGCCTGAGTTCACAGAGCCAGTTATTAACAGAATCAAGGATGTAGGTTTCTAACTTCCTTTTTCCACCATCCTCTATTGCCTCTGCTATCTGGGAAGAGGTAGGGTTTGTTTTCTCAAGCCAACCTTCTCCTATGTCTCTCTCACAGTTCATCCCAAACTGAGTAATTTGTAACTCCCACAAGGGACATGTTAATTGGTTGAGTGAATGAATAATGTGTGTTCTAATCCGGAGAAAAATCTGTGTAGACCAAGACAAACTAACTTCTCTGAGGGATAAGGGAGAGCAGGTCAGCTCCCACTACATGAAGCCTCCTGTGAGGCCACCAACCACTGGATTCCAGGGACACACTTTTCAGGAACGCAGCGATTGGGTAAATTTAGGTTCTCTGTCTGTGCATATTGATTTCATGAGCACTGGGAGTGAGTCAACACTCACACAGTTATCTCAGTCCTCCAGAGCCTGATGTCTCATGCCACATCTACACCCTCCTTCAGATCAGGGGCACCCCCAGAGCAAAGGCTGTGTATCATTCATTAGTCCAGGACCTCTCTGAGCACCAGAGCCATCTGTCCCCTTTCCCATTGAAGAGGAAGGCTGTCTCCCTCAACTCAGATTGGGGGTGTCCCTTTCAGTCTGTCACTCAGTCCACCACAGTTCATTTGTCCTGGATTCATTCCAGCGCAGCCTGAGACCTAATCTATAGCTCAAAGCCAGATGTGACCCTGAGAACTGGGGAAGGGATAAGAGTGCCTGCCTCAGCCCTTAGTCAGTCCTAAGATTCTGGAGGGGAATACTCAGAGAGAGAGAGAGAGAGAGACAAACTCAGAGGCGGAACAGAGACAAAGTTAAGGGCAGACTGATGGCAATCAACCTCAACAATAATATGGACATAAGACCCATTTGGAATGGCACATGACCTTGAAGAGAAACAAAGAAGTGAAGGGTCAAACCTGATGTATAACGACCTGGCTCCATCACTGGCAGGGAAAAAAGAACTAAAGAGAGGTTAACAATGTTCCAGGGAGGGCAAGAGTGAGGGATAGGAAGCAGGGGATGGAGAAGGGCAGTAGAACAGCTAAGGAGAAAAGGATGGGGAGGGGAAAGAGTATGAGGAAGGGGGCCAGGGCCTAGAGCCCACAGGAGCCTCCATCAGTATGCACATTACACCAGCTGCTTCCAGCAATTTCATCTGATTAATAATAAATGTTCCATAATTACAGGCAGCTTCCACAGCCCTCCTTCCTGTTTGCTGTCAGCCACTGCCTAACCATACCCCTTGTCCCCCCTTGGATGCCCCAAACCTCCCAAATAAGCCTCTGCCAGATGTCCCTAGTAAACCTCTCTCCCAACACTTACAACCATTAGGATCCGCTGGGTCCCTATCAATTTTAGAGAGGAGATGTGGCCCTGGATCCCAGGCTCCCAAGACAATGTTTCCAGTTCACTTCCTCTGTTGAGGGAACAGAGGCAGAGACTCTAAAGGGAGAGACATGACAACCATAGTCTGTCTAAATGTAGTCCTACCTGTTGGCAGTGGGGGAAAGTGGGGGAAACTGCAGCCCTTATGCATTCTCATATCTCTAATCCTATAAACTTTAAAGTCAATCCTCTAGAGATCAGGCCCCTGGTTCAATTATAACCACTAACAGGCAGCTCTGCTACTGACCACCGGGGACAGAATGGGGACAGAGAGTTGAATTAAGAGAGGAGGAGCCAGAGATCTGGTGGGATAACAAGAGCCTTGAATCTAAGGAAAGATGTGGTACCTCTTCTGATGAACAGCTTAGGTCACTGCTCTGTCCCTTCAGTCACACTCCTCAAAGGAATAAAAGAAAAGGCCCTTTAGAAATCAACCTGCCCATACCACTGCCTTGCCCTACCACTCCTTCCCTTGTTAAATGGAGGGAGATGGAGAGTCTAGGGGATTCCCTGGAGAGTCTAGGAGTAATTCACACCGTATTGGCCATTTATCTCTGGCTAACAAGGCTAAGCTCCCTTAGGAAGGACTACAGGAGACCTTTTTACACAACTCTGAGAAATGAGGACCACCCTCTTCCTCTGGGCCAGTTTCCACCCTATGTGTCTCCTGCCTACTCTCAATACTGCTGAGATGTTCCTTCTGCTGTCTTCTCTCAGTTGCCCATTTAAAAGAAACAGGAGAGACAAAGTCCCACTTGGAAAAAGTAACACAGCCGCTGTGTCAGAAGTAGAATTCAAACCCTGGTCTCTGTGACAAAAGGAAAACAGAAGACTGCTTACAGCAGCGTCCCCCACACCTTGCACATGGGGTCCTGGATGATGTTATTAGCCCTAAGGATGTGGGACTCTTAAAGATATCGTTACTGAATAATCTCTGGTAACCCATGACCCCAACCCAAAGAAGTCCATCCAGTCTCACATATGTTGTTCCTGCTGTTCAGTCATGTCCAGCTCCATGTGACCCTAGGGACTTTGTGCATGGGGTCTTCTTGGCAAAGATACTGGAGTGGTTTGCTATTTCCTTCTCCAGTTTGTCCCCATTTTACAGACGAGGAACTGAGGCAAACAGGGGTTAAGTGGCTTGCCCATGGTCACACAGATAAGCAAGTGTCAGATGCTGGATCTGAACTCAGATCTTGCTGACTTCAGGGCCAGTGCTCTGTCCACCCAGCTACCCATCCTTATTATTCATTCAGTCATGTCTAACTCTACATGATCCCATGAACTTCATCCAGGAGATTTTCTTGGCAGATGCTGGAGTGATTTGCTAGCACTTCTAACCCAAAGAAGTCTTTCCTGTCTCACACAGACGTTCCCTCTATTCCCCAAGTTTAAACTCCAATGAACAGAGAGTTAAACTAATCCACAGAGCAGAACAGCAATTGACTTAAAAACGCCCAGCATGCTGAAGAGATTAGATCTGAAGCATCAACATAATCCTTTTCCATGCTGGAGCTTCTCAGGGCCAGGGATACAAGGAAAAGAACTCCTGAAAAGGAGAATTCAGATGAGAAATACAGGATGCCACACTTCTCTCTTCCAGGCAGATCTCCTATACTGATCTCATTCCCCTCTAAACTGTACTCTGTATCTTCTGCTTAGGAACAGACAATGGATCTGGAATGAAGGTAAGGGGTCATATAGTCTGACTACTTCCTTTTACAGTTGAAAAAACTGAGGCCCAGGAGGGTTCAATGACTTGCCCTAAGTCACACAGTAAGTGGCCGAATCATGACTGGAACTCAGGTCGTGTTACCTCAAGTCCAGTGCTGTGTCCCCTGTGTCACAAGGTCTCTCCGTCCATATCACTAAGAATTCTCATCTTTCAGTTCTTCTCTCCCCACTCAATCTCAAAGTTCCCTAAGGGAGGAAACTCTCTCTCCCTTACTCAGACAAAGGAGAGGATCATTGTTTTTCTCTAGTAGGTGGGAGATATTCAAGAGAGGAAGTCGTATCCCTTCCTAGACAGTGGCCCAATCATCTCCCCATCTCTTTATTTCCACTACAGGCCCCAGAAGGGTGCTGCATACTCAGTAGTAGAGGACTACACACATGTAGAAGGGAACACATACAGAGAGCTAACTGATCCAATCAGAGATATCCCTCCATTCCTATAGCCCCTCCTCTGTCTCTGGATACCACCCCCTCATCAGCCCTTACCCCCTCCCATTTTGCAAGTAAAATCTGGGATTCCTGCATCCCCCACAACAGCCCCCCACAGCTCCAACCCCCTTACCCTTCAACCACTGCCACTGCTTCCCCAGTCCTCGGAGAATCTATCAGAATCAGCTGTGGGGGCCGCAGCCCGATCTGTTTCTAATCGCTGTGGCCTGGCTGGCGGCTTGGTCCCCCCCAACTCCCCTCCCCAATATTGATTCCATTATTTGGAAAACCATTGACGTCAGAGTCAGGGGAGCAATGCCAGTAAGTCTTTTCCCAAACTCCTGGCCCCACATCCCTCCCCAAACCCAACCCCCCTACTTTCAATACTCAACCCCAACTTTTCCTCAGTCCTTGGGGACACTTCTAGTTCTAGTCTAGGTCATCTCTCCCACCCTCGCCATTCCCATCTTTTTCCCACCCCAATTTGACAGACAGGGCTCAGACAGGGGAAGCTCTTCTTAAACTTGTAATCAGGAAGCATGGGTTAGAATTCTGACACTGGCTAGCTGTGAGCCTGGGCAAGACATTTAATCCCTCCAAGCCTCAGTTTCTTTATCCATAGCACAAATATAATATTCTCACTCTCCGTGCCTCACAAGGTTTTTGTTGTCAGGAAAGCACCTATCAAAACTTAAAGCATTGTATAAATATGAATTATGGGTATTATTGTCAGTTACTATTCCCTCAAGGTCACAGAGGGGGCAAGTTCCAGTCCCTATTGGGATCTCAGTTTTTTCCTATGGGACATCCAATGCAGCCTCATTCCTCCAGACTGGGTGGCCCCAATAACCACCTCAGCCCACTGGGAGTGGGATTGTGTTTGTTATTTTTCAAGGCATAAAACCCTCCCCCATCCCCAGGGATGGTCAAAAGAATACAATCCAGATATGGTCTGAAAGTTTCTGAAGAGATGCTTGGCATTGAATGAGTGACCAGGCTGTACTGGGGTCAAACAGAAAAGATTTCCTGGAGTCAGAGAGTGGGAGAGGAGTGAAGCCAAGTCATGCATGAGGTAAGGGACACAGGTTGGTAGAGAATGATGAAGGGTATCTGAGGACAGAGAGGAAGGCAGAGAGCAAAAATATGTGCCACTAAGCAGTTTATCTCAACTGTAGCTCAAGGCAGAGATGAACAATCTGCTGGGGCTGAGGTATAGGGAAAAGGACAGTATTACTCCAGTAGAGACAGGAGCCAGAGGTACATCACAAGAGTCTAGATAGGGGATGATATGGGGATAAAGAATGTGAGTAGTGATGGGAATATCTGTGGGAACCAGAGAAAGGGGCCTTGGAGAACAGTTATATAAGTTGTACATGGAGGTGGGGTATAGGAGGAGGGGTCAGTGTGGAAGGAGATTAGAAAATGTTCTATCCATACATGGGCTCTCTTGTGAGAATATACCCTCTTCCTATCAAATACAGGACCTTAGGGCCAGGGAACTCAGGCAACCTCAGGGGGCCAGACCAAACAGGGTATTTTAGGATTAAGAAACCCATTTTTCTCAGTCAGATATTAATAACCACAACACATACACACAGAGCAACCAACCAATGGGAAACTCCTAAGAGACGGTGGGAAAAAAAAATATGGGGGAATGGAGACATAGGTCACATTCAGCTGGCTCCTAGAAAGGTCCAGGGCGAGATGAACACACAGATAATATAGACCTATGAGTAAGATGCAGGCAGACATAAGAGACAGAAAGATAAGTGCAACCAGAGACAGAAAGAGAGAAACACAGACACAGCAGCAGAGAAACAGACTCAGTTACACATACATAACTGAATACGGAGAAAAAGAGCACAGACAGAGAGACAGACACGGACACAGATACCTCAACACGCAGAGCCAGACAAACTCAAAGGTACAGATAGAGCAAATTAGGGGCACACAAAAATACACATAAAACAGAGAACTAAAGAGACACAAACAGACAGAAAAGGCAGACAGAGGAAAAAGACAAGCACAGAGAAAGACAGACTGGGCCATAGAGAGCTAGATACTGTCATGCCTGTAGGCATATACAGAGGTACACACACACACACACACACACACACACACACACACACACACAGCAAGAGATAGGCACAGAACAAAACAGAGACCTGGACAGATACAGACAGATAAACAGACACCTAGAGAGAAAAAGAACCAGACACAGACACAAAGACCCAAACAATCACAGAAAAAGGCAGACATGTTGCGAAACACAAGCAGGGCACACAGTCAGATATGGCTAGACAGACAGACCAAGAGAGGGCAACAGAAACACAGAAAAGACAGAGAACAGAGACACATACGTACAGTCATTCACAGACATAGGACCCACAGAAAGGGGCAGAGATTGAGCCACTCACAGATATAAATAGCCACATTATCACCCAGACAGAACCAGATGAAGACACAGACACAGACAAAACACACACAGACACATATACTGGGAAGACAACCAGAGACGGTCACAGAGATGGTTACAAACAGAACCAGACGCTGGTCTACATACGGACACGCAGACAGACAGAAATAGAGACAGACCCACAGACAAAGCCAGAGGGAACCATAGCCACAGACTGACAGGAACAAACACAAAGACCAAGAGACTGACAGACAGAATCAGGCAGACCCAGACATAGTCACACAGAGACAGGGACAGGCACTGACAAAGAGACATAGAGAAAGACAGACATCCCCAGAAATTCAGACATAGACAAAGGGACAGAGTCAGAGGGAGACATATACATACAGAGACAGACATAGGCAAAGAAACAGACATAGAGACAGAGGCAGCCACAAAGATAGTGACAGAGAAAGATACATAGACACACAGTCAGATGGAAACACATATAGACACCGATGCAGAGGAAAACACAGAAACAGTCAAAGATAAGATCACAGACAATGAAGAGACAAACTCAAAGACAGACACACACTCAGACAGACCCAAGCAGATGCTGATGTACAGTCACAAATATTAACAGTCATAGGGATGTAAGTAGACACAGAGAGAGACAAGCAAATAGACACAAACCCGGACAAGCATAGACGGCATACAGATACTGACAGAGTCAAAGATATAGATACAGATATAAACACACACACACACAACTAGAGAAAGTCACAGAGCCAGGCAGAGGCATAGAGAGAAAACACAGACACAGACCTACCAACAGATAAACATAGCTATAAGATAATAGACCAACATAGATATATTTATTAAATAAGATAATATTTGTAGAAGACTTAGCATAATGCCTGGCACATAGTAGGTACTATATAAATACTTTATTCCCTTCTTTCCCACCCCCTCCCCCCACTGACACAAGAATCAATATAGATGGAGAACCACAAAAAGGTAGAAAAACAGAGACCAAGAAATGGATACAAATAGATATAAGATACAGATATAACACTCTCTGCCCTCAAGAAGCTTATGGCCTCACAGGAACACAGAGACAAATACAGACACATACTGAGAAAAGAGAGACCAGGAGAGGCCACATCGACCAAACTCCAGAAAGATCCAGAGACAGAGACACAAGGACGAAATGGAAAGTAGCGAGAGCCTCGCTGAGATTCTGAAAGACACAGAGAGGCAGGAAAATGAGTATGGAAGAAATGAGGCAGGTGATCTTTGATCTTCGAATGGCCCCTAAGAAACAGGACCTGGCCTGCCAGTAGCCACCTCCTCCAGACTGAATGAGGCCAAACCAGGCCTAGGTTCTTTACGTTCTCCCATCCCTGTTTTCTCCACCTGACTAAGAACTCGAGCCTTCAACCTCCATCTCATCTAGGCTAGGATTGCCTCAGAAACTGAGTCCTTTCCCCAAAACCTCCTAATTTCTCAACAGTTAATGATGATAATCACAACTGACAACCGTAACACTTTTGACCAAAAGTGCCCAGGTGGGATATTGACTCATAAAAATTTAAGAATGTCTTTAATAGATGTCCCCATAGCAAACATGCATAGTCTCCAAGTTTTGTGGAACCCAAATGCTGAGACTTAGCCAAATACATTAAAATCATGCAGGGAAAACAATAAGGCACACATCAGGCCTATATCCCAGCTTTCACCTGAACCTGTCCTGAAGACACCTGAAGATGAGTTTACAACTCAATACTTCTATTTAGTTACAATTTGTTGTTCTTTGGTCCTTTCAGTTGTTTCTGGAGTAGTTTCCCATTTCCTTCTCCATCACATTTTACAGGTAAGGCAACTAAGGCAAACAGAGTTAAGTGACTTGCCCAGAGATGCAGAGCTAGTAAATGCCTGAGGCTGGATTTGAACTCAGGAAGATGAGTCTTCCTAACTCCAAGCCAAGTACTTTTATCTGCTTTACCACCTAGCAGCCCATTTAGGTGCAAAGAAGCAACCAGTTTATTCACCATGCATTAGCCTTCAAAACATTAAATATATAAAAGAATACTAGCAAGATAGAGACTTGTCTCAAGGCCATTTTTATCTGCACTTCATCAAAAAGATGAGAAATATTTTTTTCTATATTAATAACAAGAAAAGACAACTTAAAGTTACATAACACTTTATCCAGTGATTGACATCATTTCATGTGATCTTTACAACAGCCTTGTGAGAGAGATAGCATGAGTGTTATCCCAGTTTACAGATGAGGAAACCAAAAATCTGAAAGGTCACATAGCTAGTAAGTGACAACTAAAATTCAGTCCAGGTTTTCTAACCCAAATTCCATGTTCTTTCTAAACCACGAGAAGGTTCCATCATTTCTCTTGCCCTACAATCCAAATTCAGACCCTTCCTCCCATCCAAAAATAGCCTGGAGATCATAGGATCACACAGAGTGAGAGTAAGAAGTAACCTAGTCCAACTTCCTTCAGCCTGAGGAAACTAAGGCCCAGATATGCTAAGCGGCATAACCAAAGACTCGGAGGTAGTAAATGGCACAGCCAGGATACAGACCCAGGGCCTCTGACTCATAGCTAGCACTCTTTCCCCTGAACTACCCTGCTTTTCCAGGGTGCCATTCCCCTAACATCTTCCTGAGGTAAAAGAGATCTCCCCCTCCACTCCACTCACCACTCTCTCCCACCAATCCACTCACCACCATCCCAAATTAGCTTCCTGAGGCTGGAAAAGGCAAAAGAAAGTGTGCTCCCCCTCCCAGCCCTTCTCCAATTCAGCCTCATAACATACACTATGCAAAGAAATCTGCACTCAAAACCTCCAGTCTAAAGCCCCAACAAGCTTACTAGTGCAGAACTGAGCAGAGGAGAGTTTCTGGGGTCTGAACTCTGCTCTTTCTCCCTGTTTCTCACTTTGGGAAAATTCCCAGGAAAATCAGATGCTGTTTGAACTTATATTTTTTCCTCTTTATCAACCACATGGGTTCCACATCCTTATATAATGACCATTTCTCATCTCCCCCCCACACACATACACAGATAAGATACCTCATCTAATATCTCCTTTATCTGTAAAACTCTGGTATATCCCACTTCTCCCCCAAAGTATGGCCCCCTGCATATAGCATCTCATACAGGCTTATAAACACCCAATACACACACATGCAAACATATTCTTCTCTCCTAAAAGTACAACTATACGCCCCCATACTCCAGAGCACCATTTCATTTTATATCCTCAGGATAGCCCCCTTATCTCCCTTCAACAGTACCAGATAGTGTTGGTAGGAGGAAAAGAAATGCCATCTCCAACTGTCTCCTTAATTAGTATTTTATCCCTGAAGCAGGGGGCTTAGGGGGAAGACATACCTGAGAAGTTCCTCACCTCATAAACATTGTAAATTTGCTAGACAAAACTGAATCCAGAAACACAATTCTTCCTCAGCAGCACCACCACTGGGCAGGCTTCAGCATCCTCTTCCCACCTTCTGACATGGTCCTTAATAATGACTCATTCCTTGAGAACTAGCCTCTCTCTGAAGTCATGGTCACTCTAGAACTAACCCTGGGTTCTAAGGCTCCATGGTGCCCCAATTCCTGACATTTGTACCCAAGCAAGGGAGCTACTCTGCCCTGCCCATATCTCAAATCTACTCTCTTTCTAAACTCCCCACCTAAAATAGATACTGATCCTACTCACCAGAAGGTGGGAGGGTAGGAGGTTGCAGGGTATGTACGGGGGGCTATAAATACAATATTTACACAACTAACATACCCACTCACCCAACACACACACACACACACGCACACACACACAAACACAGAGTGCAACACAGAGATGAGACACAGAAACTGGAAAGGTCAGAGGCAAAGAAATCTAAGAGTTCGAAAAGGTGAAATTCATTCAGTTTCCCCTCCCCCCTCCAAGCCCTTCAGTTGGAGGGGGCAATGTTAGCCCCCTCCTCCAGGATTCCCCCCAACCAGGCACACATGGTCCATCCCCATCCTTCCCCAGCCCCATCTGCATTTCAAAGAAAATATGATCCATATGTTTCCGATTCATTTACACTTCAACTCTCAATGGGGGGGGGGAGACTGGGAACTGGGACGACATAACTTTTGAGATGGACTGGGAGATGGGCAGAGACCTGGGTTTCTTTCCCCTCCCTGGCCCCCAGCCCCTGTTCCTAGGAAGGGGTGGAAAAGCTGAAGTGGTGAGAAAGGTCCCATGGGCAAAGGAACCATATTTCACCCTGTGAACAGTGAATATTTGTTATATCAAGGAGACCAATGTTTTATTCTAATCAATAATAGAATTATCACATAGAAAATGTATCACAATGAGAATAACAAAAATGATGCTAGTAAACTTAAACACAGTCTACCAACCCATCATCCCCTGGAAGCCAAACCATATTACCAATCCAAATACCAGGGTCCCCACACCTGGGCTATGGGGGTATTCTTTAAGGACTTCTAGAGTTTAGAACAAATGCAGTGGTGGTGAGTGACAAAATTTTTTCATTGCAGGGGAAATTAAGGCTTACTTTCAAGAAGAGATCCTGGGTAATGGGGATAGACATACTGACCAGAACCAGAGAGAGATGAAGGAAAGAGGTTTCTCCCTGGAGAGGTCGTATGAAAGATGAGCACGCATGCTTCCCTTTCAAGACCATTTCCAGAGGCAGAGGAAAAGTTGGGGTTAAAGATATCCTAAATGCCTCCTCTCCTGAGAGAGTTGGGACCCAGGAATCCTGGCTTCCAGTCAAGACTACAGCAGCCCACAGACCAAATTGCTTTTGACAAGCTTGTATGAAATCTGATTGTACTTCTCAAATAAGCTTAAATCCTCTGGTTTCAATTCCCCCCAACACCTCTCCCTGGGTCCATCCCAGTCTGCTTCCCACCTCCATCATGAGAAATGTTTTTTGGAAAAGAAACTCTGAGTAACAGAAGTTAATGCTGTATATGAGGTCACTCCTCCCAAGACTCAAACGTGTTAAAACTTCCCAGGCCATATCACCATTTCCCCATTCTCAATCTGACACCCTCCCCAAATGAAAGAAGAGTCAGAAGAACTGGGGGAAAATCACACATGTATGTACAAATCTGAGTGTTTCCTTTCCCAGGAGCACAAAAACTTCTCCAAAGGGAAAAAGCAAAAAGGTCAGAGATCCTTCAGTGTTCACTCTCATAGATTAAGCTTAGATTCCAGATGAGAAGTTGCTGAAAACTGAATTACCAAGCTAGAAGGAGAGTGGTGGTGGAGCTCTCAATAAATATCCCTATTCCCACTCCTACCCTACCATACCCCTGGAAGTAACTGGGCCCTGAATCTCAACAGCAGGAAACTGAGTATGCAAGTGTCCAATTGTAAGTGTGAGCTCAAGTGTCCAAACACATGAATGTATCCAAGTGTGAGCTCCAGCATCCAAATTCTAATGTTTGAATGTTTCCAAGTGTGAGTGCTATCATCCAGTCATGTCGGAGTGAGCCCTCCCTCCCTAAATTCATGGTAGGTGGAAGAAGTTCCAGACCACTACCAGGATCCGTAGGTATAGGGTGTAGGAGTCTGGCGGGAGGGGGGTCCAGGCGGGTGATTTCCCATCCACAATTCTAGATAGAGCAAAAGATTCCTGAATTTCTCATCCCCTACCTTGGCCTTCTATGAGGATAAAGTATAGGATCTGCAAGGAGGGAGGGGTCGATTGCATATTAAGCCCCATCCCCCCTCACACAGACAACATTCTCTTATAAAATGGGAGAGAAAGAGACCGAGACAGAGACGGAAACAGAAAGAGAAAGAAATCCTGAATCTTCAACAAGGCGTGAAACAGCCCGCCCGGAGCTACTGGGGGGAGAGACTGAGGGAGCTATGAGCGAGACACACAGAGAGAGCCGTCCGTCCTCTGACCTCCCCTCTGCCACACACACACACACACGCACACACATACACACACAAATACACACACAAGGAGATACAGACACAGGCAAACATAAAAACATATTGAGACCCCTCTTACCCACCAGGGACTTTGATGTCCGAATTTAAAGCTTCCTGAGGGGGATGAAGTCCTCTCCATGCCCACTAACCCGCCCCCTACTCTGCCTCCCGCCCAGGGCCGGGGTCGCAGCGACCCTCCGCCCGCTTCACTTCTTGTCGCCCTAGAACACATTTCCACCCGCCCCCCATCCTCAGAGAATTTCCCAAATCCTAGGGCTCAGCTAACTGGAGGGGGGGTAGGGGTGGGGAGCAGCGGAGGGAGAAGGGTAGGCGCGGGGTTGGGAGAGAGGGAAAGCAGAGGGGAGGGGAGGTACCCGTGGGTATCCTACAAGTCTAGCGCCTGAATGGGGGGGCGGGGAGGAGGGAGGGAGCGAAGGGGGGAAGGGCGGATGGGAGAACAGCTCCGATCGCTGCTCCCGTCCCATCCCCGTTCCCCCCATCCCAATTGTCCGGCGCTGCTCGGCCCGGCCACCACACCCTGGCTAGCTCGCTAGCTCGCTCTCTCTCCCCCTCCCTTTCCCTCCCGCTCCAGCTCCGGGGGCCATGGTTTGGGGGGCACCGGAGGGGTTTCTCTTCTTGAGCCCCCCCACCCCGTCGACTCGGCCCCCGTCGGAGTCTTCGGGCAAAGTTTCCCTTGAACTTTCCTCGCCAGACTGAGGGGCTCCGAGCCCCCCCCCTCGGGGGGCCCGGAACCCCACGCGTGCCCGACGGCCCCCCGCGCCCCGGACCGCACCCAAGCAGCTCCGCGAGGAAGGGCTGCCAGCCGTCAGCCGGTCTGGTCGCCAGCCGCCCGGCCCCTGCGATCCCCCCCCACGCCGAGCCGGGGGCCCGGGCCGGGCGGGGGCCACACGGTCCGACACTCACCGCGCTCGGAGCTCCGCGTCGCCGCCGCCGCAGCCGCCGCCTCCCCCGGCCGCTCTCCGCCCCAGCGCCGGGCACTGGGGCTGCCCTCGCCGCCCGCTCCCGAGCGCGCTCCTCCCTGGATCCCGTTCCCCGGAGCCCGGCTCCTCGCGCGCCGCCACTGGGGCTGCTGCCGCCGCTGCCAGCACCGCCGCCGCCCTCCCGCCCGCTCTGCACCGGCTCCTCGGGTTTTAAGCTTCTTTAAACTCCCCCCGCCCGGCCCCCTCCCTCCCCTCGCCCATGTGACCAGGGAGCGCTCGCCGCCCGCCCGCCCGCCCGCCCGCTCCGCCAGGGCCCGCGCGCCAGCTATTAGCTCAGCCGGCCGCGCGCCGGGCCCCCCCTGCAAGTGTTTCCAGAAATGCGGCTCCGGGACCGCCGTCGCCGCCGCTGCAGCCGGAGCTGCCGGGGCTCAGGCCCCGAGCACCCGCGCACCCACGCGCGGGCACACACGGTCACGCACACTCGCGCACTCCCAGACGGGCTCGTGATTTCTCCGTCCCGTTTGCTTGCTCTCTCTAACACACACACACACACACACACGCACACATCCACTCCCTGGCCCCTTCGAGTGCTCTCGAGCTGTCTCTCATACACACACATACACACACACTCACACACGCTCCCTGGCTCCCTCCGACACACACTCACACATGCTCTCCCTGGCGCGCTCTCTCATACACTCACACAGGCTCCCTGGCTCTCGCACACACTCACACACTCTCTCTGGCTCCCCTCTCCTGTTCTGTCTCACTGTCAGCATTCATGCTCCCTGTCTCTAGCACACACTCAATACATGTATTAAGCACCTACTATGTGCAAGCACTGGCTTCCTGGCTTGCTCTCACACATCTTCTCTCTATTCCTCACCCTCCTTAGCCCTCCCTCACTGTCTCACTGTCTCATACACACACACTCTCTCTCTCTCTCTCTCTCTCTCTCCTCTCTCTCTCTCTCTCTCTCTCTCTCTCTCTCTCTCTCTCTCTCTCTCTCTCTCTCTCCTCTCTCCCCTCACTCACTCCCTCCTACCTTCTCTCTTATAAAAACCCTCATCGAGTCTCTCACACTCAGAAGTAGGGCTGATGCCTGGGACACAACAGGCAAAAGATGGAAAAGGGAGTCATTTTTAATATTTTTTTCAATAAAAGTGAAATAAAAGACGAAAACTGACATAAAGGTCACTCAGATTTCAAACCTTGCACAAAACCTCGCACGAAAACCTTTGCTCATACTCACTGAGTCTGAACGAGACTCTGCTGTGCACACACAGCTCTCTCCCTTACACACACACACACACACACACACACACACACACACACACACACAGAGTCTCACATTCATAAATGTCTTTCTAACAGGAACTCCCATGCCACCCACACAGATGCCCACGGGGGCAGATCTCCATCTCTTTCCGGGCCTTAGTTGCCTCCTGTGTAAAACGAGACACTTGAAGCAGAAGATCTCACAGGCCCTATGCAGCTCACCCAACCTTGCTCCCAGGCGCCCCCTCCAAGCACTAGACTGGCACGGCGTCGGGACACCTGGACCACGTGCTCGCACTGTGGTTCATGCTTCTTTCCCTTCTCCCGGGTTCTCAGGTCCCGCCCTGCTGGTCGTGGGTCCGGAGCCTCAGGACAGAATCTGGAAAAAAGGAAATGAGGTTTTTGCACCGTTGGCTACCGGACTGTCTGGGGAGAAGAGATCGGAGCAGGGATTGGCGAGGTCCACGGACCTGAGTTGGGATGTGGACCTGTGAGGGCTAGGGTGCGGGGTGCCGGCCAAGCGAAGAGACTTCTCGCGTGGGGTCGGAGCTTCCAGATAGCTTCTTTTCTTATTCAAACGCGCCTGCCAAGCGCTAGACTCAAAGGTGGAGAGCAAACATTTGCATATCAATGCCAGGGGAAGGTGGGGGAGCACTTTTTGGGAATAGATTTGGGGCTAGAGGAGGGCTGAGGACGCCTTAAGCAAACCCAAACTCCCACGCCCTTCTCTGGTTTCCGTCTCCTTATTCCCCTTCTCCTTCTTCTTCCACCATACACCCCACCTCCATGGCAAAAGGGAAACTTCGAAGGAAAAGTGCACTCACTGCTTCTTATTACCCTTATCATATCATGCTCTCACTTCTCCATGCCCTCCCTCATCCTTCCATAGCTCCCATTTTCCCACCTCCACATTCCATGATTCCATTCCACAGCCCCCTCCCCCATTTCCTTGTCTCCATCTCCTACATACCTCATGTGTCCCCAACAGTGCTAGAACTCTGGCAAAGTAGAAAACCTCCTAGAGTGCAATGAGGGACATGTTTAGCATAATTCTTTTCAAGTAAAAATTTTAACGCCAGAAAATTCTGCCTGATAAGTCAAGTTACATGCAATCCAAAGAAGGCTCATCCCCATCTGCAGACAATAACACAGGGGGGAGAGTTAAAACATTACCTTGCTTCAGTACTTTCAGGACCTGTAATTTCCTCTGCGATGATTATTCCTTCCACTTATGCAGAAGGCAACCCTTCTAGGACTGATTAGATATTTTCCTTAACTTGCTACGACTGAAAAATTCACCCCCTTTTGGGCAATCTGGTGAGTAGTTTCACCAGATTCAGGTAGACTAGTATATACATAATAGATACACAGTTCATAAATGCAACCTTCAGAACCATAAAGAGCAAAACCTTTGAGAACTACTATGTGATTAAGCATGGAATCTGAATTTTACCGGAAAAAAATCTTGCTTGTCCTGGACTTGGTCCCTACTGATCATTCTCTCCCATTTCTCTGTCTTTTCCTTTCCCTGTACCTATTTCCTTTCATATCCCCATCTTTGCAAGTCTCCATCCTCCTGATTTCCATTTCTCCATCTCCCTATCCATTCCCATTTTCTAATCTTTCCATTCTCTTCCCCCAATTCCCTATTTCATCTTTCCCAACATCCATGCCTGCATTATTCCATATTCACTTCTAATCTCCCCTTTCTTCTCACAATTATATGCTTACCTGCCAAGTAAGGATGAGAAAGAAGCAGCCTCAGAGGACTTTGGGGATTCCCACCCTCATCCAATGAGTTGCTCCTCCTCCTTCCCCAGTGGTTTGGAAGGAGTTGGAGCAGGGATGGGGACTTCATGTCCTCACCCGTATTTCTGGGAACAAACTTCCAGGACATGAGGCTGTTTTTAACTTTCTCTGTGTTCCATGTGCCAGACTTGACTCCCATCCTGCTGAAAGCAGTGACCTTCAGCCAATGCTTTGACACAGCTCCTAACCTCAGTTTCTCCTGTATCCTGGGCAGAGTTATCCAGAGAGCAATAAGAAAATGCATAGCGCATGTGAGAAGGTTTTAGTATATTTATTAACAAAGAATTGCACCAGAGAAATAGTATAAAATAGTAAATATATGACAGGAAGAAAGGTAGGTTGGCCATGTACTGAGGAGCAGTCTCTGAGTTCTGTCTTTACCTTCACAATTTCAAGAGATCTAGAGAAAAACTCTCAGTTCATTAGATGGAGCACCTGATACCTGGTAGAATATTTCCTTGAGGACTTGGGAAGGACTTGTTGGACTCCTCTCTTGTTGAAGGAGCTATAAATTTAGTGGTTCCTCTACAATACTTTCTTCAGGAACTTGGATTTTGAGCAAGGTGAGGGAATGGAGGGAGAGAAAAAAGGAGAGGGAGGGTGGGAGGGAAGGAGGGAAGGAGAGAGGGGGTAAGGAGGAAGGGAAAGAAGAAGGGAGAGGGAGAAAGGAAAGAAGGAAGGAAGGAAGGAAAAGAAACAGCCCCTAGTATGAGGGGAGAGGCTTTCATAGACATTTCATATCTATTTTATCCTAACATTCTCCCAAGTACAACCCAAAAGGATAGTAAGGGCATAAAGCCCAAAAATCAGCAGTTATTTAACATATGATACTCAGAAATCAGGTTCTAGACAACTAGCTAACTTGTATCCTCTCCCCTACAAAAGTTTCCAATACCACGTACCTCCGGGACCAGTTAGGTCTCTAGATCTTTGGTGACAAAATGTTGGAAAAGCCCTGGGTCAGACAGGAATGTGGGCAGAAAAGAAATAGAAAAGCAAGCATAAAGAGCCATAGTGGTTTTGATGAGTCCTTGATTCTCCTGAGTCCCTCCTTCTCACTTATCTCAGAGGTGGGAAGGTGGGAAAAAGATTTGTCCCCCCTTCTGCAGATGAAGAAACTAGATGTCCAGAAAGTCTGTCAAAATGTCTCTTAGGTTCATCCTTTCCATTTTGACTGCCAATACCTTCAATCAAGCACAATATACACTTAATAAACAGTTATCTAATTAAACTAACCTAACCACCAATGTATTGGAAAAGACTATAGTATCACAGGAAGAGTATGGAACTGGGAACCAAGTGACCTGAGTTCTAGTCCTATTTGTTCCCGTTCTAGCTTTGTAACTTTGAGCAAGTCCATCTCTCTGTAAATTGAAGAGGATAGGCTGATTTCCAAGGTTCCCAGAAATTCTGAAATTAGATGCTCAAAAATTCCCAACCATTCTTTCACTTTATATTTGCTTATGTCCAAACTCCTTAGCTGAGCATTACAAAGTCTCCATGAATGTTCCAAGTAGATCTAACCACTGCCATTCAACACCAACCCTTCACTGGACCAAGCTCTCAAATGTATCCAGAAGGTCCAAACTTATTCCTTTCCATGAGTCTCTCTTTTTGGCCTCATCAAATCCTAGCATCCTTCAAGGCTCTGCCTGTCCTACTTCCTCCATGAAGCTTTCCCACATTACCTCAAATCTACGAACTGACTGAAACTTAGAGTTAGTAGCAGCAGCTAGGTGACAGATACAACACTTTCAAGCTGTGTGATCCAGGACAAACGACTTACCTCCATTTGCCTCAGTTTCCTCATCTGTAAAATAGATAGCACCTGTCTCCCAGGGTTGCTGAGAGGATCCAATGATGTAATATTCATAAAGCACTCATCACAGTGGCTGGCATCTTAGTTATTATTATCATTATTATCCTTTTTACCACATACAGTTTAACTCATAATTTCCCTTTGTCTTCTGTGTATAAATTGTGTCTCCTTAACTAGATCTTAAATAGAGAGAAAAGAACTTTAGGGACCTTGGCAAATGCTGTATGATTGCCTCACTGGCTTGGCTAAGGTGACTCAAGTTTTCATTGGCAGTTAGACTAGAACCCAGGTGTCCTCACTCTAAGATAAGGGGTGAACAAGGTGGGGGTAAGAGAGGAAAGAGAGATGGGGGTGAGGAAGGAGGAGAAAAGAGGGCCTATGGGGGATGCTTCTCACAGACATTCCAGAGAAGGGTTTCTCAGCACAGGAAATGTGAGAGGAAGGGGGGTGGGTGGACATGAAAGGGTCTGAGGGGCAGGAATTTGCACTAGAGCTGGCCCCACACACAGCTTCTGAGAGATTCCAAGGGAGGGGGGAATGTGTATGTTAACTGAGTGTGTTTCTATGATTGTGTGCATGTGTGTCTCAGTGCATTAAGTCTGAGTGTTATGTGTGTGTACATAGTCTCTGTCAAGATGCACTAACTCAAAGGGGTCTTAAGTGTGTTTCTCCGGCTGCAGACCAAGGCAGATACTCCTCCCAAAAAAAACTTTCCATGTAAATATGTATTAGCTTTGTGTCATTGGTGTTCATATATGTGAGTTAGCATTAGGGCATCCTTAGGGATAATTGGGCCATGGTTGTGGGTTTAAGAGCATACTCATTTCTAAGACATTCCAAGAAGCATAGGTCAGTATATATCTATGGGCCAGAAGCAGCATCCATGAATATTACTATAGAAGTGAGAGAAAAATGCACATAGTGGGAAACTATGTACAATCAACAAAACAAGATTTATTAGATCCCTTCTGTGTGCAGAACACTATGCTAGGGACTGGAAGAGGTAAGTTTACAAAAAACACTGCTCCCTGCTTTCATGGAGTTTACTGCCTAGTAGGTGACTAAAGAGAGAAAAACCAGATGGATGGATAGGATTCTATCTGTGAACAGTGAGTGTCCTCACTCTTTTTCCTTTCTTTCCTGAGGAGCTCAAAGTACCTTTCAGGTGCAGTCCACTCTCCTGTACCCCTTGGTGGAGTATCTGCTTTGTGGGTTATGCCTTATGAAGTCATCAGATTTGGGTCTCCATCTGGGGACCTAGGTGGTGGGGGAAAGAAAAGGGCTCCATTTCCATCTCCAATTTTCTACCAGAATATCAATCACACTTTTTCTTTTTCCAGTGCTAAGAGGAAAGATACTGGCCCCGGCTGCCTGGAAAGACCTCACCTCCGTTGTCCTTCCCATCACCCACCCCCTGCCTGTCCTCTTTATCTAAAGTGATAGAGGGGGGGACAGATGCTGAGCCCCGGTCTGCGTGTGGCAGAGGAGGGGGGTTGCCATAGAGACGAACCAGGAGAGTGTGCAGTGTTGTCAGTGTGTCCATGTGAGCTTATGAGGGAAGGGGTTGCTGCCTATGAACGTGTGTCCGTCACTGTGTCTTTCTGTCTGTGTCCTTCTGTGTCTGTGGTGGAATAGACTGATATAGGATTTTAGAGGTGGGGATGGGGGTCAGTGTCTGTCTGAATGGATCACTGGGAGTGTCTATGTCCCTGGTCTGCTGGGGTGTTACCCTGGGCGGGGGTGGACGGAGAAGGAGCGCCCCTGTGTCAGTCCCTCTAGTGTCCTTCACCGCCCTGAGGATACTCCACCTGGCTGGAGGCCAATTAACACGGGGGGAGTCTCGCGTCTCTCCTCCTATCGGTCCCTTTCGTTTCCCCCACTCCTGTCCCTATCGCCCCCGCTCTTATCCTGTCGACCCCACTGTACCCACACCCCAGCTTTTCTGGTTCCTAGAGTCCCACCCCCCCCATGCACACACACACACACACACACACGCACGCACGCACGCACGCACACGCACACACATGTCCATGCATCCAGGCAGGTCCCCAACGAAAGGGGCAGAAGCGAATACTGGGGGCATCATGGAAGCCCAGTCCCGATCCCAGTCTCTGGGATGGTCTAGACTAAGAGGTCGGGTTAGAAATCCCGAATCTCCAGCCAGGACTCGGGTCCGGCCCAGCCCAACCCAGGCAGGAGGGTGGAGCCAGACCTCCCGTTCGCGCGACCCCCTTCCCTCCCTCCTTCTCCAGCTGGGTTCTGCATGGGCATTCTCCGGGCCACAGCGACATCTGCAGGTCTATGCTGGGGCAGCGTCCAGTCAGGGCTGGTTTGGGGGAGGGCTACTGTTTGGAGGGGAGGAAGATGAGAAGGGGCGGGCGGGAGTGCGAACTGGAGAAGGCCTTTTGAAGGGTTCTATCTCTGGAGCTCCACTGGGAAAATGTATGTGGGGGGAGTGGGGTTAAGGTTGTCTCTCACAGAAGAGATAAAATTAGGCAGACCTAGAAATCAAATAATCAGACACAAAGACAGAAATAGTCACAGGGACTTAAGCAGCTCTGTACTCAGTTCACCTAGCTCTGTGCTTTTGTTCTGGTGGCTGCCCAAAGAGTAGGCTGTGTCTCCTCCCTCAGACAGACGATCCCCAGGCTCGGAGCTTTTTCTTCCCCAAGAAACTGGAACTCCCCAAGGACTGGGTTATATCTCCCTCTCCAATCTTTCCAAGGACAAGAACAAGGACACTGTTTCTTCTGAGTCTTCCAAATCGCCCAAGTCAGATTAGACACTGAGAGTGAGTGACTTAGCTCTGTGTGCATGTGTCTGTGTATGTTTAGGGGGACCAGTAGGGCTTTTGGTGAAAAAAGAAATCCTGCAGATTTCAGAGGGAGTTATTTTACATTTAATTTCCCTGGGTGAGCTTTAAACCTTATGAATTAAAGAGTGCAAAGGGAGATATTAATAGACAACCTTGAATCCTCTGGCTGAAACTGCCACCATTGCAACCTTCTCCGTGATCCTGGGGAACCAAACACAGGAAAGCTGGATGGAGTGATGAAGGGGGCAGAAGCAGAACTCATTCCACCCTCCTACCCTTTACCTACCCTTGCAGGCCTGCTCCCCACCCACTGCGCCTAATTCCCAGCTACCAATACTGGAAGGGTATATTCTTGGATGGAAATACAGAGATTTCCCTGAAACTGTACTTGTAAGCACTCGTGGAAAGAGATAGGAAAGGATAAAAGCTCCACTAATATGTGATTCAAGGACCTTGATCCCTTAGAGCTATAGATTATAAAGTAAATCACATCCAGGTCTCTGCCTTTGGGTAGCATAGACCCTTCCCCAGGCCACACACAAGAACCCCTTTCCTTTCTAGAGAGACCATTGATGATGAAAAATAACATTGTGCAGTGGAAAGAGGACTATATCAAATCAAGCAAGCAAGCAAAAACATTTATTGACTACTGTTTGCCAAGTAAGCTTCTAGATCCAGATCTGCTGATGACCCATTGTGGCTTTGAGCAGGTTATTTCACCATTCTAAGCCTCAGTTTCCTCAGCTATAAAATGGTGAGCTGAATGAAATTATTTCTAAGGTTCTTTTCAAGTATCTAACTGTCATATGCCATAAGGTCTGCTAGCCTCCTTGCTGGACCTGCTCTATCCCTCACTGTCAAGAAGTCTAACCTCAGCCTCTCCTGCTAAAACATCAGTCCATTTCCCTCCCTTTCCCCTTCCTTTGTTGTTCTAGCTGATCCATATCCCCAGTGTCTTCCCAAAAATTTTCAGAGGCAAACTTTGCCTTCTTTGGTTCAATCTTCTCTCTTGGTAGAAGGGGGAAGAGGGAAAGTGGATGCACCAGTCACAATTCTCTTTCATTCTTTCTCTGATTCAACCTTCGACATCAGGTGCTGAGTCCCTGGTCAGAGCTGGGGCTTGGATTTCTCATCTGTCTGTGTTCATCTTTCATCTTCAACGAAGACCATGACATCAGAGAAATGATGACATGACTTGCACTTGACTTTGTTTCGAGGGAGGGAGCGCTGTGTAAGGTCATTAGCCTCACTTCTCCTCCTGAGCCCTCTGGGTCCAGTGACCAGATATTCATCAGGATGACTGGAGATGGCCCAGGATGAAATGGGTTTAATAAACGAAAGAAAAAAAAGTAAATCAAGCTGGGAGCTGAAGAGCAATACTTCCTATTGGTAACCACTGAAGCCAGGGAGTGTCCTGAAAAGAGACCTTGAGAGGAGTTTGGGCAGGGACCTATTGTTGTCCAATAATGAAAATTGTTTCCAGTCTTGCACATTCATACACAGGGTTAACACATACACAGATAAGCAAATACATGCTGAGAAACTTCGTAACAAGCACAGGTTAAAAAACTAGCTGATGAACACAGTAACATAGTTAACACAGTGAGATACAAAGACACAAAGATGAATCTTACAAGAGGGGAAAGTGAAAAAAGCACAGAGGCAAAGCACCCACAAAAAGCCACTCTCACATTCACTGACACATTGTATACATTGCTGCCCACAGGCGATCTCACACATACACATATTCACACACTCACACACCAGCAGTCACACACATACACGGCAGGGTCCAGGCCGGCGGGCAGGCGCCTGGAGCTCAGCTAGTTACATAAACGGCCTCTTTTCAGTGCCAGGGCCTGGGGCAGCTTGGACTCCATCAGGGAACAGGATGGCCTCGTCGAGCCTCCAGGCGCCGAGAAACTCGATCCGACTCAGCCCCAGCGCCCAAGCCAAAAGTGGATGTCCCACCCCTTTAGGATTTTCCCCTGTCTAGGGTCCCCCTGGTCCTAGCTTTGACCCCTAACTTCAATTGGAACTTCTTTCTACAGCTTTCCAATTCCCTGCCCCTAATACTAGGTTTCTCCAAAACTCTGGGGCCCTCCTCACCTACCCCAGGATATCTTCCTATTCCAGGTCCTTTTACCCAGGGCACTTTCTGATCAAAATTACTCCAATATTTTACACCTTCTCACCTAGCCTTTCCCCCTCCATCCAACCTTTGCCCTACTTCCTCTACTCCCTGAGTCCCAAGGCAAAATCAAGTGCAATTCAGTAAACATTTAAGTGCCTCTGGTGTGCCGGTCACTGTGCTAGCGGAGGTACAAAGAGTAGGGGGACACTGGAAACCTGTGAAGGTGCCTGTGGTTACAGATTTGGGAGGATCAAAAACCAAGACATTGTATTTCCATCACTGACCCCTCATAACATCCAATGGTATTTCACGTTCCTCTGCCTCAGTTGAACCACTCAGGGTCATGAGGTCTCATGGGCAGGGATGAGTGACACAATCCAAGAGGAGACTGGGGAGAGGGGTTGAACTAGAGTCATTTCCCTTCTCTTCCCTAAAGACTAGGTGCTACTGTAGTTCTCAGGGATTTGTTGGCACCAGTCTGACCACAGGCTGCATCCTTTGGGACTGGGGTGGGTTGAAGGAACATCAGGTCCCTTACCAAGTCAAGTGGCTTAGGATGGTTCTTGAGTGGGAAGTGGGAGAATGGGGATCCAAAAAAGGCTTTTAGCTGGAAGAAACTTTAAACATAGAATCACGAAGTTTGATGTGGAAGGGACCTTGGAAGCCATGAGTCTAACCCCTTCATTTTATAGAAGTGAAAACTGATGCCCAGAAAGGCAGTGACTTTCCCAAGGTCACATAGGTAGTACCAGTGAAGGAATCTAGATCCTCCTGATTCCCAATCCAGGAATGTTCTTAAGAGGTGAGGGAGGGAGGGCAATCCTGGGATAACTGTTCCCTGGTAACTGGCCCCACATCCCTTGGCCTTCTCTCTTCACCCGAACTGCCCCAGCTGAAGCTCAGTTTTTTTTACAACAAACTTCAATGCTCTGGGTTGAAGCTGTCCCTGGGCCAGGGAGAAGGGAAATTTCTTTCCCGTGCTTTTTCTTTTAATGAACAAAACATTTCAATTTGAACCTAATCCTTCCCTATCCCCACCCCATCCCATCTACTCTCCAGGTCTTTCTACTCCCTGCAGGCTATGGAGTTGCTGGGGGTCAGCTAAGGGAACACACTCCCTTTCTGCCCTCCTCTCCCTTCCACCCAGGGGAAATAAATATGATCGGGGATTATTTTTTCTTTTTTCGTATTTGATTATTTGAGGTTGGGGGTGTGTGTGTTTTGGGTTGGTTTTTTTTCTAACTTTTTTTTTGTTTTGTTTTCTGCTTTTGGCTAAAAATACCCACTTGGTGTGGCCAATTCCCAGAAAGGGCCAGAGAAGCCCTGGCTCTGGGCACACGCTCTCCTCCTCTCCAGACAAGGATCCCATCTCCTTGTTGTTGTTTTCCTGATTTTTCCCCCTGGATGTTGTTTTAATTATTAATCACATTTTCCACATTCTCTGGCCAAGCCTTGACCCTCCCCCATACCTTCTCTTGCCACCCTTCCCCCAACCCCACCCTTGGGCTGGCCATGAGGGACATGAAATACACTCTTTGAGCTTGAAGGGACCTGAGAGATCATGTAATCCAATCCTCTGGTTTTCAGATCAGGCAACTGAGGCTCAGAGGGGACAAAGGTCACTTGCCCAAGATCATGCAAGGATTTGGTAGCAGGTAAGATCACAGACTTACAAAGGGCCTTAGAGATCATGTTGCAGCCCCTTCATTTTACATATGAGAAAACCACGGTTCAGAGAATTTAGGTAACTTACCCAAGGTCATAAAGGGAGCAGAGCTGAACCCACGCTAGAACTTCCCTGGGCCTCAGTTTCCTCATCTGTAAAGTAAGAGTGTTGGGATGAGGTGCCTTTCAACTCTTAATCTAGTATCCTATGATCCCTCAAAGAAGGCATGATTAACCCTGTGAGTGCTAGATTAGTCAGAGGAGAAGGATTTTGAGATGGTAGAAGTGGGGCTGACCTCAAGATCTCATGCCTTTAAAAATAAAATAATAAAAAAAATAAAAATTAAATTGAAAAATGTCATTTATTACTCAGTAGCTGAACTGGATGGAATTCGATCTATTCCATCATGGAAAAGTCTCACTGAAGTTTGTCACATCAACATTCTGAAAAAAAGCAGGGGAGGGGGAATAATGGGGATTGTGGGACACAAAGCCCCCATGCCCACATCCCAAGAAGATCTCAGTTCTCTTCCCTTTGTAGGGTTGATTGTTGCTGTTGATTATTCCAGTGCAACTCAAGGAATAGATGTGGCTGAAGGTAGCTGCCATGGGCTGAGATCTCAGTCACTAAGGAAGGTCAGTGATCACTCACTATTCAAACAAGGGGGTTCATATATCATCAATATCTCTTCCAGTCTCCATTCTGATGGCTCTGAAGTCTTCCCCCATGGCCATCCCTTCAGATCCAGATATCACCGATGACAGCCCTGGGTTTAAGTCTTCTTTATCCTTGGGGCCTCAAGTTATGGACTCACACGAAAATAACTAAAATAATTTAATGAACAGTGAGCCTGCATTGGCCAGGGACTTCCTGGCTTAGACAACAGGGATGGACCTTGGAGGTCATCTGGTCCAACCCCCTCATTTTCCAGATGAGAACCAACTCTCAGAGAAGTGAGTTCAGACTGGCAAGCTGGCTCCAGCCTAACTTTCCAGGTTTACTTCACATCATTTTCCTCCAACTCAAGCTGTGTTCCAACCAAACTTGTCTGCTTGCTTTTTCCTGAACTTGGCAATGCATTTTTCATCTCTGTGTTTTTGCACAGACTGCCCCCATGCCTAGAACACATTCTTCCACATCTTAACCTGTGAAAATCCCTGGCTCCCTTCAGGGTGTATTTCATAGACCAACTCCTACAGGAAGCTTTTCCTGATGCAACTAGGAGACAGTACTCTCTCCTTCCCCAAATCATCTTCTCATGTATACAAATACACTATGAGATTTTGTATTCCTCCCAGAAAATGGAAGCACTTACTTGAAGAAAGAGAAGTTGGGTTTTTGTTTTTTGTTTTATCTCTTTTATCCCCAGTGCCCAGCACTGTCTTGCATTGACATTTAATAAATGCTGATTGGATTGCATTGGATTGGATTGGATTGCAACTGAAGTCCATATTCACACCAGTATTGAGACAAAGTGGTGCAGTAGAGAGAGCATTAAACCTGAAATAAGAAAAAATATAGATTCAAACCCTACCTCTCATCCTTACTAGCCATGCAACAGTAGTCAAGTCAACTCTGAGTCTGTTTCTTTATTTATAAAATGAGTTGAAAACTGTAATACCTACCTCATAAGATTCCCACAAGGATCAAATAAAATAATCCATACAAAGTACTTTGCCAACCTTAAAGCACTTTAATATCAGTTATTACTCAGTAGCTGAACTAGAATTCAATCTGTTCCACCATGGAAAAGCCCCATTGAAGTCTGTCACATTCATCATTCAAAAAAAGAGAGGGGGGGATAATGGGGATTGCGGGACACAAACCCCCCATCCCAGGCAGATCTCGGTTCTCTTCCCTTTGTGAGACTGGTTGTTACTGTCGTTAATCATATCAGTCCAACTTTTTGTGGTCCCATTTGGGGTTTTCTTGACAAAGATACTGGAGTAGTTTGCCATCTCCTTCTCCAATACATTTTACAGAGGAGGAAACTGAGACAAACAGGGTGAAGTGACTTGCTCAAGGTCACACAGTCTGAGGCCAGATCTGAACTCAGGAAGATGTCTCCCTGACTCCAGAACTCTATCCATTGTACCATCTACTTGCTTTTGTAGAGTAGGGTAGCCTCAACACAAAGATCATCACAAAGGATGTGGATGTGGGTGGTCGTCCAGGGTATCAAATTGGGATCCCCAAAAAGCCCAGTGCTTGTCTCAAAAATCACAGAAGCAAATTTCATATTGTAGTACATAAACATTGCAGGAGATGGGAAGGGAAGGGGAAAAGAGGGGAGGGGAAGAGAAAGGAGGGGAGGGGAGGGGAGGGCAGGGGAGGGGAGGGGAGGGGAGGGAAATTGTTCATCCCTACTTGCTACCTTCTGCCTTCAGCATCTGGAATGCCCCTGATCTTTAGGTCCTCTCCCTGGAGATTTTTTTGAGTTTAAAGAGCCCTAGAATTAGAGAGGCAAGATTGAGTTTTAGTTTTCTCACTTACTAGTCTGTGACCTTGGAAAAGTCACTTTTCTTCTCTAGGCCTCAGTTTTTTCATCTGTAAAAAAGAAAGGTGGCACTTGAACAAGATCATGTGCAAATCAAATGAAGCAATGGAGACTGGCTTCCCGTAAACATTACAAATTATATAGATGTGAAGTATTTCTAAAAGGCTGGAGGATACTTTAGAGGCTAGATCACAGAAGTAGCTAATGACCAGGATAGAATCTGAACAGGACTGAATGACAGATTATGGGTTCAGATCTCACTACCTATACAACTGTGGACAGTTCAATTCAATTTAATTTGATCCAAAGCTCTGTGCTAAGTACCTGAAACACAAAATCAGAAATGAACAACATGTCTTCAAGGGATTTACATTTTATTGGAGGGAGAAAATACAAAGAAGTAAATATATAAACACAAGATAATTTGAGGAGGGAGACAATGCTGCTAACCAGGAAGATGAGAAAGATTTCCTGTAGAAAGTGGACAAGTCATGCTATGTATAGAGGTCTCCATTTCCTCAATGAAGGGTTTGGATTCTATAATCTTTATGCTCCTTTCTCCCAATTCAACACTCTCTGGGCCAGGAGCTACCCAGGAAGGATGCTCCCCTCCTCTTCTATGTTGGCAGAAAGTTCTCACTTATGTCTAACGACCATTCCTTCTGCTGCTTCTGATGTGTTTGAGGTGGAAAGGTGGGGAGGGTGGGGGTGGTGAATGGGGAAGGGACGAGCAGGCAAGGATGGCCTGAGTTTCCACAGCTCTAATTCTGTATTTCCACTGCAGATAGAGAAGACCCAGAGCCCAGGAGAAGCAATTCAATTGGTAGTAGAGTTGAAGAGGTAACACAGCCTGGAGTCAGAAAACCCGGGATTGAAACCTGGTTCTGACATTAGCTCTGTGCCCTTGGACAAATCACTTCCAATTACTGCCCCTCACGGGTCAAGAAAAGGGGCCTGACTGTGGGATCTCCAAGTTGTCTTTAACAGACAAAGAAAGGCACCTACCTCCAGGACTGAGGCCTTGAGAGCTGGGGAGGGGGGAGAGAAGGAGCTTTCCTCCCCCTTCCCCACCACATCTCTTCACTGCCCGAGCTTCCCTCGCCCTTCACCAGAAGCGGCTCCCGTGCTCCCAAAATCAGCCTAGCGGGGGAGGCAGAGGGGGATTGTGATGAGGAGGAGGGTGGCCAGGGGGACGTTGGAGAGTGGGAGCCAGCCTCAGGCCTGGACAAAGAGAGCTGAGGTTGTCTGGAGATCCGGCGCAGATTAGCATGTGAACAATTGGCCAACGCTCCTTCCCCATCGCCTAGCCAGGATTCTCCAGGGAGCAGCCTCGTCACCGTCACCGAGATGGGGGAGGGGGAAGGGCACTGAGGAGAATACAGAACAGGCAGGCAGAACCACCCACCCCATCCAAAAGAGAGAGATAAGGAGGGAGACAGAGGGAGGAATAAGGAGAGAGAGGAGGGAAGAAAAAGAGGGAGAGGGAGGGAAGGAAGGAGGGAGGAAGAAAAAAGGAGGAAGGAGACAGGGAGAAAAGTAAAGAAAGGGAAGGGACTGCAGCTGAAAGAAGCAGAGAAAGACCAGGAAAGGGAGGGATAGCCACAGGTAGATATTCAGTCTTTTATACAGACTTGAAAAACGTCTACTCCAGCTAAAACCCCACCTTTTACAAGAAGTCTTTCCCCATCCCCCTTAATTCTAGTACCTTCCCTCTGTTGGTTATCTCCAACATATCCTGTATGTAGCTCGTTCCTACCTAGTTGTTTGCATGTTTTCTCCCCCATTAGACAGTGAGCATCTAAGCAGCAGGACCTGTCTCTGGCCTTCTCTCTCCTCGCCCCCTCCCCATCTGTAGGGCTTAGCATGGTGCCTAGCTCATTCTAAGGGCTTCATAAATGTCTGACTGATTGAATCTAGACCTCTGGTTTCATCACTTAGGGAATACTGGATATAGAAAACTCATCCCACCAATGCAAAAAGCTCCCTTGTAACACAAAGTCTTAGCCAGTCACCAGGGATAGTGAGAAATTGAGTGCCTTGCCCATTGTCACAGAACTAGAATGTGTTAAAGCAAGACCTGAACCCAAATCTTCTTGCCTAGAAAGAAGCCCAATGTGCTTTCCACTCAGCATCATACTGTTATAAGTTCTCTACCTTCTCCGTATAATAAGAGCTTAATAAATGTCTTATTTCTTCATCTCTCCCCGTTCTTATTCTTTTCTTCTGCCCCATCTTCCTCCTCTACCTTCTTCTCAAGAATTGTAGAACATGAGAACTGGGAGGAAACCTTAATCCCACCCTGTCATTTTCTAGGTAAGGATAAGTGAACTGGGCCTTGAACTTCTGCTGTTCTATACTTTCCTCACTAGGTGTCTGTTTGTTGTTTTGTTTTGAGGTTTTTTTTTGGACCTCCTGTAGTGTTCCAAGGCCTGTTTGGGCCAGTTATGGGAGAGGCTGAGAAGCAACCCCGGTCCCTACCCCTAGGCAGATCACAATCTGACTAGGGAGAGTCGACTCTAGGGAAGGAAAAGATAAGTAGGCCCCCTATGCTCTCTTGGTGCCAAATGTTTGGCATCTTGGCATCAGTGTGTAGGAGGGGAGACTCTTCCAGCATGGAGTCAGAAGCACCAATTAGGAGAATACAGTCATAGTTAAGGGCAGAAGTAATGTGGAATGTTTTTGACTGGGGCAAGAATACTTGGGGGTGGGGAGAGGATGGTGCAGACTTTAAGATGTAGAAAGCAGAGGCCAGCAGAAAAGACCAATTTAGAAGGTCAAGAAAAGGCAGAGTACTCCCCCTACTCAGGAGAGAGTGAAAAGAGAGGAGAGAAATGAGCCCAGAGCATGGTCTTGGGGGATGCCTGTGGTTTGGTATGGGAATGAGGGTGGAGATGAGCAAAGAAGAACCTAGTAGAAGAAACAAATCGTGGTAAGAGAAGCAAGCAGGCAATCCAAGCATTTATTAAGCCCTTACTTACTAAGCCTATAGGCTTAATAAATGAGCAAAAACATATTGCCAGCTGTCAAAAAGCACACATTCTAATGAAGCACACAATCTGCAAATAACTATGTTCCTACAAGATCTACACAGTATACATGGAAGGTAACCTCAGAGAAAAGGTACAAGGAGCAGGGAAGGGTTGGGAAAGATCTCCTGTAGAGACTGGGGTCTGAAGCGAGTCTTGAAGGAAGCCAACAAGTTGAGGACTTGGAGAGGAGAAGGGAGAGCTTTCCAGGAATGGGAGATAGGCAGGGCATGTGGGAGATGGGGTGTCATGGGTGAGGAACAAGACAGTATCGATGGATTGCCAAGTGCATGGAGGGGAATGGAGTGTTAAGAAAACTGGAAATGTAAGAGGGAGTCAGTTTCTGAAGGGCTTCAAATGCTATATAGAAGATTTTCTATTCAATCTAGAGGTCATTAGGGAGTCATTAGAGTTTATTGAGTGGGGGGAGGGAGGGAGGGGAGAGCTGACAAAGTCAAATGAGTCCTTTAGATAAATGAGTACTTTAAGTAAATCATTCTTGCACCGAGTAGAGAATGGATTGGAATGAGGAGAAAGAGGAGAACCAGGTAAATTAGGTGTCATGGAAGCTCAGGAAGAAAAGATGGTACCCAGAAGGAGAAGGTGAATATCGCCATCAGTATTAAAACAGAATGAAGATTGAGTACCTGGAATCATATTAGGAGATCATTGCTGACCTCAGAGGACAATTTCAGGAGAGGCCAGACTGCAAATATTTCAGGGATGAGTAGTAATGAGAAAGCAGAGGCATCCAATGCAAACTTCTGAGAGCTTTGGAGCCCCAAAGGAGATACTATCCCTGCTCTTTCTCCCTTTCTCTTTCTCCTGTTCCTTCCTCTTCCTCTTCCCCCTTTCTGTCTTCTCCTTTTCCTTCTCTTTTTCTTACCTTGTCCTAATGAACTATGTTAAAAAGAAATCAAATAACCCAAACTATATTAAGTTCCCTACAAATTTGTTCTCTGATCTTAATATAGCCCTCACTTCAACAAGGGAATCTTTTTATTCCTCCCTAAATGGTTCTCATTGCCCATGGTCACACTTCCATTCCAAACCCTTCTCATCCTACCCTCTCAGCAGAGGATCTCTACTGAAAACAAAAAGAAGTTATTTTCTGTAAACTCTCTCTTTTCCCCTCCTCTATATCTCAAAACCCTTTGATACCCCACCTTCATTCCCTTTTGATTTACCCAGGGATCTGATGAAGAGGTGGCCCTTCTCCTCAACAAGTCCAGTCCCTCTACTTGAACCCTTGATCATATTCCTTTCAAGTCTCCACCAGCAGATTGCCCCCAAAACCATTCCTTCCCTTTCTCTAATCTTTCATTTCTCATTTTCTAGTGACTGTTTCCCTTCTACTTAAAGAAGGCCAGAAAATTCTCATCCTTACAAAAAACTCTGCCATTCCCTCAAGACACTCTCCTTCCTTTCACAGTCACGCCCAGAGAAAAATCCAATCTCCTTGCCTTGGCTTCCTTTCCTGTAATTCCCTTCTCTGAGGGCAAAGGACTAAAGGGTCTCTGAGTTCCCTTCGGTCTCTAGAGCTATGATCTTATGATGCTTTGATCCATATAGAAACTATCTTTCACCTTTAGCACTTAGCTGAACCTACATTCTCCACCAATGACTGCCAAATTCAATGGCATTTTCTCAATACCCATCCCTCTCGAACTCTTTGTAGCATTTGAAACTGGTGACCCATCTCCTCTCGGTCCTCCTCCTGGTGGAAGGGAAGGGTTAATAAACACTTATATAGTTCCTACTACATGCCAGGCACTGAGCTAAGCACTTCATAAGTATTATCTCATTTCATATCACACCAACCCGGCAACGTAGGTATTGTTGTTATCTCTATTTTACAGTAGAGGAAACTGAGGCAAACAGGATCACAAAGCTAGATTTGAATTCAGATCTTCCCAACTACAGACCCAATGCTTTATCCACCTCCCACCTAGCTACTATTCCTACCTTCTGACTGCTCCACCTTAGGTCCCTTCCATCCACAAGCATTTATCATGTGCATTTTATTGATGACTCTTCATTCATATTTTGTTTCCTAATTGTGAATATGCCAAGAGACTGTCCTGGATCTCTTCTCTTTTCTCTACACTCTCTTGGTGACATCATCAGCTCACATGTATATAATCATCACCTCTACATAAATCATGCCCAGGTCTATATATCTAGCCTCTCTCCTGAGTTTTGATCTGGAAACCAAACTGTCAATTGGACATTTTGAACTGTATGCTCTGTAAATATCTCTGACTCAACAAGACCAAAACAGAACCCATTTTCTTTCTCCAAAACTGCTCCTCTCCAAACTTTATCTGTTGAGGATACAACAACCTTTTCAGTCACTCTAGTTCCAAAACTGTCTCATTCACAGCTCCTCTCACGCCACATATCCACTCAGTTGCCAAGTCTTATCAGTTCAGTCTCTAAAACATCCCACATCTATTACCTCTTCTCTGCTCACATAGCCGGCTTTAGACCCTCCTCACCTCTTGCCTGAACTAGCCTGGATTGTTGCAATAGCTTCCTAATTAGTTTCTCTGCCTCAAGTCTTCCTCTTCTCCATTCCATCCTCCACACAGCTGCACACGTGATATGCCTAAAGCACAGCTTTGACCAAGGCATTCCCCTTTAGGATAAACTCCAGTGGTTCCCTATTATCTCCAGAATCCAATACAGACTTTTCTGTTTGGCATATAAATCTCTTCAGGACCTTGTTCCAACCTATCCTTTCAGTCTTATCATACATTATTTCCTTCCATGAACTCTTCAGTCCCGTTCAACTGGTGTTACTGTTATTCACACGCAAAACTTTCTCTCTGTTGTTCATGCTTTTGTACAGGCTATCTTTCATGCCACTCTCTTCTCACCTCTGCCTTTCAGAAACCCGATTTTCCTTCAAAATATAGCTTAAGTGACATTTGACTTGAGGCCTCTCCTGCCCCTACCAGCTCTTATTGGCTCCCTCCCAAGATTACCATAAATTATTTTGATTTTTTAGTTTGTTATTGGCATTTAAATCACTTTCATCTCTCAATAAATCCCTACCCTCATCCTCTGCTATGTCGTCATTATTTATAAAAAAAGAAAAGAGGAAAAAGAAACCAATTCAGCAAAATGCATAAGCCAATTCAATTCAATAAACATTTTTATTAAATGCCTACTATGTGCCAGTCATGGTGCTAAGCACTGGAGATAAAAATAAGAAAAAGATTGACAATCATTCCCTCAGAGGGTTTACAAACTCATGGGGAAAGACAGAAGGAAACTGATAAGGGGAGCAGCTAGGTGACACAGTGTTCCCTGCAGTCAAAACCAAGCAAAGTTGCTGATGGAAAATGGATTTACCAAAAAAGTTCTCAAAGTTCTCCCATGTCTAGCATTCTCCTCCCTCTACAAAGAAGAGTGTGGAGGTGAATTCACATATCTCTTCTTTGGGGCCAAGTTCAACTATTATAATTTCAATGCATTGTTTCATTTTTGGTGGTGTTCAGTACACTTCCATTGGTACAGATACTGTGTCTATTTCTTTATGTACTTAATAATAATAGCTAGCATTTATATTGTGCCTTAAGATTTTTGCAAAGTTCTTTGCATGTTATTCAGCCCTCTCAACCATCCTGGGAGGTGGGTGCTGTTATCATTCCTGCTTTACAGATGACAAAACTGGGGCTGAGAGAGGTTAAGTGACTTGCCCAGGATCACACAGTTATTAAGTTTTTGAAATGTCATTGGAACTCAGGTCTTCTTGACTTCAGGTTCAGTGCTCTGTCCTCTGTGTCACCAAGTGCCTTGTTTATTTTGTATACAATTTACTGATGCACACATCATTTCTTCTTGTTAGAATGTAAACTTCTTGAAGTCATGTGTCACTTCATTTTTGTCTTTGTAAGCCTAGCACCTAGCACGGTGCCTGGAATACAGAAGGTGATAAATAAATGTCTGTTGATTGATTAGATGATTGTTGATCTGAGGGTAGGGTACATTGGGGTTTCCCTTGGCCCCTTTCCAGAGAGCGCTGAGTGGACCCCTAAGGGCAAGGCCAACATCTTCCCACCTTCCTGCCCTTCTTTCTCCCTAGCCCAGGCAACCTTGCTGGTAGGGTATGAAACCTCTCCTCCATTGCTGTCCACTCCACTAGTCTGTGGTTCATCTGCAGGGCCCTCCTGGCTCTACATCTATGACTATATCATCCTACAAGAGAGGTAGCAGAGGATGTCTTGTGGGCCGACTAGGCCCTCCCATAGAGAGAGGTCTCTCATGGATTCACTCTCTCTTCTCCACTCCCCCTCACAATCCAGAGAAAGAAAGGAGATGCACTTCATCTCAGTTCCCAGCATTCCCCTCCTCCCAGATTATCCTTTCTTGTTACTGATCTAAATCCTTCTTGCTGCATCTTAAAGAAGATGGAAGACATCATCTTACCCTGTCTCTATAATAAGGAAGTCTAAAAATCAACAATACCAGCCCTGAAGGTCTTCAGTTCCTTCCTCCTAAAAAAAAAAAAGAAAACAACTTGGGCTGTGATAGGCTTAATGGAAATCAAGCAGTCAGTGCATTGTCCACACTCTTTACCGACCCACAGCATGCTGACCCAGGAGATTAGAGAGTCCATGGGGCTGTGTAGCTGGGTTAGGGAGATGAGGAGTGGAAGCCCCGGGACCTGGAGAAGTGAGAAAGGGGACAGAGCAGGGCCAAGAACTTTTCTATGCACTGGACTCTTTTCAGGAAGAATTTTCCACTTCCTGCACAATTCTTGAAATTTCCCCAGCCTCCCAATGAGCCCTGTTCCCCGCCTCCCCCCACCCACAGCTGACAAGGCTCCTGGAGGGCCCTGTGAAATCTACTACATGAGACTAGTAGCCAAATCAGTCCCTCCTTGCACAACAGCTCCCCCCCCTTTCCTCAATCCCCTTTTTCCTTCCCTTCATTCTCCCACCCCTCCTCCTCTCTTCCTTCTTCCAATTCCACCCTCACCTCATCCTAACTTCCACATGCTGCAATAGAAAAGATGAAGATTAGATTATAGGAAATACTTACAGGGGCAAAGAGAAGACAAGGAGAAACTGAAGGAAATTGAGGGAGCCTCTTCTTGGGGATCTCAAAGCACCAGAGAAAGAGCCTCCATCTGCCAGGGATGGAGGAGGGGCTAGATGGGGGGACCCAGGGGGAGACTTAGGGGGGGGAATAATTGAAACCAGGACTGAGACATTAGAAACCATAACCCTGGCTCCTAGCTGGCCCCCCTCACTCCCCCTGTCCTCAAGGGACTGGCTCCTGGTTTTCTTCTCCCTCCCATCCTCCCCATTGTTGACAGCTCTGTTACCCCCCCACTCCCATCCCTCATCAGTCCAAGGTTGCTTGCCCCTCCAGATACCCCCTTTCTTTCTTCCCCCCAGGAGGGGCTAAGAACCAACTGTGCCCCACTCTTCTTCCTCCTTCCCCCAAACTGTCCCTTTTGTGCTTTGGGATCCTCAGAGAAACAAACTTCCCCCTCCCAACCTCTTCCTTCATTTCTCTGTACCATCCCTCCACCTCCCCCCCTGCCCCAAACTAATGGCTGGGAATTTGTTCCTAAAATCTAAACTCAGTTCCTCCTGTTGTACTGTGAGCTTGGCCTCAAGATTAGAAAGGAGGAAAGTCTTCCTGATAGGACCAAGAGGAGACACTAGAACGAGGATAGTGATGGAGGCTGGGAAATTGCCTTCCCCAAGGATCTCAAAGCATACAATAGTGTGCAGAGGGATGGTGAGGGGTGGGGGAGGACACAGCTGGTCATTCCAGAACAAGGGAGTGAACGTGATGTACTCAAGGTCCCTGGGAGAGAGGAAGGTACCTCCTTGATGCATTAAGTTTTCCCCTTTTCACCAACCAACACATACTTTTCCTGTTTTAGTCTCTGATTCTTTTTCTCTCTCTATGTCTCTATCTCTACCTCCATCTCAATCTGGAACCCTTCGCTCTGCCTGACACTGCTCCTGGGGCACAGCCAAGCAAAGTTTAGGGGATGGGAGGGGGGTCCCTGACTGCAGGAAAGAATGGGGGAGGAAAGGGGGAGGGGGAAGAATCCATTCTCCGGAGTCCAGGGAAGTTTTTAATTAAAAATCAAAACCACAAAAGGCAGGAGATAAGGCTAGGGCTGGGAGAGTATATTAATCACAATCCTGAAGGGAGGAATTTCCATTTCTATGGCCCCTTCCTGGGGCAGCTGGGATTGAGGGGGAGGGACTAGAGGAAGGGCTGGTTGGGGATTGGGGAAGGGGAGGGGGATGAGACAATAAGGACTCCTGGGATCTGGGGATGAGGAGAGAGAGTCCCCGTGAGACCCGAGGCTTGTCACAGTGGGAGGGCAGGGAAAGGCAGGCCTGGGAAAGAAAGATTGTCCTTCAGCCTTCTCTGCTCTCCCAAGACCTTCCTTTTCCTCTTCTGACCCCAGGAAACAAAATCCATTAATTCTTTAAGCATTGATCAAGTGCCTACTGTGTGCCAGTCAAGAGACACTTTTTGTTGGGGGAAAAGAGGGTTGACTTCAGAGTCAGAAATACCTGAGTTCAAATCCTTACTCTGACACATACAAATCACCTCTCAGTGTCCCAGGCAATCCTCTAGGACTACAAATGGCAGAATAGTTGCTGATTTGGATTGGTACAAGAGAATCCTCACCTCGGACCTCCCTACAACTATGAAATCATAGGTCTGGATTTTTCATGCTAGGCATTAGGGATGCAAAGATAAAACACAGGGATCTTGAGGAGTACAAAGGAGGCAGGGAGCTATCTATATACAGACCTAGGGTAGGGGGTAGCACTAAGGCTGAACTCTGGAGGGAACACACTCCAGACATGGGGCAAGATGGAATGGCCTCTACAAGTGACATCACTAGTAGACCTGAGATATCCAGGCCCAAATAGACCTGTCTAGTCATCTTCTGCCCCAAATCCAGGGGGGCTTCATGGAGGAGGTGTCAGATCTAGAACCTCATGGTGTTGTCTGGTTTCCTGACATTTCTCCTACAAACAGGTGGGCTGACATAGATAACCCATCAGCTGCCTCTCATCCCTGTATAATTCATAAAACATGGGAGAGCCTCCTCCTCTCGGTCCTTTGCTCCACAATTCTGATGCTGAAAGATACTCTCCATCACTAGAATACTTCCCTTATTCTCACCACCTTGCCAGTAAGAAAACGGACTAGAATTTCGGAATTGATCTAATAGGTCACTAAATCCATTTTTCTCCCTTGAGACAGGAAGCCAGGAAACTCCTTCCAAAGGCATTTTTTCACTTAAAACAGACAAAGTAGGTAGAGAGAGCTACTACTGAAGGAAGGATGGAAGTTAAACATAAGGAAGAACTTACTGGAAGAATTTTAAGGGACTCAGCCAGACTGCTTCAAAACATGTTCCTCTTCTCTTGTTCCCCTCCCACACAAATACACTCCCAGTTAGGAGGTTTGTTCTGCTGGGACCACCTGGCAAGGAGACAAACCAGCTGGACAGGTTCTTCCCCTGATCTCTGGGCATGAGCCAGACCCCAAGTCTGGTCTGAGCCTGAACCTGAGTTTGAGTCTTATCCTAAATCTAAGCCTGAGTCTTACCATAAATCTGAACGTTAATCTCAGTTTGGGTCTAAACCTGAGCAACAGCATGATGCATGGGGTAGGGTGGGGGGAGTGGAACCACTGGATATGGAGTCAGAGAACCTGGGGTCAAATCCTAGCTCTGACACTTAACACCTGTGTGAAGTCTGGGCCTCAGTTTCCTGATCTTTAAAATGAGGGAAGGCACTCATCCAAACTCCCCTCTCTTTGGTCTATAAAAATGTCCAGTTCTCTTTTTCCCTCTTTCCATTTTGAGAAAATATACCAGAGTGTAGCTTGTACTGAAGGAAGGGGTAGGGGAGGTGGCAAAGAGACTGTGTTCATCATGGTTTCCTTCCTCCAGGAACTGCTTCGGTGACTTTCAGCAGAAGGATGGGTGCTTTCATGGACCTGAAAAGAAAGAGACTGCCTGCTCAACAGACAGCAACATCTGTGGCGTGAGAGTTTCCCTGCAGAAACACATGAGAAAGACAGTCATCCATATCAAAGAGAGGAGTTCATGGGTAATGTTCATGAACCCCAAATCCTATAGAGTTGGGGGAGGCTTTTTTAATTTCTTAGGCATAATGATCTCACAGTCTAGTTTTCTAGCCCAAGAAGGGCCATGCCTCATAGATAATCCTAAATTGGAGAACTAGGCCTTTTAGGGAGAGATGTCCTATTGTGGCACGCTCCTTGGGAAAAAAGGAAGACAAGAGTCCATATAATCATTATATAGTTTTCTATTTGCAGAACAAAGCCAGTAAGCTTCTCATTACTGGGCAGGTTGCTTATTCAGCAACCCCTCAAAGAGAAGTTACCTTCGAGGGAGAACTTACACCACTGTGTAGAACTATGCATCTTGGGGAGATTCTGTAAGACTCTGGGAAACACAGACTTTCCAGAATGTCAAAGGGATGTCCCAAAAGTCCCAGTCTCTATTGAAATTCTCTTCTGAGGGGAATTGGAGGGTTGTTTGAATGCTTTATGTCTCCATATCTGTTAAGTGGTCTGTGAGTCTCTTGTGTTTGATGCATGTTGACTGACAGCATTTTCTCTGGGGTGAGATGGAAACTGTCCTATACTTGATTTGCATGCAATATTTTGATTACTTGGCTGGGAGCTCAGGATCCCTTTTACTCAGACGTGGGTAACCCAGACATGAGTTATACAATCACTGTACTAGGAGATTATTTTTCCTGCATGCAATTTCATGTGGAAATAATGAGCTAAAGAGAGAAAATGACACTCTTGGGTGCCAGTCCTCAAATTAGACTCAGCCCATGGGAGACCAACATCATGGGAGGCCCTGGGCTATGGATGACAACCATAATGATGTAAATGAAAAAAATATTAAAATGAGTCCAAGTAAATGTGATAACCAATCCTAAGCCTGAGAAGAGATGAGGAAATACCTGCCTCCTTTTAGTAGAGAAGTAGGTGACTATAGTAGCAAGTGATGCATATGTTGTCAGATGTGATCTCTCTGGCTGCTAGTTTAACTTAATTATTTTTCTTTGTCAAGAGGGAGTCCTCATTTTGAGGGATGGTATATTTGGAAACAACAGATATATAATGTGATGTAAAAACAAACAAAAAATAAATCTTTTTTTCTTTTTAAGGAACATATTGTGACCAGACAAACCTCATTTCCTTTTTTGACTGCACTTCCAAACTGGTAACACAGAGGAATGCTGTTATAATTTACCCAGATTTTAGCAAACCATCTGACAACATCTTCTGTACTATTGAAGTAGACAAGGTGGAGTGATGGGGCCTGGGCAACAGCATAATTAGAATGCCCTGAACATTTCACTCCCCACCCCTAACTATAATCATCAGTGGCTGTGCTTCAGTTTGGAAGGAGGTCTCTAGTAAAGGGCCTCAGGGATCTGTGCTCAGTCTCCGGTGGCTATCAGTATGGATACCAGCATCTTCTCTCTGCTGTTTGTCTCACAGAACTCCCCAAATTACTTGCCCAGGATCACATAGCCAATGTGTGTCAGAGAGGGGATCCTGAACCAAGATCTTCCTGACTCAGATGCTAGCTTTCTAGCCAATATTCCAGGCTGCCTTTAGTTGTTTTAACATTATGAACAGTGACTAAAGGGATAGATAACATGCTTATTAAATTTGCAGATGGGACAAAGCTGGAGCAGGGTAGGGCAACAGCTAACACACTGATGTCAGAGAAAGGATAAAAAAAGGTCTCAACAGACTAGAATGTTGGGCTGAATCTAACAAGATGAGCTGTAATTGTGACAAATATAAAGTCTTACACTTCGGTTAAAAAAAAATCAGCTTCACAAGTTATAAAATGGAGAAGGTGTGGCTGGACAGACATTTGTTTGAATAAGCTCTGAGGGGTTTCAGTAGGCCATAAGCTTGCTATGAATCAACAGCATGATATGGCAGCCAAGAAAGCTAGTTAATTCCTTCTTCATGCTCACTGAGAGGCCCGTCGTCCGGGGCTAGGGAGGCCATAGTTCCACTGTCCCCTGCCCTGGCCAGAACACAGATAGAAGACTGTATTCAGTTTCTGGGAACCACATTTTAGGAAGGACACTGACGAGCTAGATAGAGTTCAGGGGAAGACAATCAGGATGGTGAAGGGTCTTGAGTTTATGCCATGTGAGGCTCATTCAGAGACACTGAAGATGTTCAGCCTGAAGAAGACAGACTTTTTCAAGTGGTTGAAGGACTATGTTCAAGTATCTGATGCTGACTTCAAGTATTTGAAGGACTGTTACAGGGATAAACTAGTTCTGCCTGGTCCCAGAGTAGAACTATGAGAGGTAAGGTGAAAAAAAAAACCTATGGTCTTGGGATTCTGGTCTTAATCTTACAAAATATCTATGTTCCCATGCCCCTTCCTCTTGTGTTGTACCCCTTTTTTTCTGTCTTTTGTCTTCTCTGGAATTCTCCCCGGAATGCACATAAACCTCTGATAGGGAATCTTTATGTACCTAGAACCTTCCAGATTAGAAACCTGCAGTTTCCTAATGAATAGGCATTTCCCTGTCTGTGACCTTAGAGGCAAAGAAACCAATGAGACCTTTCTGAGCAAGAGCACCACCCTCCCCTCCCCCCACCCACCCTGCACTACAAAGCACTCTCTTCCATGAACTGCCCTCATGCAAAGAATAAAGATGGACTCGGGAGGAGCCAGGAGAGCTTGAAATAATGAGTTGCCAACTCTAGGGACCAGCCCCTGGAGAGACCACAGTGAATTTCCTCTTTCTGACAGACTGAAGTCCATGGAGATCAAAGTTTGCTGACAACATTCCTAGTTATATCAACTCTCTGCCTTTCCCTAGCCTATCTGGAGGTGTCAATCCAGATACCAGTTGGGGGTGGGGCTGGAAGGGGGGATGCTGCCCTAGTTCCCTTCCTTTGTGACTCCTGCAGTCTTTCCCCTATACCACCTTATTCCCTAAGGAGAATGACTCAAACCTAAAGCAGTTTCTTCAAAACATTCATCCAGTCAAGTTCATTTTCAAATATGACAAAGTCAATGGATGAATGGGGACACACCCCTGCCAACATGATGTTGTGGGGACTAAAACTGTCCTACCTACAATACAAGAGACTAAGGCAGAACTCTGAGCCAAAGATACTTTATTAAAGGGTCCATGGTCCCCTCTGATGAAGTAGACCTCAGATCTTCCTCATCATCTGAAATGCCCCCTTCTTCTGGGACCTGTTTTTATAGGGTTTGATGCCAGAGTTGTTACCTAGATAATCTAAAGAGGCTATACAAAATACAGGATTCTGTTGATTGACAATTGACGCATAAGCTAAAATAAGCTAAAATGATCTGTCAGCAGGGTCACAGGTTGGGTGAAACAAAGAATATCTTCACTGACTACGTGGTCATAAGATGGATAGGTTCCTCCTTAGGTTAGGCAGGAGGAGAGGGAATAAGCTATACATTCACTCCAAGAAGATATTGGGTGAGGGGGGGGAAAGACTTCCTGTACCATGCCACCATCCATGCTTCGTTTGGTCATGGAATTTGAGCAAAACAGGATGGAGATATCTTTGTCAGCATTCTTGTGGTTGTGCAAGTGAGCCTCATAACTTGGTAAACAAGTAGTGAACATTACATTAAAGTTTCAGGCTTATTATGGGGTCCTCCTATTAGAATCTATATTCCTATGAGATTTATACAAAATATGGATTAATATATTGCTTATACTCATACCTATTATTAGATGATTGACTATATATGTATTTCTAGATGAATATATTAAAATAACTAACAATTGTTATTCTTTATAAAATCATAATGAATACTGATTAGAGGATCTTCAATGAATAATTTCTTTCAATGTGATTCATCAAAAAGGTTACTCTTCAGGGTTTTGGCTGCTGCCTCACCAGTACTCAGTCTCCCTTAAATTCTGGCACAGACTCCAGCTCCCAAACTTGTATCCATCACTATTCCAACCTTTTGAAGCTGAAAGACTAGATATGATGGAGACAGAAGCAACATGGCAGTGGCCTAGTGGGGAGACAAAGGCCTGAGCCCTTTTTTCCACAGCAAGAGTTTGAAGCTGTCCTTAACTCATCACTGAACATGGCCAAGCAGAAAAGAGGGAACAACTCACTTTGTGTCCATTTAGTATCCTTGGAATGTATCCCACTTGGAGAAGATCAAAAGTCCTTTTCTTCCCCATGTGGTTAGATGATCAGAACCGGTCATAGCATATAGGCGCATGGCCCAAAGGATGGGGCAGGATCCTTCAATTACGTCATACCTTTCTAGAAGGCTCCAAACCCTTTCATGTAGGTTAGCAGTAGGCAGATCTTGTTGCATCTCCAAACATGGGGCTCCACTGGTCAAGCCCCTGCTACACTTTGGATCAGATCAATGATTTCACTGGCATAAGGAACCCCCTACAAGAAAAATCTCTTAACCACTGCACTAACTCTGTAATTTCCTATTTTAAGAGAATTGCCTGAGAAGTACTGTCTTGCCTGGGGTCACCTAAGACCTTCCCTTAAGTGTGCCAAATAAAAAGGCCTATTGTTTTCATGTTTATTGGTTTATCTCATTCTTGGAAAAGTCTCTTTATGACACAGACACCAAGTCCAAAATGAGGAATGAGTGTAAGTTGTGAAGAAGAAAATTTAAATTTGGCATATAAAAAAATTTGCTAACAATTAGGGCTATCAATGATCATACGAAAAAATTTTCCAAATCTCTAATAATTAGAGAAATGCAAATTAAAACAACTGTCAGCTCCAACCCCATAACTATCAGATTGGTAAAAATTTACAAAAGAAGGAAAATGATAGTTGTGACAAAATGACATTTGTGGGAAGGCAGAGACATTAATGAACTATTGGTGGAGGTTATGAATTGGTACAGCCATTCTGGAACACAATTTCGAAATATGTCAAAAAAAATCACTACCCATGTATCCCCTTTGAACCTGCAATATCACTACTAATCCTATACATCCAAAAAAATCAAAGAAGAAAAGGACTTATTTGTACAAAAATATTTATAGGAGTTTTTTGTTATGGCAAAGTACTGGAAACTAAAGGGAGTCTCATCAGCTAGGGACAGGTTGAAAAATTATGGTTTATGAATGCAAATGGAATAATATTAAATCCAAAGAAATGACAAAAGGGACTGTTTAGAGAAACCTGGGAAGATGTGTATAAACCGATGTGGAGTTAAATGACCAGAACTGAGATAACATTTATTCAATAACACCAACAGGAAAAATAACTTTGTAAATTTAAGAATTCTGATTTTTGCAACAATCAATTAGAGAATTAATGAAAAAAACTGCTACCCAGCTCATGACAGAGAGGTAACGGGGAGAGGTGCAGAACACACACAGCCAATCTGGGAACTTGTTTTGCTTGGCTATGCAGAGTTGATACAGGGGTTTTGTTTTTATTTATTTTTCCCATTGGGGAGTGGGGGGAAAGGAAGGTAAGAAGAAAAAGGAGATGTGATAGTTGCCAAAATAAGTAAAGAAAATGAAAAGGTCATTGAAGCATTTTTTTTAAATGTACAGAGAACCATAAGAAAGCCAGATGGAAACAGACAACTTTGAAAGTTACATGTTGAATTTATTACATACTTAAAAGAAAAAGTTAGCTGTATGTAATAGAAATTCACAGTTTCATCTACAATCTTCATTTTTCTGTCCTATTTTGTATATGAAACATTCATTTTGCTTAAGTGGTGTTTCAGTTCAGAATAAAACAACATTTTTAAACAATTAGAGCCGCTCCCAAATGGAATGGACTGCCACAGGAGGTGGTAGGTACATGTGTGTGCCTGGCTCAGAGTCTGAGCTCAAGTTCAAGCCTAAGCATAAATCAAAACCTGGGACTGAATAAAATCCTGACGCTCATCCTGAGTCTCTAACTGAAGCCAAGCTTGACTTTTAATCATCAGCTGAGTCTTTTCTGAGTCTAAGACTGAACAATGGTTATCTTGAGTCCGAGTCCAAGACCAAATTGGAATCTGAGTTTGGATCTAATTATATACCTGATCCTGAGCCCTTAATCTAAGCCTGAGCTGAGTTGGAATTAGATGTCCCACTAAGCCTGACCCTGAGCCAGACCTTTGAGCCTTGACTTGTCTAAGACTGAGCTGGAGTCCACACCTAAACCTGAGTCTGAGACTGAGCCTGGGTATAAGATTAGGCCTAAGCCTTACTTTATCTGAGCCTGACCCTAAACAAAAGCCTGAATTCATGGTCGAGTCTGAGCCTGGGTCTTGACCTGAATCTAAAACTGTGTCTAAGCCTAAACTTGAGCCTGAATTTGAGCCTCAGTCAAGCCCTAATCCTAAATGTATGTAAAATTAGGGGTAGGGGAGTGGGTCTTTAACTAAATAATTACTTGCCCACCCCTCCTGGTTTGTGGAGTCCCAGAATGCAAAGGACAGATAACAGAGGTCAAGAGATAACACTATGTTAATGAGCTGTTCAAGGTACGTCTAATCCCTGTAATCCCTGTGGTCCCCTTAGGAAATTTTTCTTAGCAAAACAAACTTTATTAAGTTCCTGCTTTGTGCTAGATATTGTGCTAAATGCTGGGAATACAAAGAAAGGCAAAAAAGTATAACGAAAAATCCACTGTCCACACCTTCAAGCAATGTATATTCTAGTGGGGGGATACAGCATGTAAATGAGTAAATGCATAGTGTGTTGTTGTGTTGTCTTTCATCAGTTGCTAGTTGTGTTCATCCTTTGTTTTTGAAGAAGACCATGCCATCATTGAAATGATGACATGACTTGCACTTGACTTTGTTTTGTGGGAGGGAGTGCTATGCAAAATCACCAGCCTCACTTCTCCAGAGCCATCTGGATCCAGGGACCAGATATTCCTCAGGATGACTGCAGACAGTTCCACATATAAGTATCTACAAATTAGCTGAAGTTAGTCTGAAAGGCAAAGGCATTAACAGCTGAGGAGATGGGGACAGGCTTTTTTCTGAAGGTGGAATTTGAGCTGAGTTTTGAAAAAAAGTCAGGCAAATGAAAAACTGGCAGTGAGGAGGGAGAGCATTGCAGATCTGGGGACAAGCAGGTGGAAACAAGACAGCGGAACATTCAAAGGCAGGAGAAGCTAGATTTTGGAGCATGTGGAGAAGAGGAAAGTGGAAGAGGGAAAAGGAAAAAGATATAAGAAGACTGGAAATGCAGCAAGGGGTCAAGAAATGAAGAACTTTAAAAGCCAGAGGCCTTTTATTAGACTCTGGAAGTTAAAGGGAGCTACTAGGGTTCATGGAGGTAAGGAGAGAGGATGTTGGCAGGGTCAGACCTATATTTTAGAAAAATAACTTTTATAGCTGATTGAAAGAAGGGTTAGAGTGGGTAAGGGCTTTATTAAAGCATAGAGACCAGTTAGAAGGTGATTACAGTACTACAAGAGGGAATAGAGGCCTGCACTAGAGTTGTGGTTATATAGGTGGAGAGAAGAGGACATATAGAAGGGACATTATGAGGGCAGAAATGACATGATTCCAGGTGACACTGAAGTTGGGAACCTGGCTGACCAGGAAGACAGTAATGCCCTCAAAAGTAATAGGAAAATTTGGAAGAGGATTTTATGGAGAAAGAGAATTGTCTTATTGAATTAGGAGAGTTGGGATTGGCTGGCTGACAATTCACCACATTTCCAGAGTCATTGGAATAGCTAAGCTGATCAGTCCTGGATTTGTTGGACACAGGTGCAAAGTTGGACAGATTCTAGGCCAGAACCATGTCTGTAAAGTTAGACCCATGTGCCTATATTAGTGAGGAGGGAGGGATTTTGTTCTTCCCAACCCTGCTGGCTACAGTGTCCATCCAGCAGCAGAGCTATTTGGCCAGTTTAAAGACATCTCATCTCTAAGTGTAAGAGAATTCAAGGCAAAGTTAAGAGATGGTCTTAATTAGACACAGACATAGGCACTGGCAGCAGAGAAGAAAGCTGATCATAGATTTGAGGAAGAACAAGTCCTGAGTCAAGCTGCAGAGAAAAGTAGACCCTGGGAGCCCAGCTGAGCAACTCACCCTGCAATGACCAACGGCTCTGAGAGCAGTATGAGAATTCAAGGAGAAAAAGGGCATTAACACTGAAGTCCAGGCCTTGGTCATGTTCCCCACATGAATATTTTACTATTTGTGGTCTTCTAAGTTTGTACACACTCTTCCCACCATGGATGCTGTGTGTTTGTTAGATAGTGAGTCTCAGATCTGAGGGTGAGGGATGTTTTGTGGCTGTTTTTAAGATGCCATTATTAGTAAATGCTTTTGCTATGAGCAAATTGTCTACTCACTGACTATTAATGGGAAGTACACTAATGGGGGCTTCTGAGTTACAGTAGAAGGATCCTAGACCAACAAGGTACCCCTTGAACCTGGGAGGAGTAGTCATCCTTGAGGGAAGTGGCCCAGAGGGGAGTGTTTTGTAAGCTGTATATGAGTTTCAGAGTATTCTTGGGGAGGGAAGAAGGGTCTCTGAAGTTCTGGATTTCCTTTCCATTCCATTCAAGGGTTATTAAATACCTACAGTATTTACAGCAAGGCACTGTGGATGCCATCATAAATATTTTAGAGTATATAGGAATTTTCCTCTTACCTATAGCTTCCATGGAGTTTAAGCCCAGCAACAGAGTCTCTGACTCAAATAATATGTACATTCTGTCATTTTATTTCACTATTCCAAATTGCTTTCCAAAATGGTAACTTCACAGCTCCACTAAGAATACATTAGATTAGCATACATATCTTTTCACAAGTCCTTCGACATTAAGGGCTGCCACTTTTTGCCATTGCAGGATATGGAGTAAAACCTCAAGGTTGTTTTCATTTGTGTTCCTTTTACCTGGATCATTCTGGACATGAAACCTTCTTTTGAGAACTGTTTGTCCACATCTTTTAACCACTTATCTACTGGAGAATGGCTATTAGTCATATATGAGATACCAAACCCTTATCAATTTGACATTTTCTTCCATTCAACCTCTTCCCTCCTTATCCTAGATGCGTTAATTTTGTCCGTGCAGAAGCTTTTCAGTTCCAAGTATTTAAAGTTATCTATTTTTATCTTTTGTAATTGCCTGTCTCTTGTTTGGTTAAAAAGGTACCATGATGCAAAGACAGATATGACATAGATCCTCTTTTCAAGGAGCATGCGATTTAATGGGATAAAGATGTATGTGCAAATAATTATGATACATAGGAGAGTACTACAAGACACCTAGGGAAAGGGCCACAAAGAGCGTAAGGAGGAAGAAATCACTTTCAGCTGGGATCATGGTGGTGGTTCAGAAAACACAGAACCTATACCTTGACCATTATGATCTCAAGTTCCATGTCCCCATGTGTCCCTGCACTGATATGATGAGCCCCCAGGAGCAGACCACAAGCAAGTTGCCTACAGAGGGGCCAACAGGCCCAGATCACCAAAAAGAGCAGGTTAAAGCTTCTTTAATGATCTGTATTGGGATTAAGTCCATGAGTGGCTGTTGCACTTCCAGCCCAGGTGAGATAAGAAAACAAGGGAAGGTAAGCAAAGAAAAAAAGAAGGGAAGGAAGACAAGGGAAGGGGCAGAAAGGGAAGGAAAAGAGAGAGAGGGGAGGAAGTAAAAAGAAAACTTTTTTTAAAATTATATGGGGCAAAAGAAGAGCACCGATGAACAGACAGGGCTGCTCATGGAGGACATGGGATGATAACAGAGAAAGCAGAGCTGCTCAATTCTTACTTTGTTTTTTCTACTAATAAGCCTTTGGACAGGAGGGCCAAAAATGGTTAATACATACAATACATAGTTAAAATTCAGAGAGGAAAGGGGACACCCCCAGTTTTCCCTTTCCTGACATAACTGAAAGTCAATTTAGAATAAGCTTCCATTCCAATTAAAATGGGCGGCAATAGAAAAAAAAAAACCTTCCTTTTTTCATTTTCTCCTCCTCCAGTAATTGCGCAAGGCTTGCCAAAAGACAAACACAGTCCACCCTGTCTTGGACCCCGAAGCCAACTATAGACCAGCAGATTAAGAAATCTCTGTCCCCTCTTCTAGAAAACAAACTGCTTCTAAGACCAGGGGCACATCATTTGAGAGCCCAGTATAATTATACACCTATTGTGTACTAGAAGTATACAGCAGGCATATGACACACAAGTGAAAAATCCACATGAGAAATAAGTTGTATTTAGAGGCCCAGTTGCTTCACAAAGACTTTCCTCCCTGATAGGTTAGCCAATGCTTCTCCATGCCATGGTTCACAACTACGGACAACATTAAGCTTTTTTTACAGGCTTGTACCCTAAATTATTTTCCATAAGAAAATTCAGGACAAGTAGGGAGATAGTAAGAAAGAACCTAGCTGCACTTGATAAGCTCCAGTCACCAAACCCAGATGTACTACATTTCAGGGTACTGAGTCAGGATCCAAAAATATCTTGACAAGCTAGAATGTTGGGCTGGATCTAATAAGATGAAATTTAATCAGGACAAATGCAAAGTCTTACACTTGGGTTTAGAAAAACTGACTTCACAAAAGGGAAAGGTATAACAAGAAAGAATTTGGTCTGAAAAGCTCTAGGGGGTTTAGTGGACAAAAGTGGGTTAAGCTCACTCTGAGTCAACATTGATACAGCAGCCAAGAAAGTTAATTTCATTTTAGTCTTGCACTGAGAAGTGTACTGTCCAGGAGTAAAGACATCATAATCCTTCTGTACTCTGCCTTGGTCACACTACACTTGGAATATTGTGATAAATTCTGGGAAATATGTTTTAGGGCATTGATGAGCGGGATAGTGTTTAAAGGAGGGCAACCAGGATGGCAAAGGGCTGAGAGCATGCCCTATGAATACTGGTTAAAAGGAACTGTTAATGCCTAGAATGGAGAAGACTGATTAGGGGTGTGATAACTGACTTCAAGTAAATGAAGTCCCTTTTCTTAGAGGAATGAAACTTGCTTTGTTTGAGCCTGAAGGCAGAACTAGAGTATTAAGTGCAAGGCAAACAGAGGCAGATTTAGATTTACTCAAGGACATCTTCCTGATAATTAGAGCTGTCCCAAAGTGGAATAGACTGCCTATGGAGGTAATGGGGCCTTCAAGCAAAGGCTGAATGACTACCTTTGAGGATGTGGTAGAACGGATCCATGTCCAGGTCTGGGCTGGATTAGCTGGCTTCTGAAATTCTGAGCTGGATCTGCCAAGCTGCTTCAAACTTGAGAGCCATCTTAGCAACAAAAAGACGACTCATTTAAAACTAAGCTCCTATTATCTCTTCTGATCTCTCATCTTTATCTACCTTAGTCTTCTCCTCAGCTCTTGTGCTCCCTGGAGCCCCCATTCCATCCTTAACAAAATTACCTCCTTCTGCTTTTTGTATGTCACTGACACCTGGTTCCACCCAGAAGATGCTGCATCCTTGTATCCCTAACCATCATTTCCCATAGAGGCTACACCTAATGAGAAATGGCCTGTCATCACAGCTAGAGGGCTGGTCTTGGAGACAGGAAGATTTACTTTCAGGTGCTGCCTTTAATATACAAAGGCTATATCACCATGAGCAAATCACTTAATCTCTCAGTTCCCTAGGCAACTTCCTAACGCTCTTTGTAGAAATGTTTCCTCATAGGGCATTTCCATACTGGGAATGACCTATGAAATAACAGGTCTTGGACATTCTCTCCATAAAATGCATAACACTTACGTAGTATTTGAAGGTTTGCAACACGCTTTATATCTGTTAGACTATCAGTAGAATGGCACTAAAGATTTCTGAGGAAAGCAGTGGCATAAGCAGGCATATGCATGAAGGTAAGTCTGACAAAGGTATAAGGACTGGATTCTTAGAGGTGGCAGAGAGTGAAGGGTCGTAGCAGAAATGGGAAGCGGCTGGATACTCAATTCAGGGAGGGTAGGGGTGTGTGTGTGTGTGTGTGTGTGTGTGTGTGTGTGTGTGTGTGTCTTAGAGGTGGCAGAGAGTGAAGGGTCGTAGCAGAAATGGGAAGCGGCTGGATACTCAATTCAGGGAGGGTAGGGGTGTGTGTGTGTGTGTGTGTGTGTGTGTGTGTGTGTGTGTGTGTGTGTGTGTGTGTGTGTGTGTGTGTGTGTGTGTGTGTGTGTGTGTGTGTGTGTGTGTTTATAAAATATTATTCTTATGATCTAGAGACTGTGGAGGTAGATAATTAAGAAGAAAGTGGGTAATAGATGACAGTTTACCAAACATTTATTAGGCACCTACTAGTGTTAAAAGTATTCTACTGTGTACCATGTGCACTACTACAGGCAGCTAGATGTAGCACAGTGGATAAGGTCAGGAACACCTGAGTTCAAATCCAGCCTCAGACACTTACTAGTTATGTGATCCTAGGCAAGTCACTTAAACTCTGCCTTCCTCAGATTGGATAATAAGGAAAATAAGGATAATAACAGCACCTATCTCTATTATGAAAATCATGACATAATATTTATAAAGCATCTTCAGTTCAGGGACAAGATAGGTTTGGGAAAGAATGAAAGGCCTAAGGGCTGAACACAAGGTTACCTGGTTTAATGAAGAGTTGTAACTCCTGAAGTTGATTTAGTGGATGGAGGCCTAAGTATAGGGCTGTGTCCTTTTCTCTTTTTTCCCCCTCCTTTCTCTTCTCCATTCCCCCCAAACCTACCTGATAAAAGAACTTTCCCCTTTCATGGGGTATGGGCTTGTTCAGTCTTTCTGATAAGGGCAAAGTTGGAAAAGGGGGAAGAAGGGTATTGGATGATCACAGGGATGGCGATAATGAACAGGAGAGGAGGGTAGAAAGGAGAAAGCAAGGCAGCTGCATATCATCCCCACTTTACTGAAAAGGAACCTCAGTAAGGAAGTCAGAGAATATATGTACCCCAATAACCCTGGAGTCATATTACCTACTTCAAGCAGAAGACTCTTAGAAAAGGTCATTATTGAAAGGCTAGACATCTGGAGGGACTTCCCAACAATGAAAGAGCATATGTGGATATCTCGGTTCCCAAGAACAAGCTTTTTTCTCCTGAGGGAATTGGAGGAGTAGGGAGAAGGTGGGAGGAAGACCTGCCCTAACTGGCTACAAACACCCCCACTCCTTGGGTCTAGGCCAGACCCCCCACAGCCTAGGCTTTCCAAAGTCTGGAGAGGAGGGGCTAGACAACCTGGAAGCAGGTTTACGGGATGATGCATGAAGTGCTACCACCCCTTTACTGTCTGTTCTTTCCCTTCAGCCATGATCCTTCCAGAGTGCAACTTCCAATAGGCCAGTGTTTTGTCCTGGGATTGGCCAAGGACAGATATTTAGTGGGAGTCAGGGATTCGAAGCTGCTTTTCTGACTTCCAGATTGATGAAAGAGAATAGCTGCCCCTTTTCACTAAAACAACTTCTCTTTCTCACGCAAACCTCTCACCTCTGATACTGAAATAACACAGTGAGGAGTGGGGATGGGAGCCACAAGGACACCTCGAAGACCAGATTGTTCTTTTGACTTTTTCTCTACAAGGCAAAAATGGGAGTGTCTGTGCAGATACAACTTACAACAGGAGCAACAAAGGCTAGATGGAAGAAAAGACTTCCTTATTAATGAAAAGAGAGCAAGGCAGCTCTGAGGCTGTTTCCTTCCTTCAAGAGGGAAAGATCTTCATGTGGGGCAAGGAGGACGAAAGATGCTAATTAAATTTTATTTAAAAAAAAAACACCTTTTAAATGACTTCGAAATGATTGGAAAAGGAATTCAGAAGAGCCTGCTGTGAGTTCATGAGGTAGTTAAGTGGCACAGTAGATGGTGGCTGAGCATGCAGTCAGGAAGACCTGAGTTCAAATCCTGCTCCAAACACTTACTAGCTAAGTGAAGCTGGGCAAGTCCTTAACTTCTGCTTCAGTTTCCACATCTGCAAAATGAGGATAATATAGCACCTACTTCCCAGGTTATATAAATATAATATATAATAGTGTATGTTATATAATATAACTATTTTTTAAAAGAATTTGCAAATCTTATGGCACTATATAAATGTTAGATTATTATCATGACAGGAATAATGATGGAAATATATGAGCCTTGGATATGTGATTTGAACTAGACCAAGGACTAAGTGGGTAGGGGACATCATGGGTAGGGGACATCATTCAGAAGTGCAGGGAAGGGGCACCTCTCGATAAAACTTGAACCATTTGTAGCTCACATTCCCATTTCCTGGAGATTTCTGGAAATTCCAACCTATAACCAAATCTTGCCACCACAGAGAATCCCACTGATATCCAGTACTCTCCCTTATCTACACCTTTCCATGAAAGTATATCCTAAAGGTCCAGAACATGCTAAAACCTGTAGGAAGAGAGAAAAGTCTCATTACAGTTTCCTTTCCTCATACTTCAATTATGTCCCTGACAGCTAGCAAAATAGCCTCCCCCAAAGGAAGGCTAGAAAACACTGACACAGAATCACATGGTAAGGATTAGAAGTGGGGCACCCTGGTGACTTGGTGTCCACCAAGAGAATTCCACAGCATGGTGAGGGCCAAGAGTTACAGTATAGTGAGGAAGAGCCTGGGAATTCTGGAACATGTGGGCAGCTGTGGAGGTCGGGCTTCCCAGCAGGCAATGACAGATGGGAGACTTCCGTCCTTCCCATCAGCCAGAGTCAGATCCAAGAAGAACACATCCCCTAAGCTCCTCATGCCCAACCCCTCAGTCACAACTGTTATCCCAAAGTCTGCTGGTCAGATGACCAGGTGGGTATGTTTTTAGTACCACCACCCTCAACTGTTTTACTGGTGAGCAGGACTCTTGGGAATTTCCAGTCCCCCTTTTCCTAAACCAGCTTCCCCCAGCGGAGGGAGGAGTAGAAACTGCTTGGTGCTCAGGTTGCCATGGCAACAGAGAAGACAGCACTTGATTTGCATGTATTTACATCTGCATATTTCCTAGGCCCAGTCACACATTCTTATGAATGTAAATGCTTAGATCCCTACAGGTAGGCTGCTCAAGTCTACAGATACAGTAGCTAGAAATTCATGCCCATTTCACCACCATCCCCAGACCCAGTTCCTAGCCTCCTTTCCCTCGTTTTTCCAATGAACTGTGCCTCTATTAGCAGACTAACTCACTGATATTCCATCTTCCTACCAGAGTAACAAAAAGATTTAGGCCTAGAGTGGGTTGTGTATTTCAGCACCACGGAAAGCAATGGGGAGGGTTGGCTGGGGGCCTAGTTCACCCCCTCCCTCAAGGTGGTCCAGAGTAGGGGAGGGTAAAGAGAATACGGGAAGAGAATACGATGGAGGCCTGAGCAGGAGTACTACACAGCAGAAAAAGAATTTAGTCTAACATTGATCCCTTTCTTTCATGGCACAGATCAAGTTACCTCTCCTTCAAGAAACCTTCCAGGAGTTCTGCAGCCCACACTGACCATGCCAGTTTATATTCCCCCACCCCCCAGGCATTTGAGTCAGTAGGGTATATTCTCATTCTATACACACCATCTTCTCCCCGGATCAAACAATTTAGTCTTTATTTTCTCTTATAAGCTCCCAGAACTCTTGCCTCCCTAGACCAAGATCTTAGAGGACAGGAAGGTTGTCTTCTCATTTCTACCCCCAATCCCACAGGATTTCCTTAGTACAGGGGTCTGGACAAATGGTAGGAAAGTGCTTAATAGCTGACTGATTAATTAGGTGGGAACAGCAAGACACCTAGACAGAGCTGCCACCATGTGGTCACATCCAGAACAACAATCAGGCTTTGCAGCTGCAGCCCCAGAACCGATGTATGGTAATTGAGAGGGAGGCTGTTTTCAGTGCACCTGGCTCATGGCCAGACACTGAAATGCCAATTGCTAATCACACAACCAGATTTTGAGCTGGAAGGGTCCTCGGAGGGTATGCTGCCCAACCTATTCATTTTACAGATGAGGAATCGATATCCAGGAAAGCTAAGTAAGGTGCCCAAAGTCATACAGGTAATAAGCACCAGAAACAAGATTTGAACTCGGGTCCTCTGGCAATCATGTTTACACTGCACCACACAGCTCAGTTCTACTCTCAGAAAAGCCCCCACCCTACAAAATGCTCACAGGACTGGGTCTCAGCTCCCATCTTCTCAAATCTGCTCATTAGTTTCCAGTGAAACCCCACTGCTTACAGGGTACAGTTCAAACTCTTTTGACATTCAACATCTTCCACAGTATAGCCCCCAAACCCACCTTTGTAGCCTCATTCCCCATTGTACCCTTTATTCTGTATGTACCCTCTAATCTAGACAGTGCTGAGTTCTGCCTCTTTGGCCCACTTAGGATGCTTTTTAACCCCATCTCTGGGCCTACTCAAGCTCAAGTCCTTCTCCCTAGTCTTCCAGCTCGAATTCAAGCCTCACTTCCTCTATGAAGCTGGTCCTAACCAACCCTGGCCATGCTATTCTCTCAAAATTCAAACAGTTCCCAGACACACTCTATCACACAGTTCCACAGTGTGCGCGCGCATGTGCACACATACACATATATACACACACCATATACACACACACAGAACTGGGCACAGAGAAGGGTTTCATAAATGGTATAAACGAAGCTTTTATTCCCAACTCCTCACTTCCTTTCCTGGGGAAAACCACCCTGTATTTCCAGTACAAGGAATCCAATAGTGGCAAGAAGCTGATAAAACTGGTGGTAACACTCTTGAGGGAGGGGAAGGGAGAGAGGGAGAAAGAGTTGAGAATTTCTTTGACCAAATACAGAGAGCTATCAACATGTCGGCTCCTGAGTCATGTGTTCATTTCCACCTATTACCTGAGAGAGAACAGCTGTGACACATACTGGAACCACTGGACCAAAAAATTCCCAGCAATGGGGACTTCAATATTGTCCTACTCTTCTTGGGAAGCACCTCAGAATCTGTGCCCAAATGCTTTCCACTCAGGGGGTCAGGGTCTCCTGGGTGTCTCTCCTCGGGCCCCACTTCCACCTCCCTGCCAGTGCCCTGAGGCTCGGGGCCCTCGCCTCTTGGGCTGAGGGGTATGTGGTGGGGTTCGGGGTAAAGGTTGTCCCAGACCAGGAGGAGCACCTGGGGGCTGATAGCCACCCTCATTGGGGTCCAAGGGGTCCTTGCTGAGCAGAAGCCACACAGCTGGTACATGTCGGCGTACAGTAAGTGGGTCCAGACCAGCCTCGGGCACTACAGGGACCCAGGCATCCTCTGTCTGCTGGAAATGCAGTTTGGTGAGCTGATGCAGGCCAGGCAGGCGGCGCTTCAGAATCTCCGCACATGTCACAGCTTTGCCTGTTGCACGGCCTGCACCAGTGAACACTATTCGCCGGGTAGATTCACTTTCCAGCCGGCCCAACGCAAAGCCCAGAAGGTTACGGATCTTGCTGCCATCACGGACCCGCATTTCCAAGGTATCTGGAGGCAGACCTGGCACTGGGGGGACCAGTGGTTTCTCTACAGAGCTCGCCTTCTGGTAATTCTCCATGGCTGGTCCAGGGACCTTCACTGTGCCTAAAGAGGGACAGGTGAGTGCATAGTACCCAAGGGCCCTGTTTCAGAAAGGAGGTAAAGAGTACCCCCAGATTAAAAGCTCTTTCCCTATAAGAACTGGGTTTCCCTGAAAAAAGGGGCAATGTCTCCCCCTGGTCCAGGATCTTCCTAAAGGAAAAGTCCACTATCTAGAAGACAAAGGGCTAACAAAGGATGTCACTGTTTTCTGAAGAACTTGCAATGGATAATTTCCCAATACCTATAGAATTAGAGGCAGAGGGTGCCTAAAACTCTCTGTAGAGGCATTATGGTGTGACAGAGCGCTGGACTTGGATTCAAATTCTGGCTCAGACACTTATTAGTTGTGTGACTCTGGGCAAGTCACTCAACCTTTCTGGGTTTTAGTTTCACCTGTAAAATAAGGATATTAATAACACCTACCTCATAGGGCTATTATAAGGATCAAATAGGATAATATGTATAAAACACTGCAAATCTTACTGCATTTTATAAATGCCATTATTAAAACAAAGCCAAAGGAAAACACTTTTTAAAAAAATTTAAATTTGCCCCCTCTCATTTTTTTAAACTGGGCAAACAGATCTAATTTACTAAACATAATTTTGTGAGGAAAACACTAGGTATGTGACCATCAGGCAAGATATGTAATCTGCCAGAGCCTCAGTTTCCTCCTCTGCAAAACAGGGATACCATACTAACAACAGTGTGATTTCACAGGGTGGTTTTTGGAAACCTCAAAGCCACATAAGAAATATGAGCTAGCGACCAAGGTTGGCTCCAGAGAGAGATATGAGAAGGCACCTTTCCCGTTTTTGCAGAGAGGGACTATGGCAGAATACTGAACACAATATCAAATTTGTTTTTAAACATGTGGATTGGGTTTATGGGGCTGTTTTGTTCTTTTCTGCTGAAAGGGATGGCTCTCTTTGGGGGAGGAGGAATACTGGGAACGTAAGTGATATAAAAACAAAGGTAGCAAAAGAAAAAAAGTAACGTCGACTACTCCCAAAATAGTCATATCTAAGTGAACAAGGTGACTTGGGCTCCCTCAAAGCTCCTAAAATACTGATGTTTATTTTGATTTCCCTCCCTTTTCCTGCCACCTAACCTCTCTGTGTGGCCTCAGGGTCTTCACCTGCAGATGAAGGAGGACATGAGCACCTGTGGAGTGGCCGGCCTGCGGCTCCACAAGTTAACTCAATCCTTACATGTGTGTTATTATCCCCATTTTACAGATGAGAAAACTGAGGCAAGAGGGAAGCGGCCGCCCACGGTCCCCGGCCGGCGTCCGAGGCTGCGATGGGCGTTCAGGGCTTTCTGACTCCCGAGTCAGGGCTCGAACCAGCGGGCCCCAGGCTGTGAGGACGTGGCCGGGATCCTGCCCAGCGCCCGCCTCTCGGCCAAGCCTTTGCTCACGCCGTTCCCGCCTGACCGCCGGTGCTGCCCTCCCTCCTGCCCCCGCCTCCCACGTCCTCCGTCCTTCCCCTCGCTCAAGGCCCGGCTCACCTGGAGGGCGCCCAACGACGAACGCCCGGGCCGGGCCCTCGTGCCCACGGGAGGCAGAGGCCTCCACGTGTCTGAGGCCCGCCCGCCGACTATCCGCACCCTCCTCTCCTCCCCCCGCTCCCGCACGAGGGGTGCGGCCAGGGCCCCACGGGACCTCCAGCGCTCGTTAGTGTCCGGCTCCGGGGCCGCCTTCCCGCCCCCCCGCTGGGACCTCGGAGCCTTCCCCGCCGGGGGCCCTTCCGGGCATGGAATCCCCAAGAGTGCCCGCCCCCTCCCACAACCCCCCACCCCTAAACCAGCCCTCACCTCCGCCTCCTCCCGCCACCGGGGACCGCTCACGCCGGGGAATCAAGATGGCCGAGCGACGGGCCGGGCGCGCGCACGGCGGCACGGCGGCGCGCGCACAGGCCACGCCCACCAAGAGGAGGTCACGCCCCTCCCGGCGCGTGGCCACGCCCCCTCCGCAGGAGGGGAGGAGGGGACGCTGACGGAGAAGGGGGCGTTCCCTTACTGCACGGAGGCGGGGAAACTGAGGCCCGAGCGTGGGCGTAGCGTGAATCCGGGGGCGGAGCTCGGTGCTGCTCTGCCCCGTCTGGCCGCCTCTCCCGGCTTCCTCCCGCTCAGCGTCAGCGGCGGGGATGCCTCCACTCGGCCGCCAGGTGGCGACAAAACACCAGGCATGGAACTCCAGCTTCCACCCAGCCAGCCCCCCAGAACCTATCCTCGGCTGGTCCCCGGCCCGCTGCCGCAGAAGCCACTCCAGGAAGACACGGCGGCGTTTAATGCCATCAGTGCTCAGCACGCAGTAGGCGCCTAATCAATGTTCATGGAATTGACCGGGGGGCTCCCTCTACCCTCACCATTCAGCCTCTACACGCTCTATGGCTGCGGGGAGCTCGCAGAGCTTGTGACTCGCCTAGTCTGGGCGCCCTTTGGCCATCTGGACAGCCTGGACGAGGACGTGGACACCTCAGCAAATAAAACCCTTTATCTGTATAAAACAAACCCACCGATCATCCCAGTATTAAGGAAGACAAGTCAGGTGGAGAGCCTCTGTCTACACCGCAGTGATTCCGTTTACAGTAGTGTTCAGAGCTGCGACAGACTGAAAATGGGGAGGGAGGGAGGAGAGGTGGAGGATGGCTGAAGGGGGCGAGCCCGCTGGGTCGATGGATGCTTGTCCTCTCACCCCATACCCCGTCCCCAGGGACCACCACCAGCACCCCTCCAGGTCATCACCGGCTGCCTCTGGGGTTCCGATGCCTTGGAAACAGTGCCCAGCTTGGGGGGCGCTGTCCAAATGAAGACACCCTGAGAATGGAGGCTGGAGCTTTCTGTAGCCCTCAAACCCACCTCGGGAGCTACTAGCTACTGTACCTGGGGAGGGAAAGGAGGAGTGCCCACCTCTAGGTTACTGGGAAGGGCTGTTTCTTTCCTAGAACATTCACAGATCAAAGACTTACCAACTGTTACACTTTACAGATGAGGAAACTGAGGCGCAGAGAATTTGATTTGCTAAAGGTTACACAGATGCCAGGTAGTGGACACAAGATTTGTTCCCTGACTCTCAAATCCATCGTTCTTTCCTGTGCCCTGTTTCAGACAGATTAAAACAGTTCAGTCCACACTCTTCAAATTGTAAATATATAAAAAGATTCAATGTCACTGCTAGTGAGTCAGTGGGGAAACAGGCTTATTCACTACTTTGTGTGAATTGGTACAAGAGCAACCTATCAGTGAAAACTCTTCCTGCCTTTGACCCAGTTGACCCCACTACCAGGATAATATTCTAGGGATGTTATTAAAAGAGATGACAAAGATATATGCCAACAAAAATATCTATAGTAGCTTTAAAAATTCATAACTAAAAAAACAAAACAACACATAACAGAGGATTTGGGAATAGCAGGAAAATTGCAGTCTTTCCAAGTAATAGAATATTTTAGAACCAGGAAAACTGAAAGCTGTAAATACAAATAATGTGGAAAGATATAAATAAGTTATGCAAGTAAGCATAACAGAATTAGTACTATATATATATATATATATATATGTACACACCATTTTTAAAAGTAGCAATACCATCTGATAAGTATACAGACATGTGAGAGGTAGGAGTCACAAGAGCAAATAAAATGTCATTCTTAATATTCTGAAGTTTATCTAAAAAGATGTTCCCAAAATTTTAGTGCAATTTTAAGTTTTAATAACTTCATAAGTGTAAATGCTACAAACTTACCAGAAAAATCATCTGAAAGTCTATTTCTTTTGCTCTTAGTTTTGTGGATTTTGAATCATGTTTTTCATTTTAACAATATCCCTTCATACACTGAATGTGAGAGTTTCTGGATGACACTTTCTCAGACCCTTGGATCAGCCTACCTCAGTCATGTAATCTATTTCCATTAGACTTTTTCTTGCGAGGATCATGTCAAACTGTCCTATATTTATCAAAATCTCATTCTTTGGATGATCTTAAGGTGAGGTTTACAAATACAATTCTTTCAGTTGCTGAGTAGCAGCTGATAAAAGTTTTTCAAAGTTTAAAAATTAATAGAAAAACAAATCAATATTTTAAAATGTTAAATATTTAGCTTTTTAAATGTTGTTTGTAAGCTTGAAGCATTTATACTTCTGAAGACATTAAAACTTACCTGCACTAAGATTTTGGGGACATGCTGCACATATATCCTCTGCAATCTTTTTATTCCACTAGCTTTTTCTCTGTTGTTTACAAATATGTTCAGATATCCCCACTCATAAAAAATCTTCATCTGAAGCTGTCATCCCCTCAAGCTATTATCCAGCTCACAAACAATAATTTTAAAACTTAAAAACATTTTTTAAAAATAGCTATCTCTACTCATTGATTTCACTTCCTTACCTCCTTCCTTTTTATTTCCCTTCATTCAACTGAACCTGTTCATTTCCAAGTTCCCAACCATTTCTTAATTGTTAAATCCAATGGACATTTCCCAATTCTTACCCTTCTGGACTTCTCTACATCCTTGGATAGCACCCTCTCCCTGGATCCTCTCTCATTGCTGGGTTTTCTGGACACTGCTCTCTCCTGGTTCTCCCTCTGGTTGTTTCTCATCAGTCTCTTTTGCTTGGATCATCACCCAAGCTTCTGTCCTAAGCCCTCTTCTCTTTCCTTTCTATCCACGTAGGTTTGGGGCCACTTCCAGTCACCCTGATCTATATCTTGCCCTGGACCCAGATGGCTCCAGAGGAGAGAGTGAGGCAGGTGACTTTGCACAGCCCTCCCTCACTTTATCCAATTCATTTGCAAGTAATAACATCACCTTCCTGACATCAAGGTCCTCTTTGAGAACTAAGGACAAACAATGACCTGTGAGTAGTAGTAACTGCCCCACTGGAGACCCAATTGGCCAGTTCCAATTGGGCAATACAACTCACTGCTTCCCTTCTTCCTTCCTTCCTTCCTTCCTTCCTTCCTTCCTTCCTTCCTTCCTTCCTTCCTTCCTTCCTTCCTTCCTTTCTTCCTTCCTTCCCTCTCTCCTCTCCCTCTGTCCACATAGGGAATCATTCCTTTACTTCCAGGTGCTCTGCCCAAAGGAATATAAATTTTGATTGCTAAAACCTCTCGAGATATTTTGGGGTTTATGGGCTAGATTTCTTTTCTAAGGATCATGCCTTAAACCTAAATCACTGGTTCCCATTGACTGGCCAACAATAGGTCCCAGACCAAGCCTCACTTGGACATTGTTTGGGCTATGATGTCTCTGAGTGAGTGTAATTAGCAATAGTTCCTCCCTTCTACCTCTTTTTCTGAAAACTGTAATCAAATTACTATTACCATCAGTCTCTGGGAGAGGTGTGTTTAATGTACTGTATTGCTCCCCTCACTGGTTTGGACTTCCCAGACTAACTCCCTTCCCTATCTTCCACTCTCCCCTATTAGAATATAAGCTTCTTAGGGGCAAGGACTGTCTTATATTTGTATCCCCTGGACTTATTACAATGCTTGGCACATAGTAATCACTTAATAAATGCTTTTAATTCAATCATTTATTCATTCTTGGAGCAAATCAACCCTTCATTCATTCTTGGAGAGCAGCTAGGTGGTGCAGTGGATAGAGTACCAGTGCAGGAGTCAGGAGGACCTGAGTTCAAATCTCAACCTCAGACACTTGACACTCACTAGCTGTGTGACCTTGGGCAAGTCACTTAACCCCAACTGCCTCATCCTGGGTCATCTCCAGTCATCCTGATGAATATCTGGTTACTGGATTCAGATGACTCTGGAGCAGAAGTGAGACTGGTAATCTGCATAGCCCTCCCTCACTCAAAACAAAGTCAAGCGCAAGTCATGTCATCATTTCTCTGATGGGATGGTCTTCTTTGGCAACAAAGGATGAGCACACACATTCTTGGAGGATACTGTTTAGCCAATAGTAAGTACTTAATAAATGCTTTTCATTCATTCTTGGAGGCCTCATCTGTTCCTATGGATTCAAATATCACATTTCTGAGAAAATCTACACATTTACTCTAAAGTCTAAAAATCCAGCCCTTATCTCTTTCCTAAGATCTAACCTTGAATCACCAATTCCCTGCTAGATGTCTTCACCCAAATGTTCCATAGGTATCTAAAATTCAATGTGTCCAAAATGGACACTTCCCCCTAAACCCAAACTCCTCCAAACTTTCCTATTGTCATTACTGGTACCACCATCCCTCTAGTAACCCAGGTCTTCAACCTCAAAGTCATCTTCCCTCCTTCCCTTATATGTAATCAGTGGCCAGGCCAGTAGAATTGATTCTACTGCCACATCTCTCACATCCACTGCCTTCTCTCCACTCAAATGACCACCACTCAGTTTTAGGCTATCATCACCTCTCACCTGGATTACTGCATTATAGCAGTCTCCCAGTTTCCAGTGTCTCTCTTCTCCAATCCCTCTTCTACATAGTTGGCAAATTGTTTTCCTTTAAACACAGGGCTGACTACTTCATTTGTCTTTTTAAGAAGTATTCGTGGCTCTCTGCTGCCTCTTAAATAATGGTAAATGATAACCCTGTAAAAACTGAAAAAAGATGAAGAATACAAAGAAATATAGAAAGATATGAATGAGGAAGTTAGGGAAAGCAAGGAAAACCACTTTACAGTCTGACTCCAACCTATTTTTCCCAGACTGATTTTACAATATTTCCCTATATCCACTCTGTATAATCTCCCCAAATCTGCCAACTTGATCCTCCCCATGAATGTAAACATCTCCACCTCCCTGCCTTTGCACTGGCTGACTCCAAGCCTAGAATTCCACCACCCACCCCTGCCCCCATCCCTCTCCTTTCTCACCTCTTAGAATCCCTAACTACTTTCAAGGTTCAGTTCAAAGTACTAGCTCCTTATTAATGTTCCCCCCTCTAAAATATTTTGAGTTTACTTATGTGTGTATATTTCCTACGTTGCCCCCAGCCTCCCAATCTCCCCAACAGGATGCATTTTCCTTGAGGGTTCCTGTTTTATCTCTTTATAACTCCTAGATGTCCCATAGTCATTGAAACATTGTAGATGCTTAGTAGACAAAACTGAATTGAAAGTAGGCTTTATTCCATATTTTGATTGTTTTTGTTAGGATTGCTATTATTAGTAAAAAAAAACAAAACAAAACCAAAAAAACAATAGTCCAGATTTCCACTGCAGCCCCAGCCTGCCTAGTCCTGACGTACCCAGATCACTTTTCCCCCCGGGGGGGAGGACATTTTCCATTGATTCCAGCAGTCTCTTGGCTTGTCTTTTTCAGTCTGGCTTAACTACAATGATGTCCATGGCAGGTCCACAGACATAGGCTAGCAGACAACAATGTTATGACTGGAGTCAGGAAGACTTGAGTTCAAATCTGACCTCTGACACTTCCTAACCATATAACCCCAGGCAAGTCATATAATCTATTGCCTCAGTTTCCTCCCCTGCAAAATGGGGATAACAATAGCACCCACCTCCCAAGATGGCTGTGAGGATTAAATGAGAATAATTGTGAAGGCCTTAGCACTGTGCCTGAAGCATAGTAAGCACTAGATGTTGGCTGTTATTATTAAGCCAGTTTAACATTACTGTTTATCTTTTTCAGACCATATTGTGCATTATCCCTTTCCCTCAATCTAGATACTCCACAAGGACAGAGATTATTTGCTTCCTCAGGATTGGGCAGCCTTTATCTCCCAATACTTGGGAGGGAGTAGTTTCCTGGGGGTAAGGACCAGGTCAGTTATTCTATAATGACCTGTTGTTATTTTTGTTGTTGAGACCTTTCAGTTGTGTTCGATTCTTCGTGACCCCATTGGGGGTTTCCTTGGCAAAGATACTGGAGGGGCTTGCCATTTCCTTCACCAGCTCATTTTACAGATGAGAAAACTGAGGCAAACAGAACAATTAAGTGACTGGCCCAAGGTCCCACAACTAGTGTCTGAGGCCAGATTTGAACTCAGGAAGATGTCTTTCGGATTCCAAGCCCAGCACTCTATCCAGACCCATGCAGAATGAGCAAGCACTGGCTTTGTTTCCCAGGATTGTTCCTGATGGAGAGGTTGGGCATAAAAGTGGAAAGTTATGATTTCAGAATCTCCTAAATCAAGGAAGAGAAGCTGATGAAACGTCTTCCAGTTTTGAGAACTGGTGGGATTCTGTGAATATCTGATTCCATTCTCTTCGAGTGAGGAGTACAAGAAAGCTGACAGGGTCAGAATGGTGGCCCCTATGGAATATATATTCCTCTCCATCTGTTACAGCCCTCTGAGCTGGGAGGAAAAAGAGCCAAATTCTCCTCTACTCATCCCAGGCCAGTTCCCTCACTGTGGCCAGTTCCCTCATTTTTATTCCTGCCTCTGAAGTCTTGATGTCATCCCTTCAGAGTTCCCTCAATTATTCAAGGAGGAAGATATTACATGGACCCTGTGGGGATACAAAGATATGTGAGGCAATATATGTTTTGTCCTCAGGAAGCTTATTCTTAGAAAAGAAAATTGCCCAAATGATCACGACACAATATGTTGGAAGAGATTTTCATCAGTGGAAGGTGAAAGTATTTCTGACTTGAGTGGCTGGTTACTGGCTCCAATAGTAACAGCCCAGCTTTAGATTGTATAGCTAGGTTTTGCAGTGGATAGAGTGATGGGCCTGGAGTTTGGAAGACCTGAGTTCAAATCCATCTGTAAATACTTCCCAGTTATGTGACCCTGGGCAAGTCACTTAACCTCTGTCTACCTCCTCACAGAGTAAGTAGCTTTTGAAGGATGGAGAGTGTTTCAACTGGCAGAGAGAGATGAGGATGGTGGACATTTTGGGCATATAAAATGAGGTGAGACAAAATATCAAGAAGGAAAACATGAGTTACATTCAAGGAATGGTTAATTATCAAGCTTGGCTAGAACAGAGGACAGTGAGACATGAAGCAGGGAAGGTGAGCTAGAGCTATTGTTTGGTGGGCCTTGAATGACAGGCAAAAGATTTTTAAATGTATCATGTGGGCAGTGGGACAACACCAAAAGTTCTAGACTGGGAGATGTGACTTGATTGAAGGCCAATCTAGCAGGAGAGGGCAGAGCTGGTTAATTTTTCAGCCTCCTTGCCACCAAAACATGAATAATAGGTCAGTGTATTGGCATAAGGACTAGACTTGTGATTTCATTGGTCAGTGTATGCATGTCCTAAATTCAAACAAATGAAAATGAATTTTAATTTGAGAATTCAAGGTCCTAGGTGAGAGAACTCTATTCTCAGCACTCACTGTCAGCACCTCTTTAAGTACACACACACACACACACACAGATGGGTACAGCTGGTTATCTAAAACAGTTTCAGTCTCTCAGCAGACCGAGCTCCCCAACAGTATATGTTCCTTCATTGTTTCTGTTGTATAGCTCCCCCCAGTCCCCAACACCTTGATAGGCACAAAACATGAAGCTAAGGAGAAGAAATCGCTTTTTGTGGTTGGATTGAAGTAATTTTGTTTCTCAGTGTCAATAAAGTCACACTGTCAATAAAGGCACAATGTCAATAAAGGCATGTTGTCTGACTGGGACGCTAGGGGATGCAGCAAATCACGGCCAGAATTCTCTCCCCTCTTGTTCATCTGCCTTTGTCCTTTTTATTCCACCATTGCACATGTGAATGGCCTAGGAGCTGACCAAGGTTAAGAACTCTATTTACACACACACACACACAGCACTCAGAACTTTGAGGACTACTGCTCCAATTAGATCTTTGGAGAGACTGAACAAACGTTTGGAACCAGACATGTAGGCCCCAAAGGAACTAAGGTTTACTGGGTCTATCTCCTTCCTCTGACTTCTGAGAACTTGTATGAATAAGATACGAATAGTAGAAAAAGCACTAAACTTGGAATTTCAAGACCTGAGGTCTGATTATTTCTGACACTGTGTGGCCTCGGGCAAGTCACTTAACTTCTCAGATATTGTTTCCTCAACTGTAAAATGGATATATGAAGACTATGATGATCTTCACAATAATAGCTGGTCTTTATGCAGCACTCAAAGTTGGCAAGGCACTTTACATTCTTTTCACCTGACTCTCACCCACAACCCTGTGAGTGGGGATGCTGGTTGTGACCAACTGAGATCATACATAGGGCCAGGCATAGGGGGTGACCTCAGTACATCCAGGTTCAGTGAAGGAATGCTTCTCCCTTAAAGAGAACTAAGACTCAAGGAACACACCTAGGCTGCTGGCTCAAACATCAAGAGCCCAGCTCCAGATTGTAGCTAGGTTTTGCAATGGATAGAGTGCTGGGCCTGGACTCAGAGGGACCTGAGTTCAAATCCATCTTTAGACCCTTCCCAGCTATGTGACCCTGGGCAAGTCACTTAACCTCTGCCTTAGTTTCTGAATCTGTAAAAATGGGGATAATAATACCTACTGCCCAAGGTTGTGAGGCTCCAATGAGATCTTTTTTGTAAAGTGCTTAGCATAGTATCTGGTACATGACAGGTACTACATAAATACTAGCTATTATCATTATTATAATAGTAGTAGACAGAGCTTGGAAGGAAAACAAAAGAAACATGCTTCTCAGTTTCAATTACTCTTCCCCTAAATAAACACAATTCAGCTGCTTTTCTGACATTCAGGTCAAAGGGCAAAAACCAAATAATTGGTCTTTGCACTTCCATGTGAACATCTCCCAGCCACGTGCTACATCTCAGCCTTTTCCCCTAATAGTGTTCATTCTGCCAGTTCACATCCTCCTCAGTGGGTGACTTGAGACATCCTCTGACCACCCAGGGTCTCAGCTGCTCCCTACTCACATCACAGCAATTTGACCCTCTTCCATTTTTAACTCTCCTAGAACTCCAAGCCCACCTCTTTATTCAAGTGACTGCTACCATAATATAAGACCTTATTACCACCTGCTTAGAATATGGCAATAATCTAATAGTACTCTATAGGATCAACTCTATCCTAATTCGAATCCACCTTTTTTTATCACTGCCAGAATATTTTACAGATTTACTGTTATTCCTCTGCTGAGAAATCTTCAGGGTCTCCCCAGTTGTCTACCAAGTACAGTTTGAATCTGTCGTGCATTCAAGACCCTCCAAAATGTGACACCACCTTACCTTTCTGTCTTTATCTTACAATCTTCTCCTCTTTGGTTGCTCCGGACTGCCTATTCTGTCAACTTTCCTACTTGACATGCTGGGCTCTTCACTTTTCCACCTCAGTGCCTTTGCTCACACTATTGCCTATGTCTAAGATACTATACCTCCATTTATATCTTTTGAATTCCTACCTATCCTTTAAAGTTCTACTCAAATGATACTTCTTCTAGCTTATTCCCCTGGTGAGTAATGAGGTCCCTGGGATTTTCCACAGCCCTTTGCTTTGCAGCTTTCTAATGCCCTTACACAAAGTAATATGGTTGTATTGGTTGTCTATTGGATCCAGAAAACAATAGGTGCTTAACAAATACTTGTTGCTGAATGTTGAAATCCTTCAAGAGGGAGCTCCCAATGGGCAGGACTGAGCAGAGACTCCATCCGTCCCTCTTCCAGTCCTATCCTCCCCCCACCACCACTAGGACATCACAAACATTCACAACTTTTTTCTGCGTCAGGTCTTTATTATTAGAGTAATAAGGACAACAGAGTTCGGATTTTTATTGTGGTGCAGGGTTTTTTTGGGGGGATTAAGGGAGACAATGGCAATATGGCAGGCAAAAAGGAACCCAGAGACAAGGTCTGCATCTGACACCTTGACTTCTGATCCCCCCCAAACTCTCAGCCACAGTGAGTGAAAGACAGGGATTGCCAGAAATCCTCCCACTTCAAATTGGGGCTCACTAAAGAATAGTAACCCCTTAAGCCGCTTCCCCCAAATTAATAAAAACACAGCCAATCTCATTCCAAGTGGAAGCTGGGGTGGGGGTATGCACAGGCAGCTCACATCCACCTAGGTGGGTGACGGCGACATCAGACACAGGGAAAGGGAGGGTCCCGAGTGGGGAGCGTGGTCTAGAAGAGTCAACCAATGAAGGCTTCCTTCACTCTGCTGCTGGCTTTACTTGTTTTGCTGCCTCCAGCTGGGACAGAAGCTCATCCCACTGGATAAACTGCTTGGAGAGGAGAATGGTCTTGGAAGTGGGGTCAAGGATGAGAATAACCATGGTGCCAGGTGAGGAGGCCCACAGTCAATGGGCATTGCCCATATCTATTTGTAGGGGAGTTTTAAATAAACAGAGCAACAGGCAAGAGCTTGAGACACTGGGAAAGGGGCACAGGTCTATTCAGGTCAGCCTTCGGAAAATTCTGCCTTCCCCAGGTCACTCCCCTACTCGAGAACCTCTAGGGATTCTTCACTGTACACAGGATCCAATCCAACCCATTCAGCTTATCAGTTAAAGCTCTCTATACTTTGACCCCAATCAACCCTTCTACTCTCATCTACCACTATCTCCTATAAGGGACCTCCACTCCAACTATGCTGTACTATTATTCATAATTCCCTGAACGTGTCCTTGGTTTTCCCATTTGCCACTTTTATTTGTATCATTCTCTAAAACTGGAATGTCCTTCCCAAATTTCTGGCTGTTAAACCTTCACTCATCAATCAAGGCTTAATTCAAATGTTCTCAATTACTCTGTGAAATTTTCCCTGGCCATCCCAATCTGTCAACACGTGTGACACTCAAGAAAGGCCAAGGAGGGACAATGACCTTCTCAGCCACTTGCAGGAAGACACAAGGGTAGGAGGTAGGGGGACAAGCCTGGTGAAGGGAGAAGCATGGAGACCAGGGCCTAGGCTTGGCTGTGCTGAGGGGAAAGGATACCATCTTGTTGTACTCTTCCAGGAGTGCCTTGGTCGCCTCACTGACTTCCTCACATTGATCCTGAAATGAGAGAAAGAAGCTGGACTGTCTGGTGAAAGGGCTAGCACTGCTCAGCGTTGTAACAGGAACTCTGTGGCTCCGGTTCTCTTTGCTTCCTGTCTTGTCACTGTGCTGCTACTGCTGAACCCCAGGGGTTCCTCCAGTGGGGGACAGGGAGGCAACATTTTAAAAAGGGGCTAGACAGGCTGTGCTAGGGTTTAACTCAAGAAACTAAGGAATCAGGCCCTGGCAGCAGATGAGAGGTTGGATGGATGCCTTGGAGCCATCAGTTAGTTTGGCCATAACTGGATCAGGTGAAGACAGGTTGGACGCACTCGGAGGCACCCACTTATGTCCCACTCCTACTTCCCCAAAGAAAAGCCTGAATCAGGAGAAGTCAAGGTTGATGCAGCCCGGTCACTGGTGGAGAGATCTCAAGGTGAGAAGCTCAGAGCAGGAGCAGTAGTTTTTCTGCTCTGTAGGTCTCACTTAGGGTTACATTGTCCGTTACTTTCCCCTCTTCTCACCCAACAGTCATTGGGAAGAAGGACAGACTGAGTCAAGAGGCTGGACTTCCAGTTTCATTCCCGTTGCTTACTTACTGTGACTTTAGACAAACCACATAACTACTCTAATCATGTTTCCTCAACTGAAAAAGTCTGTAAGTTGATTTCTTCTTGGATTTTGGGAAAAAGGGAGAAAAGCCAGGGAAGATGGACTGAAGGGCAGGCATATATTCCTGATCTATCTTTGATCTGCATAAATGCAGAGAAGAAGGGGACAGCTTCTTCCCTTCCACCTCCACTCTCCTCCCTCCCTGTCTCCCACCCCCAAGATCCAGACCCCATGCCCCTACCTGCTGCTGGATGTGGATCTGTGACAGAGCCTGCAAGCGGGCAGCATGCTTGGGAACAGCTGAAAATCACACAAGCACAAGCCTGTTATTTGATGGGCTTTTTTTTTAATTCTCTGGGGAATACTCAATAGTCTATTAGGTCTTCGGCTGGGATTAAAGTATTGAGTCTCTAAACTAAACAAACGATAGTTTCTATCGATTGCCTGGCAACTGTGGATGGAGGAAGGGCTCTGTGGGAGGGTGGGGCAGGGGGGCCAGTGCAGAAGGCTCCTAGAGCAAGAAAGCTGCCTGGCTGCCTTTGCCTCCCTTTCACCCCTGGAGGAGCAGGGTGGAAAAAGAAGGTTAGTTCTGGCACTAATCCTGGAATTATGGCTTACTGGAGCACAGAAAGAAGGACCAAAGGAGGCCAGCAAAGCTTCAGAGTCCCCATCCCTGCCTTTACCAAAGGCTGGTAACACCTGGGGCCTGCGTACAAAGCAAAGACAAGAGCTTTCTACATATGTTGGCATGTCACTATGATCGAGCCCTTTTTCCTTCGCTGGAAGAGTTCAGTCTGCCCAGGGGACAAACAGCTCACTGCCTGAGCCCAGGGCTGGGCCACTAATATTTACTAAGTCTGTAAGCAAGCCTCCCAAAAATTCATCATTCTGAGCATCAGCATCAGTTTATGGCAGTGAGACAAGGACTTCTAGGAGTCAGCACTGAAGAGATGTAGCGAAAACTCCTCAAGAAGAACAAGATGGATATCTGGATTCAATTAAAGCCTAAGCTCCTTCCACCCAATTCTGCAGAGGCAGAGGCTGCTCTCTGCCAGGATGCAGAAAGAATTCTCCACACCTTGCAGTAGGGTCTAAGGCCTGATAGAGGGCAGGGATGAACCTTCTGAGTGCCACTTTGGTCTCCCACTAAAACCAAGCAGTAGGACTGGATTGGAAAGCAAGAAAATTCAGTCCCTCTGAAATAAACTCAAGTTTTCAATATCTTTTTTAAAAAAAATTAAATAATATTTTATTTTCCCCCCAATTACATGTTATTCAATATCTTTTAGGTGGCAGGTAGCACTATTGCTGCAGGACCAGCTGGCACCTAATGGTAAGGACAATAAAAGATAACTTCACATAGGTATAAACAACCCCTTCCTCTTCCAGTCAGAGTCTGCCCTTTTTTCACCACACAGGGGAACTCAAATTACATGTAAAAAAATTTCTCCACTAAGGCCTACAATGAGTAAAGGGGGAAATTATGGAATATAATTTTCTCATTAAGAATAGGAAATTAGACAACATGAAGTTGGACAATATCCTCCTGAACTAGCTTTTAGGAATTCTGATCCTTTTGTATACAGGGAGACTGACATCCAAAGAAAGAGATATGGATTAATCTATGCGGCTCAGTGAGAAAAAGGAAACAAAAGAGAACCTTGGTTCCATATGAAGCCCTCATCCTAGAACCTGTGGAGAAGGACTCTGAAAAGGAATCACAAATACATAAAGATTCTGAATGACAGCCCCAAACCAGGAGGGAACATGCTATATGTATCTAGATAATGATCAAGGCAGTGGAAGAGACTATAGCAAGGACTCTAGTGACTTCAGTGTGCAGGCTGGAGGTGCTAAAATTTGAGTCACCTATGCTGACCTAATCAGATTCAGGACCCTTCCCATACCTATACCACCCCACTACTCCCAAAAGTGCAAAGAGACATTACAAGACATTACAATAACCTAGTCAGCAAGGCCATTTCTGTAGCTATCTTGAGGAGATGAGCAGCAGTTGCAACTGATTTTCCCAGGGGAAGGGTCTCAGAGTTACCTTTGATGTGAGAGCTGTCCAGGAGGGGAGCCAGGGCCTCCACCTGCTCCAGAAGTGCCACTTGGGAGTGAATAAACTGCTCCTCTGAGAAGAAAGTGAAGCAGAGATCAGGACCTAAGCTGATCCCTCCTACCCAATAATCCGTGTGATCCGTGTGTGTGTGTGTGTGTGTGTGTGTTTCAACTCTTTAAAAATACTATTCTGCGCAAGTGTATACAAGTTTCCCTAAGCTGCCACAATAGTCCTTGACACACAAGAACATTAAGAATCCCCACTCCACGTTCCACCTTGCCCTGAATGTTCCACACATTCTCATGATGCACAACTTGCCACCCAAGGCTGTTGCCATTGTTCTCCTGATCCCCTAAAGGGAATGTCCTCTTGTCTACCTCTACCAATCCACATCTAACCTACCTTGAAGCAACAAATGGTGATTTCACAACTATTATATACAAAGCACTGGAGTGATGCAAAGACATATAATGATAACTAGCATTTATACATTCCTTAAGGGTTGCAAAGTGCTTTACAATTATTACCTCGTTTGACTCTCACAACAACCCTGGGAGGTTAGATGCTACTATTATCCCCATTTTACAGCTGAGGAAAGGGAGACAAGCAGTGGTTAAGTGACTTTCCCTGTGTTGGCACACAGACAACCAGTAAGTCTCTAAAGTCGCTCTGAAAGATCTTCCTGACTCCAGGACCAGCACGCTATCCACTGTCCACAAAGACACATGCACATGAACGGTACAAGGGAATATATGCTAAGTGCTAAATGTATGATATGGATATATGTGCTATATAACTTCAGAGAAAGAAGTGAGGGTAGTCAGGAAAGATTTCAAAAAGAAAGAAAGCCTTGAGTTGTGTCCTAAAGAGGATAGGTAGGATTTAAATAGGTGAAGAGGACAAAGAAATTTCAGATTAGCAGGGTGAGACTACATCAGAGGGACCAGAATTCCAGGCTAAGGGCCTCGCACTTTATCAGCAGACAATGGAGCACCACAAGTTTTTGAGCAAGGCAGTGACATGATGGAAGCATTTTAGGAAGATTAGCCTGCAGACAGTATGGAATAGGTATGAGAGACTAGAAGCAAGGGGACTTGTTTAGGAGACTATAGTTCTGCAATAATTCAAGTATGAGATGAGCTTGGATTAGGATTTTGGCAGTGGAAATGGGAAGGAAGGGAGGCATGTTGAAGATATTCCAAAGAAGAAGCAAGAGAACTTTGAAACTGCTTAGACTACTGGTCACCATGACCATCCCCCTTTTTTGATCTCTTTATCCTCAATGAACATGAGCAGTGTCATACTCCTTTTATGTATGTTTATATAAAACTTCTTGAAAGCTAAGAACCACCTCTTTTCTATCATCTCCTATAATAATCAACACAAGGCTGGGCACATAGTATGTGTTCAAATAAATCTTTACTCATTCACTGTGATCATTAAGTTGATAGTGCCCTAATCTCCATGCCTTCACATTATAAGATAAAAGAACCTAAAAATAAGGTCTTTTACAATTTCCAATAATTTCCCAAATCACTCCAGCTCCAAATACAATTTCACATCAACCTTAAAACCTATTTCCTCCCTTGAGTGAGGCCTAGCAGGCAAAGGGTAACTTTGGGGTAGAAATCCTGAGGGGCTGTGGATGAACACACCCAAGGGAGAAAGACCAATCTTAGGACACTCATTGACCCAGACTAGCACTTCAACAGATCTGTCTTCTGATGTGGCTCTGAAATTGACCCTGCTAGACACAGTGACTGCCAAGAGAACAAGAATTCATAGATTAGACTTACCCTCTCTACCCATGAGAATCTGTGGTCCTTCCTCACTCTAAGGACCCCACAGGGAATTCCAAATTACTTCATCATGGCTGATGGTCTAGATTGGACTAGGCCTTTCAGTGCTAACTCAAGAGTAAATTAAACCTTCAGTTGAGCTGGTCTCTTCAGGAGTAGGAAACATCTCCAAGGCTAAAGTGGTCCAATAATTAGATGGATATAGGTTTCAGTAGTGGTGCCTAGTAGGGAAAACTTACTACTTGCTTACCTGCTAAGATGAATTGCAATTTGGCAGCATTAGGAACAGTAATCCGATCAATGTACTCAGGATCCAGGTATTTTATCAGGTCTTCGACTAAATCATCAAAAGAAAGAAAGGGAACACAGAAAAGGTCAACAACACAGGAAATGTTGAAAAGTTCTTTGTCACTTGGGAAGAGGGAGCAACAATTTAACTTGTGAGGAGAAAGCACATTTGAGCTGGTCATTGTCTCAGTCAAAGATCGATGAGGTCCCTATCTTTAATATTTTTTCCAGTTTCCAATTTTCGGTCCCCAGTCCCAAATCCAAGGGCTCAGTAAATGATACAGACACTGCCATCACTACCATATCAGGCCCATCAGGATGCCCTACTTCCTCTGATGATAATGACTAAAGGGTGTGGGGGGGGGGGCGGGGAGAAATCCCTTTTCATTTTAATTTCAGCTAAAACAAAGCTGAAGGTTATGAGACGCTTAATAAATGTTCTTTGAATTATTTATTAAAAAGCTAAATTTGAAAACAAAATCTTCCCAAAAAACATGCATGAGAAATATAAAAGACCACAGGCTTTTAACTCAAGCTTAACTAAAGTCTAGTTACAAATTCACTTGACTTAAGAAATCTATGTTGAACTCAAAACAGCAAAAACAGCATTTCCACAACAGAACATAAAAGAGGATGTTATATGAAACTGATAATCTCCATTTCATAATGCTTGTTTTTAAGGAAAAAAATATATAAGAAATTCTAAGTTACTTTCAAAATTGGCCTGCATGTCTATAGTTTTTTTCTGAACTTACTTCTGTTCTCTTCTTTGCATCTAAAAAAAAATATCTTAAAATAGCACTTTTTTTTAGCATCAGTATTACTAACCTTCTCCCTTCCCCCAATTAAAAGCTGAAAGAAAAAAAAAATGATAACAAGCAAGAGTAATCAATGAAAGGAATCCACTGAAATGGCCATGTCAAAAAATGCACATCTCCGTAGGTTAAAAGGTAGGTTAACATGCGTAGGTTGTCTGAAGACATGGTTTGTCATTTCTTAAGTAAGAATTCTTAAGTTTTTCTAAGTTATTTTTCTTTACAGTGTTGCCGTCCTTGTTCAAATTGTTCTGCATCAGTTTATACTGAAATTGTTCTCTGAAATTCTCTTTAATAATTTATTAGTAATAATTCATATGCCACCATTTATGTAACCATTTCCCAACTGTCGAAGAGGTGATCTAAGGTAATCTCTTAGAATCTACTTCTTTGCTTTTCTTCCCCATCTCCCTTCCCCTTTCAGGATCAAGAAGGTTGTTCTCTCTGGTATCATTCTCCTGCCTAACCACCACTACATCCTGCCTTTCTTCCCTGTTGAATATGATATATTTCTACACCAAACTGTGTGTTCAACCCTCTTCTGTCCAGCTCAGGTAAGAGTAAGGTTCATCTGATGCTCTCTCCCATGACTCTTTCCTCTTCTTCACATACTCCTATGTGACATTAGTATCCTATGAAGACATTAAGGCTCTAAAGGGACACCTGCCTTCTCTCCCTTTATTAGAATGGTAGTCTTTCATCATTATAAAGTTGCTTGAACTGGATCAAATATATATCTGTCCAGGTTTCTCAGGACTCTTGTATTTGTATTTTAAAATTACTACTCATCTTTGGTCTTTATATCAATTAGGCCTAGAAGTCCATTAAAGATATATATATTCCATTAAAGATATATATTTCTTCCCTTGCAGGATTTTCCTTAGCTTTACAAGGTAAATTAATTTTGGCTTTAAGACTAGCTCTTGTGCCTTTTGGAATACTATATTCAAGATCTCCTCCAGCTTATAGGATAAGCTGCCACATATGTGATTCTGACTGTGGTTCCTAGATATACAAACTCTTTCTTTCTGGATGCTGGCATCATTTGGGGATGAGGAAGAACCTGGGAATTCTGGATTCTAGCTATGACATGCTGTGGACCAGACACCTTGATGTACCTTGATACCACATATCTTATGCTGTCTTTTTTGTTTAATCTTTTGGTTTTGTTCTCATGTTTCTTTCTATCTCATGGAGTCACGGACTCCTGTTTAATTTATTCTAGTTTTTAGGAAATCCATCTCTGAGGTAACATTTAGCACTTTTACTTCTAAGGTGCTTATTCTTCCATTCTCTTCCTCCAAGGTTTTTTATATCTTCTAGGTATTCTTATAGTCCTTGTGAAAAATCCTTTTCTGTCTTTCTTTTAATGGATAGTTCCATTTATTCTTATGCCCTCTAGTGTTTTTGAAAATATATTTTTATTTCATTAAATATTTCCCAATTATATGGAAAAAAATTTTACCTTTCATTTAAAAAAACTAGTTCCAAATTCTTTTCCTCCTTCCTTCACACCCTTCCCCCAGCCCTTGAGAAGGCAAGCAACGATATTGATTATACGTGAAGTCATGCAAAACGTATTTCCAGATTAGCCATGTTGCAAAAGAAAACACGCACTCACACACACGAAACTATAGAAAGTAAAATAAATGTGCTTCACTTTGCACCACGAGCGCATCAGTTCTCCTTCTGAAGGTAAATAATGGCTGAGCAAACAGCAGTCTGCTGTAGTACCAGAGTCTATTCTATACACGTAACATGTCAGACAATTTCGGAGCATCCTGATACAGGTAGGACCTGATACAGATACAATGAAAAGAACACTGCAAAGAAAAGCAACTTTGAAAAACTTCAGAAATCTGACCAAAGCCATGACCAACCACACCTTCAGAAAATGTATGATGAAATATGTTGCTTATGTCTTCACAGGGAGGTGTTGCATTCAAGGGACTGAAGGAAACAATACATTTTTTTGATTTGGCTGCTGTGTGGATTTATTTTCTTGACTATGCTTTACTGATACAAGGGTATCTTTTTTTCCTGTTCTTAATTAAGGGGGTAGGGAAGGTGTGACATGGTAGTGTTGATGACAAAATAGAAAGAATGAAAAGAGAAGGGCAGCTGAAACATTTCTAACAGTACACAGTGGAATACAAAAGAAAGATCACAAGGATAAACAAGACACACTTAAAACTAATGGGTTAAATTTATTATAAACATTTTTTTAAAAAGTAGTGTGGTGAACCTTGTGGCTTCATGTACAATCCTCTCTACGTATTTCACTTTGCATACTGAAATGCTCATTTTTAAAAAGAATTTTTTTCTTGCTTGTTAAGTTCAGAATTTTAAAAGTTAAGGTGGAAAAAAAAGAAAATGGAGACTTCCCACTAAGGGAAAAAGGAGTGAGCCTCCAGTCAAAGGACCATCCTGAACAACTCTGTTGAGTAGAAGACAGTCCAGGAGGTGAGTCATCTGTCCAGAACCCAAAGAAATCTGGTGAGGATTAAAATAACTCTGACAACAGATACCAAGGAAAATGGCTAGCACTGTCACAGATTCTCCTCATCAAATTCAGAGGCTGTTTTTCAGTCCTTACTCTCTTTGACCTCTCCCCAGCATGTGACATTGTTGGGCCCTCTGTTTCTTATTTCTTCTCTTCTATCTCCCTGCCTGCTGTTCCTTTTCTGTCTCCTCTGCAGGTTCATTTTTCTTCTATCCCATAAATTCAGGTATTCCCAAATACTCTGTTCCTTGACCCTTTTCTCTAGATTACTTTCTCTGGTAATCATATCTATTCCCATTACATCAATTATCACCTTTATACAAATGACCCCCTAATCGATGTTTCCAGCTTGAAATTCTCTGTGCTCCAGAGCTATGTTTCCAACTAACTACTGAACATGCCAAAGACATTTCAAATTCAACAGCTCCAAAACTGGACTCATCATCTTCCTTCCTAAACCATGACCTGCACCTAACTTGTTTGTTTAAATAATTTTGTTATTTATTATTTATTTTTAGTATTCTCCTCTTTTTAAATTTTGAGTTCTAAATTCTCTCCCTCTCTCCTACCCCCTCCCTGCCCACTGAGAAGGCAAGCAAAATTATATTATTATATAAGTGAAGATATGAAAAAGAGAATTAACAGCTTGGAACAAGAGGTAAAAAAGAAAAATCTTACTAAAGGAAAACTCCCTAGAAATTAGAACTGAACAAGTAGAAGTTAATGATTCCACAAAACATCAAGAAATAATGAAGTTGTAAAAATACAGAAGAAAATGGAAGGTATCTCATAGCAAAACCAACTAGAAAAAAAAGGAAGGAGAGCTAATTTAAGAACCATTGGATTACTTGAAAGCCATGACTTTAAAAAGGTCCTGGGCATCATATTTCAAGAAATCATAAAAGAAAACTGCCCAGATCTCTTAGAACCAGAAGGCAACGTAGAAACAGAAAGAATTCACTGTTCACTTCCTGCAAACCCCAAAGAAAAATATTCTATATATAATAGCCAAAATTCAGAACTCCACGATCAAAGAAAAACTACTTCAAGGAGTCAAAAAGAATTCAAATAAGAGTGAGCCATAGTCAGGATGACACAATCTAGTAGCTACCACATGAAGAAGAGGACAGCCTGGAATATGATCCTATTTACAGTGTTTTGTCTGGACCTCTCCACTGTACTGATCACACTCTTTGTACTGAAATATATGTACGTATCTTATTTTTCCCTATTAAGATTATAAATTCCCTTATAGTAACGATTCTATTTTCTTTCATCTTTGCCCTGCTAATACCTATCAATCAGCCTAGCAAAATGAGTTGCTGAAGTGTGGGTTCCTTATAGTGACCGAGAGTGGAGAGAATGCAATTTTCACACAGGCCAATGAGAATAATGGAAAGTCTGAAAATGGATGCAGCCAGAATGGCTAAAAGGATGGGTTACAGACTGAAAGATTCAGAACAGAGGTCAGTTCTGCCTTTCCAAAAAATAGCCTCCAATGCTAAAGTCTTCCAAACACTGTAAATCTTTCCACAAATTTCTAATGTACATCCATAATTAATCTGCTTTAGTTCTAAGCTATACTATAATGAAATGGAGACGGAGAAAACTAAAACAAATTCATTATGAAGCCTAACTCAGCTCCTTTTCTTGTGAGAATCACCTGGGGTATAGAGACTCAAAGCTAAGTCTAGCCACTTTCTGTCCCCCAGGAAACTGCCTGAGACCCATTCCACAATTCTCATCATGGAGTAGGGACTTGAGCCCCTTCATTCCACTACCAGATTACTGACTCTTTGTGATGAGAAGTCAGGGCAGGAGAATGCTATAATGTCCACAGCTGGTCTTAGTTCTACCTTATCTAGATCCCCACTTACTCTCTGTCCCAGCTGTGTAGGTTCTATCTCACATCTGGAATTGGTCTGGTTTCTCACTGCCTACTACAAGGGTTTTATAGGCACAAAGATCCCCTCTTTAAATTGTGAACTGTAGAAAAACTCCCTTTTGTCTAGTTCAACCTAGAAAAAGTTAGTTTATCAAAAGGAAGGTACTAAGAAATTAATGACAGCTACAATCATCAAATCTATCCATTTTAAAAACAAACAAACAGAGAGATCAATGGAACAGACAAGTGAGAATCAGAAACAAGGGAACTCAATAACCCAATGTTTAATAAAGTGGAAATCATAAACTACTGAGGAAAAGCTCTTTATTTAATAAAATCTGCTAGGAAAACTGGAAGTAGTGTGGCAAAAATTAGGTTTAGACAAACACCTTATATCATATTTAACAATGCATTCTAAATGGATAATATTGTAATATTAAAGATCATATTATTTTTTTAAAAATTTGAAGTATTCTTTACCAAATAAGAGATAGACAACTGCAAAATATAAAACGGGAGTGGAGCCAAGTTAGCAGAGTAAAAAGCAGGGACTTATAGAGCTCTCCCTCCAAATCCAGCCAAATACCTGTAAAAAATGATTCTACACAAATTCTGGAGCTGCAGAACCCAAAGAATGATGGAGTGAAGCAAATCTCCAGCCGACAACAGCTTGGAAGGTTGATGGGAAGCGTCTGTTGCACTGCTCTGAGCACGGTCCAGTGCAGTGTGGACCAAGTCAGCACAGATGGGACCTGAGCAGGCCTGGGGTAGAGGGGGAGGAACGAAATCTCTGGTATCTGTGGCCATTTTCAGACTTCATGACTCCAAAACACGGAGGACAAATTGAAAGGTCAGTGGAAAAAAACCTGTTGGAACTGTGTGAGAGAGTAGAGTGGTCCAGCCCAGCCCAGGGTGGGGGAGGGGTGGAGGAGTCTGATGAAGTTGCAGCTACAGAAGCAGCAGGAGCAGCAGCAGCAGCTGTTTCTGGAGTTCTAGGCCCACAAATTGTGGGGGGATTGAGCGGCTGACAGTACACCCCCCACCCCCCACTGGAAGCAAGAAACTACCTTGACAAAGAACTCAAAAGTCAAGTAAGTGGCTGGGGAAATAAGCAAAAACCGGAAAAAGAATCAGACGGTAGAATCTTACTTAGATGACAAGGAAGACCAAAATATACAAACAGAAGAAGACAATAAAGTCAAAGTTCCTCCATGCAAAGCCTCCAAGAAAAATGTGAATTGATCTCAGGCCATGGAAGAGCTCAAAAAGGAGTCTGAAAATCAAATAAGACAAGCAGAGGAAAAACTGGGAAGAGAAATGAGAGTGATGCAAGAAAATTATGAAAAATGAGTCAACTGCTTGCTAAAAGGGACTCCAAATAATGCTGAAGAAAATAACAGCTTAAATAATAGACTAATAGAAAATGGAAATGGAAATGGAAAAAGAGATCCAAAAAGCCAATGGACAGAAGAATTCTTTTAAAATTAGAACTGGCCAGATGGAAAACAAGGTCCAAAAGCTCATGAAGAAAATAATTCCTTAAAGATTAGAATGGAGCAGATGGAAGCCAATGACTTTATGAGAAACCAAGAAATTACAAAACAAAACCAAGAGAATGAAAAAAAAATATGACAATATGAAATCTCATTGGAAAAACAACTCACCTGGAAAATAGATCCAGGAAAGACAATTTTAAAATTATGGAACTACCTGAAAGTTATGATCAAAAAAAGGGCCTAGACATCATCTTTCAAGAAATTAGCAAGGAAAACTGCCCTGATATTCTAGAACCAGAGGGTAAAATAGAAATGGAAAGAATCTACCAATCACTTCTTGAAAGAGATCCCAAAAGGAAAACTCCTAGGAATATTATAGCCAAATTCCAGAGCTCCCAGGTCAAGAAGAAAATATTGCCAGCAGTCAGAAACAAACATTTGAGTATTGTGGAAACATAATCAGGATAACACAAGATCTAGCAGCTTCTATATTAAAGGATCATAGGGCTTGGAATATGATATTCCAGAAGTCAAAGGAGCTAGGATTAAAACCAAGAATCACCTACCCAGCAAAACTGGGCATAATACTTCAGTGGAAAAAATGGTCATTCAATGAAACAGGGGACTTTCAAGCATTTTTGATGAAAAGATCAGAGCTGAATAGAAAATTACTTTCAAATGCAAGAATCAAGAGAAGTATGAAAAGGTAAACAGGAAAGAGAAATCATAAGGGACTTACTAAAGTTGAACTGTTTACATTCCCACAAGGAAAGACAATATTTGTAACTCTTGAGACTTTTCTCAGCATTAGGGTAGTTGGAGGGATTATATACATATAGACAGAGGGCACAGGGTGAGTTGAACAGAAAGGGATGATATCTCAAAAAAATAAAATTAAGGCTAAGAGAGGAGTATATTAGTGGAGAAAGGAAGAAATGGAATGTGGCAAATTATCTGTCACAAAAGAGGCAAGAAGAGGGGAAAAGAGAGTGGTGAGAGGAAAAAGTGAAGCTTACACATATCACATTTGGCTTAAGGAGAGATTAACATGCACATTCAATTTGGTGTAAAAACATATCTTATACTACAGGAAAGTAGGGGACAAGGGAATAAGTGGGGGGTAGGGGAGATGATAGAAGGGAGGGCAAATGGGAAAAGGGAGTAATTAGAAGTAAACACTTTTGGGGAGGGATATGGTAGAATAAATGGTGAGCAGGATAGGATGGAAGGAAATATAGTTAGTCTTTCACAGCATGACTGTTATGGAAGTGTTTTGCAAGACTACACATGTGTAACCAGTATCAAATTGCTTGCCTTCTCAATGGAGGTGGGTAGGGAAGGAGGAAGGGTGAGAAGTTGGAACTCAAAGTTAAAAAATGAATGTTAAAAATTGTTTTTACATGCAACTGGAAAATAAGACATACAGGCAATGGGATATAAAAATCTATCTTGCCTTACAAGAAAATAGAGGGGAAGGGGATAAAAGAAAGGAGGGGTGTGATAGAAGGGAGGGCAGATTGGAGGAAGGGGTAATCAGAATGCACACTGTATTGGGGTAGGTGGAGGGGAGAAATGGGGAGAAAATTTGGAACTCAAAATCTTGTGGAAGTGAATGTTGAAAACTAAAAATAAATTAATTAATAAAAAAAGAAAGAAACAGATAAAACAGATAACTGATTACATAAAACCGAAAAGCTCCTTCCCAGACAAAATTAATGCACCTAGGATAAAAAGGGAAGTGGTCAAATGGGAAAAATAATCTTTATATAAAATTCTTCTGGAAGACTTCAGAGAGGCCAGGAAGGATTTATAAGAACTGATGCTGAGTGAAAGGAGCAGAACCAGGAGATCATTGTATATAGTAACAACCACAGTGTGCAAGGAATTTTTCTGGTAGACTTAGCCCTTCACAGCAATGCAAAGACCTAAAACACTCCCGAAGGACTCCTGAGGCAAATGCCATCCACATCCAAAGAAAGAACTATGGAATTGGAATGCAGAATGAAGCATAACATTTCCTCTTGTGTTACATTGTGTTTTGTTTGGGTTTTTCTCATGGTTTCTCCCATGCATTTTAATTCTTCTATGCAACATGACTAATGTGAAAATGTGTTTAATAAGAATGTAAGTGTAGAACCCACATAAGACTGCATGCTGTCTCAGGGAGGGAGGGGAGAGGGAAGGGAAGAAAAGCTAAGACTTATGGAAGTGACTGTAGAAAACTGAAAATAAATTAATAATAATAAAAAAGAAAAAAAGAAAAAATTTCCATCATTAAGGTTTGATATCCAAGATATATATATAAACAATAAATGTATACATACATACCTATATGTATATGACTAATAGCTATTTCCTAAATATCAAAGGATATGAACAAACTCTTCTCAAATGAAAAACTGCAAAGTACTCAAAACCACATGAGAGACTGCTCCAAATTATAAATAAGAAAAATAAAAATAAAAACAACCATGAGGTTTCACCTCACACTCTGCAAACTGGTAAAGATGACCCCCCAAAAAAAGCAATAGCCAATTCTGGAGGGGTTGCAGAATGATAGGAATACAAATACTTGCTAGCGGAGTTGTGAAATGGTACAATCATTTCGGGAAGCAATTTGGAATTATGTAAATAAAGTGACTAAGATGTACATATCCTTTGAATCAGAGACACCATTACTGGGGTAATATCCTAAGGAAACCATCAAGAAGAAGAAAATCCCCACAGACACCAAAATATTTAGAGCAGCACTTTTTTGTGGGGGAAGCAAATGCCCATCTTTTGAGGAATGGCTAGACAAATGGTGGTAGATGAATATAATGGAATAGTGATGTGCTGTAAGAAATGATAAATGTGATGAATACAGAGAAGCACAGAAAGACCCACATGAACCAATTCAGAGTGAAGCTGAGCCAAGAAAGCAAAATATATAATAACTATAACAATGTAAATGGAGAGAACAACACACACACACACAATCAAAACTGAATGTAACAAAATTATATCGATAAAGCATAACTCATAAAAGGAGAGATGAGAGAACACCTCTCAGCCCACTGGTTCATGAAGCAGAGAAAAAGGGGAAGGGAATAAGCATTTACAGACAGTTGTAGCTTTACATATACAAATTCCACTATACAACTATACAAAAAGAATTCTGAAAGAAATCCTCATTCTAAAAATCACCTATCTTAACTTACTATACAGTACTGTGCTATCTGCTGCTGAACCGGGGCCTTGGCTAGAGACCTCCAGTATAGAGAGAGACCATATGTCCTTGAATGGTGTGCTGGCCCCCTCTCTCCATGGGCCCACAGTCCCCTTCCTACCTCCTTTCCCCATGTCCATGGACAAATGCGCATCATGATTTTTACACAGAGGTCTGTGGAGTCCACAAAGTGAGAACTTCCTGTATCTAGCACTTACTAAGTGCCAACTGTGCTAAGTGCTTTTTAAATAGCATCCCATCTGATCCTCACCACAATCTGGCAAGAGAGGTGATTATTATCCCCATTTTGCAGACAGGGAAACTGAGGCTGGCATTGAGCCACGTAGTCACCTCTAATACTGCTCACGGTTTTGAACTTTTTCAATGTATTGATCAGTTGCGATGATTGTTTTCCTCTTCTTTTTCCTTCTTTTTTTGTCTAGAAAAATACTATTTATTATATGGAATGGCTTTCTGGGAGGGAGGAAGGATACTGGGGATAACTACATGATGTTACAAATATATCAATAATATTTATTTTAAAATAATAATTTTGAAAAGTGGAAAATAAAACAATCCATCAAAATGAATGAGTATGCAAAGTAAAATTTTAAAAAAACTTTTTAAGATCAAAATTTAATTAATTTAATTAGTCTGGCCACAGATTGGCTTGAATGATACAGTTTACAGGATGCCTCGGAGCCAGTTTCTTTCTCTACTTTGAACTCTATCTAAAGAATTCTAACCCAAAGTCCTTCTTTTAGTACTGGAGCATTTCCCTTTCCATTTCCAGCTTTTTCCATCCCTCCCTCATTCCCTCTTCACCATCCCACCAAAGTGAGAGATCTGACTGCAGTTCTGTCACTCATAATTCATGTGGGGGACCTCTTACCAATAGAGGCCTGACCAATTAATGAATTACTTCCAGTTGAAGTAACAAACTATTGCATGTTCATAGTAATACATCATCATATCTGGACAGCATCCAAATAAGGCAAAGCCCACCCAAAAATGATGTGCCTACCCACCCTGGTCTTGCAAAGAAGCAGCAGTCACCTTTCCACAGCTCCAGAAACTCTAGCAGTTGAGAAATACCACTGATAGGAGAACTTACTCTTTTTATACAGGACTTTAACCCTCTCTCTTTTGCTGGAAATGTTGCCCAAAGCCACCTGCACCTTAACCAAGCCATCAGCTACCTAGGGAAGGGAAGAAGGATAAAAGAGAGAGAGAACAAGAAGGGCAGGTTAACACAAGCAGCTGACTGGTAGAGCCAAGGTTTGGCAAATATAAAAGATATTATTACCAAGTCCCTAAGCCTCACTACCTATAGTATCTACCTGTCCCTTTTCTACCATGCCCCCAAATCCATCACACATCACTTGGTCTCCTCATTCTTCAGTCATCTACATAGGCTACCTGGTATCTCAGGAGATCCTCCTGCATACATTTCTGTCTACTAATTTTAAATCTTCTATAGTTTCCTGTATTTTATGCTGTCTTGTAACTATTCTCCAGTTGCTTCTCTTATGTTGGGACTGTCTCTCTAAGCAGAATATAAGTACTTTTCTCTCCCTTAAATGGTTACTGAGCCTAGTGCTAGGCCTAGAGTTGGTACTCAGTAAACACAGATTGTCTGGAAGAAAAGGCTGTAGGTAGTGCTGAGAAATATAATATGGGAATGGATTTCTCTGGAAAATTTTATGAAATGAAACTGAAATCATGGTGAGAGTTTGTAAAAATCATACATCAGTTCATACTCTTATGCCTAGAAATTTAACTAAATGATCAAGGGTCTCATGAATGAGAGTGAGTGGGGAGGGAAAAATGCTGAAGCAGAACATTAGAACACAGACTACTCAGACAATTCTATTTCCTACCCATTTATCAGCACAGGAAAGCCTGCTGATGAAATCTGATCCCATGAGAAATGTGCAGAATCATACACAATTTGGTCTGCACTGCACTCTGGTCTATCCCCTGCAGTTTCCACCACCCAACACAGGCAAAAGGCGCTCAAACAGAGATGCTTCAGCCTGGGAAGGAAAGGTGAGCCTCACACATAGAGATACAGCTGCATCTGACTAAAACACTGGCCCCACTCTCTACCTCGTTCCTGTCTAAAGATTTAGCCTCTCCTCCTCTGGAAAGAGCACTCATGATCAATACAATTCATCTACCAATCATAGAGCACCCTCTGACAGCTTGTCTATTATGGTTCTGAATTTTTACTGAATTTTTCCTGAGTCACCATAAAAGCTCATCTTTTTAATACCAATATCCTTCTCAGTTATGGTGTAATGGAAAGAGCACTACATGAGTCAGGGGATCTGCATCAGAATCCAAATTCTGCTGCTTACCTTCTATGTGAGTTTACACAAGTCAGCTTAGCTCTTTGGTCTTTCATTTTCTCATCTTTAAAATATAACTAATTATATGTTTTATGTAAGTCACATGCATGATGGGAAAAGGAGGTGATCTGGTCATATAGTGAAATAAGAAATGCCAGATAACACAAATATTGTGCTGAAATCCCTAAGGTGTTTTAAAAAGCCCCAAAGGAAGGATTCCAGTACATTGGGTAGATTTTTCAAGAGGGATTTACAAACAGATCTGGATTAAGAACAGAATAAAAGGATATTAATCTACACTTGTGGAGTCTGTATGGAGGAATCACAGATCTGCCTAAAATCTGATTTGTCTGCCATCCAACTTATGAGCTCCATAATGGCTCAGACAGTGTCATTCATCTTTATACTCTAAGTGCCAAGCATAGTATCTGGAACACGCTAAGTGTTTAAACTAAAAACTAAGCCTTTATCTAGACGCGTTACTAGTCTCCTTATTCCCAATTTCTCATCAGAGCTATACAACTTGAGTTACTCTTCTAAAACGGAATAATGGGAGGAGATGTCCTTCGGTGGAAGGTGTCCTGTGAGTTTTACTCAGTTTCTAAGCCAAGGTCTTTCTCAAAGGAGAGGAGGAGAACAATCAGTATATTAGGCTGACAATGGTTAACTCCACCCCAAATTTCAGTGGGTTTGTTTTATCCAGTACCACTTTGCCATGGGGTAGTCCTGTTCCTAATTCAGACTAAAGTGACCAAGAATTCAACTCACTGTTTTGATTTCCTAGGGTGAAAGATTACAGAATCAAGGTCCATCATTCATTCTGGGTTTCATTCTCTACTTAGAAAGAAGCCTTTTTTGTATATAAGCTGCTACAGTTTCAGATCATTTCATGTCTAAAGACTCAGAGGATATAAAGAGTATAACAGACAAGTAATGGAGAATACTGGTGTTTTGTCCAACTCTGTCATCCAATCCAGACTCCTCCCTCAAGCAGATAACGGGAGGACACAAAACCCAGGGAGATGGAGTCATAGGTGACAGTCCCAAGTGGGGAAGTCAACTGAGGTCATAATGGGGTATCAGCTAAGGCATCATTGGGGAAAATTCATTGAAGACCAGATAGTGAACAGTCTTTGTAGGGAGGGATTACTGGGAGTTACCAGAAAGAAGTCAAAGGTGGGGTATCACCAAGGATTACAAGTCAGTGGAAAGATCCCGCAGTGTAGAGGAGTCACCAGGACTGTCACTTTGGTGAGAATCATTAGGGGAGCGAAGAGACATCACAGAGGGTCACAAAGTGAGGAAATAATAAAGAATCATGAGGGGCCCCAGGGGAGTCGGTGAAAAGTCACAGAACTGTCACACCATGAGAGTTAAGGAGACACAGATCATCAGTGCTGGCCGCAGAGGGAAGGGAAAAGGGTGGTCAGTTAGTGGTCACCACTCAGTCACTGGGGGAAGGTTGCTCTGGGAGGATGGGCACCGGACACTCACCAGAGGGAGGTCACGCTGGGGAGGGTGGGCACCGGACACTCACCAGAAGGAGGTCACGCTGGGGAGGGTGGGCACCGGATACTCACCGGAGGGAGGTCGCGCTGGGGAGGGTGGGCACCCGACACACACCAGAGGGAGGTCACGCTGGGGAGGGTGGGCACCGGACACTCACGGGGAGAGGTCGCGCTGGGGAGGGTGGGCACCGGACACTCACGGGGAGAGGTCGCGCTGGGGAGGGTGGGCACCGGACACTCACGGGGAGAGGTCGCGCTGGGGAGGGTGGGCACCCGACACTCACGGGGAGAGGTCGCGCTGGGGAGGGTGGGCACCGGACACTCACTGGAGGGAGGTCGCGCTGGGGAGGGTGGGCACCAGACACTCCCTGGAGGGCAGGGAATACTAAAGTGGAACTGGGGTGGGGTCAGTGGGCAGTCACAGCCCTGGAAGGATGGGCCCAAGAAAGGGTCACGCGAGGAAGAATTCTGAGTTTGTGTCCCGCTCACCTTCTTGGAGCCGCGCGCCCCTCCCGTCCCGTATACCCAGCGCTCCAGCTCCTCTAACCGAGCCTGCAACCGCTGCACTTCGGTCAAAGCCTCCATCACCTCAGCCTTAACCAGGAAACCCTCAGGAGGCGGGACATCCGGCTGATTGGAATAGGATATCCAATCCGAGTGCACGGGGGCCTACCTGCCTAGGAAGTGACGACACGAAATCCCCCCCCCGCTGCAGCTTCAGCCCCGCCCCCTCGCCCCAGAAGTGGCCCGGGAGAGGTCAGACTGACTAGTTACCTAGGCAACCAACTTTGGACCGGGCCTAGGTGGTTACAGCCTCTCACTTTCTGCCTACTGTTTTCCTTAAACCTCTGTGGTCTCCATTCCAAGCCTGGCTCGTCCAGAGCCTTAGCTGGTCTTTTCCTACCTAAGAAGCCCTAGGACAGCCCCTACATATCTTGAAAGTCCCCTATTGAGACGCTTTGCCCCTTTTGTTTCCCAGCGCCCTCCAAGGCTCCGCCCCTTCCAGCCCTCCCCCCCCACCTCGGCTCAGCCCCGCCCCTCAGCCCTTCCCTCTTTGGCTCAGCCCCGCCCCCTCAGCGATTCCCACTTCGGCTCAGCCCCGCCCCCTAAGCCCTTCCCACTCCACCTCAGCCCCGCCCTCTCAGCCCTTCCCACTGCAGCTCAGCCCCGCCCCCTCAGCCCTTCCCACTCCAGCTCAGCTCGGCCCCGCTGGTTCAGCCACAACCTACCCCAATAAGCTCCAGTCTGAGTCTCCCCAAAAACCTTGGGGACTCACATCCTGTATCCATCATCCCTCCCATCACTGCACTGTCACGTCCTCCTGGGGAACTGCCTGTAAAGTCCTCCATGAGGATGTAAGGTCCTTGAGAATAGGGATCGTTTCATCCTTTGTGTGCCAGCGCCTAACTTAGAAGTCTGGCACAGTTGATAAACGCTTGTTGATTGATAATAAAATAATCTCAGGGTCGTGTGATCGCCTTGACCCAGTCTTCCACCCCACCAGTGTGGATCTACACCAACTACACCAAGACTGTAAGATGCAGACTCCTCCCCTCTGTCCCCAGAGTTCTACTTGGAATTGCCAAACCCCTCGGAATTGTGTATGAATCGGACAGCTCCCAGGATTATAAATGAGCCATTGTAGACACCTTCCTAGGAACCTTCTCAGTGTAGACATGGGTCAGTGTCATCACTAAGTTCAGAGAAACTACATCCTAGGGTATTGTTTTTTTTTCATTCATTCACTAATTATGAATTGGTAGATGAGATTGTGGAGGCTCTAACGTTTGATTGATCATGGAGAATGGGAGAGATGCTGAAAACCTGGGTGTAGTCAATAAATATTTGTTAAGCTCCTACAATGTGCCTGGCCCCATACTAAGTGCTGGGGATAAAAAATAAAAAAGTCCCTGCCTTCAAGGAATTTACAATCTAATGACTGAAGACAACACATGAAAGGCAGCTGACAGGAAGGAAAGGGTTTAGGGGATGACCTGGGCCCCGGGGTAACCGATGATTCCTGGAGTGAAAACCAAGCAGAGCAGCTAATGGAAAATGGAGAATTACTGAAAAGTCCTGAGCCCTCTGTAAAGGAAGACTTTGGGGGCATTTGTCCTTCAGCCCTCCAATCAAAGAGAAGAGGCAGTTGAGGGTACTAAAAAGATACTGAATATCAGAACTGAGTCAATCAATCTGCATGATGATATTTCAGGTAATGAGCTTATTCTGGGAGAGACAGGATGTTTGTGGATTTGAAACCAAGCAGAGCAGCTGAGGGAAAATGAAGCATGACATGAGCAGATGTTTCAGTTTTCAAAAAAGGAAAGAGATTAGATGGAGTCCTTAAACAGGTGAGCTTGATTGAAATTCTTGGCAAAACCTTATAGCACAAAGGGATGATTTGTGAGAAATTAGAAGAAGCAGTAATTACTAAGAGCCAGCAGGGCTTCATCAAGAAGTAGCCATGCATGCCTTGTTCTCTTTTGACAATATCACTAGTTTGGTCAGAATAGGTACAATTTGGAGGATTCTGGACAGATTTAATAGACCCAAAGAATGGCTATTCTCTAGAAGAGTATCTCAAAGAGCTATACTAGACCTATACACTTTTAATCAATGGTGATGATATTGAGTCATTTTTCAGTCATGTCTGACTCTTTTTCCTGATCCCATTTGGGTTTTTCTTGGCAAAGATACTGGAGTGGTTTGCCATTTCCTTCTCCAGGTCATTTAACAAATGAAGAGACTGAGGCAAATTGGGTTAAGTGATTTTCTGTATCAGTAAGCACTCCCACATACACAGGGGGCCTGCTATCACAGGTTCTTTGATCTGCTTTTCTAAAAGGAAAGGCAACTTTTGAGGGGTCAACAATCACTTTAATCAAGCACATGTATCATTCATTCCCTTAGTTCAGGGGGAAAATTCATAACCCTGAACTTCAGAGAAAATACAGGGAAATCAGACAGATTTCCAACTGTCTGACATACATCACAGATCAACAAATAACTGTCTGACCATACATACACATGTTAGAGATACACTTGACACACAAAAGAGTATCAAGGAAAATTTATTAAAATGGAGTTCAGAGGAGGGAGTGTCTTCTACATTCATTCCCTTGAAGGAACAGGTAGCTTCCACGCAAGGTTACAGGAAGACTACAACTTGTTTAGATCAATGAAAGTTTCTTATGCTGTTCTGAACTTTTGGATCTCCCACGAAACCATCCATTACTACATGACTTCATGTTCTCCTTTCTGATAAGCTTTCCTTCAAACAGCTCATCAAGCCTGTGCACAAGCTTCTGATCTCTAACCTGACCATGCTAGGTCAGAATCCTGATAACCTAAAACTGTGGAAACACAACTTCTTTGTTTTCCACACATAGTTGCCAGAGAAGGAAACACCAACATCTGGGTTTTCAAAGCCAGGGGACTCCTTAGGGCCTTCCCACAGTTTCATTTGACCAAATAAAACCCTTCTAGTCAGTAAGTCCCAAAGTAAAACCTCACCCTCAGAGTATTATCACATTTTTTAGATCCAGAGGAATTCACAACCTTTGAAAACAAACGCCTCATTAGAAACTTAACAAAACATGTGGACCTTCCTACAAATCTCCCCTAATCAAACTCCCCTTAATGGGCAGGTCCATTAATAAGTGGGGAAGATCTTTGACCACATTTAACTAATTAGCAATACATATTCTGTTTCTAGTTAAAGAAACTCTTGTTTTTGTACTTTATTCCTGTAAAGACTCTTAGTTGATAAAGGCAAGATTCTCAATTATACTAAAAAACAAAACAAAACAGCAAAAGCTCCTACTTTGCTTGTCATCACATTTGCCCAGAGTCACACAGCTAGTGTCTGAGGCTGGATTTGAACTCAAAAAGATGAGGATTCCTGACTCTAGGTTCAGCCATTTATCCACTGTACCACCTAGCTGCCCTCTTAATCAATACTACATGAAATAGGAGACCATGTGGCTTGAAGTCATAGATGATGGTATGATTGTCAAATTTGTGCATGACATGAAACTGAAAGGGATAGTCTATAATACGTTAAATGACAATGTCAGGATCCAAAATTATCTTGACTGGCTAAAACAATGGACCAAATAGAATAAGATACAAATTTAATGGGAGTAAATAGACAAAAGTACCAAAATTAACGACACAAACAAAGGAAGAAAAGATGTGGCTCAGCAGGTCATATGAACAAAGCTTTAGGGACCTATAAACTGAACACGAGTCAGTAGCATGTAATAGGACCATACAGCTAGAAGTGGGGAAAAGATCCCAAAGACCATTTAATCCAGGAAGAGGTAGGACTAGTATCAGAAGTTGGCAAACTATGACCTCAGGGCCAAATCTAGATCACTGCCTGTTTGTGTACAGCACTCATAAGGTAAAAGAGGTTTTTACGTTAAAAAAAATTAATTTTAAAATTACTTTTGTACATGGGTCTTACAAAAATAGGCAGTGAGCTGGATTTGGCCCCAGGGCCATAGTTAGCTAACTTCTGATTCTGTTTTCCCTCTGGCCTCTATTTTACAAATGAGGAAACAGAAACTCTGAGACATGGAGTAAAAAACATCACAAAAGGATAGGTCCTTTTATGTCAGAACAAGTTTTCCAAATGGCAGCCCAAAATACAGTCTTCAACTGTATTAAATGAACCATAGTGTCTTGGCATAAAAGTTCAATTGTAGTCTGCACTGGTCAGAACACAGCTACAGTAATGTATTAAGTTCCTAGTACCTCCTTTTGACTCTCTCCATAAGGAAAAATTTGCTAATAATGAGGGCTGCGCCTAAGTAGAGTAGGCTTTCTAGGAAGACAGTTGCTTTCTCTTCACCAGATGGCTTCAAGTAGAGGCTAGATGACCACCTGTCAAAGATGTACAATGGATTCCAATATAGTATGGGCTAGGTGAGGTGAACTCTAAAACCCAGTTCAAATCCAGCCCCAGATACTCACAAGCTATGTGACCCAGGGTAAATCACTTCAGTTCTGTTTACCTCAGTTTCCTCATCTGTAAAATGGGATAATAATAGCACCAACCTCCCAGGACTGTTGTGAGGATCTAATGAGATATATTTATAAAACTCCTGGCACATAACTGGCACTGTATAAATATTAGTTATTATTATCCATGTTCAGTTTTGAGGGATGCATTTTGAGAGTTACAGACAAGCTATTCATATGGACAATAGCAACCAGTATGGTAAAGAGACTGAAAACTAAGTTATGTAAAGAATGATTGAAAGAAGTCTTTATCCTTGAGAAGACTTGGTGGCTGGGGGAGGAGCCAAGATGGCAGAGTAGAAAGATTCACATATGCTAGCTACAAACCCACAACCCATAAAATGCCTGTAAAGAGGAACTCTCAACAAATTCTGGAACAGTGGAAGCCACACAACAACGGAGTGGAGGAGATTTCTGTTCCAGAGAGCCCTGAAAAACCACCACCAAAGGTCCATCACACACTGGACCCTGAGCAGAGTCCAGCCCTGCCTTGGCCTCGAGGCCCTGGGAGGGGCAGATCCGAGGACACTTCAGGACAGAATCTCCTGTGGCCGTGAAGGTCCCTCAACCCACAGGCACTACAGGTCAGTGAGAGAGACTTCTGGACTGGCCCAGAGGAGACTAGGGTGTCTCCATAACTCAGACCCCCTAGGGAGGCAGCGGCGGAGGGAGCAACAGACCGGAGCTTCCAAAGCAGGCAGGAGCTCAGATCCAGTGTTGAAGATCTCCACATAAACCCCCTGAGGGAACTGAGCCATGTGAGGCGGCCCTGCTCCCACCTGAGCACCTGAACTTAATCTCATATTGAATAGCAGCCCCACCCCCATCTGAAAGCCCTGAGGCTGGGAAGCAGCATTTGAATCTCAGACCCCAAGCGCTAGCTGGGCGGATCTGGAGGTAAGGCAGGGGTGGAGAGGAAACTTAGAAGTCAAGTAACTGGCTGGGAAAATGCCCAGAAAAGGGGAAAAAAATAAGAGCATAGAAGGTTACTTTCTTGGTGAACAGGTATTTCCTCCTTTCCTTTCAGATGAGGAAGAACAATGCTTACCATCAGGGAAACACATAGAAATCAAGGCCTCTGTATCCCAAACATCCGAAATAGATATTCAATGGGTTCAGGCCATGGAAGAGCTCAAAAAGGATTTTGAAAATCAAGTTAGACAGGTGGAGGAAAAACTGGGAAGAGAAATGAGAGAGATGCAAGAAAAGCATGAAAAACGGGTCAATACCTTATTAAAGGAGACCCAAAAAAATGCTGAAGAAAATAACACCTTGAAAAATAGGCTCACTCAATTGGCAAAAGAGGTTCAAAAAGCCAATGAGGAGAAGAATGCTTTCAAAAGCAGAATTAGCCAAATGGAAAAAGAGGTTCAAAAGCTCACTGAAGAAAAGAGTTCTCTCAGAATTAGAATGGAACAGATCGAGGCTAACGACTTTCTGAGAAACCAACAAACCCAAACAAAACCAAAAGAATGAAAACATGGAAGATAATGTGAAGTATCTCATTGGAAAGACAACTGACCTGGAAAATAGATCCAGGAGAGACAATTTAAAAATTATGGGACTACCTGAAAGCCAAGATCAAAAAAAGAGCCTAGACATCATCTTTCATAAAATTATCAAGGAAAACTGCCCTGAGATTCTAGAACCAGAGGGTAAAATAAGTATTCAAGGAATCCACTGATCACCACCTGAAAGAGATCCAAAAAGAGAAACTCCTAGGAACATTGTAGCCAAATTCCAGAATTCTCAGGTCAAGGAGAAAATATTGCAAGCAGCTAGAAAGAAACAATTCCAGTATTGTGGAAATACAATCAGAATAACACAAGATCTAGCAGCTTCTACATTAAGGGATCGAAGGGCGTGGAATAGGATATGCCAGAAGTCAAAGGAACTAGGACTCAAACCAAGAATCACCTACCCAGCAAAACTGAGTATAATACTTCAGGGGAAAAAATGGACAATGAAATAGAGGACTTTCAAGCATTCTTGATGAAAAGACCAGAGCTGGAAAGAAAATTTGACTTTCAAACACAAGAATGAGAAGAAGCATGAAAAAGTAAATAGCAAAGAGAAGTCATAAAGGACTTACCAAAGGTGAACTGTTTACATTCCTACATGGAAAGACAATATTTGTAACTCTTGAAACTTTTCAGTATCTGGGTAGTTGGTGGGATTACACACACACACATGCACATGCACACGCACACACATGCACACATGCATACACACACAGAGACAGAGAGCACAGAGTGAATTGAATAGGATGGGATCACATCTTAAAAAGTTAAGCGGTGAGAGAGAAATGTATTGGGAGGAGAGAGGGAGAAATGGAATGGGGCAAATTATCTCTCATAGAAGAGGCAGGCAGGAGACTTTTTAGTGGAGGGAAAAAGAGGAGAGCTGAGAGAAAAGCATGAAGTTTACCCTCATCACATTTGACTAAAGGAAGGAATAAAATGCATACTCATTTTGGTATGAAAACCTATCTTACAATACAGGGAAGTGGGGGAGAAGGGGATAAGCAGAGTGGAAGGTATGAAGGAAGGGAAGGCAATGGGAAGAGGGAGCAAATTGAAGTCAACACTCTTGGGGAGGGACAGGATCAAAAGAGAGAATAGAAGCAATGGGGGGCAGGATAGGATGGAGGGAAATATAGTTAGTCTTTCACAACATGACTATTATCGAAGTCATTTGCAAAAGTACACGATATGGCCTATATTGAATTGCCTGCCTTCCCAAAGGGAGTGGGTGGGGAGGGAGGGATGGGGAGAAGTTGGAACTCAAAGTTTTAGGAACAACTGTTGAGTATTGTTCTTGCTACTAGGATATAAGAAATAAAGGTAATGGGGAACAGAAAGTTATCTGGCCCTACAGGACAAAAGAGAAGATGGGGACAAGGGAAGGGAGGGATGATAGAAGAGAGGGCAGATTGGTGATAGGGGAAATTAGAATGCTCGGTGTATTGGGGTGGGGGAAGGGAACAAATGGGGAGAAAATTTGGAACCCAAAATTTTGTGAAAATGAATGTAAAAAGTTAAATAAATAAATTTATATAAAAAAAAGACTTAGTGGGCAAGTGATCCTAATATTTAAATGTGTGAAAGATGGAAAGAAGAATTAGAAGAGGAATTAAACTTATTCTGCTTGTATTCAGAGGGTAGAATAATGTAGTACTAGTATTAGTAATATAGTAATAGTAATAATGGTAGTAGTAGTAGTAAATAAAAATAATGAAATAGTGAAATAATAGGTGGAAGTTGCAAAGGAGGTAGATTGTGATTCAACATAATGAAATTCCTAACAATTACAAGTTTTCCTAGAATGGAATGGGTTGCTTTTATAATAAACTCACCTTATCATTGGAGATGTTTAAGGAGAGGCTTCTCAGGAACATAGCAGAGGGAATAGAGCTTAGGATAAAGATGTAATGGAAGATCTCTTAGATGTTCTAGTCTGATCTAGGTGCTAGCGCCACTTATCATCTCCTTCAGGGCAATGACTTTGCCTGCTTATATACTTACTTTTCTCTCCATCTTCTTGACCCCCAGGCCTGGATCTACATGAAGATGAGAGGGGAGGGTACAACTGTCCTTTCCTCAAATATACATCCCCTTGTTTTCCTTACCTCCATAACCCAGTTTCCTTTTTCTCCTATCTCTTTTCCTCCCCTGGGGACTGACAAAAATTGTGAAAGGCAGCCTACAGATGGAGATTCCAGTCCAGGGAAGTCTAGGTCTTGGGGATATTCTCAGAAAGTCACGAAAACCTCCTGTTTTCTGTTTGGCAATGTCAGCCACTCCTCATAACTCAGCCCCTAAAACCTACCCATCCCTTTGTGCATCCCCCAGATATCCTATCTTCACATCCTTGTCTCCTGAGTGTCATTTCAAAACTCTCTTGAGAAATTTAAAAATGAAAGTTTGAGCGCTGCTAAGCTTTAAGGAAAGAAAATCGCATCCATGAGGAATAATATATGAGAGCTAGTCTCTATGTCTGCCTTACAGTGATAGAAGGCTTCATGAAGGGAGACATCCAAGGAATTTTCTGTAATTATTTTCCCCATTTTGAGCTCCCTCCCAACCTCCCCCCTCCTGGAATATAATGAAGAGATATAGGGGTAAATGCCTCCCAACCTAGAGAAACTGCAAATTTGATGAGGAAGACACTGCCTTCAGGGAACCTTCTTCTGATGAAGAAGTCAGAAGGAGTAACACGAAATGGACGAAATTATAGAACTGAGCTATGGGAAGAGTGCTGACTTAGGAGGATTGGAGGTGTGGAGACATTAGAGTGAGGTTACTTTCTGGGAAATGAGTCTGCAGTTGCATCTCGGTGAGAGAACAAGAGGGGAAAGATGTGGAACAAGAGTGGAAGGGTGGGGAGGGAAGAAAAGAAAAGTGAAGAGGGAGGTGATGGAGGGAGAGAATTGAGGAGGCTCTGAGTCAGGATTAGCTGGCTGGGACAGAGATCGGCTGCCGCCCTCACGCCACCCAGCTTGACTTAATGAGAATTGGCTTGTGGCCAGAGCTGCGGTTTTGCGGCTGGCGCAGCTGGGGGGAGTGGAGGAAGGGAGGTTAAAGGGATCGATGCTGTTTTGCACTGTAGATACCGTTGTTGTGGAAAGTCCCGGCGGCCCAGATGCTCCTGCGTTTCCCACACGAGGCGGAGGGGGACGACAGAAAGCCTGTCTCTGCAAACAGGCACACTGGACTGAGGGACCTAACTGGAAGGAGGAGGGGAGGAGGGAAGACAGTAGAGGGGAAAACTGTCCTAGCTGTACCATTGCCTAAATGTGTGATGGTGGCGGTCACTTTACTTCTCAGTGTCTCTGTTTTTTATTTTGTAAAATAAGGATTTGGATCTCTAAAGTTTTTCTGAGCTCTAACGATGAATGAGTCCAAAATTCCTGAGATACAACGGGGTATAGAGGATAGCTGGGCTGAAGGTCAGGACGTCCTGGGTTCAAGTTTTACCTCTAATACATACTGGACTCTGAACAGTCATCTATGTCTCTCAGTGCCCCCAGGGAACCAAGTTACAGAGGAACTGATGATTTGCATGGTAAGAGATTTTTCCTACCTAGAGTTCTGTGTACCTTTGAAATCAAAGCTCTAGAACAAAAATAAAACGATTTGCTCACTACTGGAAGCTATTCCTTATGTCTAATCCCTTCTGCTCCTGCCATAGCCTCAATTCCTCAGTGGAGATGAAAGCCCTTCCTAACCTCTCCCACACCCAAGGTATCTGTTCTGACAGCTGTTTGTTGAGAGTATCCTATGTTTTGGAGTACTATGTTGGTAGTTAGTGAGAGAAGGCCAAGAAGGAGCTGGTGGCTTGAGAAGTGGGCTGTGTGCGGGAGCTTTTGCAAGCAAAGTTGATGGCCTAGTGGATGCTTCAATGTGGGAATGCAGTGCTTTGTTCCTCTCCTTTTGGAGACAGTTCAAAGTTGAGGCTGGTGGGGGCCATGCTGAAGGACAATTTAATTTATTCAGGAGCCAAAATCAGGATGGAGCAGCCAATCTGAATGGTGGCTTGCACCTAGGGGCAGGAGAGGATTCACTGAGAACCTGAGGAAATGGTTCCAAATGGAACCCTCAAGTCCCCAATTATTATGGTGAAGAATGGTGATGAGACTGCAGGAAGGATTTTGGAAGGTGTGCTGGTTTTGGGAGATATCAAAATTGAGGAAGTGAGGGAAACTGGTCTCCTAAAGGGAATGAAAGAAGTTTTAATTGCCACCCCCCATAAAATATGCATATCTAGGGTTTCCATGGACTGTGGGATGGGGATTTGGGAGGGGGAGGAGCAAAAGGTAAAGCTTGTCCAGGTAACCCAGCCTCTCTTGGGAACAAACACAACCCCAACCTAAGTTTTGTCCTAACTCCCACCACAAACACTGGGTCTAAGTGCCTTAGAGGGAGAATGGAGGGAGGGAGGAACCTGAGCACCTGTTAGGACAATGGAGGGAGGGAGATCTAGTGAGGTAGGAGGAAGAAGGGGTGTACAGAAGCCTGAAGGGTGAGAAGGATGCATATACTTAGGGTCCCCTCAAAGAAACATGTAGAACCCAAGGTGGCCGAGGTGGGGAACCCCAAAGGCCAGAAGCTCTGGGAGAGCACTAACACCTCAATTTCCCTGCTAGTTCTGGGACCAGAACTGTGGAGCCCTTGGAACAGGAAGAAGTTAAGACTAGAAAGCCTAAAACCTCAGGAGTAGTTAAAGGTGCCCAAGTTGCAGGTGCTAGGTCGCTAGGTCCATCCTATTGGCCCTTTCCTTATTGGTAATCCATAGATCCATTGATCCTCTAATCCATCGATCTCTCTATCATCGAGGCGTCTATGTATCAGCTCCTCATTCTGTCTGGCCTTGATTCAGATCTCTCTGATTTCTGCTCTCCCTCCCCCTCTCCTCTAGCCCCTAATCTTTACTTCTTTGCCTTTCTTTTCCACTGCTCTCCAAACACACTCTCTCCCATCTTCTTTCTCTCTGCCTCCAAAGTCTGGGAATATAGCCTGCACTCTTCTCTTGTCTTCTTATTTCCCCTCCTGCTTCCATCTAGAAGATACTCTGGTGGTCTGGACCAAGGTTAGAGCAGAATCCCTTATTCCCCCTCCCTACCCACCTCTCACTATAGCAGTCTCATCCATCTTAAGCTGTTTCTTAGGTACAGTCTGAGTCTCTGGATCAGTTTCTATGCATCCATCTCCACATCCCTATGTCTGTCTCTGGATGTGAGTTGGATTTCTGATGCAAAGCTCATTTCAAGGACCAGAAATAATGAGAGTACAATTCATGCTTAGAGCAGCAAGGGCAGCAAGTTTATTGTCTGGTCATGCTGAGCCAAAAATGGATTCCTCCTCTCTGAGTCCCTCTTGGTTCTGACCCTCCAAAAAAAAACTGTCCAGAGCCTGACAAGGAGCTCAGATGGGATAGGAGAACATAAATGGGTGGGTAGGAGAAATTGCTAACTAGGGATGGGAGGGAGTGACAGAGAGGACTGAAACTGATACAGGGTCTAAGAGCAAACTCGAAGAGGGCAGCTGGGTTCTTTGGTATATATGATACAAGGCGGGGAGAAGGTTCTTTGGCTACATAGGTGCAAGTGGAATGGGGGTCAGGAGTATTACCCCCATTACAATGAGGTAGACATTATATCGCAGCAAAATGTTTCACTTCAAAGTCCAAGATGGGTGTTGGAGTGTGATTTGGTAAGGGAAATAGAGAAGGAACTCAGTGGGGTGGGGGTAGGGGGGATGAACTTTTCTTTTCTTTTCCCCATACCTGGGGGTACCAGATTGGGGAGGGGACTGGCAGACACAATGAAAGGGGTTTCCTCTCCCTTCAATGACCAGGATGTAGCTGGGGCCCCAGGTTTTGAAGCATGAAGTCTCCTCAAGATGAGGTTCTGGAGAGGGGACCTGGAGGGGTATGGGGTCCAGGACTTGTTGGGCCCTGAGAATTCCTGCTGTTGTTGGCAGATGAACCCAGTGTAGGTGATCGCCGGGCAAAGAGGACTCCTATGTTTGTGGACACAGAGAGAAGAAAGAAAGTATAAAGAGTCAGAGTACTCTCTCTCTCTCTCTTCACCCTTCCCCTCCCCTCTCCCCCCGCTTTCCTGGAGGACTAGATTCCCCTGGTACAGACTCCTCATCCCTCGTTTTTGATAGAAGACTAAGAAACATAAAGACAATATAGTCTACCCCTTTAGCTCCCGGTGCCAGTGTTAAGCAGTCTGACCTCTCTTCAAGTATAGATGCCTCCTGACTGTTCATATCAATATAAATAATCCCATGATGCCTAGAACAATAGGTTCATGCCTCCCCAGACATCCAATACTAGTGCAAAAACACTCTGCCTTTCAGGAGTAGATGAATTCCTTGGTGTACTAAGCCATGTAGACACCCAAATTCCCCTCTGTCTCCCAAAATAATGTAGATGCCCTCTGGCTATCCAGAGCAGTGGAAGTATCACTTTTATCAGAATAGGTACCTCCTTGATCCTTCATACCAGTGTAGATGCCCTGTACAGATGTAAATCCCTTAAAATTCATGCCAGTGTGGACCTTCCCCATACCACAGAGTCACAGAATCTTAGTTTCCCTCTGCCTCCAAAACCTGGGAGTAACCCACACTCTTCTCTTATCCTATTTCCCCTCCTGCTTCCATTCAGAAGATACTCTGGTGGTCTGGACCAAGGTTAGAGCAGAATTCCTTGTTCACAGAGTATGGTCCCAAACCTCACCATTCTGGCTACCTTCCTCTGGATGTCCCATCAGGTCATCAATGTCTTATTAAAATATGGCACCTAGAACTGAACACATTTCATCAGAGATGGCCTAACCAAGACATTGGAGAGCTAGATTATCATTGGTCACGATGATGCTGGACACTACATATGGTAACTCAGACCAAGATTACATTAGCTTTTATGGCTGTCACAATATACTGATGATTTGCAGTAGAAATTTGGATTCAACTAACCCTTACTAGTTTTATCATAGGAACTGTTGTGTAGCCAGCTGTCATGAATGTGTCCCTTCCTGTACTTGTGCATTTGATTGAAAAAAATAATTGAAAAAATAATTTAACCTGTTCTGATTTCATCAAAATCTGACCACCAATGCATGTCTCTCCATGTGATGCTCAGATTTCACAGGCATGCTGTTCTATGTCTTCATCCAAGTTATGGGTAAAAATGTGGAACAGAACAGGACTAAAGATAGAGACCTCCCTCTAGGTTCGCATGGATCCATTAATCAATACCCTTTGGATCTGATCTTTAAACTAGCTAATTCTGCTATCTCCCAGTCCATATCTCCCTGTCTCATCCAAAAGGACATCATGAGAGATTTTGTCAAATGTCTGCCAGTGTTGATGCCTTATAACACTATAGATCCATGACTCCTTTACCAATGTAAATGCTATCGAATTTCCATTTCATTTGTAGACACTCCAATTCCCATAACAGTGAAGCTTCCTGACTTCTGCATTAGATATTCCTAAACCCCATGCCAGTATAGCTACATTCTAGCCTCTGTACCAGTATAGACAATGCCATTGATTTCCAGGGCCATGTTGATGCTGCTGATGCCATTGCCTGCCATGTTGAGGGGCACCTCCAGTGGCTCTTCTGTCCCGAGAAGAAAGGAGGGAAGATCAGTTAGTTGAGGATGGGAGGATATAGGATATTGGATACAGAAATGAGCCATAGGTAAACTCCATATTGAAGATATTCCTAAACCTCTCACTGGTCCTACCCTACTTTATTCCATTCGTTCATTTAAAACCTCTTCTTCTTATACCCTGTAACCCAAGGAAATGTGATCTCATTATCCCCTTAATTATCTTTTCAAATCCCTAATCAAGCCTAATACTCCACTCTGTCCTCCTATAGTACTGGCTGCCCCCACCATTGATCACATATGCTTAGAGCTCTCAGACCTCACCACGGCACCCTTACCTCGGACAGAAGTCTTGCTTCTGGGAAGGATATTGGGAGGCAAGGTTGGACGAGGAGGGTCCACAGGTCCCATCAGCACAGCCTTCTTCTCAGGGGGTTCCTCTGGCCCTATCTTTTCTCTCATGGGACCCAGGGCTACTGGTAGTGAAATTCGTGGTACAGTCACTGCTGAGGCAGGCCCTGTGCTCTCCTCTGAATAGGCAAGAAGGAGCATTGACATCAAGGCTCAGACCTCTCAAACTAGCCCCATTGTCCCATCTGGAAAGAGTAGTGTCATGGGAATGACACGGACCAGACTTGGAATTAGAGAACTTTGCTATCTGCTTAGTGAAATAACTTTTCCTCTCTGGTTTCAGTGTGACCATGAATATACAATTTAATGTCTTAGAGTCTCAGTTTCCTAATGTGTAAAATAGGAATCATAATAATGGTAGTACCAACATTACAGGAGTATTGAAAAGAATTAAATGAGGTAACATGTGTGTATAAAATATGGTGTCCCAAAAGTCTTAGTGCAGTTTTAATTTCTCAAAGCTTATATATGTAATTATGCATATATAGTATAAACTGATAAATTTTAAAGCATTATTTTAAAGTCATCTATTTTTCTCTTTTCTTTCAGTCCTCAGAACATAAGTATCTAGAGGGCAGCAACTACCTCTACACCAAGAACAGTGCCTAGGCACATGGTAGGTATTAATAAATGCTAACTGAATTGAACGGAATCTTTTAACAGGAGAGGGTTAGCCATACTCTTTGATTTCACTGCAAGACATGTACCTCAAGGAAGTCAAAGATAAGCCCCACCCCCCACGAATTATAGCAACCTTTTTTATACTAACAAAGAACTCAGAACAATGTAGATGCCTATCAACCATGGAATGACTGAACAAATTAGAGTGCAGGAGTATAATGGAATATTACTATTTTATAATAAATTATTACTATAAACTATAGAGAAGCATAGAAAGATACATCATCTAATGCAAAGTGAAGTTGAAATAAGTGAATGAAAGAAAACATAACCTCAACTAATGCAAATGGAAAAAGCAACAAAAACAAAAATCAAATGAAACTGAATGCTATTAAATTATAATGACCAATCTTAGTCCTGAAGAAGGTTTGCGAATGAGCATCTCTCCCTTTTTTGCAGTAGGTGGCGATGGACAATGGCTGTATGGAACCCATGTAAACACTGCCGAACTGTTCATAGGTTGGTTAGTTTTGCCAAGACACTTTTTCCTCTTGGTTTGTTATGGTTCTTTGGTTGGTGGAGGGGAAAGAGAAAAGGTGAAGGACATAGCAATATAATCAATAAAAAATTTAAAACTTAGAAATGAGGGGGCTAGATTAGATGACCACTGAAGTTTTTGACTACCCCTACATCTGTGATCCTCTAAACCTAAACTTTTAGGTCCCATTTCTTCCCTTGCCCTGCCGGATAATTCCCTTTACTCCGTTTCTTTTAAACCTTGTCTAATCTGAAGGCAGGGGGTTAGGGAGGAGATGAGTAGATGTGTGGGGTAAGGGAATTCAGCTCCAGAGCTAGAAGATGCCTTGGAAATCATCCAATCTAACTCTCTCTTTTAAAAGGGAGAAAACTGAGGCCCAGGGAGCTGTCCTCATTCTCAAGCCAGTTCTCTGCTTTTCTGAGCCAGTCCGCCTTGAACAAGTTAGAGCCCAGCATCAGCCAATGACAGTGTGGGGAGAGGTACAGAATTTTAACTTATTTTTAATATTAGACAAATTAGCATGCAAAGGAGACACAAATCACATGCATATCAAGATCTTGCACCATCCAAAGGAGGGGCAGCTCCCCTAGAGCCTTACCTCCTGCCAAGCGCCCACTTCAGGATTGATTTCCCCACTTCCACCCTCTAGCTTCAAACTATCCCAGGTCCCTCTCTGACCCTTCATCTGTCCCTTCTCATATGCCCTCCCCCGCCCCAGTCACCTCTGCCCATACCTTTCTTAATGGGCGCGTGGCCAGACCCGTGGCTGGGGCCAAGTTGGGCGCAGGCAAGGGCTGGCAGACCCGGTGTGGCTGAGGTTGTAGCTGGGGGTCCCCGAGGAGGAGCGGGCCCCGCCGCCGGGAAGTTGAAGAGCGGAGCAGTCCCGTAAGTCTGGCGCCGGCCCTCTCGCCTGTTACTGTCGATGGCGGCCTGCAGCTCCCCCGGAGAGCTGAGAGCCCGAGTCTCACACTCATAGGGGTAGAGATACTTCATGTACCTGTAGGGCAGGTGTGGGTTGCATCCGCAAGGATGCCTCAAATCTGAGCTTCTTTAGTTTTCCCCTGAACCTAGGCCCCTTCAAATCCGAGTACCCCGAGATCCCTCCCCCGATGTTCCCCAAACCTAGTTCCACTCCATCCAGACCCCATTCCCTTCTCCCTGGGCATACCCCCTCACCGCCCCACCCTTAGCTCACTGGGTGCGTAGGGTGAAAGCTGCCGAGGTGATGGACGTGGGCAGGCTCAGGCCCCGAGTCACCTCCCTCCACACCTTCCGGTTGATGACCTCTACCAGCCCCCCCTTCTCCGTCACCAGTCGGTACAACACATAGAGATCCAGCACCTGCTTTGCCATGATCGGGATGCGGTTCACTGGGGTGCCTAGGGAGGAGGAGGACAACACTGGGACAGTAGGGAGCAGAAAACAAGAGGGTCATCGAGGCGGGAGGGGTGGGGGCACGGGAGTCTGTCACTTGGGGCTCGTAGGACACAGAGTTTTTGGGAAGGCGGGAAAGATATGGCCACCCTGGGAAGCATAGGACACGAAGGTCTCTAGGGGAACAGGGGGTCGGAAGGCAGTGGAAGTACAGGTAAGGTGGGAGTACAGGGTACACAGGAGACAGCATGGCATGGGGCCGGTCATAGCTGGGTAAGGGGAAGGGATAGGTGACAGACACCAAGGCAGACCCCACAAAGACCACCATCAGGGACAGGAATTTCTGCAGCAGGTCAGACCCAGGCCAGACAGCAGGAAGGTCTACCCGACAGTAATGGGAGGAGGGAGACATAAGAGAACACTGGCATCTCTCTCGCAGGGCATCTCTAAGGGACTGGGGCAAAGGAGGGGAACTGTCCTGAGGCTGGAGGATCCTTGACAGTATCTTCTCTAGCTTGCGGAGGTTGGGGGTTTTCGGTTCTTGTCCTGCCGCCCCGCTCCCGCTCCCGCCCCCGCCTGGCCAGTGACAAAGGGTTCTGTCGAAGCTGAGCGATGGGCCCCAGTTAATTTGCGCTGATTTTTACCGATCCCATTCCCACCGCCAGACCCTTTGTGCCCGAACAATTAGCCGCAGGCCTGATTAATGGGGGGAAATTATCGGCCCCTCGGGACTCTTCCCCTCCTCCCAGCTCCCCATTTTCCTTAGCATCTCCCGGTTGGGGGGTGGGGGTGGGTAGGAGCATCCTCTCATTCTCACCCCTCCTCCCACTTCTAGCTAACTATGGAAGAGAGGGTCTGGGGTGGGAGAACTGGAAAAGTGAGCTTAAATCTAGAAACCAAGGCCCTGGGGCGGGGTAAATTGGGGGAGCCAGAGAATAGCTTGAGAGAAAAGGAGCCTGCTTGTGGGAGTCAGAAGTTTCGGGGAGAGGCAGGGGCGGAGGGCTACAAGGGGCAGGGACCCCGTAGGTTTCTCTGGGAGCACTAGAGCGGCACAAAAGGAGGGGGGCAGAGGCAAGTTAATTAGTGGCCTTATCAGGATGCTATGGGGAGGGAGTTAATTAGCTTTGGAGAAAGAGATAATGACTCAGACTCTGGGCCCATGAATCTGGGGAGCGGAGGGGGGGAGTGATGGACAGGCCACCCAACGTGCTCCTCAAGCTGGGTTCCCCTCGCCAATTTTTAGCGCTTTAACCTAGAGCTTTGAAATCCCCAGAGAAGTGATTCCCTAGCCTTCTTCATTTTCCTAATCCCTCTGCCTCATCCTCACCCCTTGGAAAGTCCTTTCTGTTGTCTAACTTCAGGAAAGGTCTGCAGCGTCAGCCCACACCCAAAGTTTACCCTGGGGTGGGAGGGAGGAACCTCTTCTCTTGGTAATGAGGGAATTGAATACGAAAAAACCCCAGCAAAGGATCCAGGAGTCCTAAGACTCCAGCTCAAGACTGTGGTCCAGTAAGCGCCCTCCCACCCCCAGTGACCCCTCCCCAGGGTGAGCGTCATCGATTGAAGACTCATTAACCTGCCAGCATCTCCGTTGCTAATTAATTCCCCAGGGAGAAAGGGAGGGGCTAATTAATCGTGGTAGGTCAGAGGTTAAAGATGTTATTGAGGTGTCCCCATCCCCCTCCCTCTCCCAGCCCTGATCTGTCCAGAGTGTCCGAACCTCACAACTCCTTCTCCAGTTCTAAGTCACTCTCTTGAAGTTGGGGACTAGCCTATAAGGGACTGGGTTTGGGACACCTGCGGGGGAAGTAGGGGTTTGTTTCTGACCCACAGTGTTTTGGGCCCCGAGACCCCGCCCCCCTCTACATCCTTCCCATACCGCCCCTCACCCCTCTTCTGCATGAAGCTGAACAGGTCATCCAGGAATTCTTTCCTCTTGGGGTCTGCGTCGAGCTCATACAGCTGGGGGGCGGGGAAGAAGGTGTATTTACCACCCTAGACCCTGACCGCATCTCCCCTTCCCTCCCTTCCCCTCCCATTTCCCCAAGCAGAACAATTTCCCTAGGTCCCCTCGACAGAAACTTCCTGCCCAGAAGGATGATGTTTAGAACTGCTATGAGGATGAGAGTCTCTGGGATGGTGGAGTGCATTTGAAATGGGTTGGTGAAACCTGCGGCATTCAAGGAGGTCCTAATTTGAGCCAGGTTGGGGCCATGTAATCATAGTTCTGCCCTGGGGAGTTGGAGTTCCCACACAACCACTAGTGGCCTGAAAGGAGTCAGGAGTAGACAGAGTTGTGGTCATCCAGAGGGAAAATATCCTGAAGGAGAGGTTACTTCCCCGACAGAGGACCTCTGAGTTATCTGATAAGGTCAGAGCCTGGGTCTCAGTCCTTGTCATACATTATCTCTAACTCCCACCCTGATCTTCTCTTGGCGATTGGTTAAGGAGCCAATCCTCTTGTCCACTCCAGCCAGTCAGATAATAGTTGACCAGCCAGGGTTTAAAGCTGCCCTCACCTCTTCCCACCCCGCCCCACCATGTGGGTCTCTTATTGGGTGGCTCAGAGCTTTTTTTTTGCCATGTCATTGGTTATCAAGGGTGTGATTCCCTAGCTCTGCAACACAGGCCTGATGAAGAGGACCAATAAAGGGGACTAAAAGTGATCCTTGTGACATCAAGGGGAAAAAAAGCCCCTGTGTGATAAATAGAATTAATAACCCCTGAGTAACACTCAAGATTTAGTCCTTATTTTCTTACTCAAAGAATAATTCCTGAATAATAATTGGAATAAACATTAATAGTAACTCCCACAGTAGCCCATCATTTTGAACCCTCTTCCAAACTGTCATTCACACCATTGATATCTATCTCCCATCCACAGTAATACCGTTACAAATCTAGAATAACCTTCACATACTATAAACAAGATGTCAATGCCTTAGGGGGAGGGAGGAGAGTAAAAGAGATTGCAGGAGTGGAAAGTGTAACAACGGAGCCACCACCGAGGCATAAACTTGATCCACCTCTTGTTTCTTTCCACTTCCACAAGCCAGAGGAATCTTAGACCCACCTCATCCCCATTCCCAATCCCCCAACCCCCATCCCTCACTGTCAGGTAAGGGGGTAATGGGACGTGACATATGGAGGAGGAGAGGGCTCAGAGTCTGGGCTGGGAGGAGAACAGGATGGAGAGTGGACGATGAGAGCCCCCCTCCCAATCTGGCATCCTCTATAGCATACTAGACCTTCCCCCCCATCCCCACAAGAGATTTCTCTCAGGATCCTTGAACCCCTTTTCAGCTATTCCACCTCTGCATTTCTCTTGTCTCTGAATCTCTTTCTTACTCTGTTTTCTCTTCTCTGTCTCTAACCCTGTCTTTATTTCTCCTCTGCAGAGGTCCAGGTGGGGTGTGTGGGATGAAGGGATGGGGCCCCAGTGGCAACCCCTTCCTGGGGCATCAGCTTTCAGGAGAAGGGAGAGAGGATTGGATAACAGGGCCTAGGAAGAGGTCAGGTGTGCTAGATGGGAGGTGAAGGTCAAGTTCTCTAACTCATATTCCACCTACTCCTCCCAGTACTAGAAAGTACTAGAATAGATTGGAGATGGGGGTGGGGAAGGGTGAACCCAGACTTCTGGGTTCTATATCTTACCTATAGGGATTTCCTACCTGTTTAAACTGTTCCTCATAAGTCCACTCATGGTGCTGGGGACCAGGAGGCTGGCTTGGGGGGGACACAGGTAGGCCTGATCCTGGGCTGTGCTGGGGAGGTTGCCCCTGAGGCCTAGCCTCCTCTTCCTCTTCTTCCTCCTCCTCTTCCTCCTCTTCATTTTCACCCTCTTCAATATCCCCCAGAGTCCCCTCTTCAGGAGACTGCTGGGCCCTGGTACCCACTGGATGGGATCGTTGAGGAGGCAGGGATGGGGGGACTGAAAGAGGAGGTGGGGGTGGAATCCCACCTTGAGCTAATCGGGCTGCCTGCTGCCTTTGTAGGGTCTCCATCACAGCTTCTAGCCGCAGCCCACCCCCAGGGGGGGCTCCAGGCATAGGGCGCGGCATCGGGGAGAGGGCTGCCTGCAGGAGCACAGAGGAGGGAGTGTTGTGAGATTGGGGAAACCAATAGGCTCTCTCCATGACACCCCACCCCAGGCCAGACATCCCCCTCTTCCAAAGATTCTTCCAATTCAGTCCCCTCCCCAACTCTCTGTCAATGTTCCTGCCCCTCAACTATTCTGGAGCATCTGATAGCCCCCCAACACCATCAAGTCCTCCCTGTCAACCCCAGACCCTCTTTTGTGGAGCTGTCAGAATCATTCTCAGGTTGAAGTCTAATACACACATGTACATACCCCAACCCATTCCTTCCCCTAGCACTCCAATTCTCAAGGTTCTGAGGGGACAATGGAAAAGGGGAGAATAACAAGGAGAAAAGAAGGTGGAGAGAGACAGAAACAGAGAAAGAAACATTGAGAGAGTGACGAAGAGGCTATGAAACTGAGGAGATCAGAGGGCAGAGACAGAGACAGGAACAGAAAGAGACTGAAATTTGGGAACAGAGAAAGGGACAGAGACAGAAATAAGAGATGGGTAAGGGATAGAGACAGAGCCAAGAGAAAGAGACTGAAAAGAAGGAGAAGAACAGAAACTACTGGAATAATCCAGTCTTAAAGAGAAAGTGAAAAAGGACTGAGGGCAGGAGGCTTTGGGGGGAAGCTGAGAGGTGGTGGAGATGGGGATTCCCTGGACGTTAATAACTGGTCATCCAGGAAATTGGATACTCACGCATCCCAAACTCTAGTCTCTCTGGACACGTATCTTTTCCCATCATGGGTCACCACCTCTGACACCGGTCACATTGCACACTTTGGACACTGGTTCCCCCCTGTCCTTCTATCCCCCATCCCAGACTTTGAGCACCTTGGATCGCTCCTCCTGCCCCAGGACCTTGGTCTTCCAAAATCCCAGACTCACCAGCGCGCTGCGGGCGGCTGTCCCCAGGTTCTCCACCATGCTTTCGCCACCCCGCGCCCCACTCTGGCTCCTGCTGCTCCCAGCTCCTGGCTCCAGGCTACCGGCTGCAGACTCTGGTTCCAGTTCTCTGGCCCCACTCCTCTTGTTACCTCCTCCTGCCCTTGTCCCTCTGTCCGGCTCCCTCCCTCCTTCTAACCTCAGTCCCTCTCCCTTCTTCTTCTCCTTTCTCTCTGTTCTCTGGCCACCGGCGATCGGTTGGAGGAACGACAGCGGCAGGGAGGGGCGAGCGGGTGGCGCTGTCCCGGGACCCAGGCGTCCGGGCTTCCCTTGGGGCAGGTGGGGCGGAGCAGATGCTATGCCTGCTGTCGCACTCTCTCGCTTGTTCGCTCTGTCTCTCTCTCCTTCGATATCTGGCTCCTTCCTGCCCTAGCTTTTCCTCCTCTCTTTTCTGGCAACAAGTGTCCGCAGACACCAGGTCCCTAGGGCAGTCATTCGCTCTGCAGAGACCGGGAGAGATGTGTATGTGGTGTTGGTGGGGTGATTTGAGATGGTGAGTGGGGGGGGGGGGAGTTGGGGGGCGGGGAAGGGGAGATACTGAAACATTCTCTTTCAGAGAGGTGACACTATAAATATAGATAACATTGAGAGAATGGCACTATGTTCCCATTGAGAGTTCGGACTATAATGCTGTGTGACACTATATGTAACATAATGTGTGGGTATCATTGTGTGTGTAAAATAGCTTATATACGTTTTCCCTAAAGCCAGGAACATTTCCCTATACTTCACTCAAACAAACACACTCATACATTCCTACGCTGCGACACAGATTCTGACATACCAACACAAACACATTCTTCATACACAGGTACACATTAAGACACAGAGAAAGACAAACACATTCATATATCCCCCTCCTTGGTCATGATCACTGCAGCTGTCCTGCCGCAAAGCTGGGAATCATTTCTGCTGTAGCAGGAACGAAGATGGACAGAGACCCAAGACAGAGACAGAGAAACCCAAGGAACCCAACACAAATGCAGACATTCTACAATTTCTGGTTCCCACCAAACTAAAGCACTTTTCTCTCAACAGCTGGTCCGAGCCTGAATTATTCAGATATTGTCTCAGCTCTTCACTTTCTTTTACCTGCATAGATTAAAACACTGTAATGCATTGAGACAAAAGTCCACAATCTCCTTCTTGCACAATTATGGGGGGGGCATGTAAAATCACATGCAGAAAACTAATCCATTGACTGTGATTCTGAGATCTGCATCTTCAACTCCAACCTCTCCCTAAAGATCCAGATAGATATTTCCAATTGTCTCTTAGTTATCTCCACCTGGATGTTACAATGACAATTCAATAGGGCCACAAATGACCTCATCATATTTCCCCAAAACAGGTTATTTTTCCCCCTTATTTCTCCCAATGACACCACCATTCTCCCACTCCTCTCAAATACTAAACCTGAGAATCATCTCTGACTTTCGCAGGATATTGTTATGTCCTATCTTACACCCCCACATTATATAAAATCACAGACTCTCAGAGAACATTCTGTCCAACCTAATTCTTCATAAGGATCCCAATATGTAGTCATATACCATTTGCTTGAAAATCTTTAGTGAGAGGGAACACTGTCTCCTAAGGCAGCCCATTCCATTTGCAAAATTATTAGGAAGATTTCCCTCATATTAAACCTGAATTTACCTCTTAGTACCTTCCATTACTTATGCTGAGGCCAACTGAAACAAAGCTAATCTCCCTTCTACATGACAGACCTTCAAATATCTGAAGAAATCTATTCTGTTCCCTTTAAGGCTTCTTCAGACTAAATATCTCCAGCTCTTTGGATCAGTCCTTATATGACAGGAATTCAAAGGTCTACACAGTCACCCTTCTCCAGACAGAGATCCAGCATCCACCTTATTCATGTTCTTCTTAAAATACAGTACTTGGAACTAAACACAATTTTCTATAGCTTAATACAGGAACATTATCACCTCCCTCATCCTGGATGCTAAGTAACTTCAATGTCATTAGGTTTCTCAATTGCTCTATCACACCATTGACACTTTTAACAGAATTTTAAATGCACTCCAGACTGGACCTGTCTCTAACCTAGGAACGACTGGAGGAGAAACAGAGCAGGTCAGATATGGGTGTGTCAAGAATCAAGTAGCGGTTTAATAAATTAATTTTAGAGTGAGGAATGTGGTTTGCAAACCTGAAGTTCCCCTGAGGTGAGCTCCTCATGCTGGAATAAAGGCAAAGTTTATATACATAAATCACAAATGTGAAGGGGTGGAGGGAAGGTGGATTACAACACAATGATTTCTAGGTCTTGAGTGGTTTCCCATGGCAAACGCAGGAGTATAGGAGAATACAGGTGTTCTTGAGTCCTGTGGGAACAGTTCTTAAGTTGATTGTCTCAAATCTTGGGGGTCCTGATCACTTGGTGGGGTTCAGAACCAGGGTTTTGTGACAGGAACAGGTTTTACAATCTTTGATTCAATTCACTTAACATCCACAAGCATAGGAATGTAGAATCTGTCAGAGTTGACTGATCATCTTAAGCTGCATTGTGGATCTCTGACTCCCAAGTCAGAATCTTCTGAGAAAATGGGAGTTCTAAAATATCCAGAAGTTAGTATAATCATTACACACATATCAATTAATATGAAAATCATAAATCCCTTTAAAATCATATTAACCTCATAGTCCACTGTAAAACAAATAAAAAAAAACAGATCTTTTTTCATTAGAATTACTATCTAATCACACCTTCTCCTCTTCTTGCATTTCTGAAACTGACTTTTGAATCTAAGAGTAAGACTTCATATTGGGCTCTATTACCTTTCATCTCATTCTATTCAACCCAACATTCTTGCCTTTTGACATTTTTTGGATCCCATCATGCAGTGTATTATTGTTCCTAACTTTGTGTCATATGTAGATTTAATATCGTTACCTAAATCATTGATGAAATTGATAAAAAAAAATTGGACCCAGCATGAATCTTTGGAACACTCCTCTAGATAACTCATTCCAAGTTAATATTGACTCATTACTGAGTATTCTTTGGGTCCAGTTCAGAGATATTTAAAAGTTATAAAATTTGAAGTTGTTTTAGTTTTCATTTTTCTGATGATCAGATTGAAAATGCTAAAATTCGTATTAACCACCTGTGTTTTTTTGATGTGTCACTATTATGACCAAGCTTGGCCTCGAGAAAGAGTCAGGGAAAGTCATCTACTCCTTTTATGAAGAGGTGGGGGACTGTGGCAGTGGAATATTGCATACGCTGTCAGACATGGGCGATGTGTCAGCTAATTTTATTTTCTGTTTCTTTCAAAATCTTTTTTTTTACAGGGATTCCTCACTGGGTAGTATAAGAAGTAGATATGGGTATGTATCTATTAAACATGCTACATAGTAGCATGTTTCATCATGAGTTCTCTGGAATCATGCATGGTTGGTCATTGCTTTGATCACCGTTCCTAAGTCTTCTGAAGTTTGTCTACAAGATATTGTTGTCTCTGTATAAACTGATCTAGCTCTGCTCACTTCACTCAGTTAATATAAATCTTCCCAGGTTTCTCTGAAACCATCTCCTTCATCATTCTTTATAGCACAATAATGTTCCATCAGATTTATACACCATAACTTGTTAAGTCATTCCCTCGGTTTCCATTTCTTTGCTACTGGAAAAAAGAACTGCTATAAATATTTTTGTGCATCCATAAGTATGTTTTGCTTAGGACTAAACCTTTCTTTAGTAAACTTTCTCTCTTATTCCCTTCTCTTCTCCCTTTCCCCTTCTGTTCTATTAAGTGAAATATGTATCTGCACCAACTGTGAGTGTTATTTTTTCCTTCCTTTGACCAATTCCTTGTTTGTATATACTTCTACTTTCACAAAGCAGGGATAATTTTTCATGATTTTTCCTTCTCTTCTTCCTCCTGCCCCTGAATATTCCTGTTCCTCCTCTTTCCATTCTTCTTTTAAGATCATCAAAACATAACAGAATTATTCCAAGTCCTCTGTCTAATGAGGCTCTCTCTATGACCCTTGATGATGATAAGATCATTTCCCTATATTAGAATATAAACAATTAATCCTTGTTTAGTTACTTATGATTGCTCTAGTTCAGTCTTTTGTTGTTCTGTCATGTCCAACTTCTTGACCCCATGGACCACAGCATACGACCATAGCATACCAGGCTTTTCTATCTTTACTACCCTGTCTCTCAAAATCTGTCCAAGTTCATGTTCGCTGTTTCCATGACACTATCTATACATCTCATCCTCTGCTGTCCCCTTTTCCTTTTGCCTTCAGTCTTTCCCAACACCAGAGGCTTTTTCCAATGATGTTTACCTTTTTCTCTTAATTCTTGTGTTTGTTTCAAAATTCTTACTCAGTTCTGGTTTTATCATTAAGAATGCTTGGAAGTTTTTTATTCCATTACAGGTCCATTTTTTAAAATCTATAGTATTATGCCCAGTTTTGCTGATTTAAGTTATTGTTGGTCATAAGCTTATATTGTTTGCATTCTGGAATATCATATTCCAAACTCTCTACTCCTTTACTATAGTGGCAGCTACGCTGTACATGATTCTGACTGTGACTTCTCAGTATATTTTGGCTATAATGTTCCTGGAAGTTTTAATTTGGGGGTTTCTTTTGAGAAGTAAGTGGTAGATTCTTTCTACATCTATTTTGCCATTTAATCTTAAGAGGCATGGGCAGTTTTCTTTTATGATTTCTTGAAATATGCTGTCTAGAATCTTTTTTTAGTTATAAATTTCTTAAATTATCTTTTCTTGATGTTATTTCTCAGGTCACTTGTTCTGTCTATTTGTCTACCTTACACTTATCTATTTTTCAGTCTTTTGACTTTGTTTTATTATTTCTTCAAGATGTTTGTTGTCTGGGTAAGGTTTTATACCTTGTGGGAATCATGGGAGTTGAATGAACTATATTAACTCCATCTTGTGACTTAATTCTGGATTTAGTTCAGTTCACTTTCTATTCAAACATGGTTGTAGTCCAATTTCTGTCTTGTGAGAAAACTTTATTCAAATATGGGAAATGTGAGAAAATTTTATTGCATTATTTGAACCTAGCCCTGCATGGCTCTTTGTTGCTCTATGTGCTGCTTAGAGATCCTTGACTAAGGATCTCGGTTATGCTGATACAAAACCTACTTTGATCCAAAGACTGATGCCGGAAGTTTTCTCACAATTATATATCTCAAGCAACTCATATATATTACCTGAAAACTGGCCCCATATAAGTCAATCAGTTACTGTTTCCACATTCCTTTGACTATATACAGACACTTGTGGGAAGTGGGACACTTCTTTTTCTGATTTCAGGGGATTTCACCTGCTCACTCTACTCCCTCCCACCTCTCAAAATTCATGAATCTCCCTCCCAACTCAGTAAGTCCTTAACCTTTCTTCCAATTTGAAATCAGATTACCCAACTTTGTATTCTGGGTTGTACTTTGTTAATTGTTTTCATTTAATTAATTGGTCTTGACTAATTGTTTTTAATGCATAAAAATCTGGCTCCCCTGTATTTGGGATCCAGTTCCAAACTGAGAAAGGCCTGGTCCTATTTGTTATACAATTGGCATGCATTGTTTAATAAACTGATGTGCTCAGAAGCTTGAACTTTTGTTTCCTCAGTCATTTCAGATTTCACAATAATTGTACTAATATTTAATTTTCTTTCCAATTCTTTTTTTCCCATAGATCTCATTTCTTTTCCATTTCCTACCCCCTAGCACTTTCATTTTATTAAAATATTTTAAACTCTTTTAAAAATTCTTGCTTCATCTCTTCCAGAATTCTAGTTGAATTTGTGCTCAAGTTGTGTTTATCTTTGAGGTTTTGCTTGTAGATGTTTTGGAGCCATCTTTTTTTTCTTTTGGCACTATAATAGCTTTTTATGGTGGATTCTTTCTGCCCATTTTCTGACTTCAGACTTTATGTTAGGGTCAGGCTTTGTGCACTTCTAGAGGCAATGTCAAGGCAGGTCCTGCTGCTTTCTTTGGGTATTAGGTTTTGTGTTATTCCAGGACATTGAGGACAGCTTAGGCTGGGGACCTGCAAGTTTTTAGTGCTCCCAAAGTGACCTGATTCAGGGAAAAGTCTAACTTCTGCCCTCCTGATCTAAGCTCTGTAAGTTCCTGATCAGAGTTTAGGTCTGAGCAATACATTTGCGTGCTTACTCCAGTTAGAGTTCCAGTAGATTGCCACTGGAGCCAGCTGGAAAGTTCTACTTGTTTGTTGACAGAATTTCAGGCTTCTATTTGGTCTGAGATTTTTGCCCTGATTAATTTACTGCAAGATTTGGACTGGGTTGGAGACTGAAACTAAGAGTCCATTCTTCTCCTGTGGCCAGAAAAAGATCTGCTGCTTCCTTCTAAACTTGCTTCCTTCACAGGCTAAGGATCAAGATCCCTCCTCACTCACCCCAGAATGCTACCCCTGGACACAGATCCCCTTTTCAGTTATAAAGTTGCCATTTGGCATCTATTCCTGCATCTTGCACAAATCCTCTTTGGAGGATTTGGATTCTCTTCTTGTGCAATTCAGTGCTTTTGTTCCTGGTTAAATTTCCATTCCCAGTGTCTACAGAGTTTTCTGTCTGGCACCCATGTAGATTCGGGTTACAAAAATGGCTCAATGTGATTTTTTTTCCATAGCTTTCCTGATTAGGACCCAGTCTAATGCATCTTCTTGATCTGTTTGGAGGTACTGTGGGGAGCGGGGGGAACTAAGCTGTACATATTACTTCTCCCTTGTTAGCTTCTTGGTAATGTGTTTTGTTTTGTTTTTGCCTCATGCTCCCACCCAGGAATATTAGAATTTTATTTATATCTACAGGAAAAAAAAAAACCCCAAAACCATGAAGGGATCATCAGATCCTATGCAAAAATCCAGGCAAAAAGATATTGAATCTAACAAGCTTTATCTTACTTAACAGTCATACAAAAGCTCATAGAGAATAAAAATAATTCTTATTCTCACTCAGGTGAGTCCTATCTCCCTCAGGGATCCTATACTACTTGCCTCTGGACTTACAGTACTATCCTGAGTGCTGCCCTCACCAACAGGAAATCACCCGGGGCTTTTCAAGAATCAAGCAGCTTGTCTCTTCAGTAAGTCCCACGAAGGACCTATACAAGCCCCAAGATTTCTAATGGCATCTCCAGAAAGGTTTGAATTTTAACTTTTTTTAGTACTAAAATACTGTAATATTAAGTGAACTTCATCATCATGGTAAATATCATCTACTGATACCCAAGACTAGTCCATTTCTCACCTTATCAAAGGTTTCATTAATGAGATAACAAAGGGTTGCCATCCATGTTAATCTAATTAATAAGGTATTAACATGAGTCCAGTAGACTGAAGTCAAATCACACAACTCATCTTCTGCAAGAGAGGTGGACTTAAAATTCGGGATGAGAAATGCATATTTAGAGGTCATTGTGCGAACTTATTTTGCTGAACTATCTATACTTAATGTGGGCATCTGAAAAATTGTTCCATGCCAGAGAGTGGTGGTAGATGCAGGAGAGATAATGAATGCTTGCAAAAAAAATTTTTATAAATTAAAACAATAACTTAATCTTATCAAAGGAATCTCACACACTTTAAGGACAGTAGAAACCCTTATCAAGTTTCTCCTGGACATAACCCTCTACCTCTGGAAAGTTTGTGGGGAGTATATTCTAAACCTAGGCTTTGGGATGTATGGAAAGCTTTCAAGGGATCTGTGAATTTGCATTGCAAAAAAGGTTACATCCTAATTTTCACTAACTCTTATCTGGAACTTAGCATGTCATTCTTACAAATTTTTTAAAAACCTTCCTCTGAGAAGGGACTTCATGGACTTTAGCAGACTATCAAAAGGGCCTAGCACCTTAAAAAGGTTAAAAATTCTTGTTCTACATGATTTCTAAGGCATCTTCCAATTCTAATTTCCATAATTCTCTCCATATTTGACTTATTCTATCACAAGATTGTATGTTCTCTAAATGTTGGGACCATATCTCATCTAAACTTTATCTCCCCCAGTATCTGGCCTAATAAAATCTGTGCAAAGTGCTTGATTAAGCACTGTTTGAACTTGAAAACTTCAGTGTTTTTCCCACTGCTTTTTTGCACTAACCCCAAATCATTAGATTAGAAGTCTGTCTTTAGGACAGGAATTTTTATCATGGATGTCCTTTCCATTTTAGTAAAATTTAGGGACCCAATCTCAGAATAATGTTTTTAAATAATTGGAGGAAATGCTAAATTTCAATTAGCTGTCAGTGAAAATAAGGATATAAGTTTACAGACCCTCCCCCCCGAAATCTTTCCACAAACCTTTGCTGGTGTGGGAGGGTTGTGTCTGTGGACCGCAGATTAAGAACCTTTGTGAATCTAGAACCTGGCCCAGGTTTCTCTTTTCATTTTGCTCTCCAAATCAAACCTGCTATTCCAGTCAGAATGCACTCTCTCTACCCAGATCACAGCATACCCATTTCCTTTTTAAAAAAAGTTATTGATAAATTTTGATTTAGCACATCACAAAACCTTAGCAAACTCCCTAACTGGATCCCTCTCCCATAACATACAATTCTAAAAACAGTTTAGTAAAACAACCCAAGAGATTCCTATGAGTAGCACATGAAATCTTACACTTTAATTTTCTATTTATTAAAGGGAAGGATTTGTTATGTTTAATAAGTTAGGTCCAACATTATTTTGTTGGCATATTCTTTTCTCTCTGTCTTCCTTCATGCTTTTCCCTTCATTGAGAATGCCCTTCTTTCTGCCCAGTCACTTCTCTTGCTCTCTTTCTTATCTTATTTCTTATCCATCTTTCTACCTTGGAAGGATGGTACCTGGCTGGGTCAGTCACACTTCATGGTCTCAGGGCCCCTTCTCTTGCTTCCTGTAATACTGAAAATCCATGCATTTTTCTCAAAAATCTTCTTCGGTCTTTATCCATTTTTCTCCTCTGATTTTCTACTCTATCTTGTGTCTTTACAATATCCACTGTTCTCAAAGAAGTAGCTCAAAGTAGTAGCTCAAAGAAGCATACCTCATTCATTCAATCAAGCAAGCAATTTAAACATTGAGTAAGCATCAGTTACTATATGCCCCTGTGTTGAGCAACTGAAACAATGCCTTTAAACTGAACCAGGAGAAAGTCGTTTTCCCCATTTTGCCACATTCAGTATGTATTTGGAGGATGGGATGTGGAAGACTTCATATCCACATTTCACCCACCATGCTGGTATTTGGCAGGGATGACATTCATGTTGGTCTAGAGTCATCCTCGGATAATTCCTATTGGGTTGGGGAGGGGTCTCAGTCATGCAGTTGTTTTTTCAGTCACATCTAACTCTAAATCAGGATTCCATTTGGGGTTTTGCTGGCAAAAATACTGGAATGCTTTGCCATTTCTTTCTCCAGCTCATTTTACAGACGAGGAAACTGAGACCAACAGGGTTAAGTCACTTGCCCAGGGTCACGCAGCTAGGAAGTGTCTGAGGTCACATTTGAACTCAGGAAGAGGAGTCTTCCTGACTCCAAGCCCAGAACTTCATGCACTGGGCCACCTGACTACTTAAGGGGTTAGAATGCCAATCATGGCAGCACACCTGAGGACTGCTGCTGTAAATAGTTTTAAGGGTCTAATCACATAATATAATGATCTCTCTATTTATTCAGCAATAAACTAAACAATGTTCAAGTAAAATAAAGTGTAACGCTCATAGCAACATTCTTAAGCAGGAAGAATTTGGAGTGGAATTGTCCCTGTGAGCTGAGACAAGGAGCAGGAGCAGAGAGCTGTCTGCATGTAAACCCAGGCAAGAGCTCGGAGTGATGGGCTGACAGAAGAGGAGCCATGGGGTTTGGAAGTCAACCATGAGTCAAGATGAAAGAGGACTTTACTTGGACACTGTGTATTGATTAAGGAGATTGTTCTTACAGTGACCTAGGGGTGGATGGTGTGGTATCCTCTGCTATCCTTTAAGGATACATTGTACTAGGGAAGACCCTAGCCTGAGGCCCCCTGACTTTGGGGATGCAATGATATATGCTATGTGCCATATGACATACGTTATGAGATACATATATGTATTAGATGCTTCTGCCTGACAGCAGGCTCCAGGGGCTCCTGCCTGAAGCTTCTGTTTCTAGGAAAACAAAGCTTAACAAGGCTATAACAATATTTATACACATTACCAGCACCATCATCTCAGTTCACTCATAAAGACCAACAGACAAGGCTTCTGTCTGAGAAATTAACACAGACCAACAGATGGAACACCAACATCCAAACACTCTTTCTGTTAGGCCTCCCTCTTCTGTTAGCCAGTCTGCTCACACTCACTTCTCTTTCTCAGCTCTGCTTCTCTCTCCAATCTCTGTTCTCCCTCCAAGCAACTATATATATATATATATTATACATACTATTTCCAATCAAAGACTCTTGTTTCAAACAAAGACTCTTGATTCAATCAAAGGTGAGACTCAATCAAAGGCACTTGATTGGCTAAAACTCAACCCAGAAAAGTAGCAAAACATCCTTCTTTGTTTGCCATTATAGGGGCTCTTGTTATGAGCCTATAAGTGGGCCTCAGGCCTGTTCAAGAGTCAGTCATACACACATAGGTGAGCCTAAGATGGTAGTACAAGAGAAACAGTAAGGTGCAGTCAGTGGAAACTAAACTGAGAGTCAGGAGACTTGGATTTTAGTCATGGCTGTGCTACTAATGACCGTGTAGGATCTAGTCACTATATCTGAGGGTGTTTCTTTTCCTCACTTATAAAACAAATTTTAAGGTCCTTCTAGTTCATATATATGAGTGTGTATGTGATTGTGTGTGTGTGTGTGTGTGTATGTGTGTGTGTACACCTTAGTGAAGAAGAGGAGCCAGTGAAAGATGAACCTAGAGTAAATCAATTTCACCAGATATGTAACGGGGTAGCCATGCTACAGGCCTTTGAAACTGGTCAGTAAACTCAGATCAGTCTCTGCAAGCTTGACAGACCTTGGGGCTCCAGTCTCAGTGTGCACTGAGGATCTGCTGGAGGATCTGTGGCTGTCCTTGGCCTCTATCTGCCCTGGCCAGTCTCAGGTTTGAGAATGGGGGTGGGGGAAGGGGTCCCATGCAATCAATCAGTATTGTATTTTTGGACTACCAGGGAACTATATGGCTATTTGTGCAGAGAAGCTATAGGTGACAAGAGGTCACACAGGATTACAACCAGGAGGCTCCAAAGTCATTTCCCCAGGCCCTTCCAGCAGGGTCCTATGACTCTTCTGACAGTTAGACCTTGTTCCTCCCTCGGACTTGACACTGCAGCCTGACTGGTACACGCTCTTCCATAACTCCAAAGATCATAGATTTAGGGCTGAAAGTGACCTTAGAATCCAACTTCCACATTTTAAAAATGGAGAAACTGAGGAACATAGAAGTCAAGTGTCTTGTTCAGGGTTACACATACAGGAAGGATTTGAACATAGGTCTTCCTGAACTCAAAGCCCACTATGTCTCTCAAGTGATAGGATGATAGAACTCAGAGGTGGGAGGTTCTTTGGAACACAGACTATAACTTGACTGAACTGAAAGGTACCTTACAGATAATCTAGTTCACCTCCCAGGATTGGCTAATCTACTTGATTCAGTGCCCCAGACAACTCTGTCTCACCTGCTGATACAGAGAGATGCTGAAAGCTCACTTACTCCCATAGCTGCAGTCCTCACTTTCATGTGTTATTCCTAAGCTAGATATCCACTCAACCACCCAACCTCAATGGAATAGAGTCCCACATCCAGCCTGAAGGTCTGTTCTTATCCCTGACATAAAAAATTTTGTTCCTGGTAACATCATTCTCCCAGTCACCAAGGCTATAAACTTATGACATGCCATAGTGAACAAGCACTCACAATACGTTAGGCACTGTGTTAATGCATTCTTCTTTTTCTGCCCACCAAGTTCTGTAGGATTGACCCTCAAATATCTCTCATCTCTCTGTTTTCTTCCCCAGGATTAACATCAAAGTTAAGCCACCATTATGTCTACCCTGGACTACTGCATTATAGCCTCTGAACTGGTCTTCCCTTCTGTCCATTCTATATACAGATTGACCTTCCTAAAATCACATCTTAGTCATGAAAGGAAAATGAGTTAGGAGTTGTTCAGTTATATTAGTCATGTCTACCTCTTTGTGACCCCATTTGAGGTTTCCTTGGCAAAGGTATTGGAATATTTTGCTATTTCCTTCTCCAGCTCATTTTGCAGATGAGGAAATGGAGGCAAATAGTGTTAAAGGACTTGCCAAGGGGGCCACACAGTCATTAAGTGTCTGAGGCCGGATTTGAACGCAGGAAGAGAGGTCTTCTTGACTTCAGCTCCAGCATTCTATTCTCTGTGCTACGTAGCTACCCGAAGAGTCAGGAGACTAATACTGGTTTTGTTACCAACTAGCTGTGTGATATTGGGCAAATTGGTTAACTTCTTTGGCTCTCACATGAGGCATTTAGACTAAATGATTTTTAAGTTGCCTAACAGTTCTAATCATCCATAATTCTATTTTCTGTCTCTTTCCTGTTCAAGAACCTATGTCTCCCTACTGAGTACAAGATAAATACCAAATAGCTTAACCTGGCACTCAAGGCCCTGTGACATGGAACCTCAACCTTCCCCTCCAATGGAAGGCTCGTCTTCCATTGTTCCCCTCCACGCACCTCAGCCTCTAATGTAGGCTTACAGACATCTAAGTTAACACCAAGCTCATTCTTATTTCCAAGCTCACACTTAACCTTGCTCACTGTTTCCTCTACACTGCCCCCCTTATTTTTGCCTATTTAAATCCTACTCATCATTTAACCAACAAACATTTATTAAACAACTATTATGAGCCAGGCATTGGGGCTAAAATATTGGAACAGAAATACAAAAAAGGACATCCTTGCCAAAGTCCTCTCCTCCCCGCCAAAGTCTTCTCTGACTTTTCTAATTCAATGTTCCTATACTTACCTGACAATACTTATGACATGTTTCAGCAAGAATTGTCTGGTATATTATTTAGAATGTTGCCTTAAGTCCCACCTGCCCTGGCACAGGGATCATACCTTTGGTGGTTGTGATATAGTGGAAAGAACATTAGATTTTGAAGTCAAAAGACCCATTAAAATGTAAGCTCCAGGGCAGTGAAAAGGGCACCAACCCTAGAATCAAGAGGACCTGGATTCAAATTTAGCCTCAGACACTTGAAACTTACTGTGTGACCTTGGGCAAGTCATTTAACCCCAACTGCCTCATTAAAAAAAATAAAAAAGTAAGCTCCTGAGGGTAGGGACTGTTTTTGCATTTCTTTGTACCCCCCAGTGCCCTGTGCCTGGCCCACGTAAGTACTTAGGAAGTGCTTGTTGGTTGATAGTGTTACAAAGGTCTCCTCATCTGTAAAATGAGGCCAACAGTAACAACCTACTTGTCAGGGTTGTTAGGAAGATTCAATTTGTAAAGCACTTTGTAAAACCTTAAGTGCTGGATAAATGCCAGCTATTTATTACAAGACTCTCCAGCCCTTCAGGCTGTAAGGGTTAGAAAAGGAGGAATCCCTGGTGGCCAGGCTCCCTTGTACCCTGCTCCTCTGCTCCTTTCCTCTACCCTCTTAAGTATGAGGCGAGCAATCTTATCAACCTTGCACCCCAGAAGAGTCAAGGATGCACATGTTGCTTTCCAGTAACTGGGGGCACAAGATGGGAGGGACGAATGTCATCTTCCCATGACTATCCTCTGTTGTTGGGGGGAAGGCTGACATGGGGACTCTGATCTTCAGAAAGTTCAGCTCTCCTCATTCCTTTCCTCCCCTTCAGAGACTCTACTTTGTCCCTGCCTCCATTTTTCCCATCAGCTCAGCAACAGCTCTCCTACTCCCTCTCCTTTCAGTGGATCTTTTTGTATCTCAGGATGGGGGGGTATCATAAGATTTTAAAACTGGCGCCTTCAAGTTATGAACTGATCTAACCATTTTGGAGAACAATTTGGAACTATGCCCAAAAGGCTATAAAATTGTGCATACCCTTTGAAAATCCAGCAAAACCACCACTAGGTCTGTATACAAAAATATTTTTTTAAAAAGTTGGGGGGGAGGGAGGATCAATTTGTATACAAATATTTATAGCAGCTCTTTTTGTGACGGCAAAAAATTGGAAATTGAGGGGATGTCCATCCTTTGGGGAATGGTCGAACAAACTGTGGTATATGATTATAATGGGATTTTCTTATGCTATAAGAAATGATGAGCAGGATGATTTCAGAAAAAACCTGGAAAAACTTACATGAACTGATGCAGAATGAAGTGAGCAGACCAGACCATTGTATACAGTAACAGTAACATTGTATAATGACCAACTGCGAATGATTTGGCTCTTCTCAGCAATACAATAATCCAAGATAATTCCAAAGGACACATGGTGAAAAATACTGTTTACCACCAGAGAAATGGAATTTGAATGAAGCATACTTTTTTCATTTACTCTTTCTTTCTTAGTTTTCTTCCACAAAATGACTAATATGGAAATATTTTACATGATTATACATGTATAACCTATATCAAATTGCTTACTGTCCAGCAGGGGGATATAATTTGGAACTCAAAACTTTAAAAAAACCACAATGAATATTAAAAATTGTTTTCCCATGTAATTGGGGCAATTAAAATATTACTTAAAATCAAAATAAATTACAAAAAAGTTGGAGCCTTGGAGGATTATCTAGTCCAACCCTCTAATTTTACAAATTCGAAAGCAGCTTGAGAGGAAAAATAATGTGCTCCAAGTCACACAGTAAATGACACAGGTGGAACCTGAACACAGGACTCTAGGACTACAAATTCACCATTTCTGTTGCATTAAATTTAACAGAGATAAAGACAAATTCAATTATGTCCAAAGGAGATTTTTGGTAAAGGGGTGTGGATATTGAACTGGAAGATCAGTGGGACTACTGGATAGAAGGAGCACGAGGGAGACATGACAGCTGTCTTCCAGGATTTAAAGTTGGCTTATGGAAGCACAATTAGATTTTAGTCTTATAAAAGTTGCAAGGATTCAGATTTCTGTTCCTTAAGGCTACCTCTTACCCTAAGTTGTCTGCAGATGAAATGAGGTTACTTTCTGAGTTAGTGAGGTGAAAGTATTCATGAAGAAGATGAACAACACTTGTCAGGAGAAATGCAGTAGACATGGCGAATGGGAAATGTGAACAGGGTGACCAGCATGGACAGTGGGACAAAAGGCCTGGGTCTCTGCCCTCTTAGGTGTCCACTGCCGCCTCGTGGCCAGATTTTGTCATTACAGGCTGTGGTTGGAAACCCATCCAGGCTTTGCCCACTGAGTACAGACAGAAATCTCTGGTAAGAAGGAAAAAGGGCTGGAGGAAAAAGGAGAACTCACAGCACTTTAGGATTGGAGGAAATCTTGGGCAGCCTTGAGAGCGATGACTACACCTCTCTTTGGATCATGCCATCCAGGAAGAACTGAGAGCTTGCAGGCTCCCAGAGCTAGCTGTGAAAAAAACACCCTAACAGGAATATCTCTCTTGGAGAAGAGGCTAGAGATGTTTGTTCTGCCTCCCTTGCAGGAACACACAATTACAACCTCTCAGTACATGTGGCCCCTCTCTCCACCATATCCTTACATGTGGGTATTATGTAGGAATGTAATTTTTGGTTGCTTATATATTCTAAGATATCCTGGGGAGTGGGGGCAGATTTTTTTCTGAAAGTTGGAACGATTTTAAGTTTTTGTCCTGTGCTGCTTCTGTGTATTTTCTCTGTACCAGCCCATTGTGTTTCAAGTGGAACTACCAAATGACACCTTTAAACCCAAATCACTCTGGCTTCATTAAATGACTAATCACCCCCAGGCCAAACCTCTACAGGGGCAAGCTAGGTGAATCAGTATTTAGCGCCGAGCCTGGAGTCAGGAAGACTCACCTTCCCGAATTCAAATTCAGCCTCAGATACTTACTAGCTCTATGGCCCTGGACAAATCACTTAATTCTGTTTGCCTCAGTTTCCTCATCTGTAAAATAAGCTGGAGAAGGAAACGGCAAACTCCTTCAGTATCTTTGCCAAGAAAAAACTCAAATAGGGTCAGGAAGAGTCACGGTCACCAATAAAACCAAGCCTCTATCGCGCTCTGATGGCTTAGAATGAGGACATAGCAACTGTTTTCTGTTCTGGCAAGATACTTTAGTATTCCCTTCCCAGACTAATATTTTTGTGATGGTAAATTATACCCTTATATCAAATCCAGTCTACCCTTAGCCATAGAACAGGCATTGCCTCAAACAAACTGAAGCTTGAGTAACAACCTTGTAAATTTAGAAAGGCCAAGGTCACTCACTGAATCCCAGACCATTAGTAGTCATCTTGAAATCTGTCTAGCCACTGGACTTCCATGACTCTGGAGAAGAGTAAGCCTAACACCTTTAATAAGTAAGCCTGCCTCATTTAAGGCCAATTCATATACAAGTCATCACCCTGTGATATCATTGGTCTTCAACAGCTGAAACCCCTGAGAGCTGAAATGACTTGGCTACGGTCAGGCCAAGAGCCTGAAAGCAGAAGGCCTAGAGGCCTCAGGGATGTCAATTTATTGCTTATTCTAGCCCTGTGTTCCCTAAGAGAAAAGAGACAAGAGAGATATTCAAGAAATATTTATTGAGACAGAGACAGACAACAACACAGGGGGATTCTGGGGAAAAACTGCTTTGTTAAAGGCAGTAGGAAGGGTCTGAGGGGGGCTCTGATATCACCCTCCTTCAGATAACAGCTGAAGCCAAGGATCTTTGACTCCCAAGGAATCTTGGAGGAAAGACTGTACTCCACCATCTTGAGGTGGTGGCCCAGGGAGACCAGGTCCAAAGGGAGAGAAACTCTAGGATTCCATATTTCCTAATGATTGGAGAATGAAGCCCAATTTTCCTAAGGAATTGGGTGGGAAGAGCCAAAGAGATGCCTCATTGCTCAATGGGAGGATTCAAACACAGCACCAGACTGAGTCAGAAGACCTGGACTGGGATCTCAGTAAAGTGGTGGATGCTGACTAGCTGGGTACCCAAAGATAAGTCATGTCATGTCTGAACCTGTTTCATCTGAAAAAATGGAGACAATACAAGGGGTCCCAAAAATCTTCATGCGCTTTTGAATTACAATACCTTAAAAGCACACTAAGACTTTTGGGACACTGTACTTATGCTACCTACCTGACAGGAATATTGAGGAAAGTAGTTTTTTTGCAAGTCTTTAAGCGTTAGATAAAATGTTTGGCATTAATATTATCTGGACTGGATTTTGCACACCATTTCCCATCTATAAAGGGACACAGGACACCAGATTCTTTCCAACTATCTTCTTTTTGTGGAGAGAGCATAGAGGGGTGGAGAAGTACCTGGAGGCCCTCCCGCCTTCCCTATTAATCTTACAAGCTCCAGGAGCCCCACCCTGATTTCCCAGGTCCACAATGCTGCTTTGATCCTGAACCACATGACTTCATGGTAATTATACAGTTTGGTGTATATATATATCTATATTAAAACAGGCAGGTCACCATTTCTCTAGCTTTGGTCTCCCCACAGATAAGACAGGTTAGATGAGTTGACTTTTCAAGGCCCCTTGGAGTTCTAGGGTTCTCTGAACTTCTATCATCCTATAGTTAGGACTCTTGAAGTATATCAATTAATCAGTTCTTGGTTGTCCTGATGGGTTGTAGGTTCTTAACCTGTCTGTGAGCTTCCCTGTTTCCTTCCTGGGCTGGGCACAAAGAGGATGGGGTGCACCCAGGAGAGACGTGCTGATAGATATACCTGTAATACAGAGCCCTGGAGGGGATGACTGCCCTGGGGAGCATTCAAATCAGAAGTACTCCCTTTGATGAAAAGGCTCAGCCCCTTCTCTGCCTTCCCCCAGTCAGTAACATAACCTGGGAGATACATCAGTTTCTTGCTGGTTAGTACACTGGGGTCCCACCCCCCTTCAAGGGCTCTGAAAAGAAAGGTGAAGGGGTTTGGGGGAGTTCACCATGGAATAGGAGAAAATCAAATGATTGGCAGCACCTACCCAGAAGGCAGGAGAGGAGATACTAGAGGGAGAAGGTACAGGGGGAGGGTTAGAGAACAGGTCACTGGTCCCCTTTGCATAGCCAGGACAGGGAGCTAGACATATAAGGCGTCTGGTGAGGGTGAGTGTGGGAGGTATCATAGTTACAAACTGGGAGCTAGGGCACGCTCAGGAACAATACCTCCACTACTCCCCCAAACTGCTGCCCAGAGAGTAGATGTAGGGTCATTGCAGACCCCAATCCCTTATACTGTGTCTGTATCCCTGTGTTTAAGTGTGTGCCCGAATACAAACCCTCGGAGGGTCTGGCCTGCCTCTGTGTTTTTGAGAGTCTGACCATCTCATTCTCACAGAGACTCAGGCTACCCTCTCAGCAGTTCTGGGCAGGGAAAGATATGTCAATGAATGGGGGAGGTCAATGTCCCTGGCTGGAGAGGTAGGTGGTGAGCTCCAGACACAGTGCCCGGGCATAGACTCGGAGAGTGTAGAACAGTGTGAGGAAGTCCTGGGTGCTGAAGAATGTGTCGGCCAGTGCAAAGCCCAAGGTGGAAGGGATGAAGCCCCGGCCGTACTCCACCATCCATGTGCCAGCCCCCCACTGCACTGCTGTGGCCTCCCCAGGCCCATGAACAATGGTGTCTCCTAGAGATGAAGAGTACAGAAACGTGAAGGGGAGAGGAAAGATAGACAGATGGGAGGGGACTGGATAGCGCTCCCCTGAAATCAGAACCACTTCCCTTCCCACCAACATTCTCATCCTAACCTCCCAAGCCTTTTCATCTTAATTCCCTTCAACCTATACTTATTACCAACCCAATGCAGACTGCCTTCTTCTCCAGCAATCAATGCTGACCCCTTCAGCCCTTACACACCTGGGTAGTAAACTTCACTCTTGGTTGTCCCTTCTCTCCACTGGCGGAAGGTTCCAGAGATGATCGTGTCTGAAATTTCAGCCCAGTATCGTCCTGAAGGGAGAGAAGAAGATCAGCTGGCTGTGCATCTAACATTGATTATGCATGGAGCAGATGCCTGGCACTGGGAAGGGGAGAGATGGATGAAGGAATGTAATGCGGTTACAAAGTCTCCCCTGGAAATAATGGATTTGGACAGAAAAAGGGCAGGGTCCTTATTCCTCTCCCTCTCCCCTTCCCATCTCCTCCCAGGTTCACCACAACAGTGACGACTGATGGTTTGTGACCTCCCTCCTTCTCCCTCTATGTCCAGCCCCCTCCTCCCCTAACCAAGGTCCAGACTGACCAGAGTGGCCCCCAGTGTCGATGGCTGTGCCGAACAGCAGCACGTACTCGGAGAGCGAAGCGTGCAAGAGGCACATGGAGCCCATCCACCCGCCGGCGTTCACAAACACCCACTGCAGGTCTTCATCTGCCAGGATGTGGCCTGGGTGCAGCCGCCGGAGCTCCACGATGAGGCGAGAGAACGCCAGTTCATGATCAAGGCCTGATATGGTGTGGGGAATAAAGCAGGGGCATCAGGGGTCTGGCTAGCCCCACCCTCCCAAATGTCAGGCTCAGATCCCCCTGGCCCAGATTCTACACTTGCCCTGATGAGGGGAAGGGGTGGGGAGGGCACGAATAGACCCTGACCCCTCTCTACATCCAACTCCAAATACCTATGGAAGGCCAGGACCTCTTCCCAACCCAAGATCTACATATTGGAATAATCCAAGATCTGGAACTAAAAAGGACCACAGAAATGACCTAACTCAATTACTTTGTACTTTGTACCTCTCCTTCCAAACTTGTTACTTTGGGGGGAGGAGTCTATGCTGGTTGAAGAGAGAGAGAGAGAGAGAGTGAGTGAGTGAGTGAGTGAGTGAGTGAGTGAGTGAGAGTGAGTGTGTGTGTGTGTGTGTGTGTGTGATCAAAGCTGTGCTGGAAGGGATCTACAGACTACTTAGTACAAACTCCACATTTTACAAATGTGGAAACTGAGGTCCAGGGAGTTCAAGGGACTTAGCTACAGTCAAATAAGTAACAACAGAACAGGGAGGGGTTTCTAAGACCTCTGATTCTATATCAGCAGTTCTTTACCTTTCTTTTACAAGGTACCCCATGCACCCCTTTGGCACTCTGGTGAAACCTACAGACTCCTCAAAATATTTTTAAATGCACAAAATAAAATGAGGATTATAAAAAAGGCCAATTATATCGAAATCCAGTTATAAAGCATAAAAAACCAGAAACAACAAGTTCATGGTCCCCAGGTTAAGGAACCCCTTCTTACTGGACCCTTACATTACCCTAAAGGCTAGATGGTAAAATAGATGAGAGGCTGTACTGGAATCAGGAAGATTTGAGTTCAAATCCTACCTCAGCCACTTCAGAGCAGTATGACCCTAGGCAAGTCACTTCACCCCTGTCTGCCTCAGTTTTCTCATTTGTGAAATGGAGATATATAATAGCACCTATCTATCTCCCTGGGCTGTTGTGAAGATGAAATAGGGTAGGATTTATAAATGGCTTAGCACAGTGCCGGGCACATAGGAGGGTCTCTATCTTCCAACTACCATCCATCCTTTCCTAGGTACCAGCTGTTTCTTCCCACACACAGGGACCTGAAGTGACATACAAGCATCACTCACTAGTGGTGACTCCATCCTGTAGCCCAGGGCCTGGCACATTGTACGTGACAATTAAATGTTTACTGGTTGATGCGTGGAATAAAACACCACACTGAATCAGGAGTCTGTGACACCACAGGATCACGGATTTGGGGTGACAAAGTAACTAGGAGACCAGAGATTGCAACTTTCTCATCTTACAAAGAAGTTCAGCGAATCGCACTGGGTCACACAGCCCCAGCAGGATTCACACTCGGGTCTCCCCTCCTCCATGTCTACTACCCCGGTCATCGGGCTTCTGGTACCTATGGCTTCCTGCCTCCCTGTGTGACCTTGGGCAAGTCGCTGCCTCTCTCTAGGCCTCAGTTTCCTGCGGCTGTAAAACGTGGAGGAAGGGCTCAGCGGTCCCTGGGGTGCCCTGCAGCCTCCACCTCCTCTGACCCGCCAGGGTGCTGACTCGAGACTTCCCCCCCACCCCGGGCACGGACGCGAGGAAGTCAAAGGGTCAGAGGAGGCGGGGTGGGGGATGGGAAGGGCCCCCCGGATTCCCACGTTAAGTCTCGTGGTCTCGGCTGGGACAGCGAGGTGCCCCTCCGCAGGTGCCCTCCGCCCCCCCGCCGCCCCCACCTAGGCGCATTCGGCGCATCCGAACCTCGGCGCAGGGGGCCCCCCGGGGCACCCGCCTCGCGCCCCCGCCCTCGCTCACCCGCGTACTGGCGCGCCAGCTGCGCGATCTCCTCGCGCTGGAAGACGAAGCGCTTGGAGTCCAGCCACACGCGGATGCCCTGCACCAGCACCGCCGCCACGGCCAGCGCCACGGCCACTCGCACGGCACGCGAGCTCTTCGTCCACTGCATCCCGGCGGTCCCGGCACGGGGGGCCGGGAGAACTCCGGGAGGAGGAAGGGGCGCCTGGGGAGGAAGCCGCCTCGGGCAGCGCGAGCCGGGGCCGGGCTGGGACGGGCTAGATACCGCGCACGCGCGCGCGCACGCGGAAAGCCGCGGAGCCTCGGGGCCTCGGGAGAGGGGCTGGGGGCGGGGCTGGGAGGCCGACCACGCGGGGTCGCCGCAGCGCGCGCCGCCTCCACCTGCTCGGGAGCCCAGCCAACGTCACTCCGCTCCCCCTGCGGCCGTGGTCTCACGCTATGGCACGTCCACTTTCCGCCAATCGGGAAAGGGCGGATCCTCAAGGCCCCGCCTCCTCGGATTAGCCCATTCCCGGGACGGCGGAGGGCAAGACCGCTGAATGGCTAGGACGGAGGGGCGTGCTAGGAGGCGGAGACGCGTTAGCAGAAAATGTGGCGTCCGTCTTCTCTAATTTAATCCATACTCGCACCCCGACCCGTTCGGCGTCGTAGCGAACGAGAGGTGTGTCCCGCGAAGTCCTCCTCCCGCTGGTCCTAGGGCCATTCCCAGCCGCCCCCCCCCTCCCGCCATCCGCCTGGTCCGCTCCAGCGTAACTGACAAGTTCAGGAGCAAGTCCCTCCCGTCCCCGAAGTCTGTGCGTCCTCACTCCTCGTCCCCCTCCCAAGCAGCGGGACCGGGATTTCCCCGTAGAATACAGGGCGCGGGCCACGCGGCTCCACCTCCCCTTCCACGGAGGTCTAGAAACGCTTCCGTGTGGCTTTTATGGCCGCGCTGTTAGCTGCCAGGGAAATGATGGGAGCTAAATGTCAAGGGATAAATGCAACTGGGGAAAAAATCATGTAGCTGTGGACCTGTCACAGTCTCTTTCTGGAACTAAAAGGGGTTTTGCAATAGAATTAGATGAGGAAGTCAGCTCTGAGAGCATTAAGTCTTTTTTTTTTTTCTTAATGTGTTTTAAGCGAAGGTTCCAAGAGAAGGACTCGAGGCTCGACTGGAGAAGTTCAGGGAAGCAGGAGGCAAGGACGATCAGGGAAGGATATTAGGGCAGCCCACCTGTTACGCAGGGGTCAGGACCACACGAGGACCTCCCAACCACCTGAACATTTTCCCTCACTCTGTAGTAGGGAGGAACACGTCGAGGAAGCCCAGAATCGTGCTGAGGCACGGTGATCTTCAGACCGTGCTAGACCGGAGTTCACAAGTCAGTGAACTGACTGCTGACAGGCCTTTGGGGCATGTCACGAACTCGTGTCTGGAGTCAGAGCAGCTCCTAGATCATCTGGGTGTCAGCAAGGATTCTGTCAGAGCTACTCAGAAAACTCTGAATGGGTTCCCACTTTGGGGGTCATAGACAAGGAAATACCAATTAACCAGAAAACTGGGAATGTCTAAGCCTGGATTGTTCCAAGCTTAGATGTTTCCAGTTTATTGGGAGGGTGTAAGGGGAAGGAGAATTTCCAGAGAAGGTGCAAGACAGGGAGGAGATGCCAGGTAGATAGATGGGCCATGACTAAGGAATTAGACAACTTGTTGGACAAAGAAAGACTAGGCTAAAAAAAACAGTTTTTAAGGTGTGTGTGTGTGTGTGTGTTTGTGACCTAATTTACTGAATAATTGAAGATGTGTTGTTGTGAAATGGACGGAGTTAATAAGTCACAGGCAAAATTAATTGGGAATTTCGAGAGCGTCATTTATTAGCCTCATGGAGAGACCCAGAGGAGATAGCCCTGAACTGAGGTGGGTGAGTGCATTTTAAGCATTTCAGCGCTACTCAGTACAGCCTTGCGGTTTCCACAACAGAGTTCTGACAGAGCAAGGGCGGGGCTTGCTGCTAGTCAAGAACCCCCAAACAGAAGGTGGTTGTCAGGGTGCTACTAGGCAAAGGACCCTAACAGAGGAGAGGTGCCAAGAGAGGTAGCCAATCACAGACTGGTTGTCATTCAACATAGAGTAGTTGTCAGGAAGGGAAGGGGTCTCGTTTCCTGGCAAGGGGGTCTAACATTAGGGGGGCACAGGCGGTTACCATGCAAATGGACTAAACAGGAAATGACTGTTAACAATTCATCAGATATTTCACAACCCAAAGGGGAATAACATTTTAACAGGGGCCCAAACAAAAAACCTGTTACTAGGCAGGTTATCCAACCCTGCCCAGTAATCTAACAGATATCTCTCAGCCTAGGGGCCCAGGGAGGAATAATGTCCACTTCAGTTGTTATGTTTGTCCGTTCTCAGAAAGGACCATGACATCAAGATGATGACATGACTTGCACTTGACTTTGATTTGAGTGAGGGAGGGCTGTGCAAGGTCACCAACCTCACTTTCTTCTCCTGAGCCATCTTTGTCCGGTTACCAGATATTCATCAGGATGACTGAAGATGGTCCAGGATACAATGTATCCTGATCCTTTCAGGCTAAGATCTTATCACATTCTCACTCTGAGTGAGGTACACGCATTCAATGAATAGGCTTCTTTAAGTAGTTACTCAAGGGATGGCCCTTTTAATAATAATAATAATAAAAAATCAAATTGGGAGGGGAAGACCCTCAGGGTTCCTGAATAAAAGACAAACAATTACTATTTAGTGATTAACTATGATTTCTTCAAAAAGAAAAAAAAAATGTCTCAATTCTTTCCTAATGGAGAATAAAGATGATGTTAGCTTTGGGTACATTGATGGAGCAGTCTCACAAAAGATATTAAACCAAAAAAATTTTAATAACTTTGAAGAAGTCCAGTTTCTTTAAAGAATAAGTCACAATCAAAAGAACATCTGTAGAATCTGTAAAACATTTTTAGTAATACAAAGTTTAAAAAAAATAAAAATTTTTAGTTAAAAAAATTAAAAAGACATCTAGATTGGTTGAGTGGTAGCCACTCAACAGAGAAGAGGAAAGCCAGCAGAGGATAACAATAGTAGTTTGACAAAGGATAATTAAGCAGTTCTGGAGGCAGAGGAGAAAAAGCAGTAAGGCAAGAAAGCCTGTTGGAGAGAGAGTTGTGTCTTAACCCTGAGTATATTCCTTCATGCAGGAAAAGTGTCCTTCCCTCCTGGCAGTAACACAGTGTCTGGCACAGAACTGATGCTTAATAAATACTTCTTGATTGGATTGTCAGTGGGAATTTGAGGAAGATAGGGACCTTTTCTCTTACTATTTTCATTACTATCTGGTCCCTGTTTGATTCCAGGTTTAGTGACAGAGGATGCCTTGAATGGGAACTTGGGGAATATTTGCATAATGAGTTACCCAAAACATCCAATCTAAATCTGCATAACATGGAATTATAGTCATGTGGAACACATGCTACATTTCTCTTGTCTTCTTAGTCCCCCCTAATTTGTTCTATACTCCTCTCTCAAGAGATATTCTCACCTCCTGCTTTACTGGGAAAACATAGAGGCTATCTGTTATGAGCTTCCTCTTCTCCCTCTATATGGAAACCCCTCTACATCTTCACCTATTCATTCCTTCTTTATGCCTGTCTCTGAAGAAAAAAAAGCCCTCCTGCTTGCCCAGGCAATCTCTGTGCCCTAGGTGCAATATTTCCTTATCTCTTCTATTCTCCATTGACCATCATCCCTTCTCGAAGGAATTTCCCTCTCTTTTTGATTTCTGCCTCTGTACTAGTTCCTTCTCTACCATCTATAATCATTCTCAGATTTACTCTATCCTTAAAAAAACCCTCTCATTTGTTCTTGTCATCTCTCTTCAAGTTATCATCCTATATCTCTTCCCTCTCACTACCAAACTTCTAGAAGGAATTCTCTCTGCTCCCTGTCTGCACTTCCTTACTACCCAATCCTCAATCCCTTGCAATGTTTTCCAACCTTGTCAGCCTATTAAGACTCAGGTAACTAATCATTCTCTAAGGTATGCTAATAATTCTTTGACTGCTAAATCCAATGGTCTTTTCTCAGTTCTCACTCTTGTGGACTTCTCTGTGATGTATGGCACAGTTGATCCACCCCCATCCCTTGTCCCCTCTTTCTGGACACTCTCTCCTCCTTTTGGCTTCTATGCCTGTTCCCTCCAGTTCTCAGTTTCTTGGTTCAACATTCGTTCATCTCTTGCTGTTTTAGCATGGGGTATTTCTAGCACTCTGCCCTGTGTCCTCTTCTCTTTTTTTCTCTATACTCTATTTCTTGGATTTCTCATCAGCTGTCATCTGTTCTGGAATCATCTCTTTGCAGATGACTCCCTATATATCCAGTCCTAACCTCTCTCTTGAATTCCAGTCATTCATCTTCAGCTGCTTATTGTATAACTTCTCTGGTTATTCAGTAGGCATCTCAGACTGAACATTTCCAAAATGAAATTCATTGTCTTTCCCCCTAAACCTCTGATTTTGCCTACTTCTGGTGAGGGCACTACTATTCTTTCAGGCAGAATTTGGGTATTGATGGGAGTAGATGATTTTAAGGTCTTTTCAATTTGGGTATTGATGGGAGTAGATGATTTTAAGGTCTTTTCAATTTGGGTATTGATGGGAGTAGATGATTTTAAGGTCTTTTCAAAATCTGACAAGTAGCCAATTCCCAAGAGAGTTGAGTCTATACTTCAGTAGTGCAGGCAATGATTCTCAGGAGGAGTTGGGATGAGAGGTGGCAAGTCGAAGACACTGAAGGTAGCAGAATTAATGGGGCTGGTCTGGGGAGGGAAGGCAAATTAGCTGTTATTTCCCTTGATTCTGGGATCAGTAAGAACAATGTTGGGGATAAAGGTCCCTGGAGAACTCTGGGGAAGAGAGAAGAACATCCTCCTCTTAACTTGGGTGCCCTGCTGATCCACCTTACAATTCTCATAATTTGTGAGGGCCTGGTTTGTCTTTGTGCTCTATTGAAATACATATGAAGAAACAGTTCTATTTCTGAGATAATGGGGACAATTTGAATGATATGTACTTTTATAAAGCTCTACATACCCTCTCCTCTTTTGGAAGTAGGTAAAATACTAATTAGCTATACCTGAAGGGTAGAAGCGTCAAAGTACTACCCAAGATGATTCTTGACTCACTAAGAGAGTCTCGATGCGTCTTGCAGCACAATGATCTGGTTCCTATTCATCTAGGTAGGTGAATCCTAAATTGGTGGACAGTACTTTTAGGTCAAATTCACCATTTTGGGGGGGGTCTATATGGGGTCCAGACACTTTAAGACTAGAGAGATTTAATGACTAAAGTTAGATGCAGAGACTGGTAGCTCAATAAAATGCCCAAAATTTAGGTGCCACCCTGAAGCTGATGTGTATTTCTGAATCTGTATAGTCTTCTTTTTTGTGTTTGGCACAAGGGAAGAAAGGAAAGGAATTTCAGTTTAATTCAACACTAATTAAGTGCCTACTGTGTGAAAAGGCAAGAAATTAGGCGTTGAGTATACAAAAACAAAAAACAAAACAGATTCTACCCTCAAGAAGCAGCATATATTACCAAAACAATAGGGACTGGCTCAATAAGCATTTATTAAGCACCTACTATGATATCTAGCAGGTAGATGGTGTAGTGGATAGAGTGCTGGACCAGAAGACAGAAAAACCTGAGTTCAAGTTTGGTCTCAGACACTAGCTGTATGACCTTGGGCAAGTCACTTAACCTTATTTGCCTCTGTTTCCTCATCTACAAAATGATCTGGAGAAGTAAATGGCAAATCACTCCTGTATCTTTGCCAAGAAGACCCCAAATAGAGTCATGAAGCATTGGACAAAACTGAACCAACTGCAATATGTGGTAGGTACCGTACTAGGCACTGGGGATACACATACAACCCACATATACAGTGGATATCTTGAGTAATCCAAGCCATGGAACTAACTGATCAAGATGACTGTGAACAGTGCTTCTCTTCCTTTTTCTTCCTGTTTGCTTGGGACTGGGGCTCTGTATTTAAAGATATTGACTTCTGGACCCCCACAGGCAAAGCCTCTCAGGCTCCTTAGGATCATGGGACATTTTGTGGATGCATCAGGCAATCCTTGGAGTCCAACAGCAACGTAAAAATAAATTCCAAATCAGCTTCTGTGATGCCTTGATGGTGTGTCCCCAGGTTATCTAGCAAGGGAATGCAATTTCTGGGTTGCCCGCCAGGTGATGCTATGTGCAAGCCCCGATTCAGGCCATTTTACAATTCTCCCTGGTGTAAGAAAGTACTTCCCACAGCAGGGGACCCTAAGCAGCTAGGCTGGGTTCAGAATTTAGACTAAGGGATAAAGTAAAATACTGGTTGAAAATATTTTTTAAAGAATAGAAAATCAGTAAGTGCATTCACCCCACCTCTAGAACATCTGCTTTTAATGCTCTCCATAGTCACGGGGCACAGGCAATCAACATGTGGTGGCATGGTTTGACACTGTCAAAATTAAAGGAAAGTTGTTGAGCAGTCCTACGAAGTGCACCACCACCTCCAGGCATCCCAAACTCCTGCTACCTTCTCAAATATTTGGGGCATTCGAAGAAAGGTCTTCCCGGTCATGGGGACGGTTAAGGGAAGAGGTGTGTGTGTGTGTGTCTGGAGCTGGGGTCAAAGGTCTCAAACTATATCAAGTTCAGCAGCCAGGCAGGGGGGAGGGGGTCAAAGTCACTAGCTGCTGGTCCTATCAGTTACTTAACTATTTGTTCCTTGGACTGACTGGGATATCTTGTGGTAGAACTAGTCTCAGAGTGTCTCAGTTACTAGCAGATAGTCTTAGCTTGTGGCCACCCCAACCATGTCTCTATGGACATGTCCCCAAACCCTAAAGGGGAGTGGAGAAAGAGGATAGTATCATCAGAAATACTCCCCCAGTCCTCTGTCCTCACATCATCAACGGTCTCTTGGTAACCTCATCAACTCCTATGCATTTAACTAGCAACTCTAGGCAAACACTCACAGATGTGTGTATACATATATCTATGTATGTATATATGTGTATATACATGTATATGTATGTGTGTATATACTTACACACAAATGTATGTGTGTGTGTATCCAGCCCCAGATTCTTCCCTAAGTTTCAGTCCTGTATCACCCAATTATCTATTGTATATTTCAAAATGCTTGCCTCAAGGACATCTCAAATGCAGCATGTCTAAAATTGAACTTATCTTTCTCCCCAAAATGCATCCATCTTCCAAAACTCATTATTTCTTTTGAAGGTACAACTATTATTCCAGGCTCCCAGGCTTATAATATCAGTATTATCCTCAAATCCTCACTCTCCCTCATCACACCAATCAGCTGCCAAATTTTATTTCTGCTCTTGCATCAAATCCCCTGACTGTATTCACAGGGCCACCCCTTAGTTCATCACCTCTTCCCTACATTATTGCAATAGCTGCCTAATTGGTGTCTCTGCCTCAAATCTCTCCTCACTCTAGGTCATCCAGTATACTGTTGCCAAAATAATTTCCTTACTTGAAGATCAGGCATATGACTTACCCAGTCTACTTCAGTGGTTTCTTAATCCCTTTAGGATAAAATCAGAACTCCTCTGCTTAGTTTTTAAAGCACTTCACAAACTGGCCTCAGTTTATCTTTCTAGTTTTATTGGATATTACCTTTCCTCCCACATACATCAGTCCAATCTACTGACCTTCTCTCTATTCCTCACACATTGCAATTACTCTCCCAATCTCCATGCCTTTGCACTATCTGACCCACATGCCTAGAATGAACTAATTCCTTACCTAACCCTCAAAAACTCTTTCTTCCTTTGAGTACCATCTCAAGCATCATGCTCTGCATGAACTATCCTGATCTCCCCAACAATTATCCTCTTTCTCAAACTTGTTAATATCTTATGTTTAACTATTTTGCATATCTGTATACATATTTATATATAATATGTATATTAACTATTTTGTATATATTTATTCACTTTATTTTATGTATTTCTATATGTCATATATAAGTATATATTATTCTATGTGTATTTATATGTGTACTTGTCTCCTCTCTTGAGTGTAGAGATTTTTCCCTCTTTGTACTTGTATCTCCAGCACCTCTGACAGCGCCTAGTATGTAGTAGGAGCTTAATTAGTACTTGTAGATTGATAGATCAATGGATTAAACAAGCTTTTACCCAGCTTTGATGTACATTGTAATTTTAAAAAGATGAAGGTTCAGTTTAGGGGCAGGTTATGCTAGTTAGAATGAGGGGCAGTTTTTTTACAGCCCCAAGGCCCCATTTTGATAATTATCAGACCCTCCCCTCATTTGGTTCTGGTATGGAGTGCCTGATTCAGCAGAATCATGAAGCAGTCCTGGGGAGGGGAGGGGCGTTGCTCAGCTCTCCCATTAAGCAGAGGGTAGTACTGTTTGCACCCCTGAGCCCTTGACTAAGACCTCCACAATGGAAACATGGGCTTGGGTGGTCCCAATATGGTTTATTCCTAGAGAACTAAGGTCTCTGTTCTTCATTAGTGGCTATACTAAGCCCTCTATTGTCCTCTGCTTCCCAGGCTTTTTCTTTCCTAACTACCCATAGGCTTCCCTTGAAAGGATAAATGGCCAGTTCAAGGTCTAGGGAGTGGTGCGTCCCAGAACACCAAATTTAAGGAGCCAGCACTTTCTAGTCAGTTTCCAGCTTTGGGCTTAGGTTTGGTTTTATTTTCATCAACACCCTCAGTCCTCTATCCCATGCTCAACTCCCAACCTGGCATTCTGATCTTTCATCAAGTTGGCTGAACAAATCCATCAGGCTGACTAGTTTACTTGTAGCAAAGTACTCTGTCAACTGATCTTGAAGCTCCCAGCTCAAGCCTGTCTTTACCATCTCCTCAAAGCCTGCCTTCTCTTTGCCCCAAAATTCCTCTTAGCGGCCAAAATTTCATTTGTGTACTGAAGTGTGGGTTTTTATCCCTGCCCAGCATTGACACTGCAGCTGTGGTTTCAACGTGCCCTATGTGGGCAACCAGACATTGAATGAGGGTAACCAAACATTAAATGGAACTCTACCTCAAAACACTGATGGTTCCCTGCCAACAGGGTGTAGCGAATACAGGATTGAATACCGAATCAAGAAAACTGAGGTTCAAATTCTACTAGCTGTGGGACCTTGGGAAAATCCCCGAACCTCTCGAGCCTATTTCTTCATCCTGTAAAATGGGAAACAATAAAAATACCTGACTCACAAGATTGTTGTGAGAATCAAATCAGATAATGCATATAATGAATTTTGTAAGCCTTAGAGCTTATGAGTGTCAGCTAGCTGTTCTTTAGAGAATCACAGATTTAGAGCTGAAGGGAAGCTTGAGGGTCATTTAGTTCAACTCTCTCATTTTATAGATGAGGAAAACTGAGCCCAGAGTGGTAAAAGTGATTTGCCCAAGGTCACATAGGTAATGAGCCAGGAGGTCTTTCCCATGTGCCAAGCTGTCACTTCCAAGCTATTATTATTAGATTTCTATGAAGGATGTGACCTGTCAGAAGCATTCCCTCCCAGTTTCTTAATAAAAGAGGCCATTCAAGCCTGATTTCTTAGCTAGATGGTGCAGTAGATAAGGCGGTAGGCCTGGAACTCACCTTCCTGAGTTCAAATTCAACCTCAGATACTTAGACTTGGTATACTTAGTAGCTGTGTGTCCCATTTAACTCTGTTTGCCTCAGGTTCCTCATCTGTAAAATGAGCTGGAAAAGGAATCGGAAAACCACTCTAGTATCTCTGCCAAGAAAAACCCCAAATGGGCTCACAGAGTCAGACACAACTGAAAACAACCAAACAACAGCAAAAATCAAAAACTGATCTGGTCCTGTACCCAGAAAGGCTTAAACTGTTTCCCACTGTTCTCGGAAAAAGAACAGGGTTATGATCGATCACTGGCTCCTCTGAAGGCAAGTTGGTACTTGTTAGTATTTTCTGTACCAGGCACACTTGCTGATTGATATTCTCAGTCAGTCAACTACCATTTATGAACTAAGCACTAAGGAAACAAAGAAAGGTCAAAAAAAAATAGACCCTGTTCTCAAGAAGCTCACACCCTAATGGAGGAGATAATATGCAAAAAACTATGTATATACAAGATGGGAAAAAGTACTAACATTAAGTAGACCTGGGAGAAACTTTTTGCAAAAGATAGGATGTTAGTTGAGCCCAAAGGAAGCCAGGGATGCTAGGAGGCTGAGGAGAGAGAGCTTTCCAGAACTATGTTTGCTCCATTAGGCTATGTACCAACCCATCTAACATGACAGAGAAAAGTGAAGCTACCCTTATGGATTCATTGGTGTAGCTGTCAGGTAGTGGGGATTGTGGATCACAGGCTTCCTTGATCGCCACCCTCATACAGGTGACAGTGATGGCTGCTGGCTTGGTGATTACCAGCCACTGGGAGGGTGACTGGAAACAAACTTAGCTGTATGATTCAGACAAGCAGCCCTAATCCAGGTTTGACCTCAAAGTTGCCATTTTCATTTGTCTCTGCAATGACATAGGCCATTTGGGGTTCTGAAACAATCAAGACATGAATCCTAAGCAACCTAGATATCCTTGAACACCTCCATCTCCTAAGATGATGACTAGGGGGGTGCCAGTCTGTTTGCACCCCTGCAAACTTTGGATAGCATTTTCCTTTACGAGTTCTTTGTACTTATCTTGTACTGCTCTGCCAGTTTTGTGTCTCTACTTCTTCCTCCTTCCCAGGAACAATTCCAACTTCTCATGCAGAGTAACACACAACTCCTTGCACAAGGCACCCCTTGACTTACACCTTACCACCTTATCATGACTCTACTTTCTCTACACCAAAGTGGGTCTCCTTCAGCATTACCAGTAACCATATACTAGTGGTCTTCTTGTTCCCTGAATCCCCTACATAGCCTAATGGAACTGTCCTCAGTCATTCTCCTCCATAGCTTCTCCAGTACTGAACACTATGAAGGGAACTTTCCTTCTGATACCAGCATGCCTCTTTGTCTCTCTGCTCCATGGTATTCCAATATCCTAACACACAGGATGGAATATCACAACTCATTATCTTTTTATAGCATCCATGCACCAGGCATGTGTTTTTGTTACTTAACTGTTATCATCCACTTTTAGACCCAGACATCTGAATCCAATCAGCCAAGCAGATTCAGCATCCAGCAAAGTCAAGAGGCTCCATGTCTTGACCTAGGTTTCAATATTCAGTGAAGATTTTGAAAATACCAAAAGATGAAGGCCCTAGAGCCTCAGGTCAAGGTCACACCCTAGTCTGATAAGTTCCTAGGCTCTTTTTGGTCTTTTCATTGTGGTTATTGCTTTACATTAGTTAGATATCCATAGGAAAGAGTGATAGTTCATCTTTATGTCTGTTCCTTTATCCCTTTCGTATTTTTCAGTGTCAATGACTTATTGAAGTAAGTTGGCTTGGAACTATCTTAACTGTGTACCATTTTCTCTTCATTTTTAGCCTGTTTTTGCTAGTTTGGTGTTGAGTTTGATCTTTAGTGTAAGAAGCTGATAGTCTGAATGTATGCAGAGAGCTGATTCAGAAATGATTCCCACATTGTCAATTTGCATTTGCGAAGGTAAAATCATTTTTGTTTTGGTGAGTAGCATTCAACGTGTCTAGAGCTTCCTACCTCTCTCCTTGAAGAAAGTATTTGTGATATGAATATAACCTGTGGCTCAGCACAATCGTCCTGCCCCAAAGGACTGAACTCAAGGGAGCAGATTCAATTCTCAGGGCCAACCCATAGAGTTGAGGAAATTGAGGGGATTAGGATAGCAAATGGTTAAAGTGGGAATTGAGTCTACCACATTGACTCCAACTTGTGACTTAGTTCTGGAGTTAACTCAGTTCCTTTCTATTCAATTATGGGGTTAGTCCAACTTCTTCCTTATGAGAAAACCCTATTTCATTGCAGGAATTGGGAAACCTTATTGTATTATTTGAACTTAGCTCTATGTGGCTGAGAAATTGGAACACCTCTCCCTGCTGCTTAGAGACCCTTAACTAAACATGTAGGTTATACTGACCAGAAACACAGTCACATCCAAAGAGTGATGCAAGAAGTTATCTCCTTGTACTATTCGAGCAATCCCTACGTCTTATCAACAAACTGGCCCCATCATGAGCAATTCGTTATTGTTTCCATGTTCCTTTAATTATTTACAGACATTTGGGGGTAGTAGGACATCTCTTTTTCTGAATTCAGGGAATTGTACCTGTTTGCTTTCCCCCCTCCCAATTTAGAAAGTCCCTAATCTTTCTTCCAATTAGAAATCACATTACTGAATGTTGTATTTTTTTTTTCTTTTAATGCATTGGCCTTATTTGATTAATCGCCTTTAACATATAAAAGTCTGTCTCCAGATCAGCTATGAATGACTCAGTGCTTTCAGCAACACAGTAATACAAGATAAGTACGAAGGAATCACAAAGGAACATGCTATCCATATCCGTATAAAGAACTGATGGACTCTGAATGCAGATCAAAGTATATTTTTCTCACTTACTTTATTCTTTCTCATGGTTTTATTTCCTTTTGATTTGTTTCTTCTTCCATAACTGCGATGAATATGGACATGTGTTTTACATAATAGCACATGTATAAACTATACCAATCTGCCTACCATTTTCAGAAGAGGGGAGCGTTAGGAAGGAGGGAGAAGAATCTGAAACTCAAAATCTTGTCATAATGAATGCTAAAATTTGTTTACAGATATGTAATTAGGGAAAAAATAAAATACTATTTAAATACAAAAAAGAGGAAGAGATAGAATAGCAATTTTGCAACAACAAAGAAAAGTCTGTCCCCCTCTGTACTGGGAGTTCAGGCTTAAGCTGACAAGGTCTAGTCTGGGTTTGTTGGACAATGGCCAAGCATTGCTTAATAAATCCAGATGCTTAGGACATCCAACCTTTGTTACCTCAGTCACTTTATCTTTCACTGGCCACAGTAAAAGGCCCTCTTATCTCCATCCTGGAGTTTTACTCTGAGAAAAATCTCCAAAATAAAATTTAGGTTTGCTTGTGTTGGGGTTTATTTCATATGTGAGTAACAGGGTCTTCAACTCCTACAAGGCACTTAATTTATAAGGGTAATGGATTTAAGATAGCCTTTATTTCATTCCACAGGAGGAGCATAAGACAGTAAGCACTCATAGGAGAGTATAAACAAATACAGACACAGAAAATATTCGAATAGCTCATCAACTACCCCTTGGAGAGAACTGGACTTGTCACTACTCCTAGGGCAGATTTCTGTCATCTTCTTGTGTTTCTCCCCTAGAGTCTTACAAAGCCTCCCCAAGATATGTAGTACCTCTCTGTTGTACAGACCCTTGCCCCAGCCCAGAAGTTAAAGGTGCTTGGGGATTACTGAATAAGTGAACTTCTTATGGAACTTGCACTCTCCAAGAAAATTATTGGCTTTGTTTTCCAAGGGATGTGCTGTGTAGGAAACATATGATATCTCCTCTTCTTTCTCTAAAGAAACCACTACCACCTTGATCACCATCTCCACTCAGACCCTCATGGAGACAGCATAGGACCCTGAAACCAAGAGCCTTGAGAAGAGCAGAATCCCCCAGGCTACCAGAACCACTTCCAGCACACTCCCAGCAACCATCATTGAAGGGAGAAATCACTATGGAGAAGAATCCAACTTCTTCATCACCACTAGCAACAGCTGATGACCAGATGCCACCAATAGGTATATAAACTCAGAAGCCATTTGAGTGGCAGCACTCCCACTCCCACTCCCCGCAGCCATCATTCCTGCTTCCAGTTTAGTCCTCACAGTCACTGTGTGGGAAATCAACTCCTGTGCAGAAGGGGCCAGCCACCTCCAACATCTTCCAAGCAAGTTCTACCTACAGAGTAGACAAATCAGTGTAGTTAAAGCAACAAGGCACCCTGAGGGAGAGACAAGAGGCAGCAAGTACCAGGCAAGTCGAACCAATACCACCTTGACCACCATCTTCCCTCAGACCCTGATAGGGACAGACCAGGATCTTAAACTCACAAAGCACTGGGAACACTGACCTTACATAATGATATTTAAGAAGAGGCCATTATCATTTGCTTCTCTACAGCATCCTAAAGACCATGGGACTTTTCCATCTGACTTGCAGCTAAAATTTTCACCTTAATGTAAGTAACTTGCTCATGCTTCCCCTCCTTGAGTTTTGTGGGCCTTTTTCAGGACTTTTCTACCACTTGTGTGGTAGAGGAGTGGGGGTGGCCTTCCTTGACCCATTTTACCATCCCCCCTCAGGGGCCAGGAGGATACTTTTGGTCCTGCATATGGAGGCACAGGAGGGGTTGGGAAGACTTTGAAGGAGCCATCATCACTCAGAATCAAGCCCATTTGTTGTCTCAGTGGGGCACTCAGAACCCTCACTTTAACAAGCTCCTGCTGTCTTTCTTAATACATGGGTAAGAGTGGTTTAAGCACCACTTTTGCAGAAGAGCAAGGGGTGGATGGAAGGGGTTTGGCTGTAGGAGCCAGCATGGCTGGGATCAGAGTTTATGCAGAGACTCATGATGGAAATACTTGTGGACTACCATGTAAAGGCGCACAACACAAATCTGACCCCAGAGGATAAGAAGTTTCATGAAACCCTTGAACAGAGGTTATTCATTACTGAACTGGCTTGACATGTGGATCTGAACCAAGAGAGGGTGATGCCACTTTTGTTGAGCCTGGTGAAATCAGACCTGCTGGAACTGATGCCTCCTTCTGAGGACTTTGTGAGAATGAGGGGGTGTCTTCCATCAAAACTTGAGGAACAACTCAAGAAGAAGCGTTTCATTCTGCTCTGCTCCCATGATCCCAGTTCAGATTCTGATAGTGAAACACCAAAAGCAGCTAGCAAATGTACTGACAAGAGAGACTTGAGAGGACCAGAATGCCAAGAGACAGCAGAAGGAAGAGGTGACCTGAAAAACACGGTTCCACTTGTTCTCAGGTGCTCCTCCATTGTCTTGCACTGCTACAGAGGGCTTCTCCAGGAACACCAGCTAAGTTACACAATCAGAGCTGGATTAGATCAATGCCCAGTACTTGGAGATCAGGTGGAGTGCCACAATTCTGAAGCCAAGAATGGAGGAGCCACCAATTTTGTCAGAAACTTACACAGCTGAGAAAGTGTCAGTTCATCACTTCATTAGGGATAGTTTAGAGGGGCCCATTTGCCTACAGAAGCAAGGCATGGAGAAATCACTCCAGGTCCTGAGCACATATAAGGTGCTTGGTGAGGGATTTGACAGACTGGTGAAGGAATATACTTATTTGAAGCAGGCAGCTGAGAACAAGTGCTGGGCTCTTCAGGAGTTTAATAAGGCTTACCATTGGGTTTTACAGAATCCAAGGACCAGGATCCTTCTGCCTCAGCAGCCCACATTCTTCCTGTCTTGTTTCTCCTATACGAGTATTGCTGCTAAAGGGGGGATGATGAGATACCCCTCGTACAGTAAAAACTCTTGTGGACTAGGCATTCTCCTAGTTTATGTCCTGTGCTTACAATAACATGGTTTCCTCTGATCCTTCCCTAGGAACAGATCTGCACATCTTGGGGCCTCATAAGAAAACCAGTTCTGGAGTTTGTCCAACTGTTTCCAAAATAAAATATGGTTTAAATAAATTAGAAGAATATGAGCTCCTTGAGAGCAGGAACTCTCCCTTTTCTTATATGTATCCTCAGTGTTTAGCATAATGATTTCTACATAGTAAATATGTAATAAATGCTTCATTCATTCACTAATTCATTCTATCAGAAAATGTTGTTGCTGAGTCTTTCTTTAGCTGTGTCTGGCTCTTTCTGACACCTTTTTGAATTTTCTTGGGATTCTGGAGTGGCTTGTCATCTGCCTTTCTAGCTCATTTTACAGATGAGGAAACTGAGGCAAAAAGAAGTAAGTCATTTGCTCAGGGTCACACAGCTATTAAGTATCTGAGGCCAGATTTGAATTCAGGAAAATTAGTCTTCCTGACTCTAAACCTGATGCTGTATTCATTGTACTACCTAACTGCTCCGTATCAGAAAATAATCTTCTCTTAGTATGTCTGGTGCCTGGACTCGGGAACTTTCACATTGGAGACTACCCCTAAGGTAACTCCCAAAGTTGCCACTGCCCATATGATTTTCCTCCTTTGACTGGAAGACTAAATTGCAAGATTTCACTGACTTGAGATTTCAACGGCCCCCTCCCCGACTACCACCCTTACATGGGAGGTTGGGGTCCAGGAACTGTGTCCTTGCACTTCTTTCTCAGCCCCAGTTGGAGCACAAATCTACTGCTGCCAGGCGCTTCTGTGGCATGTTGCTATCCATTGTCCCTACTCCTTGAACTTCAGACACAGAACTTCCCTGCTTGCTCTGGGCTCCCTTTTGAAGGTGGAAAGGAAGCTCCAGAGTTGGAGAGAAGGAGGAAGAGAAAAGCCATAGAGAGAGAAGGCAGATTGTCACTTTGCCAGTGATCACGAGGCAGCTGAAGTCTCTGAAATTCAGTGTGACGCTGGTAAGCACATGCTTATATTCAGGACACTTATATATATATATATAATACATACTTATATATAGTTTATATGTGTAGTATACATTTACCTATACCTATATATACATACATATATGCATATGTATGTATATATATACATATACATACACATATACATATATCTACACATATACATATATATATCAAACATGTTTACATCCTTGGAGGAGATGCCTGTTACTTGCTTCCAAACAAGAGGACATAGCCTGTAACATCATCACGCTGATTGGGAAACTCAAACTCTTCAGTGATTCCCTCACTGATTATCCCTTTAAGTAATATATTCTACATGCCTTTATCCTTTTCAGTTTCTTGATTCTGAGCCATATTTTTCACCCTCCTCTTCTATTTCCACTTTTACATTAAAGTCATTGGGGCTCTGGAGAAGAAAGTGAGAATGATGACCTTGCACAGCCAAATCAAATCACTCAAATCAAAGTCAACTGTAAGTCATGTCTTCATTCCCTGATATCATGATGCTCTTCTAGAACAAAGGACAAACACAACAGCAACAACCTGAAGTCACTGAATATTAAAATACATGTTGATTTCATTTGGAACCTCTATCTAGTTTGTATAGGATTTCCCTACCTCTACCTCCTCATCCTCTATACCAGATATTGGCTCATAAATGGCACTTATCTCCAATGGCTATCTTCTTTATTATTTGCATCAGCAGGCAAGATAGACCAAGCATCCTACAAAATAATGTTTCTTATTGCATATGGACACACAGCAAAACCACTTGGCCAGTTCTTTCATTTGCTTCTCTAACAAAAACCTGTGAGGTATCCTGACCTGAAGTGACAACTCCCTTATATTTTCTCATTTCATTTAGGGTGAAAATATCAATATTTATATGATTCATTTCCTGGAGTGATATATTGACTTGTTGGTCAATGGTCAAGGAGCTTAGAGTAACAAAATTAAATGATGAATCTAAACTAACATTAATGTTAACTTAAATTGACAAATCTAAAAACTGTAATTTTAAATTTAACCTGTTATGTTTCTTGTATGCCATCCTGTCCACCATTCCTGCTGTAGTAGTAGAAAGAGACTGAAGTAAGACCAAGGGCCCTTTTGCATTTTCTTTTCTTATTGTGATATGGTGGCCAAAGAATTTATCACCTACTGGCCAGCCTGCTAGTGAGGATTCTTTCCATATTTGGGTAGGCTGGTTCATGGATGGGAAACACAATCTGTCACCAAGATCATATCCAGCCTGATGCTACATAATTTTTAAAAAATGTATAAGAATGAGTATATGACACTGAAACCTCTTGCTGGACTCTTTGATCCCCATTGATCACCATAACTGGTCCCCAGAAACAACCTGAATTCTTTGAATTCAGTTAATATAACTGAACACCAACTTCAGCATGGGACTGTGGTTTCTAATTGCATGTAACCTTATCCCCCAGGGCCATTGGTATGGGACTTTCTATTCATTGGTGGAGATTAAAGTCCGTAACCTGAGGGGGCCAGGTAGAGTTGTTGAGAGGGGGAGATGCATAAGGACACACTCTCTTGAAGTCAATAAAGGGAGAAAAGGTCTCTGGAAAGAAGGCAACATCAGAGGAGTTGGCAGTCTCCATCATGTCTCCATCTCCACTTACCACCCTAGAGACCTCAGGGAATTTCCCCTTTTGGAACTCTTTTGGCTGAGCTGAGTTACCTTGCTGCTTTTCACTCTGTATTGTCACATATATTCTGAGACATATGCTTTCTCTGATTTCTGTTTTATTATAAACTTGAATAAATGGGTTTCTTTGCTGTTTCCTCTTGGTATGGTCAGGGGCCATCTGCAATCATCCTGATCTATATCTTGCCAGTTGGTCAATGAAGCTCCTTTCCTCTACCTTCCTCTCTCTCCTCTCCATCCTCTCCCTCTATCCACGTAAGGCATCATACCCTGACCTGCCAGTCCTCTGCCCAAAGGAATGTAAATCTTTATCACTGAATTTTGAAAGATATCTTGAAGTTTACAAGCTAGACTTCTTTTCTAAGGATCATGGCTTAAACCTTATTCATTCTGGTCAAGAATAAGTCCCCACCCAAGCCCCATTTAGTAGTATGTTTGGGCCCTCTTGGCTCAGAGTGAATGTAAACAGCAATTGTTTCTGTTTTGTCCAGAAACCGAGAGGGTCATCCACTCCCAGACTAGTTTTTTCTTTACTAGACCAAAGGGAGGCCATTCTTTGCCTCATTTCTTTGTTTCCCCCCCACTTACTTTATTCTATATTTTTGATTAATTAATTTATTTTAGTCTTTTACATTCATTTCCACAAGATTTTGAGTTCCCCATTTCTCCCCATTTCTCCCCTTCCCCCACCCCAAAGTGGTATTCATTCTCATTACCCCTTCCAATCTGCCCTTCCCCCATATCACACTTCCCTCCCCCATCCTCCCCTCCCCTTCATTTTCTTGTAGGCTTTGCTTCATTTCTTACATAGCCTTAACCACTGAATGGGCTCTGCCTCAGTCAAACTGAGACCTGCTAAAGACCTTACCTTAAAAAAGCCAGTCTCCCACTGCATTGGTGCCATCTCCAGTCATCCTGACCTATATCTGGCTCTGGAGGAGAAAGTGAGGTTGGTGCCTTCACACAGCCCTTCCTCACTTAAATCCAATTCATTTGCAAGTCATGGCTGATGTCATGATCCTCTCCTAGAACTAAGGACAAAGGACACCAACAACACTTTGTACATTCGTTGTAGAGCCAGTATTTGGTGGGAAGAGCTCAAGACTTGGATAAAGAGCTTGGGGACCCCTTTCCCCATTAAGAATAGTGAATAGGAGTTTAGCTTCAACCTAAAAATTACTTCCCCTAGGCTAATGCTATTTAAAGGAGCAAATAGATACAATTCCAGTCTAGGAACTCCTCTTTCTGAGGGGATCAGAGGGGCCTCTAGCTCCAGCCTCCTGCTTCCCCTCCAGGCAGGAATTAAAGTCTTGCTTGGAGAAGGGACTTGGGGGAGAGGAAGTGCTAGAGATGAATATTCTTACCTCTCTTCAAGCTGTACGTGATATGTGTGTGTTTGTGTGTGGGGGGGGTGGGGTGTGTTGGTGTGAAGAGACAATGTTGCTACATATAATCATGGAAAAGTGATTTAAGTTGTCATGTAGTTTGCTTTTTAACCAAGTTTATTAATGAATCAAGCAAATCATAAAACATTTATATGGGGAAAGAATAGTAAAGTAAATATCAGGGAAAATCAACGAGTGGAATAATTCTCAGCCCTTTGTCCCCATACACAAAAGGGTACAATTTCCCACAGATTTCCGTACTGGTAGAGAAAAGATTACTCAAAGGCTAAGAAAGGTATCTGGGATACTTCAAATGGCTCCATCTTTCTGCAACCATTGTTCCTTTCTTTTTCTTGATTTCACCTTGCATAAAATCCTTGGTGTGGTCTCAGCTAGTGAGGTTACTTCATTTCCCCAAGGAGAATGTGATTGCTCGTTGTTGAGACCACACCCACCAACATTTCTGGGTTAATTAGCTCAATTTAAGTTATTTTATTAGTCAGAGCTAAACTCCATTTGACTGAAGTTACTCAGGCAAATCTCAAGATCTTGCTTACCTATCATCCTCTCATAGAAAGGTCCTCAGTTCTTATGATAATAACAGCTAACATTCACATAGTATTTTTAGGTTTGCAAAGCACTTCACATCTCTTGCTTCATTTGGTCTTCACAACAACCCTATGAGGCAGGTGCTATTATTATCTCCAGTTCAGTGCCTCTGTTTCCTCATCTAAAAAATGGGGATAATAATAGTATCCATTTTCCTGAATTGTTGTGTGGATCAAATGAGATAACATTTGTAAAGTGCTTCACAAACTTTAATGTGTCACAGATGCTATTTTTAAAAATTATTTCACAGATGAAGAAATTGAGGCAAATAAAGGCTAAGCGACTTACCCAAGATTACATAGCTAGTAAGTGTCTGAGGAAAGATTTGATTTCAGGCATTCCTCACTCCAATATCAAAACTCTAACCATTGTGCCACCTACCTGCATTAGCGTGACTAAGTTTCTTTTACCTCTTCCTCTCTCCAGGATAAAGTTTCCCAGAATCATAGGTATGGAACTGAAAAGGACTTTAGAGCTTATCAATCTAACCTCTCAGGTGAGAAAACTGGGTTTTAAATTGATGCAGGGCCACATAGCTAGTGATTGTCCAAGGCAGGATTTGAACTCCAAACCTCATTCTCAACCCCAAGATGCTACCTCCCCTTGAGTCTCTAGCATAGCTGTGGGAAATTGACAATTGGGAGAATACCTCTCCACCATTTAGCGATTCCCTAAAAAAAAATCCAGTCAGCTGCATCTTCCTCAGATGATTTATATCAACTTGGGCCCCAGCAGTGGGGGCTGAGAGCAAAGATCAGGTAAACACACAGCTCAGTTATAACCTTGAATCCTGGATTGTGGGGGATGAGAGGGGGTGGGACTAGGGTAGGGGACAAGAACAGATAAGTTTCATCCACTTTTCTCCCCCAGTGACCTCAAGGTCCCATGCACCTCATTCTTTTTTTTCCTTTGTAAAGGTTTATAAGAAATCCTGATTTGAGTTTAAGAGCTGTCCCTGACATGAACTAACTACATGACCTTGGACAAGATGCCTCAACTTTCTCTTTTATGAAATTAAGGGGTTGGACTGGATCATTTTTGAAATCCTTCCTGGCGAGTCCTACGTTTTGCCTCTCATAAACTGGGGCTCTTATTTTAGTTTTCTGAGAATGAGGCTTCTGTGCCAATTGAGATCCTGTACCATTAATGGGACAGCTTTAACGTTCCAGCTTTACTCAGCCTCCCCTCCCTCCAGAGAGAACGTTGGAAATTCGGCTTTAGGACCGTCCTCAGCCTAGGAGTGATCTGAAAGTAATTTCTCTTCAAGGTCACTCAGGACCTTAGAGTTCGATCTGTTCTCATCCTCTTCAAGCTCTCATTTGGAGGTATTAGTATTCATGATCCAATCCTTTAAAATAGTCTTAAATTTTTGTTGTTGAAAAGATATCTTGATTCCCTTGACTTCCAAGACATGAAGCTTTCACAGTTCTCCTATTCCTCTAAACTTTCTTTGTCTCCTTAGTTGGGTCTTCCTCTTCTTTTTGCCCCTTAAACAGTAAGTACCCCTAACGGTTTTCTTCTTGATCCCCTTCACACTTCTCTTAAATGATCTCTGCCTTAGAGAGCTCATCTGTGCCCATAGTTTCTACTCCCTGCAGAACTTGCCCTGATGAATGTCTACCGAGACATCCTACTAGGAGCTAAAACACAGTATGTCTAAAACTGAGTTTTTCATCTTTTTGAAACCTCTGTTTTCCTTAACTTCTCTATTTCTATTGGTTTGTTCAGTCATATCTGACTCTTCATGACCCCATTTAGAGTTTTCTTGGCAAAGATACTGGAGTGGTTTGCCATTTCCTTCTCTAGCTCATTTATAGATGAGGAAACTGGATTACATGACTTGCCCAAGGTCACACAGTAAGTGTCTGAGATGTGATTCGCATTCAGGAAGATGAGTCTTCCTCATTTCAAGCCCCAGTGCCCTTTCCACTGGGGCACCTAGTTGCCCATTTCTATTGATAGTAATACAATATTTAAGTTACTCAGGCTTCATAATGTTTAACTTTTCTCTCTCCATTAATTCCCACTCCAATTAGATTCCAAGTCCCATTGATAAGATCTTGACAAAATCTCTTGAACCCATTCATTTCTTTCTACTTTTATTCTCACTAGTGTCACCAAAATGAGTGTCTACACTCATCGAGTGCCGGGCTTGGAGGGAGGAAAACCTGAGTTTTAAACCTCATCGCTAACACGAGATGTGTAATTTAGAACGGCCCCTTAACCTTCAGTTTCCTCATCTGTAAAATGAGGAAGCCAAATTAGACGATCTCTCAATTCCCTACCAACTGGAAATCTATGGTGCTATGAAAGAAAGATCACGTCATTACCTTTTCCTCCACTGTAATAAAATCTTACCTGGTCTGCCTGCCTGCCTGCTCTCTCCTCTCACACCTGCCCAAATAATTTTCCTAACTCACTGTTCTGACCACATCACTCTGCTTATAAAACGTTCCGTGGCTCGGTATTTCTAAGTAAATAAATTATACATGCTGGATTCTGGCATTTAAAACCTACTGTAGGGGTTCTTAGGCAGCAAGGTGGCATAGCGGATAGAGTGCCAGGTCCGGAGTCAGGAAGACCTGAGGTCAAATGTTACCTCCCATTTTATACCCTTTTTTGTTTACAACCTCTCTTATATTTGAAATGTATATACTTGAAGAGGCCTCAGGCACTTAGGGGAGCGACCTTGAGTTTCCTCATCTGTAAAATGAGAAGGAAATGGCAAATCACTCCAGTACCTTTGCCAAAAAACCCCCAAAACTTGGGATCTTAAAGTGGGATGTGACTGATCTACTGGGCAACCTTCCTTTTTTAGATCAAAACCTCTCTGAGATTATTCGTTGAATCCGAGAACATTAAAGCGCCTGGCTCGGTGCTAAGCCCTTCCTTTACAAAGAAGGTGACAACAGTCGCCCCCTCCAGGGCTTATCTCCAGAGAAACCCGGATTAAAGGTTAGCGATAAGCGCCGCACTAGACAAGGTAGGGGGGCAGATGCCCGGAATGGGGAGCGGGGGGCAAAGAGCTGTCCAGGGGAGGTCCTCCTCCGCCCGTGCCCGCCCTAGGGCCCACGAGGTCTACAGCCAGCAGGGCACAACCGTTCCCCCAGAGCTCCTGCGGTGCCCAGCGCCCTACTAGCGCTGAGGGGCGAAATGGGACAGAATTGAACTGGAAAGAGCCGGCCTCGAGGCGGGTCCAATGGGGAGCGTCCTGGGAGCCGTCACGTGCGGGCGCTGGCCAATGGGCAGGGAGGGGGCGGGGCCCGCCGCGGTCCCGAGGCTGGCACGAGTGCGGCCGGCCGGGTCGCCAGTCCGGGTGGGCGGCGGCGTGTCCGGCGGCTGTGTGGGGCCATGGCGGCGAGCGCGGAGCCGGGCGGTGACCTCGAGCCGCAGGGGCTGCGGCCGGAGGCGGAGGCCTTCCAGGCGAGCGGTAGGGGAGGAGCTGCGGCCTGGGGCTGGTGCCGGGGCGGAAGCTAGTGGAGCCTGGGCTCGGCGGCCCTGGGCGCCCGCCCCGGCCGGCCCGAGGCCCTGGGGGCGCCTCCAGCGCTAGCCAGGTGCCAAGCCCTCGGGGCCCGGGAGGCGGCCGGGCAGCACCCCGCCCCCCGGGGGGCCTCGTGGCCCGGGCCTGGCGTGGGCAGGAGAGGACCCCAGGAGGGCTTCCTGGAGGAGGAGTTGCTTCCTGACGGGCTCCTTTCCCATTGCTCCAGAGCATCAGCACATCCGATACAACCCGCTGCAGGATGAGTGGGTGCTGGTGTCCGCCCACCGAATGAAGCGCCCCTGGCAGGGGCAGGTGGACCCCCTCCCCACAGATGCAGTGCCTCGGCATGACCCCCACAACCCCCTGTGCCCCGGGGCAGTTCGGGCCAATGGCGAGGTAACCAGACATCCTCCTCCCCGCCCCCTCCCCTGGGCAGCTTGTCCTCCATCCCTCCAACCCTGGACCGTACTAGAAGACCCCTCACCTTATTCCTTCCCCCCAAATCTCTGTCTCTTGAGATCTTTCCTTACCCTCCTTCGTGACCTCGCCCCACAGCTTTGGGGTCGAGGAGGTCAAAAGCCTGGGTTATCCCCACCTGGTACCTGGGCCAGGAGTCAGGAAGACCTGATTTAAATCTGACTTCAGACGCTGACTCTGTGACTCTGGGCAAGTCTGCCTCAATTGAATACTTACTGGCACGCAGTAAGTACCATATAAATGCTTATTCCCTTCCCTGCCCCATGCAGGTGAATCCCCACTACGAGGGCACCTTCCTCTTCAACAATGATTTCCCTGCCCTGCAGCCTGATGCCCCCAGTCCTGGTAAACATAGAAACCCTGACCCCCTGGGGAAAATGAGGTTTGGGAGTAGTTTTGGCTGTGTGTAATTTTTTCCTCTTGAACTTAGCACCTTTCTCTGTCACACCTTCACCAGGACCCAGTAATCACCCACTATTCCGAACTGAAGCTGCCCGAGGAGTTTGGTAAGGACTTCAGACACTCCTCAAAACCTTGAGTGTTGGGCTGAGCTTGGGAGAAGGGTGTCCTGAAGCCTCTTCCTCTCCAAGATTTTTTCTGCCTTTCACACAGTAAAAAGCCTTAAGTCTGAGTCTCCCCTTCCCCTTCACATGTGTGGGCCCTTCCTTTCCTCCTTTTTCCCAAGTAAGGCCCTGTGTCATCTCCTACCTCCATCCTATTAGTAAGGTCCTGTGTTTCCATCCCTGGTCTGATGTCACACTGCCGCTCATGTCTGTACCTGAGATCCGAGCTGTTGTGGATACATGGGCCTCAGTCACGGAGGAGTTGGGTGCTCAGTACCCGTGGGTCCAGGTCAGTAAGGTCATGACTTATCACAGCCTCAACAGAAAGGAGGGTGGGGTCAAGGACTCTGGTCTAGTTAGGGAAACTTCCTTGGGTGGTTAGATTCCTGTAGGTACTTGTTTTATGTAGCAGATTAGGATTGGGTTAGGAGTGTCCCTGTCCTTGTAGAGAACACGGTAACTGACTAAAAGTATTTGAAGGATTGTAATTTAGAAGAGGGAACTTTAGACTTGTTCTGGTAGGTCTCAGAAGTTAAAATGAGTAGTAGTGGGTGGAGGTTCCAGAAAGGCACATTAAGACTTGATATATGGAAAAACTTCCTATTAAAATTGTCCAAAAGTAGATGAGATTGCTTTGGGAACTAATTGAGAGTCTTCACACAATAGCTAAATGGCCATTTTGTGGACTCGATGGTCTCTGAGGTCCCTTCCAGTAATCTGAACATTGTGTCTGTGCCCCACCAGCTACTAAACTCTTCTCCTTTGTCCCAAGATCTTTGAGAACAAGGGAGCCATGATGGGTTGTTCCAACCCCCACCCCCACTGTCAGGTAAATATGTCACTCTGATTGCACTCAGATAGAATATAAGCTTGAGGTCAAGATGGTTTTGCGTTTCTTTTGTATCCCTGGGGCCTGATACAGTGCTCAGCACATTGCATTTGCCTATTAAATGCCTGATGATTGTCTTAGCTAGTCCTTTCTCCTTTCCCGCCCTGCTACACTCCTGCAAACCACCGTTTATTTTCCTTTTAATATGGGTGGGGGATGTAGTCTTCTAGAGAAGGTCAGGGAGAGAAGCACTGAAATAAAATGTGGGGATTGGATGGTGACGAGGGGTCCTTCCCAGGTGTGGGCTAGCAGCTTCTTGCCAGATGTGGCACAGCGGGAGGAACGGAGCCAGCGGACTTATCAGAAGCAGCATGGAGGCCCCATGCTTTTGGAGTATGGGCGTCAGGAAGCTGAGAAGAAGGTGGGTTCAGAGTTGGGAAACCTCCTCAGAGTACTTGAAATTACCTGAGGTTTACCCACAAGCATTTAGGACCTACTTTCCTCCTCCCCCATCAGAAACTGAGCCTAACCCCAAGGATTTTGTGATTTCCTTTCCTCTCTCTCCACCCCTCCCACCCCCCCACTGTCTCCCAGAAAACTCTGTTGGTAGATTATGAACATCAGGAAAACTAAGCAAAGGTGGTGACAATTCCAGGTCCTCAAGAGGCCTCTTTCCCCCACCCTGAAGTTAGATCCCTGTCCCTAGGATCCTAAGGCACCTCTTTTCTCTTCCAGTGAACTCTAACTCCTACTTGGCCTCTAGCTTCTTCTTTCCCTCCACCTAGGAGCGAGTGGTGCTAGAAAGTGAACACTGGCTGGTGCTCGTGCCCTTCTGGGCTGTCTGGCCTTTCCAGACAATGTTGCTGCCACGGAGACATGTGAAGAGGCTCCCAGAGCTGAGCTCTGTGGAACGAGATGGTGAGAGGACTTGCTTTCCTCAGATGGGTCCTACCTATTCCTCCTTGTCAATTCATCTGGAACTTCTCTTTGCCCCTTTGGTTACTCGGAGGGGTTTAGGGCCGCTAGATGGTTCAGTGGATAGAGTGCTGGGCCTGGAGTCAGGAAGACTTGCATTCAGATTTGACTTCAGACATTTACCGTGTGACCCTGGGCAAGTCACTTAACCTCATTGTGTCTTAATCCACTGGAGAAGGAAATGGCAAATCACTTCAGTACCTTTGCCAGGGAAACTGTCCATGGGGTCATGAAGAGTCGGGGCACAACTGAACAATGAAATGGAGGTTGTAGCATTATAGCAAGGCAGCCAGGTGGCACAGTGGATAAACAGCAAGGCCTGGAGTCAGCAAGACTCCTCTTCTTGAGTTCAAATCTGGCCTCAGACATTTACTAGTTGTGTGTCCCTGAATAAGTCACTTGACCTTGTTTGCCTCAGTTTCCTCATCTGTAAAATAAACGGGAGAAGGAAATGGTAACCCGCTCTGTATCTCTGCTAAGAAAACCCCAAATGGGGTCATGAAAAATTGGGCATGACTAAACAAAAAGCATTGTAGTAGGGCTCTGGCTTTGTGGTATGGGGTTCCATCTTTTAGGCAATGAGCAGAGGAGCTGAACAGGAAGAGCTTGGATTCTGAGTTTTTAAATGTCCTGGTTTCTGAATTTGCATTTGTAGGCTCTGTGGGTCTGGGTACTGAGTTCAGATGATAACAGCAGCTCTGTTCTAGATCTGGCCCACATCATGAAGAAGCTCCTGACCAAATATGACAACCTATTTGAGACATCCTTCCCATACTCCATGGGCTGGCATGGTGAGGTTCATTCCCCACTATGGGAACATGGGGGACACCTAAACCCAAGACAGAACTCAGACCTGGTTTCTAGTTCTAGTTTCTTTTTGAGTCCTGTTGAGTTTTACCCAACAAAGACCACATCTCCCATCAAGCCTTGCTAAATGATCACCTAATACTGTAAGGCATACTGGGAGTTGTGGTCTCTTCTGGGTCCAACAATTCAGCTGGACATTGTAGAGCAGGACATGTTGGGAGGTGTGGTCTCTGAATGAGAAGTTTATAACATAATCTCGCTACATTTCCCATAATGCTGTCCTGCAGTCTACCTGCTGAGGCAAAACATGTTAGAAGTTTGGTATCAGAGGACTTAATTCTTTAAAACATGCTTGGGAAAATAGTATTGAGCTTTCTGTGGGACCTGTTGGAAGCATAGCATGTTTGTTTGTTTTTTTTAATACCCTTAAAATATGTGTGGTTATCTCTTACTTTTATGTCACCTTGATTTCAGAACATGGCCCTCTCATTTCCTCTATACAAGTCATTTTGTGTAACAAAGATTTTGGAAGGAAAAAAGTCCTCTTAGTAAAACCAACCAACACATGAACTGAGTTGGACAGTGTATGTCATTTTTCATACCTATGGTCCCTTTCAAAGAGGAGGAGGTACGGTGTTTTAGGCTTTCTCCAGGGCCAAGCTTCCCATCTTGATTTAATAATTGTTACTTGTTTCCATTTATGTTGTTGCCCTTGTGTGTGGTTTTTTTCCTGGATCTGCTTCATTCTGCGTTAGTTCATCTAAGTCTTGGGAGTAGAGCCTGCTTATTCATGTGCTACAGAGAAGTGAACTGTTTTAACTGGTGGGGAGAGAATGAGGACTGCTCACACCTAGCCTTTTATTTCCCTCCCTTCCCAGGTGCCCCTACTGGGGCTGAGGCTGAGGCTGATTGTGACCACTGGCAGCTCCATGCCCACTACTATCCACCACTACTGCGATCAGGCACCATCCGAAAGTTCATGGTTGGTTATGAGATGCTGGCTCAGGCTCAGAGGGACCTGACCCCGGAGCAGGTCAGCTTCCCAGAATTAGTAACCGTTTCCATCACCCCAAGGGTTAATGAATTAATTAGCCAGTTGGTTGTATGGAGAGGGGAAGAAGGGAATGGGGGAGGGGCAGGGGTCTTCAGTGCTTCTGCTCCCTCTTCCAACTTTTTTCCCTTTCCCCAGGCAGCAGAGCGATTGAGGGCGCTACCAGAAGATCATTATAGACTTCAGCAGGAGGACTCGTCATGACCGAGGCCCTCAGGAGGAGGCCACAGTTAGGACTGCTTCCAAACTGTCCTCTGAGACCTCCCCAATCCCCAATTTGCTTCAGCCCCCTTATTTCACAGGGTGGGGGAGGGGTCTTGCATTGGCAAATAAATCCTTTGTCCCCATCTCTCTAGCTGCTGAGAAGGGGGAGGAGGAGGACCATTTTTTCTTTACTCTGACCTGATTAGCTGGAGTTGAGGGGAGCCCTGTATCTTGGGGGCCAGTCTCACTGAGGCTCCTGTGGACAGCAGTCAAACCCTGGCCTTGCTGGAGCCAGGTTCTGCCAGAGCTTGGCCCTGTATCAGCCCTTCAGGGAGGGGGCCCAGACAAGCCGGCGGCGGCGGTGGTGCCTCTGCTGGCAGACACTACACATGGGTGTTCACATGGCTCAGAACTCCTCTGCCCTCCCACGTGCTGTAGGCACACTGATACAGTGATCAGTTGTGCGTCTGTGTGTCTGTGGCAGTCTTCCTGGAAAGGGGAAATGGGGGGCCAGGGTGGGGAAGGATTCCAGACTTGTGGAGCAGTTTACAGATCACTTTCACACTCATTTCACTGACTTCAGGACAGCCTGGTGAGGAGGGGAGAACCGGAAATACTAGTGCTCGCTTACACAAATGGCCAGTGCAGAGCTCCTACTCCTGATTTGTGGGCAGGGTGGGGCTTGGACTAGGAGCTGGAAGTCTGAATCGCAGCCCCATTTAGTAACTGTGTGACCTGGAAAGGGAGACTAGGTTTAGTTTCTTCATCTGTGAAAGAGTGCTGAGGAAGAGATTATCTTTAAAGCTGCTTTTCAGCTGTAAATCCTGTGATTTCTGGTCAATAGTTATTTCCACTATACCTTTAGCCCTTTCCAAGTTTTTGGTCCTGGCTCTGCTTCAAGAGCCAACTCAAGGACTCAGACTTCAGGAAGGAATTTCACCTCCTGTCCTTGGTTTCCTTATGTAAAATGAGTCCCTTGTGCTAAATCGGGGCTTCTTAATCTGGGGTCTGAGCTTGGATGGGGGGAAAATTACACTTCACTGACTTCTACTGAAATTTAGCATTTCCTTCAGCTATGAATGTACGCAACAAAACCATTACTATGAGAAAGGGTCCACAATACCCCGTTGCCAAAAGGGTCCAGAACACAAACTAAGTACCTCTAGATTAGATCTCTAGGGTTCCGGCTCTGACATCCTAGCATGGGTTTGAGGACCTCTTGCTTTCTGCCTGCTTGTTTTATTTCTTTGAGGGGTTCGTTGCTTGCTATGCATTATTCCATAATGCATAGAAGGAGGGAGTGAGGGAAATGGCACACGGTATAGAAGTTAAGGCCTTTGAGGGGAGGTGGCTCAAAGCAGTTTCCTTTGGGTTTAGAGCCCTGGAGCCAATGAAATTGGGAGGAAAGTTATTGAAGCCCCCCATCCTCCCAACACATAAACTCACAATTTGAAGTCTTATCACTATGACCCTAGAAGGGCTGAATGTTTTGTTACCTATGTGCAGGAGGCTGCCTGCCATGTCCCCCAAGCCCTTTCGCACCTCAGCAGGACCGTGTGATCCACCCACCACCCACTCCTCTCTCTATCATAAGTCAAAGGCATTATCCATGGGTGGGGTGAACTAACATCCTACTGGGGAAGCCCGGGGTGAGACTGGAGACGGGTGGTCCCCTCACCCCTCTCGTGCCTTCTAGCCAGGGCTAGGCTTTCTGGCTGAGATCCGGGAGTCCCAGCCTCTGGACCTCCCTAGTCCTGGACCTCCGGAGCTCCACTTCTCTAGTTATGTCGGCAATCTTGTTTTTCCAACCTAAGTGACCTCCGCCCAGCCTCTGACCTCTCACTGGGCAGCCCCCTTCCCACTCTAATGTAGATGACCAGACTCCCGCCCTTCCTCCGGCTTGCTGCCCCTCCCGCTCCGGGGACAGGAAGTGTCCGGGCAGGGGTGGGGGCCTGGGCGGCAGTCGGTGATTGGCAGTGCGGGGCTCCAATGGGCCTCAGAGCCCACCCCCTCACCCCCATTCCCCTACTCCGCCGGGACCCGAGGGCGAGAGCCGGCCCCGCTCTGCCCTGGGGGGCGGGGGGCCGGAGGCCGTGGAGCGGAGGAGGGAGCGGGCGGGCTGGCGGCGCGGCCGCGTAAGGTGAGGACCGGACTGGGGGTGCGGGGGGCGGTGTAAGCGCGGCCGTCTCCAGGGCCCAGTCTAGCTGCTCTTTCCTCCGCCGGGTCCAGAGTCCGGGTGTGTCTCCCCGGCCCAATTCGAGCCCGGTCCCCGTGCGTGTCCTCGGGGTCCTTCCCTTTCCCCCGTGTCTGATGCGAGTTGATACTCGAGAGGCGCCGAGGAAAGGCGAGGGGACCTTGTTTATGATGGGGCGAAGGGCAGCCTGGCACTGCCACTTGTGGGTGTATGGGTGTGGGGGGGGATCGGAACGATCGGAGACTGTGCGTAGATGTGCCAGTGTGTGTGTACCGAGACTGGCGCGACGCGGACTCTTCCTTAAGCAGGACCCCCTCTCTCCACGTCCCCTACACCCCCTCTGCTTTCCACGCGTAGGGAGAGAGATGGAGACAGGGATGGGCGAGGGAGACCCGAGAGCCAGGAAAGTGGAGAGACCGGGATGAAGACAGGGAGAGAGGGGGTACGGTAGTGGGCGAGAAACTCGGGGGGAAGAGAAAATGGGGAGGGGAAAGGTGGGGGGGAGGGCTCAGTCCACTTGGTGAGGGGTTCGGAGGGAGGGCGGAGCTGCGACCAGCCGGAGTTTCCTGAGGGAGGAGTTTGAGGAGTGGATCGTCGGCCAAACTCAAACTCACGAGCTCTCCATCCATCTTTCCCCAATCTCACGGCCTTCCTCCTCACCCTCGGGGTAGCAGCCCTGCCCAGCTGTGGGGAAACATCTGGTGGAGTGCGAGGAGAGGAGAGGGTGTGTGTGTGTGGGGGGGAGTCTGTCCCTGTGTATCTCTTCATCTCTCTCCCGTGGTGTGCGTAGAAATGTTGAGTGCGTGCCTGCATTTGTTTATGCCCATTTATCTGTGTAAGGAAGGGCATATCTATCCAACTGCTTATGTTTTTCTCTGTTGTTTGGACATCTCTCTGTGTCTTTTGAATGCCAGGGTATCTATGAATGTATGTCTCTGCATCTGTTTGTTTCTGTAGAACCAAGGGCTTATCTCTATTGGTGTCTTGTCTGTACCTGCCTTCATACGTCGGGGCATTTGTGTGAGTGTGTGTCTTAGATGGTTTCATTTGTACAGATCTGTGTGCACTGCCGTCTCCAAATCTTATGGTGACAATTCAACATCCCAGTTAAAAGTTGGGTTCCTTTGTTGGGGGGGGAAGTGTGATATAACCCGTGAACTGTTACACTCCCCCTTCTGCCGGTCAACACACACACAAACATAGGACGCATACATGCATTGTTACATAAATGAACCCAACCACGTGGGCACACACAAAACTTCAGTAAACCCTTACTAGATTATTCACAGACCCCCTTCCCAACACCCTTATTTTGGGGGATGAGGCACAGAAGTAATGGAATGAGGGAAAGTAGACCTGAGGCTTCCTTTCCAGTCTGTAAGACTGGGGGAGGGGGTTCTTGGCAGTGGAAGAGGCCCATTCCTTAGCTCTGGCCCTACCCCTAGGGCTGGGGTAGGGGAAGGGGGAGGGAAGGGGGCCTGGCTGAGGGGCAGCCACATTCTGCCAGGGAATGGGGGAGAGGTGGAGAAAAGGGGGTGGGAATTGGAGGAGCTAGGCAAGGGGAAGTGGGGAGAGGGGGGCTGCCTTGGACTCCCAGAGCTCAGAGCTCAGAGCTGAGAACAGAAGCAGAGCTGGCTGAGGGCTGGAGGGAGGAGGAAGGATCATGGGCACAGAGAGCACCAGGAACTAAGGTAGGGGGAGTAAAAAACAGGGGTGTGGGAGGGTGCAAAGCCTTCTACCTCACTCCATGGGGAAGGTGATCTGTGTCCACATACATAAGGCCAAACAAGCATATAGACATGTGCATCCACATATAGACAGACATGCATTTACATGTATCCAGTGCCCTTTCCATAAAGTCCTTTCTCTGCTCTACCCCCCTTCCCCACTCATCTCAATCACTGTCAATTCACCCTCCTGCTGTCTCTCCCAGATCCTGTCTCCCTGTCTCCATTTGTCTTTCCTCCTCCTTTAAGGTACCTCCCCTCCCTTTCCCCCTCCCCCAATCACCCTTTTGTCTCTGGGCCTCTGGCAGCAGCTGGAGCATCTGGATCTGATTAGTTCCTTACCTCCCCTATTTCCCCTCCCTCTCCTTAAGCCTCTCAGGCTCTTTCCTAGGAGTGAATCCTGAAGAGAACTGAGAATAGAGGGGGACCGGGTGGCCCAGAATCTGGCTAGAGCCAGGCTGTCTCCTCTCAGCTTGCTTGGCCCACAGGGGGACAGGATGAAGGACTCATAATGGTTGGCTTAAGCAGGGTAGGGGTCAGAATATGGCCACTTACTGATGGCTCTCCTATCTGTGGACACTCCCCCTCCCCATCAGACAGACCCATCCCAGGAGGCACTGCAGGTGAGGTGGATGTGGGGAATGCTTGGGTCTCCAGACTATTTTCCAAAGAAAGCAGTTTTCTAGGTTCTAGGGTTTACACTTACCCACCCCTTCCTAAGTGTGTCTGCCTTTCTTCCAGGTTAGGCATCTAGAGGAAAAGGGTTAACAGTAGAGCTGGGCCAAGCCAGAGTGGGGTGGGGGGAGCTATAGTAGCAGTGCCAAAGTCTGAGCTAGCCCCAGTGCCAAGGGTTGTCAGGAGGAGGCGGGGGTCTGGCACAGACCCCAACGCCTCCAGCTTTTGTCCTCGGCCCCAAGCCCAGAACTGGGGCTCTTGGGGGCTGGGGTGGGGGTAGGAGTGGTGGTGAAGAGGGGGTGGGACTATGTATATACAAATCTGTCTCAGTATGTGAGCATATATATTAGTATTATGAGTATCAAGGTTGCATGTGTGTATTTTTGTGAATGTATTGTCTGTATATATGTGTCATTGTATGTATGTATGTCCCCTTGCCCCAGAAAATGAAAATTGCTCCCAGTTGTCTACTTTATGCCTTGGTTTCCCTTCTGGAAAGAGAAAGATCCCTGGGAGGCAGGCAAGGGAGAAGGAATGATTCTGGGAGGAAATAGCATGTGGTACACAGAGGAGTCTGGGTTCCCAGAGGACCTCTTCCCTTGGGTTGACACTATACTTCATTCTCCTTCCAGATGAGCAGCAGTTGCTCTGGGCTGGGCAGGGTCCTGGTGATTGTGGCTGCAGCCCTAGTGTCTGTTTCTTCCACTGGTCCTGAGGCCTGGGGTCCCCCAGGTGAGAAAGCATGGCATAGACCGGGACCCCCAACTGCTGACCTAAGAGAGTTAGCAGACCTTTGACTCAGGATGAAACTAGTAAACCACCCCCCCACTTGTGTTCCCCAGAAATGTGACACCATAACCTAAGAGCCAGTGTCCAACTCCTGTTCCCCAAGGATGTGACCCCATAACCTAAGGACTGATGTACAACTCCTGTTCCCCAAGGATGTGACCCCATAACCTAAGTGCTGATGTCCAACTCCTGTTCCCCAAGGACGTGACCCCATAACCTAAGCTGTCCAGCTCCTAGAATTCCTTGTAACCACTACCCCCTGATGCGGGAGGGAATTGGGAGAAGTCTCAGAAGTCAGCATGGGGAGGCTTTCTTCTCAGAATTTATACCAACCCCACCCCCAGGGGTCCAGTACGGACAGCTTGGAGAGACCATTGTACTGTTGTGTCCAGGAGTGACTCCCGGGTAAGTGTCTCACCAACCTCCATCATAACTTTCTCATATCTGCAGGGGATGATGTGGAAGGACATATAGTGAGAAGCTGAGGGAGTGGGATGGAGGGAACATTGAGTTCTACTCTTAGCCTCTTATCCCTTGTCCAACACTTACCACAGTGCTTGGCACATAGTAGGTGCTTGATAAATGTTTATTGATTGATCTCCCAACTTCACCCCATGCTCCTTCCCCAACTTCATCCTCCTCTATCTTCAACCCCTCCCCACCTATGCCTTGCATCCTCAGGACACTGGTTTCCTGGCACCGGGCTGATGGCCATGCACTCCTGGAGACAGCGAGGTCAGAGTTAGGGTTGGGACAACGGGAATTGGTCCTGGAGCAGGCAGATAGCAGAGACGAGGGCACTTACATCTGTCAGTCCCAGGATGGGGGGACCAAAGGCTCTGTGACACTCCAACTAGGCTGTGAGTGGTGTTTGGGGGCTGAGGGTTATTGGAATGACTTGGGGGATGACATGAGTGACCCTGGTCGGGGGAGTGGACTTAAGTGGGCCTGTGAGAGACTGCACAGAATTGGGACCATAGCAAGGAGGAATTCTGGAGTAGAGTAATTGGTGCCTTCCCAGGAGCCCTCATCTCTTGTCCTGTCCCCACAGACCCCCCCTCTCGTCCCATGGTTTCCTGCCGGGCATCAGACTATGAGAATTTCTCCTGCTCCTGGAGCCCCAGCCGGGTCAGTGGCCTCCCCACACGATACATTGCCTCTTACAGGTGTGTGAGGCAGGGATGAAAGGGAAATGGAATGGGCACAGGGGATATAGGGAGAAGGGAAAATTGAGGGGCAGACAAACTACCCTTGGGACCTCCTTATGAAGTGTCTACAGGTAGGGAAATGCCACCTGACGCACTGTGTCAGCCCAGAGGTATAACTCAGACATCCCTTGTCTCCTTCCTTGTGCCACAGGAAGAAAATCATCCTTGGAACCGAAAGAGGAAGGTAAGAAGCCCTGGTCCTCCCTTATCCACAGGTGGACTCTTCATAGTGAGCTGGGCAGAGGGTTTCAGGAGGCTAAGCTCAGCCTTTGTGTGGAGTCCATAGTAGGATTGGGAGTCTCCTGAATGGGCAGTCCTGGTGCCCACTGTGCCCTTCCTCCCATTATGTAGGCCAACCTTGTCTGCAGATCCCTGGCTATGCTTACCAGAACTTCCTGGGGCTACCCGCTGTGTGGTCCATGGCTCTGAGTTCTGGAGCCAATATCGGATTAATGTGACTGAAGTGAACCCCCTGGGGGCCAGTGCTCGTCTACTGGATGTGAGCATGCAGAGTATCTGTGAGTAAACCCCTTTGATGCCATCTAAAATACTCATTTCTATCACAAAACATCTGTGAATGACCCCTCCCCTTCCCAATGCTGACCCTTTGCAAGAAAGTCTGTTAGTACACAGAACATCCATGAGTAATCCCCCCAATCCAATTACATTGACATTATGGATGCTGAATCCACCAACCAGCATTTAGAATGACCACAGTAACATGGGGTGAGCTCATGTGATTCTCTCAAAAACTGACCTTTATCGAGTTATAGATTTAAAGCTAGCAGGAGCCTTCGGAGCTATTGAGTCCAATCCCCTCATTTTACAGAAGAGGAAACTGAGGCTTAGAGGGTTAAGTGACTTTTTCCAGGGTTACCTGACTAGTTAGTGCATGAATCAGGATTTGAACTCGGGTCTTTACAACTCCAAGTCTAGCATTCTATCTACTGTGACATCTAGCTGTTTCAACCCTGTCATCACACAAAGCATCCTATTCCTGATCCCCCATCATCTTCCACATTGACTTCTACTATGAACCTCCTTAACATTGCCCCCCACCTCCTACAGTATATCTGTGAATGACCTTTTCAATACTGTCTCTATAAAAAAATCAGATAATGCATGCATCCTAACCCAATCATCGTGTAGAAAATTTGTTGGTGGTCTCCCACAACCCTTTTCCAAATGGAGACTATATTAACACATCTCTACAGGGACCCCGGGACTCCTCTTTGCAAAAACTGACCGTAGCAGCACAGAATGTTTCTGGATAACTCTCTGGTGACCTCCATGTTAGCCCCATGACTCCTTCATCACTGATTCCCTCCCCAGTAACTCTATCAGCATATAACGTATTCTTAATTGACCCCAACTCAAAACACTAAGCCCTTAGAGACCCCAAGACTATATCTCACCTGCACTGAATGACCCAGGGGTACTGGCCCCCAACCTTAGGCAGGGGCTGGCTGACTTTGGCATCCTTCCCCCTCTGTTCTCCCTGCTTAACGATTCTTATCCCACCCACCACACCAGGCCACTCGCTAGGTCACTTTTTATGTCCCCAAGTCCTGTAGTGACTTAGATTCTTTTCTCAAACCCTTACAAGATAGAAGGTTTCAAGGGGAAGGGTTACTAAGAAATGAAAGTGAATAAATCAAATGACAAAGCACACCCCCAAACAGCCTGCGTTATGAAGGGTAGGGTTTGATCCTGCTATTTCTGACCACAGGGGTCCTATCTTGGTTCCTGAGTAAAGGAAAGAAACAAACCCTAAGTACTTACCCTGTTCCAGACACTGATCCTCTTATTGAATAATTCTCATTTATATGGGGCTTTAAGGTTTAAGTGCTCTCCTCAGCCCTGTGACATACGTAGTGCAGAGGTCATCATCCCCATTTTCCCAAGGAGGACACTGAGGTTCACAGATTAGGGGACTTTACCATAGTTGCCTAGTAAGTCTGTGTCAGAGCTAGGATTCCAATGCTCCAAGTTGTGTTCTCCCTATTGTTGTACCCCATTCTTCCAGGAGGTGTAGCTGCTGTGCCCACAGTGAGCTGAAGTTGCTCTAGCGGCTATTTCCTAGTCCCACTTCTCTGTGAGCCTTCTCTCCCACTTCTAGCCCTAAGCTAGGCATCATCTCTGCTCTACAGCCTCCCTGACCAATGTGGGTACTACCTTACTTCCTGGATAAAGGAGGAAAGAAGTATTTATGTACCTATTATGTGCCAGCCACTGTGCTAAGTGTTTTACAAATATTATTTCATTGGTCCTTACAATCACCCTGGGAAGTAGGTGCTGTTTTCCCCATTTTACAGTTGAAGAAACTGAGGCAGAACAGGGTTAAGTGACTTGCCCAGGGTCACACAGCTAGTAAGTATCTGAGGTCGGATTTGAATTGATTTCAGGCCTGGCACTATATCCACTAGACCCCCTAGTTTCCTCTCAGGCACTTTTCTCTTTGGCTCCAAAGATTATTTGCACAGACTTCATGCTCTGCCTTGGTTGACCTTGTTTTCATCTTTGTAGCTAAAGCACTTTGCACCATCTGCTAGGGGTTTCTGACTTTCTGTCTTCATCCCTGACTCACTCTTCCTCACCCTATTAAGTTTTTTTTTCTTTTTGGAAACCCTTTCATCAGCTGGTCCTGCCCTCTGGTGAAGCTTGAGTTTCCTACCTTTTGTCCTTAGCTGCCACCTTCACCTGGCACCATCTCAAGAGCAGTTTTTGACCTAAACACCATCATTCCAGTGGCTGTTTGGTATTCTGTTTTGTATTCTGCTATCTCTCTTCAAAGACCAGAAGCATCTTTACTCCCTGCTTCATCCTCTTTCAAAGCCCCAGCTGACTTTGGGACCCCATGCAAAACTGTTTCAGCCTTTAGCTGACCATTCACGACATTGATGGTGAATAGCAAAGGATCATGGACAGAACCAGAAGGGTCTTAAGAGGCCATCTAATCCAACGCTCTCATTTTCCATAAGGGAAACAGGCCCCGAGAAGCTATGTAATTTGCCCACAAGAGATAAGCAACACAGAATAGGAAACCAGTTATTCTGACTCAAAACTCAGCCTGCTTTCCACTGTCCCAGGTCCTGAACCTAGTGAGGGATGGTTTGGGTTATCAGTTACCAGGATTTCTTTCTTTCCCTTGACACAATTCCAATGGAAGGAAATGAAATTCTTCCCCAAATACCTTAATTATATTCCTGTATTACATGATTTCCTTCATTAGAGCCCTCTGATTCCTTTCATTGTCATAGAGGAGACCCCATATTCCCAAAGGCTCTTCGTGGAATACAAACTTTGGCAGGTCTTACCAAAAAGGAGAGGCTTCAGGCATGGGCTCAGGGGTCCTTTATGTATTTGTCACTGGAGGATCAGCTTTGTTAATTCCATGATGTTCATTACCAAATGGTTGGCCAAGGAGTGACTTTTTTTGTCACAACTTATGAGCTGGTGGAGCCTCATCTCCTAAGGCATTTTGAGAGTGTGGGATCTTTGTGGGCAGGTGGAGCACTTAAACTCTTAAAATAATGGATCAATTAAAGTTTAAAGTACATTTCAGTTAGTCAGCAAACATTCATTAAGTGCCTACTATGTTCCAGACCCTATTCTAAGTACTGGGTTACAAAGAAAGGCAGAAAAGGCTTCATGCTCTCAAGGAGCTCTCTGTCTAATGGGGGAGACACCATGCAAGTAACTACATATGAACAAGGTCTAAGTAGGATAAACTGGGGAGAGTCTCAGAGGGAAGGAACTTAGATTAAGGAGGACTGGGGAAGGTTTTGCATAAGGGGAATGGAGTGTTATGTGTGAGAAGCAGCGAGGTGTCACTGGGAGGGGAATAAGAGGTAAGAAGATAAGGTAGGAAGGGATCAAGTTATGGAAGGCTTTAAAAATCAGGATTTTCTATTTGATCCTGTACATACTAGAAATTCATTGGAGTTTATTCAAAAGGAGGGATGACAGAGTCAGACCTACACTTAAGGTGACAACTGAGAGGAATATGGACTGGAGTGGGGAGAGACTTGAGGCAGGGAGACAGACCAGCAGGCTGTTGTAACAGTGCAGGTGTGAGGTGATGATGGCCTGCACCAGGCCTTTAGAAGAGAGAGAAAAGTGAGCCTATGCAAGAGGAGTCATGAAGGTGAACCTATAAGACTTGACAACTGAGTGGATATGGAGAGATGAGAATGGAGAGTTAGGGGTGATACCTAGGGTATGAGCCTAGGTGTGGTATTACTCTGGACAGTCATGCAGAAGTTAGCAAAAAGGGGAGGGCTTGGAAGCAAAGATGACTTCCATTTGGGACCTGTAGAATTTAAGATTTCTATGTGACATCCCCTTTGAGATATCTAAAAGACAGTTGGAGAGGTGAGCCTGGAGGTTGGGAGAGACGTCAGGGCTGTATAAATAGATCTAAGAATCATCTTCCTGGAGATGATAATTGACTCCATGGGAGCTGATTCACCAAATGTAGTATAGAGGGAGAAGAAAAGACAGAGTGAGCTGGGGGGGAAGACGGAAGCGGGGAGGGGGGGAACATCCATTCTGTGCTCACACCAGGACACGAAATATTACACAGTAAAACTCCATACGGATACTACTTACACATGCATATATATATATATATACACACACACACATATATATATATATACACACATACTTATATATATTAATACATATTCTATATATTTTCCAACAAAGTGGAGCTATTACTTCAATCCTCAAGCCCCTAAATATAGACTCTACATGACAATGTGCCCCAATTATACACCTTCTATACACAAGCTGACTTCTCTCTAGCATAAGCACCAAACCAGGATACTGATCATTTCAGTTCACTATCTCTCAGTAACCCTACCCTTGGTGACACCCCTGTCCCTACCTCTGTATCTTTCTTGGTATGTCCTACCAACACCTTCCCCAATCCCAGCTTCTGTCTATCTCTCAACTATCTCTGATCTAGACTCAGGGCAGTTATGGAACAGCAAGGAGGAGCTTCCTACCCCCACTGACCCTGATCCCTTTTCTACCTTCATGTTCACAGTAAGACCAGACCCACCCCAGGGACTTCAAGTGGAACCAATTCCTGGCGCTCCCCGCCGCCTCCTGGTCCGCTGGGCCTATCCAAACTCCTGGCCCCTCCAACCCCACTTTCTGCTCAAGTTCCGACTGCAATACCGCCCTGTGCGCCACCTGACCTGGTCTATGGTAAGGGAAAAGGTGGGAGAGAGGGATTTAACCCAATCCATGGTAAGGGGGACCTGGTGAGAGAATGGAGTGGAAGGAAAAACACTTAAGCCTTTGTCACAGGATGGATGCCCTTCTGTCCCTGTGGGCTCAGCCTGTTCTCCTGTGTTCATCTTGTTCTCTTGACTTGGAGTGTTCCTGTGTGTGGGGAGGCATCCAGTCCAGAACAGACTAACATCCATAGTCATCTTCCCTAATTTGGGCTCCATCTCCCAGTTCTCTTTGGTTTGTTCCCCACTTTGGAGTTAACAGTTTGATGGTGGCTTACTGCTACTACTGAATTTTTCAAAAATCAGTTTCCTCATCCGAGGAAATGGGAGCCCTAGACTCTGTGGAGGACCCTCTGATACACGTTCTTCAGTCCCTCTGATACACATTCTTCAGTCCCTTCCAACAGTAACATTTGTGACTTCTGGGTTGTCTAGATTCTAAGTTAATTTCACATCTGGCTACAGGCTACTCAACCACCCATTTTATGCTCCCTGGGTGAATTATTTGGGCCCATCCCCGGGCCTTTGTTCTGTACCATTCTGTCTGGGAGCCTTTTGCTCCCCCACTTTTCAGTCCCCTGATGATGTTGCAGCAGGAAAAGAGGGGAAAGTATCTACAGGTATCTATAACTTCGCCTGACTGTCCCCTACTTGCCTCCTTCATCCCCATACTTCTATCCATCCAGCCCAGGATGACATGACTTCAGTGTAACTTTCAGACCTTCCAGGGCCCACATGGTAGTCAGCCCTTAGTGTCAGGCAGAGAACTCATTTCCCTGTGCTCCTCCACACGCCATCCCTCATGGAATGCTCCTGCCAAAGAACCCCATGCCCCCAGGTCCCTCCCTGTGACCCCGCAGGTGGAGCCAGCTGGGCTGGAGGAGGTGATCACTGATGCCGTGGCTGGACTGCCCCATGTGGTTCGAGTTAGTGCTCGCGACTTCCTTGATGCTGGTACCTGGAGCGACTGGAGCGAAGAGGCCTGGGGGACCCCAAGTCCTGGTGAGGGGAAGTGTTCTGACCTGGGAGGACAGAAGGGAGTTCTGGCTTCCTGAATGTAGACCCTGTGCTTCATAAGCTGCTGTTGCTCTCTTAGCATCAGCTGCCTTTGACCCAAGCACCAGACCTAGTGAGAGGCCCTTGGAGACAGAGATGCAGACACAGACACAGGTGCAGGCACAGACTGAGATGAAGCCGGAGAAACGAGTTCTGCCCAGGCCCTCCCTGCAGCCCGATTCTCAGCCATTAATAGGTGAGTTGGCTGCCTGAGTGTGCCAGGGTGGTCACAGACTGCAGCCTCATCAAGGATACACAGTCTCCAAGACAAGAGGCAGCAAAATGTGGGTTATTAACCACCCCAAATCTCCCCAGGGGCCTCCACCTGCTGAGGAGGTGGGGTCAAGCTGCTTCTCATGTGGGTTCTCCCTCCACCATCCAGACCACAGGGATCCCCTGGAGCAGGTGGCTGTGGTAGCATCTCTGGGTGTCTTCTCTTTTGTGGGTCTGGCTGCTGGGGCCCTTGCACTGCTGCTCTGGTGAGTAACTCCAGCCCGGTCAACACCCTGTTCTTCCACCATCATATTCCCTCAGATTGCCGTTCTCACCCTGATCTTATAGTTCAGGCACAGGATCCCTTTAATGGCTCCCACCCCTGGCTCATCCCTTTTACAAAATAGGAGTTTTTGGTAAAAACACTGGTTCTCAAGTCAGGAGACCTAGGTTCAAATCACACCCTAAGCCTCAGTTTCTTAGCTGTAAAATGAAGGGTCAGATCCTTCTGGCTCTTAATACATGATCAAATGATGGGCTTTTAGAGATCATCTCTGGACCGTCCTCCTCATTTCCTAGGTGAGATCCACTGACTCTGCCCCCAACTGACCCAATAACCTTGAGCCCTGTGGAGGGCTGAGATATCCCTCCTAGGCTCAGGGGAAAGCTTGTTTACTCTGTGCTCACTACAGGCTAAGGCTGAGAGGAAACAGAAAAGGGGCTGCCCCAAAGCCTGGATTCTTGGCATCTATGGTGCAGGTGAAGACCATGCCTGGTGAGTATCCTAGGAGGAAAGGTGGTTCCGAAGGTGGAAAAACCAAGAGGGAACCTCCTTCTCCCCACCCTTTCCATAACTGCATATTTGTCATTACTACCTGTCAGTCATCTCTTGGCTCTCTAATGATTTGATGACTTGACATTTCCCTTATGACATTTACCCTATTCTGGTTTTTCCCCTGAGGCTTAGTCCTGAGTTCCTGTCTTCCTAGGAAATCTCACTCATCCCAATCTTCTGGTCTTTCCCCCCAAAACACAACCAAGTGGATGGGTCTGTACTCTAACTAGAGTTCTGATCCCCCAGATTTGGGGGGAAGGGAAGGGTTGGAGAATAAGACCATAAATATCTCCACACTCCAAGCCCATCCCCTTAACATTTCTGTCACCTTAGCTTCACATTCTCCAGTGATAGGAGAGGGAGGGAGGGAGAGGGGGAAAGGGCCACTCACAAGTATATTTGGGATTCTGGGCAGCCAACCTTGGATAGGTTCTGCCCTCAAGTTTTTCCAGCACTTTGGTTGGGAGAATAACCAGTATTTGGAACTGAACTGAACAGAGGACAAGATGGGATTGTATGATCAGGGGCAAATGTAGGACTCAGGTTGTCAGAAGCTGGCAAAGGGTAAGGTTGATGTGAGCTGGAGCAGTAAGGGATGATTTACTGGAGGCCTTGAGGCAGGACCTTGTGGATAGGTGAAGAGAAATAGAAAAAGACATTCTCTTTTAAGAGAAATTCAAGCACAATGAGATAGGGGAAAGAGGGTAGGCTTGGAGCAGGGATACATAAGGGAGAAAAAGGAGAAGAGACAGACTCTGAGGACTTGGGAGGGTTGGGGTCGGGGGGAGAAGAATACTTAGCTCCCCTCCCTGTCTCTTCCAGCTTGGATCTTCTTCTGAAACATCTGGGAATGTGGCCAGAGGGTCCAAACATAGGCCAAGGGTGCCTTCAGAGACCCTTCCTGAAAATTACTTCCCTTTTCTGCTTCCTTATAGTGGCTCAGATCCTGTAGTGAACTTTGGAGCATCTCATTCCTGGTAGGATCTTTACAGTCAGCACCAGTGTGGAAAGGCAGCCGGAGTTTCTGGAAGGACAGTTGACTCCCCTCCAACTCCACCGTCTTGAGGGGCTATTGTTTAGGGTCCATTTTTTTTGTAGGACTTACAATATCCCTAATATTTGCTATTCAGTGGGTGGATGAGCAACTCCTTAGTCACTGGGGCTCATGCAATATCCTTCCTTTCCCACCCTACAACCCTGGCTCTGAGTAGGGGGAACAGATTCCCCTCCCAAACAACTGGGGCCATAAGGGACATATATGGAGGCAAGGTGAAGTATGTTTCTACGTACATGTGGGAAATATCCATGTGTGTGGTTGTGTGTCTATGTGTAGGACCCAGGTATGAGTCAAGTGGGTAACATGGGCTTTCTGAAGACTATACACCTGTGGTTGTCAGCCTCCTAGCTCTGTGTTAGTATGTAGGCACCAGTGGATGTTGGTGGGAGAGGAAGCTAAGAGGAGGATAGGGTATTGTTGCCAGGTATCTATGTGAATAAAGGGAATTAGGTCTTTGTCATACCTCGGCATAAACTCTTCTGAAGGTGTTGGCGCCCCCTGGAGAAAGTGATTTCCTACTTTTTTCCCATCTCATCCCAGTTTCTGTCTCTGATGTTTTGAGTTACCAGAGGCTTCTGTCCAGCTCATCTTTATTAGGGGAAGAGAATTACCTGAAGACAATGGGTGGGGGAATGCTTTTCACCAGGTCTGGTCCCCAGGGCTGAATTTCCGGTTCCTGTGCAGAGCTCAGCATTAAGTTCTTTTGCTTTTTCTCCACCTCGAACCTCTAAGGAAATGACTGTTCATCCACGTCACCCCTAGCGGGTCAGACAATGGATGGGGTTGGGTTTTTGAGGAAAAACGTCTGAACTGAAATGTATCAGTTCTCACAGGAGACTGGAGGACATGGGAGTGGGAATGGGGTTGGGAGTTAGGGAGTTCAGCTGAGCCTGGGCCTAAGACCATGATTCTTCCGCTTCCAGGACAACCACCGAATTAGAGAAGGGTTCTCTGGGTGAACACAAACAGGTCGTCCATGTTTTCGGCGCAGCCTGAAGGGACAGGATAAGGGGTTAGTTGGGAGAGGACAAGGAGGGGACTGAGTGAGGTAAAGTCATGGGTCAGGATCTAACTTGGACTCACACATAAGCCCGTATATGACAGTCCCCATTGGCCTCTTGTATTTCTACCCGAGTGACATTCCGAAAGAATTTACCGGGGAAGGTCTTTCGATAGAGTTGGGTACAGCATGAAATGCTGGGGTCTACAGGTAGTGCTGAGGGAGGAAAAGGAAGAATAGAAACATGATCTTAGGGGGACTGGATACCCTAAACCCAAGAAGCTGCATCCTTCCAGTCTAACCACTGAGAACTTCTCTCCCCACAAGTCTGAGGGACCTTTTCCTACAGTCTAAGAAACTAGCGGACAATACTTGAACTTGACAACCTAAAAGACAATTTGACAAGCTAAACCCCATCACCACCACCTGCTTCTAAGAGAACTGCTACCCTCCCAACATGTTTTCAAACCCTCCTCCCTGACCTCTGTCTTTACCCAGATCACTCATCTCACCTCTCCTGGGGCTCAAGTTGAGGACCAGCAGGGTCAAAATTAGGATTATCTCCATTCCCTTCATGCTGCTCCTAATGAATTTAGGTTGTGTAGGGAACCTCTGAATGCACACACTTCTTGGGGCCAATCCTTTTAACTGGAACAGGTTTGGAGGAGGTGTGGAGTTCCCCTGTATCTAAAGTCTGACTGGAGGAGGCATTCTTGGAGGATCCACCCCCTCCTCTGGGTCTGGGTGTGGAAGTTCTGTTTCATTCCCTAGAACTCCTCTTTATCACCTCTTCAGTGGGGGAAGAAGGGAGGGGAGACCCTCAGGCAGGTAGGACTTAATTTCTTCTCTTTATGTTCCTGTGGCAAAATATAACCTCTCTGACCAGTCACCTGGTAGTCCATTTCTGTCCTCCCAGCAGTTCCTTCAGGGCCAAGCCATTGGATGATGATGATCTTCCGAGGTCATTGTGTTTTGTTTCCAACCAGAAGTTTTTATCTCTATCCTGAGTCCCCATCCCCATGTCCTTCTGTGCACCTATTCCTTGGCTAACTTTAAGTTCTCCCCTTTGGTGGGGACTTGAAACTTAGGGCTAGGAGAAGTTCTGGGTCTGTTGCTAATAGTTTTCTGGGCAAAATTTTCTTACCATGGCCTGAGACACTTCCAGTTTCTTCCCAGATTACTGGATTTCTTTTGCCTTCTATGTTCCCTGATGCGAGGAGAGAAGGGGCTAAAAATGGGAATTCCTACAGTAAATAGTGACATTCCGTGATACACTCATGATCACCATGACATTCATCAGTGCATCCAAAATCATATTCAGTCCTATGAAGTGCCATGTATGCATTCATGAGTCCCTATGAGAGGAAGCTCCGGATAGGAAACAGCTGATGTATATGTGGATGCAAGCTGAAGTTGATAGCAGATCTGGCAGATCCTTTCCTTCTCCCACCCTTTATTTCTTGCCCTGGCCTGTTCCTCTTACCAGGAAAAAGTGACTTATCAGTAATTTAATTAGACATAGACTTGAACTAGTTCTCATCCTTTCCCAGTTGCTAACCACAGACAGTGAGAAGAGGGGACAGACTATGTAGAACACTGCCTCAAAGATTATTTTCTGGAGGATTTAATATGGCAGTCCCTCTGCCTTGTCCCTAAGCTCCAACCCTACTCCCTCCTCCAACAGACTGTCCCCAAGACCATCTTGTCTTTCCTTAAGCTGAAAGTTGTGGAATTTGCTCTCTATATTTTCCAAGTTGGAGAACTGTGAGGTTTAAGGGAGATAAGGAATGACAGTGGTCTGAGTTCAGTGAGATTACTCTGAGAGTGAGAACTGGATTTGGGCCCCTTCCTGGAATCTGGGCAAGGACTGCAGGGATCTAAGTCCATGGAGTTTGGGCTTGATATCCTGGGGACACCTGAGTGGGAAGGGGAGAATATTCCTCCATTCTCGATGTAGCAAAGAGGTTGGGTCAATAAGAGATAAGGGTTAAGTTGATACCAGGTTAAACACAGAAGCACAAACACCTTAGGAAAATCTGAGTTTCTTGCCTTGTCATGTCCCTGGAATGTCAGCCTGAACAAGGTGATATGAGGTTCCTAAAAGGATTTTGGACCCCCAACTCTGACCTTCCATGAGGTCAAGTGCCACTCATATATCCATTTCTAATGAGGAATGGTTGAAAGACTTGCGAATGTTCAACTTAGAAAAGATAAAAATTAGAGAAACATTTAAAAGCTGAAAGGGAGGTGGGGTGGGGGTAGAATTAAGACATCTTGCAAACCCAGGACAAATGGGTGAAAGTTAAAGGTAGATTTCTGCTCAATAAATTCCTTACAATTACAGTTTTTAAGAAAGTGAAATATATTTCCTCCTGATAGTTCTCATCAATGGAATTGATTAAACAGGCAGTAGTATCAGGACATGTAGGAATTCATGTGTTAGGGAAGATCTCCAAGGTTCCTTCCAATTCTTTCTATATCTGGATCAGTTTAACGATCAGCTGTATAGAATATTGGGTGAGGGTAACTAAGGTAGGCTAGGGCACCTGCACCTGGGGATGAGCTGAGATCTTCATTAAGCCCTGGCTTTCAAAGTAGTCTGGATTCGAATTGGAACCATTAAGAATCATGTATTTTGTAAGAAAGTTTTGTGTACTTTGACTGTCTTCATCTGTTTTTACTTGAGCTTCTTAGTAATGGGCGCTTTGAAAAAACATAACAACAAATTTTCAACCAAAATAGTTTTCCAGGAACTATTTCTATGAGTAGAAAAAAGGTTGGTTTGCTCCTTGTGGCCTTTGCTGGTGGTGGTTGCCAGTTGCCAATACCGGGGCTAGAGAATGAATAGAAATGCGTGGCACCAGGCCTTATAGACGTGTCATTCCCCCACACTTTATAGCATTATAGGATTTAGAATTGGAAGGGCCCTGAGAGATCGTCTAGTTCAACCCCCTCATTTTATTGATGAAACTGAGGCCAAAGGAAGTTTCTCACTCAGGGTTTCCATGACATTGCCTTTTTGCTAATAGGATTCCCTGATGCCGGTTCACAGATGGGGTGTTCCTGATGAGTGGCACTGATGGGCCGCTGGTACTAACTGGGGATCACTGATGAGGTTGACGGGTGACACTGATCGGTGGCCCCTAGAGGGGGATTCCTGATACTGATGAGGAGTCTCTGATGAGCTCAATGACACTGTTTGGAGGGGGAGGGGGGACTGCTGCAGCTCGAAGGGGTAGAAGAGTGGAGGAAGAAGGGTAACGATCCTCCCAAACCCACAGCCTTCCCACCAAACCCGGTCCTTACACATGGTGGTCCCCTTCCTCTTCCCTCCCCCCACCCAGCAGCGGCAGCGGCAGAGACTGGCTGGCAGAGTCAGGCTCCAGGTTAAATCCTTTACTCCATGGCACTGCTGGGGAGCGGCTGAGCCCCGGCCCGATAGAGTGATGCTTGCTGGGTCCCTCGGGGCGGCACTGCCGGACAGCGGGGACTGCTTCGCCTGGAGGGGTGGGGGCCCAAGCTCCTGGACAGGCAGCTCACCAGGCGGGGAAGGGGTTCCAGCTTCTGCCTCTGTTGGGGTGCTGCGCTGTGGAGGGTTCACCGGCAAGGCTCCAGAGGCCTGGACTGGAGGGGGACTGGGGGCGGGCTAGTGAGGCATGGAGGGGCGGGGCGCAGGCCACATTCCGCCCTCCTCCCCCTATCCCCACCCCAGCAGCTTCTGAATCTTGGGGAGAAAATGAGGCAGCGCAGCCACTCCGGAGATGTAGCCGGATTGCAACCCAAGGAATCCTCACCTTTGGGAACCGCCCTCACCCCCTTTTCGGATTCTTTTCAGATTCTTTCCAGATCCACCTCACCTCTTTTCCCTTCTCCACATCCGCAACCAAGGGAAGAAGTAAAAACAGCCCCAATAGATCCTAAGGAAAGGAAGCCAAGTGGGGAGAAGGGATGGGGGAGGGGTAGGAAGGCCCAGCCTCTCGACCCTTAGGGTCCTCTTATCCTTCCTCCTTCCATTTCTCTTCACCCCGTCTCACAGTTCATAATCCCTCCGCACCTCTTTTATTTCCCACGCCCCTCTCCCCACTATTACCCCTCCGCTACCGCCGCTCGTTTCCCCGGTACCCCCAACTCACTCCTCTTCTGCCTCCAGCGCCACTTCGTATCTCTTCAACCCCGGCATGTCCTTGGCTCCAGCAGTAATCCTAAGGAGGCGAACATCGTTGGTTGGAGCCTTTGGGGGTCTCAAGGCCCTTAGCACCCCACCTTTTTCTTCTTCCTTTCCCCTCCCCCCCGCCTTTTCTATGAATAGGGCCCTTACTGCGTCCCACACTTCACCAAGGTCCAGCCGCGGTTGCCCTGAAAGTAGGAGAAGAGAAGGAGGGTCCTCTGCCGGGCCCCACCGGCACCTCCCCACCTTCCTCTTCAGATGCCTCTGGCGGGATCTCAATTAGGTAAAACCGAGAGGCCCCGAAGAGAGGAGGCGCTCAGGACGAGAGGAAGCTATTATAGGTGGTTCCGAGGAGCTAAGCCTGGGTGAAGGAGCGTCTGTAACTGTAGTCTAAAGAAGAGATCCTTGCCAGGACTTCGCCCTGCCCACCAGCACCCCAAATTTCCCTCAGGAAAACCATCCTATGAGGAGATGAGGACTGTGAGGTAGCGAGGAGAGGGATTGATGGACAGTGAAAGGAATAGACTGAGAGACAATCAGGGGATGGGGTCTGATGGAGAAGGAGGGTAAGGATGAGGAGCATTGGGAAAGGCAGGTAAAGGGATGAGGAGGAGGGTTATTGACAGAAAGGAGGCGAAGGGACATGGAAGGGCCCAGACTGATGAACAACAAGCTAGCCAAGTGAGGTAATGGGAGATGAATATGAAGGGATGGACAGAAGGTTAGAGAAGGGTAACATCTGAGAGAACAGTGAGGAAAAATGGACTGAGATAAGGAGAGGGCATGGACTGAGAGTGAGGAAAAGGTAAGGACAGACAGAAGATGATGAGGGTTCATACAGTGAGAGTCGATGAAAGGGCAGGAAGTGGTTGAGGATAAAGGGTGATGAAGAGAGAAGGATGAACAGTGAAGAAATGATGATGAAGAACAATGTACAGGGCCTGAGCTGAGAGCAGACGGGGGATGAAGACTGAAGGATGCTGAGAGCGATAAGAACTAGGGCGGGGGGTAATGATAGGGCAGATTAAGGGAAGAGACAAGAGGAAGAACAGGGGAGGAGGTTATGAAAGAATGAAGCGAAGAGATAGGATGGGAGGGGATTAAGTGGTATGGGACAATGAGGTGGACCCCACTATGGGATGGGGAGGTAGGGAGAGGTGGTTAGGAGAGTGGGAGTAAGAGGGAGGGCGAGCAATTAAGATGGAGTACAGTGGGAGAGGGAGTGAGGAATGGATAAGGAGCCTGAAGGACAGTGAGAGGAAGAGAATTGAGGGGATGTGGAATTAAGGGAGTAGCCAGATGGAAGAAGAAACTAGGATTGTTGTGCAAGGATGAAGAGAGTGGGGTGAAGGTTGAGGGATAGAGGAAAGAGAGTGGGGTGAAGGTTGAGGGATAGAGGAAAGAGAGTGGGGTGAAGGTTGAGGGATAGAGGAAACAAAGAAGGTGAAGATGGGGGTGAGGAGAGTGAGGAAGATGGGGGCATAGGGTAAATGAAGAGGATAGAGGATTAGGAGGGCAAGGGAACGGGATAAGGAGTAGAAGAGAGTGCAGCTGGGAGATGAAGGCAAAGGGACGGCAGGAGGGAGGAAGTGGGACAGCAGAGACAGAGTGGAGTAATGGGGATGAGGAGGGTGTTGGGTGGGGTGATAGGGAATAAAAAGTGAAAGGGGTTGGAGTTTAGGAACAACAAGAAATGAAGGAGATAAACGAGAAGTGAGGTGTATGTGGTGTGAAGGAATCGGGGTAAGAGGAGATAATGGGAGGGTTTGGAGTGAGAGAAATTGGGATGATGACATGGGAGTGGTGGGTGGTTAAGAGAGGAACAGGATGGATGAAGATTGGGAGATGATGGAGAACGACTGCAATGGATGGGGATTAAGAGTGAGGGATTGAATGAATGAGGTGATTAAGGCATACGTGACAGCTGATAGAGATAAAGAGGAAGAGGAGGGAATCTGGGGGATAAGGAGTGAAGAAACTGAGGAGTTGGAGGGAAGAGGGGATGAGGAGTGAGGGGGATGGTGGAAGATGGGGAGTTATGGAAGGTTATGGATTAAGAATGAAGGAGATAAATGAGGAGCACAGAAATGATGAGAAAGAGAATGAGGAAGTGGGGGTGGTGATGAGATTTAAGTGTTGAATGAGGGGGTTTTGGTGATGAAGAAATGATAGGAGGGTTAGAAATGAGGGGAGTGGGGATGATGATGAGACGGTGATGGCAAGAAAGAGTGAATTGGGATGGAGGATGGGATGATGTGAATGTTAGGAGGGGGTGGGGGGATTAAGATCAAGGAGATGATGGAAAGCAAACGAAGGAGATGGAGAAGATGAGCAGTGAGGAGTGATGGAGGATGAGGTGTGGGGAAAGATAGGGGATGAAGAATGGGGGAAAGAGGAAACTGAACAGTGAAAGGGGATGGTGGAGGAATGGGGGTGATGGGGAGGCCGGGCTGCGAGAGGGATGATGGGAGATGAACCATGAAGTAATGGGAATGAGGATGAGCAGTGACTAGGAAAATGAGATGAGCGTTGGATGGCGGTAATCGGAGGATTAGGAGGAAGGGGGAATGAGTGGGGTGACAAACGTGAGGCTCGGGCTAGAGGGTGAGGGTAGGGATGGGGGAGGAGGGGAGTCACCTGGGAGGAGGGGCCTGAGGGCCTGCGCAGCAGCCTGAGCTCCCTCCCTCCCTGGTTTCGCCCTAGAGACCGTTACACGGGGACGGCGACGTCACAGGGGCTGACTGGCTAGAGGAGAGGGCGGGGCCTGCCTGACACTCACGGGGGTGGGTCTCTTCGTTCCCACGTGGGAGAGCCTGGGCTTCCAAAGAAGTGCCCACTGAGTCTCAGAGGGATCAGGAGTATTTGGGCGTGTGTGTCATTCCAATTTCCTGCAGGCAATGGAGGGGGCAGAAGGGAAGGAGGAGGTGCTCTCTAAACAGAAGCCATCGGGCGTCAGTGGTTCCACGCAACAGAAATCTCCCAGTTAGGGGACAAGATGTCTCGGGAATCAAGCAGAGTTAGACCCAGGGAGTCACGATTTCCTCTCTTGATCTCAATCTCAGTGTTGTAAACTAAGCTCATCTTAGCCCTAGGGAGGGTGCAGGATACCGAAAGGGTCAATTGCATATATGGGGAGACGGAGGAGAAGGAAAGTGGTTTTGGCCGGAGTTGGGAAAAGGACCCACTCAGGGTCCTAGCATCACGTGTATCTCCCTATCCCTGCTTCCCCTCCCTCAGTCACCTCCCTCTTCCGCCACCAATGTCTACCCGCCTGCCATGCATGGTACTTAGAGATATTTTAAGTTCTTGAGTGATCCCAGATCCATTTTGGGTGGACCCTGTGTGTACTTTATGGAAGGATATGGATAAAAATGACAGGATAAGCAGGTACAGTCTGCTTCGCCAGAAGAAATTTCCAAATCGATTAGACATATTTGAGTATTTGAACAGAAAAAACAGTGATGTTGCTTCTTCCTTCCATGGTCCCTCACTATCCTTATAATTCTCTTCCTCAGTACACCCCACCAAGTCCCTCACTTTCTCTTTATAAGTACTTCCAAGGGATGTCTAGAAGGGATAAAGTCATCCCTTCTGTGTTCTCCCTTTTCCCTCTGAAATCTATCTCGAGTCCACTTCCACTTTCACTCTTTCTCAAATTCCCCACCAGATTTCCCTTCTCTTCCCACACAAGACACTGCCCAGCAGCTCTTGGCCAAGAAGCAGTAGTGACGGACTTCTGCCCAAAAGAGGCATATTTCAGGGAGTGACTCCGCAGGCCAGAGGGACCCTTGAGCTCCTTACATCAGAGCACTGGAAGGTTTAGAGTGAGCACAAGAGTTGGGCAGGAGCCGAGGAAGAAGATGGAGGAGACTGAAGGAACGGAAAGTACTAGTTCTAAAATAGGAAGCTAAGGGAGGGGCTGTTAGTTATCCTGGAAGCTCTCCTATCCCAATCCAGAAAGACTGAGAAAAAAGCTCAGACAGAACAAGATGGAGATAGGGAGACAGAAAACAGAGGAGAGGGATAGAGATAGAGATAGATACAGAAAATGAAAAGGATGCATAAAGACCCTCCATGCCACCCACCCAGTGGGCAAATTTTCCTTGAAATGCCCCTAGTCTTAGATCCTAGTTAAGATGAAACTATTTGCAATTCAAGAGAGGGCAAAGCTTCCTTCCCTGGTGCTTTTCTTTATTGGGAAGGAGTATACCCTAACTCCTCCCAGTTTTCTTCAGTGACCCATCAGGGATCCTGCCAACAGACATTTCCCTAAACCATTCAGATCTTTTTGTTTCCAAACTATTTCCCTTTCCTCTCCTTAGATTTCTTTCTATTTCTCTTTCTTTCTATTTCTCCCTTTCTTTCCTTGCCTCCCCTTTCCTTCTCTTCCTTTCCTCCCCTCTCTTCCCTTCTTACCCCAAGGGCATGAAACACCTCATGGTCATTTCCTCTGGACTGGGTCTCACATTCCATTCCACCTCAAAGGCAAACTAGAGTCTTAGTGTCAGAATTTGAGGAAAAAAGCCTGTCCCTCCCCTTCCATCTCCTGCAAGCTAACACAGGCTCTGAGTTTGTCTCTTTTCTGGCCTTATAGTTCCCACATCCATGAAAACTGGGTCTGCCCTTCTAAGGACTATACTTTGGATGTGTCTCAGTAACAAGTAATACCGGGTTCGGATTCCCAGTACCCAAGATGAGAAGGGTTGTTTTTCTCATAGAATCATAGATCACAGGATGTCAGAGTTGAAAAAGACCTTTGGAAGTGTCTGATTCGAACCTAGTCTCCAGAATACCTACAAAGGATGATAAAATTGTATTTGCCAGATGTCTTGCAAATCAAATAAAAAACACTCTAAACTGAACAGGTAGAGAAGGGAAGAAAAAGTGCCTATATTTATCCAACAAGCTAAACGTTATAAAGAGTAGCTATGATATAAAAGGATGACAGTTGAAGTAAGAGTTCCCAGAAGACAAAATCTAAGAAAGGACCCTAATGCGTAAGCCATGATCTTAGATGTTTGTTTACAAATACATACAGTATAGGCAAGAAGCAAGGTCCTAATGAGGCAAATTTGACTTCATATCACTGAAACTTGATGGAATGAGAACTAGACAGGAATATGGCTCTGGAATGGTATGCCTTACCCAAAAACAAAACAAAACAACCAGTTTGGGTAATGAGAGGACGTAGGAGGCATTGTATATTAAGATGATAATCATTTGAGGAAATCTTGGAAGAAGAAACAGTAGAGAACATTTGGTTGAAGGGCAACCGAAGCAACTCCAAAAGTAGCATTGCTCTCATAGTATGCCCCAGGATCCCTGGACAGAATGAGGGAAAAAGTGAGTCTGAGAAACATCACAGACCTGGCACAGAAACAAAATATGGAAGTGATAGGGGAATATCAGTTATTCAGATCTGCTAGAGAGATCTCTCTGCCCAAAGCAAAACTACTAATGATGTCTTGACTTGCCTTAATTATAATTTTCTCCAGAAGGTAGAAGAACCAACAAGGGGAATTTTATTCTGGATCTGATTCCCACCAACAGGGAGAAACTAGTTGTTGAAATGGAAATGATGGGAACCTTGGGAAAAAGCAATAACTCCATCTTAGAATTTGTGCTAGAAGAGGAGAGGAAAGCCAAACATAGTCTGACATGTATACCAAATTTTAGAAGAGTAGATTTTTAAAGGGTTCAGAGGAAATACAAATAGGAGCCCATGAACTAAAATCCTATAGAGGAAATTAGCCCAAGGAGTTGGAGAAACTTTCAACAATAAAATTCTAAAGATGCCAAGAGAAATAATATCAAGTGATGAAGGGGAAAGGGAGCTGTCTAAACAGGTTGATGTGGATGCAGAAGCAACTGACGAATCAACTTAGATTTGAAAAAGACAGAAACTTAGAATATGGAATCAAGGACTGGTAAGCGATGATGAATACAAAAACTTGACATAGACTAGTGTCCAAAGTACAAAAATTCAGAATGAACTGAACTTGATGAGGAAAGTTAAGGACAGTAAAAAGAGTTTTTATGTTCAGGAAAAGAAAGGAATCAAAAATGGTATTAGATGAATAAGATGGATAAGACAATGAGAACTAATGACAAGGCAATCAACTCAAATTATACTTTTATTTTCTATGCCAAGGAGAATAATGTTTGGTTTAGAACAGAAGTGACATACAGATGGCCAACATAAACAGATAAGGAGCAGAGCATCTACCTTCCCTTAATGAGCCGACATGGTCTGATAAACCACAACCTAGAATACTGAAAGAATGGGTGGATGTGATGGCTGAGATAGTCAGTGGTTTTTGAAAACTTGTGAAGAGGAGAGGTGCTAGAAGACTGTTGTAGGGGAAATATCCCAGTTTCAAAAAAGGAAGGACATGGAATCAGCAAGCCATAGACCAGTGAACTTGTCTTAGATTTGTGGAAAAATTCTAAAATATATTATTAAAGAAAAGATTCACAAGTATCTGGGGAAAAAAAGTAGTGATCACAAAAGACCAGTATAACTTCATCAAGAACAGATCATGCCAGGGGCAACTAGGTGGCATGGTTGATCGAGCCCAGGTCCTGGAATTAGGAGGACCTGAGTTCAAATCTGGCCTCAGACACTTACTAGCTGTATGACCCTTGGAAAGTCACATAACTCAATTGCCAAAAATGAACAAAAAAAAACCCCAATGGATCATGCCAAACCAGTCTTATGTTATTGTGAGTGACAAGGTCACTAAAATTGTCTTAATTGTACTAATGATGTCCACCACATGTAATATAGGCTAAGGGTGGAAAATTTGAAGGGAGGTAGAATAGACATCTTTGGCTTCTCCTCCTCCCACTTTTCTCCAAAGGAAATGAATTCCCACCAGGAGGAGAAGCAGCAGTTTAAGGTCAAAAACTTGGTCTCTCTGTTCTCCTCAGAGAGAGGGGATGTTGGACTAGAATTACATCTATATATTTCTAATGTATTGTCAGTCTAAGGGATATGGCTGGTTTTCAGGTTCAAGCTAGCTTCTAATCACTATTTTATTAATGGAGGAAGCAGGAAGCCAAGATTCCTATCTAAAGCTTAATTCCTGTTCTACCATATACCAACTTCACAATGAACACATGTAGCAATTAGTAAGGAAAACCCATTTATCCAACTCCATAGCAAAACAGAAATCAGAGAAAATATCACAGGGAATATGTACTTGACATTACAGAGTAAAGCAGCTCTCCCACTGGGAGCAGGATAACTTGTTCAACCAAGAGAGAGTGTCTCAGATTTCACCCAAGTCAAAATTCTCTAGGATAATCAGCTGGGGACAGGAACAGTATGGAGATTGCCAGCTTGTCTTATGTCAGCTTCTTCCCAGGGTCTTATTTTTCCTTCAGCAGCCTGAAGTGGGGTCAGCATCTTCTATTTTCTCTCTCAAAGCTGTAAGACAGTTGCTCAAAGCAACTGTAGAACCCAAAGGACCCAAAGACCCTAGAGATTCAAAACAATAAAAAGAGTAAAAAGACTTTGAAGAGATTTCCAAGCTAGAAGTGATCAAAGAGAGTTTTCTCTCCTACTCTCACCAACTCTGCCTGATCCCTCAAGCATTGATCTTCATCAGTGAGGAGAAAGTCCCATACCAATGGATTTTGGGATTCAGTACATGTATATCAAGAGAAAACTATAGATACAGTTTACCTAAATTTTTTAGCAAACATTAATAAAGTCTCCCAATGATACTTTTCTGGAAAACATGGAGAGTTAGTGGGCCAGATGATAGCACAATTTGGGGTTGGTTCAGTGATTGTACCCAAAGGGCTGACCTTTGGGGTTTGACGTCAGTGTGAAGGAAGATCTCTAGCAGAGCGTCTCAGTAGTCTGCACTTATCTCTGTGCTGTTTTATATTTTCATTAACTTTGACAAGAGCCCAGATGATAAGATCCTTCCCAAGTTTGTAGATGATCCAAAACTAGAATGGACAGCTCACAAACTGGATGACAAAGACAGGGTGTATGTAAATCACAGGATCATAGAGTTAGAGCTGAAGAAGACCTGAGGAGGCATCTAATCCAACTACTCCTCTGAGAGACGGAGAAACTAAAGCCAAAAAGATGAAGTGACTGGCTCAATGAGGTCAAGCATGTAGCATGTGCCAGTGTAAAGAATCAGACCCAGGTCCAAAAGATCCTACTGTCTTCTGTACTGCTCAGAGCACATCTGAAATAGTATATTCAAATATTGATGCCACATTTTAGGAAGGACATTGAAAAGCTGGATGAGGATCCAGAGTTGGATAAACCAGCATATTGAGGGGCCTTATGTAGAGCTATATCCTTCCCCTCCCCCACTCCATCTCCCTTAATAGAACATAAGCTGCTTGAGAAAAGAGACTATTTCATATTTGTCTTTGTATTATTGTGAGGACTTCACATTGTGCCTAGCACACAGTAAGCACTTAATAAAGACTAAGTGAATGTATGAGTGAATAATTAGTTGAAAGAACTGGGGATATTCAGAGAAGATGCAGGAGGGACATGATTTATTTCTTTAACTATTTGGAGAGCTTTTGCTTAGAAGATGGTTTCGTTGTGTTCAGTTTGGCCTCATAAAGCAGAATTAGGAATAAATGGGTAGAAGTTGTAGATTGGGAAATATAAGCTTGATATAAAGAAAACCTTTTTGACCATCAGAGTTATCCTGGGACGGCTAGGTGGTGCAGTGGATACAGAAGCAGCACTGGAATCAGCAGGACCTGAGTTCAAATTTGGCCTCAGAAGCATACTAGCTATGTGACCCTGGGTAAGTCACTTAACCCTATTTGCCTCAAAAACCCCAACAACAACCTATCCCAAAGAGGAATGGGCTGCCCTCAGAGGTAGGGGGTTCCTCAACTAACAGATCAACAGGTATGTATAAGGTGCCTAGAACGTGCCAAGCACTGTCTGACATGCTAAAGATATAAGTACAAAGAACTGAAACAGTTTCTTCAAATGAGGTCTGAATAACCAGTGGTCAATATATGCCATCGAGGGGATTCCTGAAAGGCATGGGTTGGAAGCGATGGCTACTGAGTCCCTCCTAAATATGAAATTTTGTAATTCACTAATCTCCTCATTTTATGGAGAAATTAGGACCAAGAGAAGTTTAAAAAGAACTTGCCTAAGGCTAATAAGGAACCAAGACTAGGAGCCCATCCTCACAAAATCGCAGAAAAGCAGAGCAAGAAACTTCTTGATGGTCCAGCAATCTGACAGCATCCTGGGTCATCAGGAATAGTTCATATTGATACCTAGGATCCAATCCTTCACTGAGAGCTTAGAGCTTCCATTCTTAGATAAGGATTGAAATTATTTCCTTGAGGCCTCTAACTCCTCACCTCACTACTTAAGGGCATCTGCCATCTGCCTGTAAGGATTTCAGAATTGGAAAGACCTTAGGGATCATTTAGTTCAAGGCTTACCTGAGCAGAGTTTCCCTGTAATGACTCTCTCCACTTGATGAGCCTCAAGAGAGTAGAATTTTTTTATTATGAATTTAAATCACCAACAAATATTTTAAAAATCAAAAGGAAAAAGAGAACTATATGTACAAAAATATTGATAGTTGTTCTTTTACTGGTGGCAAAGAATTGGGTGGAATTGAGATGTCCATTAATTGGGGAATGACTGAACAAACTGTGGTATATGATTGTAATGGAATACTATTGTGCTATAAGAAATAATAAGCAAGGTGCTCTCAGAAAAACCCCCAAAGACTTATATGAACTGATGCAAAGTATAATGAGCAGAAGCAGGAGAACACTGGACACAGCAAGAGCAATATTGTATGATGATCCAAAACAATTCCAAAGGACTCATGATGAAAAATACTATCCATCTTCAGAGAAAGAACTGATGGGGTTCATAGATTGAAGCATACTAAAAATAAACCTTTATTTTTCTTTTTTTTGGGAGGGAACATCCTGTGTCTTCATTCATAACGTGACTAACATAGAAAAATAAACTCTGCTCAGGTAAGCATTGGACTATATGACCCCTAAGGTCTTTCCAACTCTGAAATTCTTACAGGCAGATGGTAGATGCCCTTAAGTAGTGAGGTGAGAAGGAGTTCGGGGTCTCAGGGAAATAATTTCATATCCTTATCTAAGAATGGAAACTCCAAGTTCTCAGTGAAGGATTGGACCCTAGGTATCAATAATGAACGATTTCTGATGACCCAGGATGCTGTCAGATTGCTGGACTATCAAGAAGTTTCTTGCTCTGCTTTTCTGTGATTTTATGAGGAAGGGCTCCTAGTCTTGGTTCCTTACTAGCCTTAGGCAAGTTCTTTTTAAACTTTTCTTGGCCTTAGTTTCTCCATAAAGTGAGGAGATTAGCAAATTACAAAATTTTATATTTAAGAGGGACTCAGTAACCGTCGGTTCCAATCCATGCCTTGCAGAAATCCTCTCGATGACATATATTAACCAACGGTTATTCAGACCTCATTTGAAGAAACTGTTTCAGTTCTTTGTATTTATATCCTTAGCATGTCCTACAGTGCTTGGCATGTTCTAGGCACCTAATACACACTTGTTGATCAGTTGAGGAACCTACTACCTCTGAAGGCAGCCCATTCCACTTTGGGATAGGTTATTGTTAAGGTTTTTCACATCATGAGTAACATAGAAATAGTTTTTGGCATGACTGCGCATAACTATGCCTCAGTCAAATTGCTTATCTTCTGAGGGGCAGGGAAAGGAGCTAATTTGGAACTCAAATTTTGAAAAAATGTTAAAAATTGTTTTTACATGTCAGGAAAAATAAAATATTAAATAAAAAAGAAGCAAACTGACATTTCAGTATACAAAGAACAAAAAAAAGCCTCATACTTATGTAGTTTGGGTTTTTTTAAGAGTATATATTACAAGGAGTGCAGTTTAATGAATAAAGAGCTACTCTCAAGCCTCTCCTTTGCCAGATACTGACAGTGTGACTCTGGGCAAGCCATTTCATCTCTCCATACTCAAGACAGCTCTCTAAGAATGTAAATTAGAGAGAAAGTTTGAGCCTCATTGGTACAAGAAGCTCCCTGCACCAGTGACCTAAGTCTGGTGACTTTAAAGTGAATAGATTAGAATAGCAACAAGTTATTACCACTCTTGTTTGGGTTTCCTTCTGAATTTTTTCTTGTGTCATTTGTATTGCTTTATTGATGTCTTTTTCTTTTCAAAATCTGTATTCCTTTGCTTGAAGCCCTCCCCAAGAAGTATTTCTTTGTAACAAATTATAACAACTTGTAGTTGGGCAGCTAGGTGGTGCAGTGGATAGAGAGCACCAGTGCAGGAGTCAGGAAGACCTGAGTTCAAATTTCACCTCAGACACTTGACACTCATTAGCTGTGTGACCTTGGGCAAGTCACTTAACCCCAACTGCCTCATCCTGGGTCATTTCCAGTCATCCTGACTGGATTCAGATGGCTCTGGAGGAGAAGTGAGGCTGATGACCTGCACAGCCCTCCCTCACTCAAAACAAAGTCAAGTGCAAGTCATGTCATTATTTCTCTGATGGCATGGTCTTCATCGGCAACAAAGGATGAACACACACAACAAGTTGTAATCAAGGAAAACAAATCATTTGGCCATATCTGAAGAAGCTACATTCTGCCTCTCTAGTTCAATACATTACCTCCCCCGCAACATGAAAGACAGGAAGTATATAGAACAGCTTGTTCAGCCATTCCCCAATTGATCCTCAATTTCCAATCCTTTTCCACCAATAAAAGAACTACTATCAATATTTTTGTTCATATAGGTCTCTTTTTCCTTTTGATTTTTTAAAATATTTGTTAATGATTTAAATTCATAATAAAAAAATTCAACTCTTGAGGCTCAGCAAATGGAGATAAGCCTTGAACTAAAGACCCTAAGGTCTTTCTAACTCTGAAATCCTTAAGGGCAGATGGCATTTGCCCTTAAGTAGTGAGGTGAGAAAGAGTTGGGGGCCTCAGGGAAATAATTTCATATCCTTATCTAAGAATGGAAGCTCTAAGCTCTCAGTGAAGGATTGGATCCTAGGTATCAATATGAACTATTCCTGATGACCCAGGATGCTGTCAGATTGCTGGACCATCAAGAAGTTTCTTGCTCTGCTTTTCTGCGATTTTGTGAGGATGGGCTCCTAGTCTTGGTTCCTTACTAGCCTTAGGCAAGTTCTTTTTAAACTTCTCTTGGTCCTAATTTCTCCATAAAATGAGGAGATTAGTGAATTACAAAATTTCATATTTAGGAGGGACTCAGTAGCCACCGGTTCCAAACCAAGCCTTTCAGGAATCCCCTCGACATATATTGACCACTGGGTTATTCAGACCTCATTTGAAGAAACTGTTTCAATTCTTTGTACTTATATCCTTAGCATGTCAGACAGTGCTTGGCATGTTCTAGGCACCTTATACATACCTGTTGATCCGTTGAGGAACCTATTACCTCTGAAGGCAGCCCATTCCCCTTTGGGATAGGTTGTCATTGGAGTTTTTCACAACATGACTAACATAGAGATAGTTTTGGCATGACTTCACATGACTGCACCTAGGTCAAATTGCTTATCCTCTGAGGGGGGAGGAAGGGAGGGAATTTGGAACTCAAATTTTTTTTTAACTTCATGTCTTTGATATATAGCATTAAAAAATGAAAATGGCTTGAACAGCAAAGTTGGTTTATTGGGATACAATTCTTTTTTTTATTATCAATTTTATTTATTTTCAGTGTTCTACAGTCACTACCATATAACTTAGATGTCTTTCCCCTCCCTCCCCACTTCCTCCTTGAGATGGCATACAATTTTATATAGGTTCTACACATACATTCCTATTAAATACATTTTCACTATAGTCATACTGTGTAGAATTAAAATGAATGGGAGAAATCATATAAGAAATCAAAACGTAATACAAAAGAAAATGTTCTGCTACATTCTGCGATTGAATTCCATAGTTCTTTCTCTGGATGTGCAAGGCATTTCTGCTTAAAAGACCATTGGGAATTTTTTTAAGTCCTTGCATTGCAATGAAGTTCCAAGTCTACCAGAAAAATTCCTCACACACTATGGTCATTGCTGTGCACAAAGTTCTCCTGGTTCTGCTCCTTTCACTCAACATCAGATCATATATAAGTCTTTCCAGGCCTCTCTGAAGTCTTCCTGTTCATTATTTCTTACAGCATAATAGTATTCCATTACATTCATATACATAATTCACATTCATTACATAATTTATATACATATTCATATACATAATTTATTCACCCATTCCCCAACTGATGGGTACCCCTTGATTTCCAGTTTTTGGCCACCACAAAGAGAGCTGCTGTAAGTATTTTTGTACATGTGGGACCCTTTCCCATTTTTGTGATCTCTTGGGGATACAGTCCTAGAAGCAATATTGCTGGGTCAAGGGATATGCACATTTTTGTAGCCATTTGGGCATAGGAACTAAAATTAAAAAAAAAAAGTTAAAAATTATTTTTAACATGTAATCGGGGAAAATAAAATATTAAATAAAAAAAGCAAAATGACATTTCAGTATATAAAAAAAAAACTTCATACATATATAATTTTGGTTTTTTAAAGAGTATATAGTACCAAGAGTCGTGCTTACTGAATAGGGAGCTGCTCTCAAGTCCCTCCTTTGCCAGATACTGACAATGTGACTCTGGGTAAGCCATTTCATCTCTCCATGCTCCAGTCAACTCTCTAAGACTGTAAGTTAGAGACAAGGTATGAGCCTTATTGGTACAAGAAGCTCCATACACCAATGACCTAAGTTTGGTGATTTTAAAGTGAATAGATTAGAATACTAGCAAAATTATTACCATTCTTGTTTGTGTTTCCTTCTGAACGTTTTCTTCAGTGTCAATTGTATTGCGTTATTGATATCCTTTTCTTTTTAAAATCTGTATTCCTTTGTTTGAAGGCCTCTCCAAGAAGTCCTTCTTTGTAGCAAATTATAACATGTTGTAGTCAAGAAAAATAAATCAGTTGGTCATATCTGAAGAAGCCACAAACATGTTTCCCCACCAGCCTTCTGAAGTCATGATTTATTGCTGTGCTGGCCAGAGTTCTGAAGTTTTTCCCTTAAGAGAGCTATCAGGAGGTTATACCCTCCGCTTACAGATGCTTGGAGGTGTACACTCCTTCTTCTGGGTCATTGATAAACAAGCTAAATATGATGAGTCCTAATGCCAGTCCCCTCAGGGATAACACATTATTTTAATCTTTTATCCAGAGAGGTTACCTTTATCCTTACAAATAGAGTCAGAGACAGATCCTCAGTAGGAAAACCCCATTAGGCATATTCCACTCTTTTCAGATACTATCACTTCCAGGGAGTTCCAGAATCCTTTTGGAGTTTCCAGATGTTGTGGAGGGGGCCAGAAAAAGGGGATGGGAGGAGCTTGCTGGGAACTAGGTAATGGATGTTTTCCCCTGCCTCACTAAGATGTTACTCTTGGACTCAGTTTCTTCACAGAGCTGGAACAGACCAGGACTCCTAAAATCATCGAATGTCCCAGTTTTGTTTTCTTTTTTTTTAGGTGATAAAACTAGAAGGAACCTTTGAGATCAATGAGTTCAACCCTTCACTTGAAAGATGAAGAGAATGAGACTGGAGCTGGAAGGGACCTTGCAGATCCTTGAGACTGACTCTCTCAAGACCCTCCTCTGAAATGCCTCTTAGCTCTGAATCAAGGTTAAGTCCTTGCTCTGAATACTCACTGAGCCAGCCAGTGACACTACACTAAGCATTATTGACTGAGTCTTGACTAGTAATACAGCTGAGCTAGGGAGAGTTGTAGACAGACAGAAAAGAACCAGAGTTGAGATAGCTGTTGATTGGATCCCTTGGAAGCCTGCTTGACCAAGTGACCAGTCCATGGAACAAAGTGCATCAATAAACCACATGATAGCTCCCTCCTCCCTCCAAGAAAGGAGAGCATGGCCAAGAGGCAGTAGCAAATAGAGGTATCAGAACAGTGTGAGAAATTCCTGGACCAAACCAAGAGAGTAAGGTACCCAAGCCAGCAACAGTGGAGTAGGTATTGAGGGCCAGGATGGAGTGCTGTTGGCAAAGTTCAGGATAGACCTTCAGGGAAACTGTTCTTTGAGACTGTGCTTATTATCATCCAGAATGGCTCTCTGACCCTCCCGTCCCCCATGTTGCTATCTCCTTTAAAGAAGCAAGAGAACTACAGAGTACAAGGGATATATAAAATAGATGCCCTCTAGGCTAACAGTCTTTAAGACAATAAGACTAGCCTAATTACTAGAACGGGAGATGAGTAGAATGACATGTAGACTTGCAGTTTCTGTCTATAAATACCCTGAATCAATAAATGGAGTTGCCCTATCTTCTTCTGCCTACCTATATCTTTCTTTTTCACCACTGCCACCGAGCCACACGCAGGCTGTCTGCCACAAGTAGGAGTGGTACATTATAGAAGAGTTTCTGAAAAAGAGATATTTTGAACTACTGGTCCTCCTGGTTTTTATATTGACCCTGAAGAGATGTTTCTGGATAATTCCTAGTTCTGGGATCAAGCAAGTTCTTGGATTAAACAGTACCTACAGGTAGAGAAGCCAACCTGTACCTTGTTCTTTGCTGGTTTTATACAGTTATCCCTCCACATTTTGTGACTTTCCCCATTAAGGTTTTAATATATCATAGGTTGGCATAAGAAATTAAGTGGGAATTTGGGGGGAGTTTTGAGGAAGTTGCAGATAACATGCAAAAGCCAGCAGATGACACAGAAAAAAATTTAGAAACTCAGAAATGCATAAAATATATGTATAGTATTGCATAATATCAACTCAAATTTTACAATAAGTTATGGCAAACACCCCATAAAAGAAAAATAAAAAAAATCAGACTTCTTCTCTGATATGAAAGGAAGGCCAAAAATTTTATGTGGATTTTATGGATGGGGGGAGGGAGAAACTGTTATGCCCCTAACCCGTACGATGTGGAAGGGATAAATTGTGCAGATTGTGCTGGTGGGAATTGGGTGCGGTGAAAGAGCCCTTGACTCCATCATCTCCAGGTTCTTTCCTCCTTGAGAAGATCTAAACATGGTAGGAGGAATGTAGCTCTCCTCATAGCGCATTAGCACAATGCTCTTCTCGTGGGTAGAGTCTGAATATTCAACACTCAAAATCTGTACAGGGTGAGGATTTTTGGAGAGTCTTGGAGAAGAGACTTTAGGCTTCTAGCTTTGAAATAGAATACACGTGATTCTATATTTACTTGAGGTCCCTGAAGAGAGAGAAAGACTGAGAAAAAGCTGGCATATAGAGGAGCCAGAACTGTCATCATGTCCTTATCCCCAGATGTCAGGGAATTTCCTGTTGGATGAGATCTAGGACTCTATCTCTGTCTCTCTCTTAGCTGAGCTGAGAGATTTCTCACTTGCAGCAAGAGAGCTCATTCGCTCTCTTTATTATCTGGTATATCCTTATCTGTATACTGTCTCTGATTTCTATTTTCTATTGGCTTGGATAAATGAGTTTATTTGCTATTTGCTATATATGGTCTTTGTGGAAATGGCATTTGGTGGGGTCTTGGATCATGTGCCAAATCCTGATTTCCCTAGTGGGAAAGCTAGGTGAAAGCAAAATGGGCCAAATTCTGATATTTCCCTGCATGGGTAGCATGAACATAATTTTTGAGACTTTCCGCCACACACATAAACCTCTCACACCTCTGATGAATCCTACTTTCTGTAGCTTCAACAATTTGATTTTGGGTTATAGATTACAAACACTCAAAGAAACTGAGATATGGAGTAAGGAAATGACTTGTTGGAGTGTTGTCTGCCTAGTGGCAGACTCCACGACAAAAACCCAAGTCTACTAGGTCCCAATCTGGTGTTCTTAGATCATACAACAATGTGTACTGAATTTTAACCCAGACTCTGCCCCTCTCCAGATCTCAGCTTCCCTAATGTATCCCCTTAAGAAACTCCCAAGCCAAGCCAGATGAACTAATGGTGTCTAAGTTGAGAAATGTCTGCACATGTGTCTGACAGATGATGGTGTTGGAAAGAGGCAGAGAGGAAGGAAAGAAGAATTCTGTTCAGCCAAACAGAGAAAACTATGCTTTTCCTCCCTCTTCTTACTTGACACATAAACTGATTAACACTGATGTGGACCCTGGTCTTGAAAGAAGTTCTCTTTGCACATTCCTTCCTTTCTCGATGCCAGGCAGCTGAATGCTGAAATTGATCTCTCTCAACACTGAAATTGATCTCTCTCCCTACACACCTTGTATCCCCTTGTGGGGCTCCTGTCCCATGTCTCTAAAAGCTCCTGTGTTCTCTGGAGGTTAATCAAATTCCTATACTGGCTCCAGATCTACTTTTTGTAGAGTTAAGACAGGGTGATAATAGAGATATTTTGCCTGAGGAACCAAAGACTAAGGGATCAGGTCTTCCATCTTTTTTGGGGTGGGGTGGGGTAGAAAGAGGGTTTGGCATAGGGGAACTCCTTTCACCAATGCAGACTGGCAATTCCTTTGCAGCTTAGAGAAGGACCTAGAAACTGAGAAATTAAGACACTTGTTCATGTTGACCCCACTTTGTAATTAATAATCTTACATAGTGGCCTAATAATACTAAGATTAAGTGTTTTGCTCCCAGTTGTACAGGTTGTTTATGTACATGGAAGGAATGACCATCCTGTAAAACATACCACTACTTCTGCAGTTTTTTCTGACGAGAGCACCACAATCCTTCCATCGTCATTAGAGATTACCTAATCATAGGGATCACTGAAAGGGACCTTAGAAATCTAGTCTCCTTACCTTGGAACTAGAACCAATATCTCCTGATTCTCAATTTAGGAGTCCCTTCTATCACACTGTTGAACAGAGAACTTATGTTTTGGGCTTTCACCTTGATTAAAGAGGCAAAATTCAGGATAAAGAGAATTAAAACAAGTCAACTGGCAGGTCACTGAAGATCAGTGATGGCTTTAAGGCAGGACCAGCTTTTACTAATAACTTTTGTAATGAGATAAAGACAATTCAGACAGGTCACCATCAGCAAAAGATGTTGGACCTTTGCATCTCAGTTCCTCTCAAAGGTAGCAAGTACATGGCAATTTGCAGATGGGGTACAAATATCACAGGTAAGGATTATTATTTGTTGTTCATTTCAAAGAAGATCAATGACATCATGGAGTGAGATCTCAACTCTTGTGAACTGAGTTTAAGTGAGGTAGAGTTGCCCAAGGTCATCAGCTTCATTTTCTCTTCCAGAGTCATCAAAGTCCATGGGAAACTCTAAAGTCAAGATGACTGGCAATGACTCAGAGCAGTGGATGACCTTGGCATATTTAATATTCAATGCTTTTGTATTTAATTTAATTTTGTATGTAATTAATATTTAATGTACCTGCTTCAACCACTTTCATGGTCATTTGAACTGTTCTCATCTGCCCATTCTGCCCTGGGAAGGCTTCACATGCCTGGAGCAGACATCCCCCTAACTTACTGATGGGTTTGAGGCCTCTTGGTTACCCTCAACCTAGTTTAGCTTACTGGGGTATGGCGGCTGTGCATGCTACAGCTTCTTGGAATCATAGGTGAGAAAGAATTGGGTGATGGTAGACACTAAAGGTGGATGAGCAGCTCTGAGAGGCATGGCAAGCCCTCACACCAGAGATGCTAATCCTCCCTGAGCACAGTGTGCACTCACAGGTAAGGCTACACCTGTGACAAAAAGCAGGTAGTGTAAAAAGCTGCAGGTGCAATGTGGCCTTCCCCAATGCTAGTTGACAAGTAGGATCATGGAGACAACATAACTTTCAATAATTCTGTCTTCTCTCTGCACTACCATGATTGAGGGTGATAAACTCACATGAGTCTCATTCTGTGAAGACAGAGATAATGTAATTTGTGACAATAGCAGTGTTTCTTGGACTTGTCCCCCAAAAAAGGATATTAACAATAACATCAGCCACAGCAACAAGGGGAGGTAGGTGCTATCATTATCCACATTGAAAACTGAAGTGCTTCTGAGTCAAATCCTTTTTCAATCATGTCCAACTCTCTGTGACCCCATTTGGGGTTTTCTTTTCAAAGGTCCTAGAGTGGTTTGCCATTTCCTTCTCCCTCTCCCGAGGAAACTGAGGCAAACAGGGTTAAGTGACTTACCCAGGGTCACATGGCTAGTTATTGTCTGAGGCAAGATTTGAACTTGGAAAGATGAGTCTTCCTGACTCCAGGCCTGGTACTTTGTCCACCCAGCTGCACTGTAAAGTGCTATACTATTATCATCATTATTATTACAAGTAGTAATGGTGGTGATAGCAATCAATGAGCCAACCCGTCAACAAGTTTTATTAAGTCTCTAGTCTGTGCCAGTCATTGTGTTAATTTCTAGTAGTAGTGGTTGTTGCAATACTTGACATTTATTTTATACCTACTATGCACCAACTACTGTGGTAGGCACTGAAAGTTAAAAATGAAACAGTTCTGACTTTTAAGGAGCTTACAAAAAATGTAAGTTAGGAAAGACATTTATCTATCTATCTAACCAAAACAAAGTTTTTGTTGTTCTGTTGTGTCTGACTCTTTGCAACCCCATTTGGGGTTTTCTTGGCAAAGATACTAGAGTGCTTTGCCATTTTCTTCTGCAACTTATTTTACAAACTGAGACAAATGGGGTTAAGTGACTTGCTCAGGGTCACACAGCTAGTAAGTGTCTGAGGCCAGATTTGAACTCAGGAAGATGAGACTTCCTGATTCCGGCCCCTACATTCTATCCATTGTGCCACCTAGCTACCCCAATTTTTGTGGGAAAGGGCAAAAGGGGCAGGATGGATCAGGAAAGCCTTTATGTAGAAGGTGGTACTTAAGCCCACTTTTGAAAGAAACAAGAAATTCTAAAGAGTTGTGGAGGTCAAGTCTATAAGCATTTATTAAGTGCCTACTTAATAGGCACTTAGGCACTCAGTGCCTACTTAATAGGCACTTAATAGGCACTGAGTCCAGGCATTGTGCTAAATATTGGTATGAAAAGAAAGCTTCAGTCTAATGGTGCTCCCAGTGCAACGGTGAGGGGGGAGGGTCTTCCCAGACTAGGAAACAACCTGAGAAAAGACACAACTCTTTGTGGAACAGCCAGACCCATCTGTGAAGGGCTTTAAAATCCAAACCTATGAGTTTATATTTGAGCCTAAAGGTAATACACAGGGAACCATTAGAAGTAAAGAAGTGATGAGCTCAGACTTGTGCTTTAGGAATGTCATTTCCTCAGTTGTCTGTGGTGAGAGACAAGATCAAGGACACCCAATAGGAGGGTATTAAGTGACATGATCTGGCAACTAAATGAACTCACAGGGTCAGGGAGAGTGAAAAGTTGAGGATGATACCACACTTGATGAAATCTTAGGTGACTAGAAGGATTGTGAAATCATCCTCAGAAATGAATAGAAGTGAGAGTGTTGTGTTTTTCCAGGATGATTGATTGAATGTCTGTTGTGGCCAGACAGAATCATATGGATATGGAAGATGAGACCAGGGTCCAGGCCTCCTCTCTCACATTAGTTTTTGCTTTACTGGTCACAGTCCAGCGATTTCTGACGCCAGTCCCCTCTTCTTTCTTCTCCTACCTCTCAACTAGTGACATCTGATCTGTATGGGATATTTGGGGTTCCCAGGACCCATTGCATACCTGTCTCAGACAGTTGGGATAGGAGTGGCGAAACAGGGCTAAGGGACTTTCCATCTTGGACTCAGCCAACGTGGAGTCATCCAGGGATGGGATGCCTTGGTTCCAATTCCCACCCACCACCCAAGGCCTTCTTAGAATCTGACTTAATTAAAACCAAATCCATTTCCATTTGTTTTAACTCAACTCTAAAATTCTTTTTCACAGGGGGCTGAATCCACCTCAAACCCGTTTCCACAAGACAGTCTTTCAGCCATTTGGAAACAAATATCAGGTCTCTCCTAATTCCCTTTTTCAGACTTCATTGGCTTCTTATAAAGTAGGCCATGGTCTCCTCACCGTTCTAGTTGCCTTCCTCTAGAGGAACTCCAATTTGCCAACGTCGCTTTTAAGTGGGGTGTCCAGAACTGAACACAACACTCCAGTGCAGTGAGATTATTGTCGCCCTTGGCCTAGTCACTTGATTACATAAAAGTTAACATCAAGAACAGGATAATCAGAATGTTAAGGGATTATTTTCCAGGTACTGGAACTAGGGTCAACATGGGGATGTTACAGGGTGATGTAGTTCCACTTAGTTAAAGAAAGGAACTGTTGATTAGGGATCAGGAAACCTACTTATCTCCACTTCTACTACTAACTTGCCTTGTGACTTTGGGAAAATCACTGAACCTTTGGGGGTCTGAATTTCCTCTTCTATAAAAGGAAAGAGTTAGACTAGATGATATTTAACAGCATGTATATGTACTTTTGGGGATTCTAGGAGAACTGGGTTCTAGCCTCAGCGTTGCTTCTAATTCAATATCTGGCCCTTAGGAAGTTTTTTCCTCTACTCTGGGGTTTAGTTCCTCGACTGCAAAATGAAGAGATTAGGTTAAATATTTAGAATCTTTCTGGCCTTTAAACTCTTTATACCTTTTATACTCTTTATTACATCATTCCTGTGTTTCTCAGAGGACAGCTAGCTGATGCAGTGAATAGAAAGACTCGAGTTCAAATCTTGTCTCAGATATTTACTATCTTAGATATTTGTCATACTTATTTATACTGTGAAAGCCACTTAACCTCCATCTGCCTCAGTTTCGACCTCTGTAAAAAAAGGACAATAACAGTACCTCCCTCACAGGGTTTTGTGGGGTTTGTGATATTTGTGAAGCTCTTTGATTTTCCTGTTTTTGGCCCCCCTTCTTTCCAGCCTATTTTGCATGTCCTTCCCAAAGCTATTCTTTTTCCTGTCTCTGTATGGAAGCACACTGCATATTTTCTCCAATGCCTCTTTCTAGTTATATCCCTTACCTTCAGATCTACCATCTTGAATCATCCGCTCAGTTTCTGTTCCACTCTCCTTTCTTTCCAAACTCTTCTTGTGGGATTCTGCCCAATTCACAGAATCCTAGAGCTGGAAGGGAGTTCAGAGGCCATTTAGTTCAACCTTCAACTGAACAGGAATCTTTTCTACAACATTCCTGAAAAGTGGCATCCTCCAGCCTCCTCTTGAAAGCTCCCAGTAATGACACCCTTCATCACAAGTCATTCCATTGCACTCTTGGGCAGCTCTGTATGTTTGCAAGCTTTTCCTTACCCTACTTGAAATCTCTCTCCTTGCATCTTCAATTTATTGCTTCTAATTCTATCCTGAAGCCAAGTAAAGTAAATCTAATCTGTCTTTTAAAAGGGAACTGCTTAAATATTTTAGTATATCTTTGACAGTTCTCTTAAAAGTCTTCTCCATGTACATCACCCCTAGCTCTTTTAGCCCATCCTTCTATTCATAGTTTTGGGTTCTCTTGTCAGCCTGAGTACCCTTCTGCATATATGCTTTAGTTTATTGATGTCCTTATAGTATTCACCTCTACTCTGCTCTTTCCAAAGATTGGGTCATCATATGATAAATGTTGGAGAAGATGTGGGAGAGTTGGGACACTAAATCATTGCTGGTGGAGCCATGAGCTGATCCAACCATTGTGGAGAGCAGTTTGGAACTATACCCAAAGGGCTACAAAAATGTGCATACCCAGCAATATTGCTTCTAGGGCTGTATCCCAAAGAGATTATAAAAATGGGAAAAGCACCCACATGTACAAAAATATTTATAGCAGCTCTTTTTGTGGTGGCCAAGAACTGGAAATCAAGGGAATGCCAATCTATTGAGGAATGGCTGACCAGGTTGTGGTATATGAATGTAATGGAATGCTATTGTGCTATAAGAAATGACAAACAGTTGGACTGCAGAAAAATATGCAAAGACTTAAATGAATTGATGTGAGTGAAATGAGCAGAACCAGGAGAACATTATACACAGTAACAACCACAGTGTGCAAGGACTGTTTCTGATAGATTTAGCCTTTCACAGCAATGCAAGGACCTAAAACATTTCCAAAAGACTCTTGGTGCAAAATGCCATCCACATCCAGAGAAAAAAACTATGGAATTGGAATGCAGAATGAAACAGACTATTTTCTCTTGTGTTGTGTTTTATTTTGGTTTGGTTTTTCTCATGGTTTCTCCCATTCTTTTCAATTCTTCTATGCAACATGACTAATGTGAAAATATGTTTAACATGAATGTATGTGTAAAATCCATATAAGATCGCATGCTGTCTTGGAGAGAGAGAGAGAGGAGAGGAAGGGGGAGAAAATTTAAAATTTGTAGAAGTAATTGTTGAAAACTGAAAACAAATTAATAATAACAATAAAAAGAAGATTGTACCAGTTTGGAGAAAAGTGTGCTGAACTTGGTTGGGGTCACAGGACGTAAGTTCAAATCCTAATCCCAGTACTTTCCAGCTCTATGACCTTCTAGAATTCTTGGATTGGACAAAACCTTGGTGGTTATCTAGTCTAGCTCATATCTGAATTGAAATCCTCATTGTTGCTGTTTGCCCTTTAATAGCAACCACACTGGCATACCCAGGATGGCTGCTAGCCCAAGTTCTTAGATCTGCCTTACTAGGAACGATAGTGGTTTAAGGGGTCAACAATTCTTTTTAATTACCTTGAACGAAGTGAGTATAGAAAATAAAAACAGAGAAATAAAGACCAATAGAGGGTTCTACTGCTTCAATCAAAGCAATATTGCTATACACTTTACTTACATCCCTGGATCCAGAGAGCCTTTACATCTGAGTGGTTGGGGGGAATCTGAATATAAGGCCACTCAGAATTTGGTCCAGGTAATCACAAGGGTCTTCTCATAAGTGAACCTCCCAAGTAAAATGCCAACCTCCCAGTATATATAACAAAGACTCAGCTCCTGACTGGCTTAAAGTCAGTCAGCACAAAACCTACATGATTCAGCACAGCTGTGAACTACCAGGATTCAAAGAAAATTGAGTCTTCAGAAGCTCATAATTTAGACTGAGCCTAGGAAACTGAACTCCAAAAAGAAAAAAAAAATTCCACTTTGCTTGCTGTTACAGTCCTTCGTTCTAGAAGAAGACCATGACATCAGGGAGGTGTTACCATGACACACAAGTGAATTGGATTTGGAGGGAGATCTATGCAAAGTCACCAGTCTCACTTTCTCCTTCCAAGCCATCTAGCTCCAGTGGCAAGATATGGATCAGGCTGACTGGAGATGGCCCCAAGATCTGAACAGTAGTTGCGACCTGGAAAAACCTAGTTAACTTAAGGAGGTCAAAGAATGAAACTTTTGATTTGACCTTGAAGAAATCATCAAGTCTGGACGTACCCATTGTACAGCTCAGTATCATGTCCATCCAAATACAACCCAGATGTCCATCTAATCACATCTTTCTAATTCCTTGGGCTTTTCAAGCTAAAGTCTTTAACAGGTTCCACTTTTTGACTGAGGCAACACCCATTCAGTGATTAAGGTTTAAAGCTTCAATAATTAAACCTTACTCAATCCTCATTGTAATATACCTGACAAATGATCATGTCAACTCTGCTTGAAGACCTCTGGTGAAGGGGAACTGACTACCTTCCAAGAAAACCCATTTCATTTTTTGTTACTTCTAATTGTTAAGAAGTTTCTCCTGAAGTCTAACCTATGTGAGGGATGAGTGGGAGGTGGTGGATGAGGCCAGTCCATGATCAATATTCCCAAGTTGCCTGATGAGATTGCTAGGTCTGGGCCATTGTGATACAAAAAAACTGATGATTGTCAAATCTTTTTCAAGGTTGATAAAAGAATGCTCATCCCTCCATAATCAGTCTCTTTCTCTCTCTCTTGCAGCAAAGGAGGTAGAAAAAGGGGATTTCTCTCTCCTTTCCTTCCTCCTTCTCTCCAGGAAAAGCAGTGGTGATACAGCAGAAGCATATGTATGTGTGTATGTATATATATGTGTGTGTACATATATTTATATGTACTTATATAAGTACATTGTATACATGTGCTTATGTGTATATTGTATATATTGTATATATGTTTATATTGTATATACATTGTATATATGTACTTACATATATACACACATATATATTATTTTTAGGTAGACATTTCTTATAATGTTCCTAAATCTCAACAATAAGTGTTGGGGTGGGGAGAATTCTGAATTTCATAGGTTTAGTGATACCAGAATCTAACCTTATAACAGGAAAAGGGAGTTTTCTGGGGCAGCACCATATGGATAATCCCAAGATTGGAGAATTCCCTAGTTCCATAATTTAGGCACTGCCTTCCTTGAAGGAGAAGATTTCCTTGACACTGCACTTCTTGGAAAAAGAAGAGTATCCTTAATAAATGACTGTCATGCAGCTGAAGATCTAAAGCCATGATACTGCTGGATGGGAAAGAGATCTGGACTTTGCTACCCCTATTGTGGTCGCTGCCTCTCTTATTGCTGTGCAATTCTTATTGTGAGTTGCTCAGTTTTCATGTAGAGGCAAATGAAAATGATTTGTTCATCAGTCCCACAAAGTGTCTTTATCTTGTGGGGAGGAAATCAGATAACTACTTGACTGTTTCATGTTCACTGGGCACTGGTGAGTGAGTCCTTTGCATCTTTTGCGTTTTCTGTGCAGGATAAAATAAAAGCTATCTTTGAAACTTCCATTTTAGTCCATGCCAGCCATGCTTAGTTCTAAACTAATTCAACTCCTAATTCTTTGGACTCTTCCACCTTGCCCCACCCATGTAGATATGGTCCTCTCCAATACCCTTTCCAGGTACCTTTTATGTGTTTTCTTCCATTAGAATGCAATCCTGTGAGGGCAAGAGCTGACCTTGTGTGTTTGTATTTTCAGCACCCGGGACAATGCCTGATGCATATATGGTAGATTCTTCATAAATATTTAATCTGATCTGTCTCACACCCAACATCTCTATTATCCATTGAGTGCCTTTGTAGGAGTTGCTGAGTGAGTCTCAATAACTTCTCCCCTTCCCTCCCCCTCTCATCTCCTCTCTTCCCTTCTCCTCCCCTCCCCTCCCAATACCTCCCTTCTCCCTCCTTACCTAGGATGCTTTGCCCAAGTTCTTATTCAAAGACCAAGCCTTAATCCCAATTCACTCTGGAGCTCTAGGATTGAACAATAGGTCCCTACCCTCCTAGCGCAGAGAGAAAGTTAATACTAAATAGTAACTGTTTCTCTTTTGGCTAGGAACCCTGAGAGTCTTCCCCTCCAGTTTGTTTGTTTTATTAAAGGGGCCATCCCTTGAGTAACTGCTGGAAACCTATTTACTGAATGGGCATTACTTCATTCAAAGTGAGAACCTGAAAAGGCCTTAGTCTAAAAGGGTCAGGGTCTCCCATTGCATCTTGGGTCATCTCCAGTCATCCTGATGGATATCAGATGGTCACTGGATCCAGATGGCTGGTCCTCCCTCACTCAAATCAAAGTCCAGTGCAAGTCATGTCATCATCTTCCCTATGTCATGGTCCTCTTACTGAACAAAGGACAAACGTAACAACAAGGAGTTGCTACCAGTTCGGGTTTTTTTGAACCATCCCTAAGCTTTAATTTTTTTTTTTTTTTTACAATTTTCCTCAATTACATGTAAACAATTTTTTTTCAAAATTTTTAATTGTTTTAAATTTTAATTCCAACCTAATCTATAGGTATATGACCCAAGTCCTGAATGAAGCCCATGGGTATGGAACTTTCTGCACCTTTGTGAGGAGTTGAGCAAAGTTAGCAAGAGGGTGAGAGAAAAGGGCTCTATTCTCTGAGATAAATGATTATTGAGGGTAGCAGAGATCCAGAGGTTTTTTTCCCTTTCATTTTCTCATTCAAAGCCCATTCCTTCTGAAGGACTGGACTGATGATGAGACTGGGTTAACATTCTCCTCAATCTTGGGGATTTCCCAACAGGGAAAGTTTAGTTCTGATTAAAAGGCAAAAATCATCATATCTAGGTGAATTCTAGCCCATTGTTCAAGTACATAAGTGGTCTGGGTGGAAGTTATATCTTTTTGTATAGATTGCCACAGGCAAGGAGAGGAATCTCTTCGTACGGGAGTAACAAGATCCAAGTCCTGTTCTCCATTAAAATAATCCCACCTCTCATTATAATATTCTTTCATTAATTGTTAATTATTAACCAGTCGGAGCTGATTTCCTCCTGTCAGGAACACCTACTCTCCTAGGGTATTTAAACATTGTGGGGGGGGGGGAGGGCGGGGCAAAGTTCATCTTTGTTTACAAGAGAAAGGCTCTGACCTCAATCTATTAGTTATTTGCTAGCCATAATTAATGAATTGATTACTAATTACCCAGAATCTATGTTTCTTGGACTTTTCATTTGTCACATCTCTTAACTTCTTAACTTTCTTTGACTCTCTTGAGTCTCTTTGGGCTCTTCTAGAATCCATCTTTAAGAGTGATGATGGATGGTGCTAATTCCACTTCAGGTTTCTGAAGGGAGAAAAGATTCTGGGAAGAACTCGACACGAGAGGAACTAGTCTTCGTCTTGCCTCCATCCCCACCTTGCTACACTAGAGACTTCAGGGAATTTCCAAAACTTTCTCCCTCATGCCTGAGCTGTTACCTTGCTCCCCATGGGAGAGCACTTTCACTCTGTATTGTTTGGTATATATTCTCCTATGTATGCTTTGTCTGATTTCTATTTTGCTATTAATTTGGATAAATGGTGTTTCTTTGCTATTTACTTTGCGTGCATTCATTGTGGAATTGATATTTGGTGGGAAGGTAGTCACATCTTGAATATAAAGTTTAGAGTCTTCCTTTCCGCGTTATTGAATAGCAATCAAAAATTTAGCTTGAACTCCAAAACCACATCCCCTAAATTATTAACAATTAAGGAAACATATAGATATAATTCTAACATAGTACTTCCACTCTATGAGGAAAAGAGAGTGATCAGCCTCTGTCTTCCATTTCCTGTTTCCTTTACTGACAGGAATCAAAATCTCCCTTGGTTCAGAAGATTAGAGAGAAAGAGGGTAGAAATGTATTCTGCCTTCCTTTGAGCCGTACAGGACACACTATGTCACATGTGTGGAGAACCTTTCCTACACTTATATTTCCCTCTGGTAAAACTCAATGAAGGAAAAATAACCCCATGTGGCATCAGCCCCCAGAACTCAACAGACCCAGGTCCTAGTGAGGGTGAAGGTTGCTTAAGGACAGACTTAGTTATGCCTAAATTACTGTAGCAACTTGCCTCTTCGAACCTTTCACTGATTTTTCTTGTCCAACCTTGGGTTCAAACAGAACAGGTGCAATCACTCTACTAAATGATCACTCTTCAAATATCTTAAGACCATCTGCCAGGCTACCATCTTCTTCTGAGTCTTCTCCAGGCTCTACAATTATTCCTTCCATATTTTGACTTTCCCCATTGCAGTTTCAACATATTATGGGTCAGCATAAGAGATTAAGTGGGAATTTTGGGGGAGACACAGAAGACATGCAAAGGTCAGCAGAAGACCATGACCAAGTCTATGACCTTATCTCAAATTTGATAATTTTACAATTTTTACAATTTTACAATTTTATGGCCCCCCCAAAAGAAAAAGAAAAAATTGACACTTTTTTTCTGATACAAAAGAAGGAACAAAAAAATTATATTCAGATTTTCTAAATCATGGAGGACTCCATGCCCCTAACCACCACAATTTGGAAGGTTTAACTGTACATCCTTAGGATGATCTTCTTTATCTTTATATGGCATGGTTCAAGGCTTTTCACTAAGAGTATGGTGATAAATGTTTAACAACCAGATTGGGTGTTGGGGGATGGTTTGGGTAATTGCACAATAAACATACTTTTAAGTATAATCTGAATTATTGACATTTTTCTAGCATGTTTTTAAGTCTACACAATGAACAAAACAATATATCAAGCCCTGATGTGATTGAAGGGTGAATGTTCACACTGAAAACTTAACGATTAGTATGCTAGAGTCAGTTGGAGCTGGTTCCAGCACACCTCTGTCCTTCCCCATCCTGGCTGCCCTACTCTGACTTTTAATACTCTCCAGCTTATCAAGGAGCTTTTGAAACTGTAGTGGGTGGCTGGAATTACAAAGTATGCTCCAGACTGTGGTCTGGCCAAAGCAGACTTGAGCAGGCTTATCCATTTCTTATTCTTGGAAGCTGCCATAAACTTCTCAATGTAACCCCCCAAGACTGTGTTATTTTTTTTGACTGCTACTTTATACCATTGACTCATATTAAGTTTGCTGTCCACTAAACTCCCAGCTATTTTTCAGATGAATTGCTGTGTCTCCCCATCTTGTACTTGTGAAACTGATTGTTTAAACTGATTATTTCAGACTTAACTTTTTTTCTCTATTAAATTTTATCTTTTTAGATTCAACCCAAGGTGGCACAGTAAATAGAGAGCTGGACCTGGAGTCAGGAAGACTCATCTTTGTGAGTTCAAATCCAGCCTCGGAAACTTACTGTGTGACCTTGGATAAGTAACTTAACCCTGTTTGTTTCAGTTTTCTCATCTTTGAAATGAGCTGGAGAAGAAAATAGCAAACCACTCCAGTATCTTTGTCAAGAAAACCCCCAAATGGGGTCGTGAAAAGTCAAATACAACAAAGTTTTGTAGTTTTTTGTAGTTTTGTAGTTTTGATCTGATAAAATCTTCTTGGATCCTGTTTTTCATTGTGTGTTAGCTACCCCTCTCAGTTTATCCTTAATTTTCTGATCTTTAAAATGGGGATAATACTACATATACTATCTACCTGTTATAGTAGATAAGAGTGCTATACTACTAGAGTTGGAGTCAGAAAGACCTCTCAATTAGGGTTCAAATACAGCCTCTAACACTTACCAACTGTGTGACCTTAGGCAACTTGCTTGACTGAAAGATGGTAAGCCTCAGTTTCCTTCTCTCTAAGATTGGGGTAATAATAGCACCTACCTCTCAGGATTGTTATAAGGATCAAATGAGATAATATTTTAAACAAATAATGCTTTGTAAGCCTTCAAAAACACCATAAGCATGCTAGGAATTATTGTTGTATACATTATTACTTCATGGGGCTGTTGTAAGGAAAGAGTTTTGCGGACCCCAAAGCCATACCCATATCATTTCTAACATATAGGTATTTGAAAGTTAACATTCATTGATTTCCTATGACTTTTAAAATACTCAATATTCATAATTCATTCTAATTAGATTCTAATTCATTCTAACAGAGACCTCTCTGACTGTTTGAGGCATACCTCCTAAATTTACAATTTTTTTAGAAGATTGTTGTAGATCACACGTCTATAGTGCTTTACAACACTTTCTTTGTTAAAAACAACAACAAATATGAGAAATAGGTAGTCTAAAGACTGTTAATCCCATTTTGCAATGAGGAAAACTGAGGTTTGAAGAGTTTAAATGATTTATCTAAGATCGTATGACATGACTTGACAAGACTTGCAGTTGGTTTGATTTGAGTGAGGGAGGACTCTTCAAGGTCACCAGCCTCACTTTCTCTAGAGTCATCTGCGTCCAGTGGCCAGATATTCTTCAGGGTGACTAGAGATGGCCCAAGATGCAGTGGGAAACCCTGGCCCTTTTAGCCTAAGGCTGTTTCAGGTTCTCACTTAGAGTGAGGTTACACTCATTCAGTGAATAGGCCTCTTTAAGAAGAGAGTGAAGGGAGGGTCCCTTTAATTAGAAAAAAAAAAAAGAAAAAATCATATTGGGAGGGGAAGACCATCGGGGTTGCTGTTCCAAAGAGAAACAGTTACCATTGACATTCACTCTAAGACAGGAGGACCCAAAATACAGCCATTAACTGAAGCTTGGACAGGGACCTATTGTGGTCCTGTTGAGGTTTGGGGTGCTAGGGACCCCAAAATACCGACATGTCAGATCCTGTTCAAATGAATTCAACCCAAGCCTTCTTAAAGCCAAAGAAAAACAAGGTTTATTAAAGATTCGCCGTACTGGGTTGACTCTTAAGGAGCTTAAGCTCTTAAGGAGCTAGCTCAGTGTTTGGGAGACTCTGAAGAAAGGTTTGGGAGAGAAGAGGTATCAGATTGACTACCAAGCTGAAGGTCTATAGAGCCGCTCTGCTGACCTCATTGTTGTATGCTTGTGAATCATGGACAGTCTACCAGCGCCATGCCAAGAAACTGAAAAATGCTTCCATTTGAACTGTCTTAGGAATATTCTGAGGATCACCTGGCAGGATAAGGTACCAGATAAGTCCTTGCTCAAGCTGAACTGCCAAGCATTCAACCTATGCTTCAGAGAGTGCAACTCTGATGGGCTGGCCACGTTGTTCGAATGCCAAATGCATGCTTGCCAAAAAAGACTATTTTATGGAGAACTTGCATGGGGCAGGTGATCACATGGTGGCCCGAAGAAATGATGCAAAGGACACTCTCAAGGTCTCTCTCAAGAACTTTGGATTTGACTGTGCAACATGGGAAACATGGCACAGGACCGCTCAGCATGGCGTGCCCAGATAAGAAAAGGTCCTGTGCTTGATGAGCAAAGCAGAATTGAGACAGCACAAAGTAAATGCAGGATGGGCAAATTTGGGATATCCACCCCAAATATTCACACGGACTATTTGCACCCAGCCTGTGGTAGAGCATTCCAAGCCCTTATTGGTCTGATCAGCCACAGTAAGACACACTGAAATTTTCCTTTATCATGGTGATGTCATGTTGCTCCTCTTTGAAAACGAAGGAAAACAACCAACCCTTAATAAGCAGGCCAGATAGACTCTCTGCTAGACAGAGTTTGAGCTGGATTGAATCTGAGCCCTTTCATGGAGATTAGATTGAATCTAAATACAGAAAAAGACTGAGGGATGAATCTAGGTATCACCAAGTAGTCTGGGGTCCCAGGGATGGTTTTGATAGGGATGTCAACTTGAAATGTCCAGAGGTCTTGGAGAGAATGACTAGTACCTTGGGGTGAATGCAGACTGAATCTAGGGAGGTTCTTGATGGGAGTGGCCAGCAGCCTGGAGAATGGAATTTTGATAGGATCAAGGGTGGGGAGTACAAAGGAGATTCTGAAGTAGTGATAATGAAAAGCTTATGGGCCCAAAGAGATTGTCGAAAGATTCAAGGAGGTTCCCAGAGTCTGTACCACATCAGTCCAATCTATAAGCCTCAGTTTCAACTGGGTTTAAGGCTTTGTGAAAGAAGAAAAAAAAGGAAAAGAAAGGAAGGAAAGAAGAAAGGAAGGAGGAAAAGAAAAGAAAGAAACAACAGTCTAGCCAGTAAACCCACTTACTAGCTGTGTGATCCTAGGCAAGTCACTTAACTCTATTTGCTTCAGTTTTCTCCTCTGTAAAATGAGCTGGAGAAGGAAATGCAATATCTCTACCAAGAAAACCCCAAATGAGGTCACGAAGAGTCAGACATGACTGAAAAGACTGAACAACAAAAAATTCTAAGAGCATATGTCATCTCTCCCTATAATAGGAATTCTTAATCTGGGATTCCCCAGACCCGTTGGAGTTAGATTTTGGGATGTCCAGGAGCTTGAATATGGAAAAAAAATTACATCTTAATTTCAATATAATTGGCTTCTTTTATAATCTTATGTATTTTATTTTATTTTATATATCTAAAAACAATATTCTGAGAAGGCATCCACACTGCCAAAGGGGTTCAGAGGTTCACAAAAAAAAGATTAAGAACAATTCCCCTGTAAAATATAAGCTGTTTGAGGGCAGGGTTTATTTAATTTTTCTTTGTTTACTTAGTGCCTGCCACATAATAGTTGCTCAATAAATATGTATGGGGTTGGAAGGGGGAAGAATTTGGAATTCACAATTTTAAAAAATGAATGCTAAAAATTTTTACATTTACATTTTTACATGGAAACATGCACATGGATTAATTGATATGATGATTTGGACAGAAGTGTCACATTGAGACTTCTTAGTTTTAGAAGCCATTTCCAGATCTATGTCTATCTGACTTCCCCAGAATTCTGGTTTCCCCAATTCTATTCTCAGGGCAGGCTAACTCTATCTCTTAGCTGCCTTGGTCAGTGAGAAAATAATCTCACTCTGGATTGGTTTTCCAGACTTTGCCCTGGAGGTCAGCCTAGGCTATAATAGACCTTTTTAAGGGTTACCTCCAAGTCTTGTAGATTTGCCCGGCTTCCAGGTAAGCAATATTTTACTCATCCCAGTTGCTGAATGCAGCGCCAGAAATTCTTTTACTACAAAGTAAGGAATGTCACGGTAAAAGAAAAACGTAAGATTTTGTTTTTCCAGTCCTTTCTCTTCAAACTAGTTCTTTACTCTCCTCTTCTTCCACATTTTCTATCTATATTCCTTTCTTTTTGTACCTTATTGCTTCTCCTCATCCAGGGCTGTGCTAGAGCCAGCTGATACTGGTTTGGGAGAGCCAATTGTTAAATTTTCAGGATGAGCATTTATATCTTGGAAATCAGCAAATGCTACAGCTCAAGCCTTGATTTATTATTCTGTTGACCAACTAGACTTAAGGAAATGATGGAGAAAATATTAATAATGTAGGTTAAACATAAAAATGTGTCCAGCTTTTTCAGAAAGCTGGTTGTTAAACAGTTAGCAGCACTTCGCCTTGACCCAAAGAACAGACATGCCGACAGACAGATGGAAGGTAAAAGTGATTTATTTAAAGGGATTCCACTTCCAGCATCAATCCTATATTAAATGACCCCAGAGCCTGTGTTGTACAGCCTTTAGCACTCACACTTACACTCAAGCTCACAACCTCAGAATCTACTCTCCAGAGACCCCATCTCAGTTCCAGGCTGGAGCTGGATTCCTGGGTCCTCTTTCCTCATCGTCCTGGGGCATCATGATCTCCATTCACACTGACTGCTGGATCAATACTTCCATCCCGATGTTGGAACTCTTTCCTCTCTTCTCAGCTGCTAACTGCAGTTGCGGTTGAACTGAAGGAAGAGAAAAAAACCATCTGGGGTTACTGGGCGTCATTGAAAGGCACTAGGGGGTCAGTGGAGGTCCCTGGGGGTCCCTTGATGTTACTGAAGGCAGGAGACTTGAGGGGTATAGAGAGAAGGATTGAGACCTGGATTGATTTGGGGAGGGGTGGTACTAGAATTGAGGGATAGGAAGGTGCTTACCTGGGGATTGTTTCTTTCCAGTCTCTTGATGAGACGTCTCACCCATAACCGGTCAGGGGGAGCACAGAGCTGGTGACCCTTTTGTGTAGTGAACCTAGAGTCAGAGGTTGGAGGGAAGTGAGCACCCCCTTTTAGCTGACAGGTGCATCCCCCAAGTCTGATAAAGAGACAGAGGAACCGGCAGGTGGAGGGACATCAGGCCAGAAACCAAAACAGAGACAGAAATCGAAATTGCAAGAGATTGGGGTGGGTGAAGTTCATGAGCAAGGAATTTTTTTTGGCAGCAGATGTAGGCTTGGAGTGACTGGAAGCAAATGGGACCGAGAAGGGGAGGAGTGGAAGAATGGGGTCAAAACTGTAGGGTGGACCCGTTACCCCTCACTCACACTACTGCGGGCAATCCGCAGCCGTTCTCTGGATTGAGACGGCGGTAGGCACACACGATGTGGCGGGGGATGATGAGGTTGGTAACCGACAGGCAGCAGTCCTCTGCATCATTGGTACCGCCCCAAGCTGCGGGAGGGATTCGGAGGGGGCGAGGGGTGAGAGCAGGGTCGGGGCTCTAAGGACCGGATCTTGCAAGTATCTGGTTTCGCAGCCACTCAGCCCATACCCCAGCCTAATCCGCTCCAAAAAGTCAAGAGGACAGTGGGAGACTGAGCGCTGCGATTTCCCGCAATAGCCATCATCCCGGTCCCAGGATACCCTAATTGTTTTTTTCAACAGACCACGAAGAAAACTTCGAGGAAAACTTTGGGACAGAATATCCAAGAACATTTGTACCCACTGACACACACTCTTGACAGAGAGAAGGTAAGATAGACATAAGCACGAAGGTCCTTCTTCAGACACATAGAAAGCTATAGAGACATTCGCACGAAGATATGCCACACATAGACATGCACACACACGTACACCGTGGGACATGCACATTCACTTAAAAAAAATTTCTGTGCCTCAGTTTCTGTAAAATTTACATTTCTGTAAAATGAGGAGGTTGGATTAGATGATCCCTAAGGCTCCAGTTCCAAATCTCTGACTCTAGATCCCACATAAACATAATCACAACCACACAATGAAATCTCCACCCACAGACCTATGGATAAAATCACAAGTAGTATCAAACTCAACACATAGACAGCTATATGTTCCTTGTCGTTTGTCCATTCATTCTCAAGTTTGATAAAGAGAGAGGTTCTGTTCCCTTACCGAGGTTGATGGTGCAGAGAAGGAGCAGACTGACCAGTAGGAGAGGTTGCATGGTGGCCTCTAAGCAGATTTCCCAACAAACAGTGGATTGGATTGCAGAGAAACCCACAGTCCTCTGCCAGGGGCCAGAGTATGTGTATGTGTTTGTGAGCCTGAGTGTGAGTTCTGAACCTCTCATGTGGCTTTTATTTATGTCCCAGTGTAGACTTTCGTTTTTCGAAATCCCGCCCCCACCATCTCCCTTTCTGTGACCCCCCCCCCTTCTTCCTGCTCTTCTTTCCCATGCTCTCTCATCCCCAGTTGTGTGTCTGGCAGTGCCCCTCCACTGGGCTGAGCTCCCACTCTTAGGAAATCTGGACTTTGTCTAACAGTGTTATCCGTTTCCTTTCTGTCTTCTTCCCCCTTCATTGGGAGTGAACAGCTATTTCCATAACCTTGTAAAAGAAGAATACATACATGGCCATTTTCATCTTCATTATTCCTCTGAAAACTATGCTGGCAGTATCATGGAGGTGTCTATCAGTCCTGTTGCTGTGGTGGAGTATTTGTACTATCTCTTCTGGTGACATATAAGGACTGAAGATGGAAGGAATGACGATTGTATGGGAATAAAATTTGAAAGAATCAGAGTTAGAGATCAGAGTTGAAGGGTCAGAGGAGCAGGGTTAGGGGTCAAGAATGAAGGTAATGTTGGTCAGGGCTATAGGGTCAAGTATGGAGACCCAAGATCGAGAAGGGAGGGTTAGGGAGCCGTTTTGGGGGACATCTGGGTTAGATGAATCAGTGTTGAAGTCAGGTTTAAGGTGCCAGGGTTAGCGCCATTTGTTACTTGGTGGGAATAAATGTTGAAGGACTCAGATTTGTCTTTTCAAATTAGAAGTTCCATTCCTTTAGGGCTGTGCTGTTCGATGGGTATGAGAGAATAAGGGGGGACCCTCTAGTCATCTCCTCATATCTCTTTCCCTCCCTAATGGCTGTCCTGGAGAGGTTAAGGAAGAATGAGACAGCACAGATCCTCCAGGAGCTAGCTGACATGGAGGCCACTTCTACCAGTAGCTTCCTTCCTTTGAATGAAAATAGAACTGAATGAGGTCTTTTTTAAAACTCTAAACCTCCATTACACTTTGTTCCTACATCTTTAGGGTAAATTAGTCCACTTATGAATTTCCTGAGGGGTTGGTGAGGGCAAGGGAAATTGTCTGAGGGACACCATTTTGGCCAGGGTTATCTCTGCCCCCATTCCACCCTGTAATTCACCTCTCCCTCCATTCCCCACCCCTGTGACCAAGCAATTGCCTTCTGGGTCAGATGGAACATCATCTGGGAAAAAGGGGAGAAACACAGGCTGGAAGCCCCCCTTCTTCCATCTCCATCCTGGGAATCAGAAGGGGAATTTTGGTTGGGGAGGGTCTGGCCAGCTTTATAGAATAATAATAAGATGGAGATCTGAGGAAGCCTAAAAAAGGAAAGGAGGTAGGCCTTGGTAAGTGATCTCTCTCCTCCAACCCAGGGTAAGACCCCCGACTCCCTTCCCCACCTATACACAATAAGGATACAGAGGGAACATCCCTTCTCAGTTCTGGAGCCCTGTCCTTTTCCCTAGTGGGACAAAAAAGACCCCATCCTACACTGACAGATGCCTTTACTTCCTTTTTCCTATCTTCCTTAGGTGACACATTAAATAGAGAAGTTAGAGTCAAGAAAGCCTCAATCAGCTTCTGCCCCAGATGTCTTCTAGCCTTGTGACCCTGGGCAAGTTACTTAACTTTTCTCAGCCAGTCAGTCAAGAAAGTGACAGGTTGGAGATACAAAGAAAGACAAAAGACAGTCCCTGCCCTCTAGGAGCTCAAGGTCTAATGGGGGAAAACAACATGCAAGCAACTAGGTACCAGCAAGCTACATTCAAGATCCATGAGAGAGAATCAACAGAAGGAAGGCATAAGAATTAAGTACGGATCAGGACAGGATTCTCATAGAAGGTGGGAAAAGCAGGGACGTGAAGGAAGCCAGGAGACAATGATAGCACCTACCTCACAGGGATGCCTTGAAACTTAAATACAAAGTGCTTTATAAACCTTAAACTATTACATGAATTCTAACTGCTGTTGCTGCTGCTGTGCTGCTACTACCAGCCCCACTCCTCTTCTTACTACAAACACTACTATTATTACTACCAAATAAAAATGATTTTACTCCTACTTACTGCTACTACTGCCATCATCACTAACTCCTACTATTACTTCTACTATGATGACTGCTACTACCACCACCACCACTACTACTAACCACTAGTGCTACTAATTACTATTAACAGCTACTACTACTTACTACTACTACCATCACCACCACTACTACTAACACTACTACATGATGATTACCACAACTATTACTAACTACAACCAATAGCAATAATTACATGATGATGACTGCCACAACCACCATTACTATTAACTACTAACTGTTACTAGTTACTGCTACTAATCTAGTAACTAAACTAGTTACCAACTAGTTACTGTTACTACTCTCTACCACTACTAAATACAACTACCACCACCATCACCACTATTTCTACTATCTACTACAGTGATGTCTACCACCATTGTTACTAACTACTGGTGTCTCTACTACCACTGACTACAGCTACTAACAATTACTACTGTTGTTATTAACTACTTATCACAAACTACTACTTCTACTACCCCTACTAACAATACCACTAGTAACTGCTCCTCCGTGTGCTCACATATGCCCCAAGAACCCTCCTTCCTATTCTTTTTTGCTAAGACTTGAAGCTCTCAGGAAAGATCTAAAGTCCTTATTATCCCATTGAAGTGGTCTTGGTTCTGGCACCAGCTGATGCTGGTTCATGAAGTTGCACAACTGAGCTATGCCCGTGGACTTAGGCTTTTAAAGGGGTTACAAAGGGAAAATTTGAGAGATGGTCATTGGGACCATATAAGAACTGGAATGAGCCTTAGAGGATATTTAGTCCAACACCCTCATAATCTAGTTGAAAACATGGGTTCTGCCACTTAATCCTACTGTGGCCTGTAGTGTAAAGGACTTGGCTAAGACCATACTAGAATTAAGCAGCAGAACCCTGGTTCTCTGACTTTGGATTCACCTCCTTTCCGCTGTACCTGTTACCTCTGTCTCTTCCAGGACACAAAGGCCATACCAAGACACAGATTACATTTCCTGGAGAGAAGAATACACTTAGACATACACTTAGTTAATGAAAAATTGACTTCATTACACTTCAGTGAAAAATCTTTTCATTCTGCCTTTCCAACTTCTCTCTTTTGTGTTTCCTTTTCTCTAGTCATATGGCCACACCACCCTAGTACAAGCCCTTGGGCTACTTCCTGGCAGTCCCTGCTTCAGTTCAGATCTCTCCTCCGTCCAATACATTATCCTTCACTCAGCTACCAAGGTGATTTTTCCAAAGCATAGGTCTAACCCTATATTCTAACGATAGGTTCTAATCATGTCAAACCCTCCCGTCTTCCAATAAACCCTGTTCCGTTGTTTTTTTTCACTTGTGTCCAACTCTTCATCACCCCATTTGGTGTTTTCTTGGCAGAGATACTGGAATGGTTTGTCATTTCCTTCTCCAGCTCATTTTACAGATGAGGAAACCGAGGCAAACAGGGTTAAGTAACTTGCCCAGGATCACACAGCTAGTACATGTCTGAGGCTGGATTTGAACTTAGGAAGATGAATCTTCCTGACTCCAAGCCTGCCACCTAGCTACCCCAATAAACTCTAGAAGTTCCCTGTTACTTCTAGGATCAAAAATATAAAGTTCTCTGGCATTTAAAGATTCTCATAACCTGATCCCTTCTTACCTTTCCAGCCTTCTTATACATCACAATGCGCTAGAGATTGACTTCAATCTATTTGCAGATCCTGGGGCACAATACTCCACCTACAGTCTCTGTATTTTTGCACTGGGTGTCCCCCATGCCCCTCAACTTGACCCCTTAGTTTCTAGGCCTTCCTTCATTTCAAAGCCTTCTGCTAGACTAGAGGCTTTTCTTGGCTCCCCAAATGTCTTTCCTTTTCAGATGACCTTCATCTATTCTGTATATAAATTGTAGATATTTAGATAGTGTCTCCCCACTGGAAAATATGCTCTTTGAGGGCAGGGGTGTAATTTTAGTTTCTCCCTTTCTTAATATCCCCAGTGCTTATCACAGTGCCTGGCATATGGTCAGTACTTAATAAATGCTTCATAAAGGCTTAATTAACTGACAACATAACCCTAGGGATGGCTATAAAAATGAGGCTCTGGGTCAACTTCAAGGAATTTCTTTTGAGAGGGGTAGGGGTTGGAGAGCAAGCCAGAAGCTGAGCTGGCAGCTGCAGCGGGATGGACCCTCTGCCTCTGAATGTTGGAGGAGTTTCTAGTGCAAGGCTAGAATTTCAGAAGACGAAACCAAGGAGAAAGGAGATCCGGAGCCTCACTGAGAAGCAAACCTAGAACTTATTCTTTATTGGTACTGAGACTTTATACTTACCAGTTCAACTCTACACTATCTTTACAAATAGTACAAACTACTACCACCACAACCATTGCTACCATCGCTACTACTAACTACTACTACCACCACCACTACTAACCACTACTACCACCACAACTACTACTCTTCCTACTTACACTATTACAAAGAAGATGACACTCTTCCTCCTCCTAATAACTGCTACTAACAACTGCTCCAACAGTCTACTACTAACACTGACTCTTATGCTCAATCCTTGATAAACCCCAGCCCTGGATTACTCTGACCGTCTTCCCTTCGGCTCCTACTCCACTGGTACTCTTCCCCTTCTGCGCTTACTCTGCTGCCTAGCAGAGCTGGAGAAAATCTAATTTCAACTGGCTCATCACCTCAACAAGATAATCTTTGACTCCTTCCTAAATGTTTCTCTGTCGCATTCCCCAAAGAGAGGATTCCAAACATTTCCTCAAACCTTTCACATCACCCTTTTCTTACCCTTCCAGCTGAGGATCTAACCTCTTACTTGACTGAGAAAATAAAGCCCCCTAAGTGGTCCTCCAACTTTAAATCTCTCTCCTTTCTAGTTTAACCCACACTTAAGTACCAGATTGATTTTCCTAAAGTACAGGTCTGACCATGTCATTCCCTGCTCAATATTACGTCCCTATGTGTTTAGGAACAATACAAACTCTTCTGTTTGGCATTTAAAACTCTTTACAACCTGGTCCCAACGTACTATTCCAATTTTATTCTAGCTCGCTTCTCTTTCTGCATACTACGGTTCAGTTAAACTATCTCTCTTGCTATTTCCCATACAAGGTCCTCCGTCTCCCATCTCTACGCTTTTGCATTAGCTTTATCACATGCCTGGAACGCCCTTCCTCCTCATCTCTGTTTCTTAGCATCCTTTATTTCCTTCAAAACACCACCTTAGGGAGAGTGCTGGACTTGAATTAGGAAAGTCGTAGTTACAGTCCTGCCCCAGTCACTTACTAGTGGTGTGATGCTGGGCAAGTCACTTAATCGTTCTTAGCTTCGGTTTCCTTCTCTGTAATATGAGGATTACAATAGCACCTATTATTGCAAGGGTCAAATGGGATAACATGCAAAGCACTTTGAAAACTTTTAAATACTCTATATAAATGCCATTATTATTAACTATTAACTATTACATTACTATTAACTACTATTATTAAATATATTAACATTGACTATATTAACATTATTAAATATGTTACTATATGAATTCTAGATATTATTAAATACTATCTTCTATTGGAAGCCTTTTCTGATTCTCCTACCTTCTGCCCCTAAAGTTAGCTTCTTTTTATTTTATATATACTTACTCATGTATATATTATCTCCCCCTATAGAATGTGAAGTCCTTGACAATAGGGATTGTTTCGTTTTTATTTTGGCATCCCCACTACCTACTCCAATATTCTTAATATGTGGTTTATTGATACCTTGACTTCCTAGTATTACCAAAATATTTCCCCACATTGCACAAGAGAACTTCACCCAGGCTAGTAAGGCAAGGCAAGTCAACAAACATTTATTACTATGTGCCAGGCACTGTGTTACTATCATATATTTTAGTACATTGATTCAGGAAATACTGTTTTATGCTCCTGAGAAATATAGGATTCACCAGAAGAGAAGCTGTTTCATGGTATATATAATGGTTGGGGTAACAGAGTAGGTCTACACATATGCTGCCAGCATGCTGGGAGCAAACCCCACTTAGCTGCCTTGAAATTCTAGTATCTGCTATCATGGGGCTTCTGAACACATGAACTGTCAGAATATTTCCCCTTGACTGAAGTCCAAGATGGATGTCTCAGTTTAGGTGGTTGCACTCTATGGGCTTTGAGTGGCTTGTTGGGGAGTGGAGAGTGTTAACTTTCAGATAGCCACTCTGTCTTAGAGTTGTGAGAGTATGAGTGCCCATACGTAGTGATAAGTGTATTTACAGGAACAAGTTGATTGCTCAGTTGACAGTAGTCACTAGTGGTATTTAGTGGTTTTAAAGGTTACAAAGCACTTTCTATATATTTCTCTCATTTGAGTATCACAATAACTCAGTGAAGTAGATAGCCTTTTTACAAATGAGGAGACTTGAGATTCAGTGACTCAGGTGGAATTTCATGGAATTTCACTTAACTAGTAAATGTTTGTAGGCTGGATTTGGAACCAGGTCTTTCTGACCAAGACTGGTTCTCAATCCACCATGCTACACCGTAATTTGTCCACTTAGTATGTGAATGTGTGTTTGTGTATGAGTATGTATGTAAGTACTTTTGTGTGTGTGCATGTGAATGTGTACAGCTCCAGGGACCTTCCTGCAATGGATTTTTCTGAATCCCCATCTCCAGAAGGATACCAGGAAGTATGCTGAGATTTAGAGCAAGGTTTACCCCGGCTAAGGAGGAGCTAGGTGGCACAGTAGATAGAATGCTGGGCCTGGAGCCATGAAGACCGGAATTCAAATCCAGCCTCAGATGCTTACTAGCTGCGTGCCCTGTGGACAAATCATTTAATCCTGTTTGCCTCAGTTTCCTCATTTGCAAAATGAGCTGGAGAAGGAAATGACAAACCACCCCATTACTTTTGCCAAGAAAAACCCAGATGGGGTCGCGAAGAGTCTGGCACAACCGAACAATATATGACCCCTTCAAGGAAACAGAGTATTGGGAAACGTAATTAAGGGGGATTTCTAGTTATAAGGTCAACATACATAAACACATCAGAAGTAACTATTCAGCTTTGGAAGGATCGTACAGACTTCAGAGCCTGGGGACAGGGTCGGGAATGAGGACGGGAACTGAATGAAATACCCGCTTGTAAATGACTCAATCTAAGCCTTGGAAAAGTCCCGATCTTCGGAATGCAGCTTTCTTCTACTCCTTCCACTTCCTCCCCCCCCCCCCCCCCCATCCCCACCTCCATTTCCCAAGGGAGAGGGGGCGGGGTGCAGTTTTATTCTACTCCAGAGGGTTGAAAGACGGGCACCTACGGACACTGCGGTGGCGGCAGGAGGGATGCAGGTAAGGTGAAGGGAAGGGCTTTCAGGTATCGAGCCCGAGAGCACCAGGCTCTAGCTGTGGGTCACTCCCAACGTTTGAAAATCGCGCCCTCCTGCGGCTGGAAATTGTAGTCCCGCATCTGTCCAGGGACTTTGAGATTTCTTTGGAACGTTGGTATCTTGGCTTATCACAAAACAAACTTTCATGGGTCACGGAGAGCAGATTTTCTGCCATTAAAAATGAAAAAAAGCACAGTGATGAAAATATTCCTTGGACCCCACTGAGGGTTGTCCCAGACTGTTGAATATGTACCCTTTCCCTCCTTCTGGCTGGGGTGGGGGCTGAGAGAGGAGGTGTAGAGGGGGAGAAGAATGGGGGAGGATTGTCTTCCTCTCTGCGGATGTCAAAGTTCAGGGTTGAGCAGGGTGGGCTGCGAGTGTACTCTCCACTTACCTTTACTTGTATGATAATAATTCACGTTTATATACGCTTCCAGAGTTTCTCCACGAGAAACCTGTGGGTAAGTACGAGTTATGTCTCTTTTACAGATGAGGAAATTCAGACTCAGAGAGGGAAAGTGCTTTGTCCAAGGTCATAAAACTAGTAAATATTAGCTGCATTCCAAGGACAGTCTATTTTCCACTATATTACACTGGTGACCCCAAGCATCCAATCCTCCCTCCTCGTCCCCTCTCCCATTTCCCATTTCCAGAAAGAAGAGAAAGTCTAATCTCAAGCCATGTGTATTTATTCCCTCAAACAAGAATTCTTTTCTTCTTCGGCATCCAAGTACAATGACTCCCACAAGGTGTGCAGGTGTGGAGGGAGGGGTTTGAAAGGGGGAGGGGGCTTGAGGAAGGAAGCTCAATAAGGCTTCATGGTGCATTAAGGGAAGGAAATGTGGCTGGCTGTTAAGTAGAAGAAACTCCCAGAAGGGAGACATTTCCTTACTTGTGTGCCCAAGGGAAATTTTCTTAACATCTCTGGACCTCAATTTTTTTTTGGTTGGTTCAGGACATAAGGTCAGTATGTTTATTTACTGGTCTATTATGTGGACCTCCATAGGTAATGGTGGGAAAGTGCTTTGGAAAGCATACTATGGTGAAGGAAAGTAAGACAATTTTTGAGAGTAAGTTTGTTCCCCTAGCATCCCCTTCCTAGTTCCTTCCTCCCTCCATCCTTTCCATGACTTATGTTACCCAACATCCTGGGACATTTCTTTCCTAGGTTCTAACTTTAAATATATTCCATCCCTTTCCCCCTTCCAAATTAGGGCCACCCAGTGAAGCAATTTGAAGGACTCTGTGAGTTCTAGAAATTTTATCAGTTTGATCAGTTTTTCTTATCAATTTCAGTTCTCAATTTGGCAGTCAAGGCTTTTGCAAATGAAAAATCGTTATATAGTAACTCAGCATCCACCCTAGGAAAGGAAAAGGGAGAAACCTTTTCCAAGACCTACATATCCAAATGAGATTTATTTAAGGATGTTCTTTCTGCATAGCTGACTGAAGCTATTTGGGTAGATTGGAGGTGGGGAGAGGGGACTATAGTTCTTGAAATCTGGGTACAGCTTGAGGTGAAGATATGGCTATCCAAAGATAGCTTTCTGACTTTCCCTTTTTGAACAGAAAAAGTTATAACTCTGAAGATACTAGGGTTGCTCCCTTCTTTTTAAGGATTCCAGACTGGTAATTGGTAGGGGGCTAGGTGTTGTCTATTATTTCTTTTTGAGATTTATGTTTTGGACTATTTGAGTGAAGCATCAGGTCAAAGGCCATGAGAACATGGGATTGTAATGTTTTCCAGTATACCTGTGCCAGCCAACCTGTGGTTGGCTATAAGGAGGTTGCTGAGGATTTTATGATGTATTTGGGCCCAAGTGGAGACTCATCTAAGAACACATTATAGTTGGGGAAATAGAGGAAGACCTCAGCTAATTTGGGTGAAGAAACAATGTTACATCTGAATAAACTCCCAATACACAATGACCTAATAAGACAGTTATACCCAATACAGTATACCCAATACAGCTGGGTATAAATGTATGTATACGTTAATATATTTTCTAGCAAACACTATCAGTTCATTCACATTCTGCAAAGGGACAATGACATTTGAAGTTACAAAAAAAACTAAGGAGTAAACATTTCTTTATACACAAAATGAGAAAATTCAAAGTGCAAACTAGACACTATGAAATGAAACTTAGCAAGCATAGTGTAATGGACCATACAAATCACATACTCACCCTAACTCCTTCCATCTCAAGCACCTTAACATATGTCCTTTTTGATATGAGCACATATCTGGCCCAAACTCAGTCCCCAAGGGTGTCTTATGGACAGAGATAAACACGGAATTCAGTTGTGTTAGATTTAGGAGATGAGTTGCCTTATATCAGGAGTGCTTAATGTTTTTTTTTGTCCCGTGATCCCTTTTTGGCAGTCTCATGAAGCTTTTGATCCCTTCTCAGAATAATATTTATAAGTGAATAAAATAAAACACATGCAATTACAAAGGAAGGCAGTATTGAAATTCAGTTTGTCAAAATTTTCTTTAAAAACATCTTCATGGGATGATATCTAAAAAATAAAATTAAGGGGCGAAAGAGGAACATATTGGGAGAAGGAGAAAGGGAGAGATAGAATGGGATAAATTATCTCAGGTAAAAGAGGCAAGAAAAATGTTTTACAATGGAGAAGAGAGAGGAGGTAAGAAGGAACAAGTGAACTTTAGTCTTATCAGATTTGGCTTAAGGAGGGAATAATATACACATTCAATTGGGTGTCTTACCCTACAGGAAAGTAGGGAAGAAGAGAGAAGTGGGGACAAGGGGGGGGGATTATAGAAGGGCAGGCAAATTGGGGGAGGAGGTAGTTAGAAGCAAATACTTTAGAAAAGGGACAGGGTGAAAGGAGAAAATAGAATTGGGGGACAGGATAGGATGGAGGGAAATATAGTCTTTCACAACATTACTATTATGGAGGTGTTTTGCATTACTACACATGTATAACCTATATTGAATTACTTCTCTTCTCAGTGGGGTGAGTGGGGAGGGAAGAAGGGAGAGAATTTGGAACTCAAATTTTTAAAAGCAAATGTTAAGAATTTGTTTTTACATGCAACTAGGAAATAAGACATACAGGAGATGGGGTATAGAAATCTATCTTGCCCTTCAAGAAAGTAAAAGGGAAGTGGATAAGAGGGGGAGATAATAAAAGGAAAGGTGGATTGGGGGAAGGGGTAACCAGAATGCATGCCATCTTGGGGTGGGAGAAGGGGAAAGATGAGGAAAAAATTTGAAACTCAAAATCTTGTGGAAATGAATGTTGCAAAATACTCTTTAAAAAAACAATCTTCATGGGTCCCCAGGTTAAGAACCTGGATCCTACCTTAGATATTACTTGGGTTTATAGGCCTCTTTCTTTCTCCTTTTTAAAAATAGTACTTTATTTTTTCCAATTACATGTAAAGGCAATTTTTAACTTTTTTGCTTTTAAAATAAAATTTTGAGTTCCAAATTTTTCCCTTTTTCCATTCTTCAAAAGATGGCAAGCAATTTGATATGTTATATATGTTCAACCATGTAAAACATATTTCTGTGTTAGTAATGTGAAAGAGAGAAGAACGAAAGGAAAAGACTATGAAAAAGATAAAGTAAAAGTCATATGCTTCAATTTGTATTCAGACTCCATAGTTCTTTCTCTGGATGTGGATAGCATTTTCCATCTTGAGTCTTTTGGCGTTGTCTTGGATCATTGTATTGCTGAGACCTAAGTCAGTTACAGCTGATCATTGCACAGCATTGCTGTTCCTGTGTACAATGTTCTTCTGGTTCTGTTCACTTCACTCAGCATCAGTTCAAGTAAGTCTTTCTAGGTTTTTCTGAAATCCATACCAGCCTTTTTCTAAACTGCTCTATTACTGATCCAGAGCTTTCTCATCTCCTCCTTAAGACTAAAACCCTCCCTTCCCAGCCCCAATTCCCTTACCCTTCAGGGGAGCAGTCCAGGGAAAGTTCCCTCAGCTTTTGCTGTAAACCTATGCTAAGTACCCCCAGAGGCCAGAGCAGAAACCTTCCAACATTAGTATTCTCCAGTTCCTAGTTTCAAAACTGGTTCAGTTCTTTCCTCCATCTTCTACTACTTACTATTGTTTCACCCTATCATAAATATTTTCTTTTTCTTCTTCTTTGATCTTTTCTCAGAGGTAGCTGCTGCAAAGCAGAACTGTAACAGTTTGGAGGAAGGAATACGCAGCATGAAAGGACCCTCAAATTATCTTTGAAATCCAGGATCTGTACAGTTGTCATTTGTCATTCTCTAAGAGGACCAAGACATCAGGGAGGTGATGCCATGATTTGCAAGTGAATTGGATTTAAGTGAGGGAGGGCTATGTAAAGTCACCAGCTTCACTTTCTCCTCCCGAGCCATCTGGGTCCAGTGGCAAGAAATAAATCAGAATGACTGGAGATGGTCCCAAGATCTGTTGTGACTTGGAAGAACCTAGTTAACTTAAGGAGGTCAAAGGATGAAGCTTTTGATTTGCCCTTGAAAGTATCATCAGGTCTGGATATGCCCATTGTACAACTCAGTATCATGCCTATCCAAGTACAACCCAGATGTCCATCTAATCACGTCTCCTTGATGGGATGTAAAAAAGACCCTTGCCATAGGTCCTTCACTGACATCATGCTGGTGACGTTTAAGTCATAGCTTATGTAGTTCTGGGCCACACCCTTTGGCTTGGTGTTTAAAAGGAAGCAGAGAGAGTTGAGGACAAAACACAGAGGTGAGAGAGGCTACATAGGGAGAGTATTCTTCGGTCCTTGGGGAGGGAGGAGGAGCTATTTATTCACATTATTTCCCCCAGAGAAGAGATGATTCTTGAAAAGAGACTGAACTAGGCTTTCTGGAGAGAAGAAAAGCAATCACTTGGCCTCCAAACTGAAGACAGAAAAGTCATGTCTTAGAGGAGCAAACCGCTCCACTCTTACCATGCAGGGTTGACTCTAACAAACTCAAATGCAAAATCCTTTTTCAAGTTTTCAGTCTTAGGGTATACTGTAATTCTGGAGCACTGACTAGGTCCCATGGGGGAAGGGGTAGTCACCAGTCACAACCAGTTGGTTGTGGTGGTTGTTTTATTTGGTCATGTTCAATTTTTTGGTGATCCCATGGGTCACACTGTCTTGGCAAAGATAATGGAGTGCTATTTCCTTCTCCAATTCATTTTACAGATGAGGAAACTGAGGCAAATAGGGATAAGTGAGCCATTTTTAACACGCGTTCCCCCTCCTCCCTAAGATGGTAAGCAATTTGATAGTTACATGTGTGCAATTATGTAAAACATATTTCTGTATTAGTCATGGTGTGCAAGAAGAACAGAGAAAGAAGAAAAAGAAAAGAAAGAAAGAGGAAAAAACTGTGAAAAAAATATAGAAAGTGAAAACAGTGTGTTTTGATCGGTATCCAGACTTCATAGATCTTTCTTGCCCAGGGTCAAACAGCTAGTAAGTATCTGAAGCTGGATTTGAACTCAGGTCTTCCTGACTCCAGGCCCAGAGCTCTATTCTCTGTGCTACATAGCTGCCAATCACCAGAAGGTATAGGTCATTTCTCTAGTGACCTCAAATGCCTTCCCCTTTTGTAGGAGCAAAGATGCTTTTCCCTTCAGAGAGGAGCTTCACTCATAGTATAGCTTTCTAAGTCTGTAGGACTATACAGTTTCCTGGGAAGATGTGATAGAAAGAATGAAAGAGATCTGTCTTGCTTATTTATGGGCCAGAGTGCAAATCTTTTGTGTTTTGAGCTTTTTTTGGAGGTAAAATATATTTGTAATATTTTTTAGCTCACATGTTTTCATAGACTGTGGGTATTCTTTCATCTCCTTTACCTCATACATAAAATCAATACTGAGACCTCTCATTTCTACCTTAGCAAAAGGTAAAACCCATCCTCTCTTTTCTATTCTCAGGCCTACTATGCTAGCATGATATACAAAATGGTATAGTAGCAGAGTGCTGGTCTTGGAGGTATATAAGTTTATAGCTGGGAAGACCTTAGAAGTCATTGAGTCTAAGCCCCAAATTTTACACATAAGGAAGCTAAGGGGAGTTAGATGGCACAATAGATAGAGTACCTACCCTAGAGTCAGGAGGACCTGAGTTCAGATCTGTTTTCAGACACTTACTTGCTGTGTGACCTGAGCAAGTCTCTTAACCCTGATTATCTCAAAAAAAAAAAAAAGAGACAAAGCAAATAAAAGGAAAATTGTGGCCCAGAGAAGTTAGGTGGTTTGCCCAGAGTCACACAGGTAATAAGTATCTGAGGTAGAATTCAAACACAATTTTTCTTGATCCCAAGTCCAGCTCTATCTACTGTAATGTAGTGATGGGGTCAGTCAGTCAAAAAGCAGTTATTCCACACTTACTATACACCAAGTGCAAAAGAAGGCAAAAACAATCCTTGTTCTCAAGGATGTCACATTCTGATGGAGGAGACATGTATATAACTATGTGCAAATAAAAAATATACACAACAAATAAAAGCTACTCTTAGAGCAGTGGGGAACCAAAAGGGAATACCAGGAAAGGGCTCTTACAGAAGGTGGAATCTGAGTTGAATTTTATTTTATTTTAATTGTTTATAGCATCTTATTTTTTGCATTTACATATAAAGACAATTTTCAGCATTCATTTTTTGAAAGATTTTTAGTTCCAACTTTTTCTCCCTCCTTCTCCTTCTCACTTTCCAAGATGGCAAACAAAATAATATAAGTTTGTTGCAGTTTCTTGATATGTTGTGGCAGAATCATCTCAGAGAATTCAGAGTCAGACCTCCTCTAATCCAAGTATATATAGGCTTTTATTGAGGATTGATGCCCCTCCATGAAGCAGGCTAAATTCCAAGAGGAACCAGTCACTTTAGAGAAAACAAGATGAATTTTTATAGGGTAAAGATGCAATTATATAACAAATTATGAATATTAAAAAGGCAGGAGGGGTTTGTTAAGGAATTAGGTAATGGAAAGGTGTCCCAGGCACAGTGGAATTCATGCAATTACCCACAATGCACATAGAAAAGCCCATTTAGAGGGTATGTATGGTAATGATATTATAATAAGTCTGTCTAAGTCACAAGTTTACGTAAAGGACAGTTTTTGCCATTACTGTGCAGGGGCCTACTTAGGGAAAGTCCCTTCTATTATTTTGGGCTTCACATCCTGCTTGGGCATCCTGGTGATGCTGCTTTCTGATTGGCTGAATGTTGTGGTCCAGTCTGAGACCAGATGGATGCGGTTGTGCTTGAGTGCATGGACACACCTGCTGTTTCTATGCGAGATATGAGGAATGGGTCTAGGGGCAGTGGCTAGCTAGAGGCAGTGGTTGGGATCCCATCACATGGACTCACCTGCTGTTCTAGTGAACAGTGAGAAATGTGTGAGAAATATGAATTCACAGACACATCTGTTGTTCTAGTGAGCAGTGAGGCATCTATGAAGTTAGGATATTGAGCGAGAGGGGCGGTGGCTAGGTAGGGGCAGTGACTATATTGAGCCTGGGGGTATGGTATGATTAAAGCCAGACTGTGTGGTTAAATCACTGCTGTTCAGTGGGGCCCATAAGGAAGTTAAAATATTGGGGCTGGGGGCAGCTTTATTAGGGTTCCACTAGGATTCTACCTCTTCAAGCATGTAAAACATATTTCTACATTAGTCATGTTATGAAAGAAGAAACAAAAGGAAAAAAAACAGAATTTTTTTAAAAGTGAAAATAGTATGTTTCGATCTACATTCAAACTCCATCAGTTCTTTCTCTGGATGTGAATAGCATTTTCCATTATGAATCTTTTGGAATTATCTTAGATCACTGTTGTGGTTGTGTGGGATTTGTGCTTCATTCTCAGGAAGCTGATGCCATGACTTGCAACTGGATTGGATTTAAGTGAGGGAGGGCTGTACAGAATCACCAGCCTCACTCTGGCCTCTAGAGCTGTCTGGGTCCAGTGACAAGTGACCAATCAGGACAACCAGCGATGGCCCAGGATGTGTTGCTGAGAAGAGCTAAGTCAATCACGGCTGATCATCACATAGTGATACTGTTACTATGTACAATATTCCGTTGGTTCTGCTTGCTTCCATCAGCATCAGTTCATGTAAGTCTTCCTAGGTTTTTCTGAAATCCTTGAGCTTAATTTTAAAGCAAATCAGGTAAGCCAGAAGATGAAAATGAGAAGGGAAAGCATTCCAGATATGGCTGACAGTCACTAATCAGGCATAGAGACAGGGGATGGATTATTGTATGTAAGGAAAAGCAAGTAGCCCAGTGTGTAACTGGACCATGAAGCAAACTGTAAGAATACTAGAAAGATAGGAAGATTATGAAGAGCTTTAAATGCCAAAGAGAAGATTTTATATTTGATCCTAGATGTAACAAGGAGCTCCTGGAATTTATTGAATAGGGGGATTTTATTGACATAGTCAGGCCAGTGCTTTGGGAAGATCACTTAGAGCCATGAGTCAGGGAGACCAATCAGAAAGCTATTGTATAGTCCAGGAGAGAAGGGGTGAGTGTCTGTACTAAGCGGGTGGTTATGTGAATGGAGAGATAATACAACGGTATCAATGATGAGATTTGACAGTGGATCTGATGTATGGGGTGAGTTTGAGTGAGCTGAGGATGATACCGTGGTTGTGATTCTGAATGACTGGGAGAATGGTGGTATCTTTGATAACAATAGGAAAAGTTGGGAAAAGGGAAGAGTTTGTGGGGAAAGATAATTAATTTTGTTTTGGACATGTTGAGTTTTAGATGACCATGGGATGTCTAATTTGATATTAGGTGGTTATTGATGTGGATCTAGAGTTTACAGATAGATATGTAAATCTAGGAATCATCTGCAGAGAGAAATAATTGAACCCATGGGAACTGATCAATTCACTTTCATGTGAATTACTATAAAGGCAAAACAGAACAGAGTCCAGCAGAGAATTTTGAGGAACAACACAATTAGTGACATATGAACTAGATGAAGAAATAGAAAAAGGAGACTGAGAAAAAGAGCTCAGACGACCTGGAGGAGAACCAGAAGAGTATTCGATTCTAGTATCCTAGAAACCTAAAGAGGATAGGTAACCAGAAGGAGAGGATGATGGACAATAGAAAAGGTTGCAGAGACATCAAGAAGGAGGAGATCTGAGAAAAAACCATTAAACTTAGCAATTAAGAGACCACTGCTAGCTTTGGAGTGGGAGGTTTCCATTGCACAGTGAGGTCAGAAATCATATTTGTAGAGGATTTAGGCAAGATTTGAACCGAAATCTTCCCAGCTCCAAAACTCTATCCACCATAACATGTAGCTTGGGTTCACTCAGATCTCCAAGCTATTGGATCATGAACAAGTCACTTAAATTCATTGATTTTTATTCTCCTCATCTGTAAAGTGGTGGTGGTAGTGGGCAAGGCGGTGGGGGAGATTAGGGATGAATAATTCTTACACTTTCTGGTAGGACAGTACTAAAATATGGGTTATTATTATTGCAGATTCTTGTTACCACTTGCCTGAACTACTGTTCCATCCTTTTATAGTTACTCCTATACTACCAGTCTCTCGCCTTCCAATCTATCCTTCCTCTGGAGACCTGGTCCTGACGTATGTCTGGTCATATCAGAAATCTTCAATAACTCTTTATTGCTCACCAAATAAAGCCCCAATTCTTCCGTTTGTCTCTCCAGCCCTGCCTTGTGCTACTTCCCACTACAAACTCTACCACTCCAGCCAAATTAAACTGTCCCTAGGGACTCACACTATCTTCATAAGTCTCCATTTGTTTGCTCCTACTGTTTCCTATGTCTGGACTGTCTTCCTGGTTTTTAAAGCCAGTCTCAAACTGTCTTCTTTCCCAGCATTTTCTCTGATCCCACACAAGGAATGATAAACTTTATTTGTTTCCCCTTGATTCTTTTCTTTTTATTTCCTTCAGGGGCAGAGGGGACACAGCTCTATCCCTGCCTTCTCCTTCTTTCAGCTCCCATCTCATTGGAAAAAAAGAAAACTCAAACTCCTGTAACAAATGGGAAAAAACAAATCCTCACATGAGGCATGTCTAGAAATGGATGCCTTATTTTACATCTCTCTATCAGCAGGTGGGTAGCATGTTTCATCAATGGTCCTCTTGGAACCTTGGCTTATGTTTACTTCCTACACCTCTACTTCACTTATCATGCATTTTATATCATAATTATATGTTATCAGTATGTTATAGCTCGATACTAGATGATAATAGTGGGCAGGGACTATTGTCTTATCTAAGCTTTGTATCTCCCCCACAGCTTAGCAGCATAGAATAACTGATTAATCAACGTGAAACTGAATTGACTTCACACCATATGTACATTCAGACAAAACCTAAGCTTTACTTAGCATATGTGCATGCACACAAAGGTAAGTCAGCCATATACACATGCAGACACCTACTGATTTCACATGAGTATGTATATATATGCATTCATACATGATATATGCTTGTAGTGTATGTATGTATATATATATATATATATATGTATGTATATACACAAACACAGCAGCAAACTCACAAGAGATGGGGCAGAAACTGGGAAATTCAAACACTTTATTGAGTCTAGATACAGAAAGTATTTACAATAGGGGAGGGACATGTCAGTGTTGACTCCCAGCAGGGGTAGGTTATAGGGAAAGGGCCAGGGCAGGCCTAGGGATCGGAGCCAGGTCCCAGGGGAGGATTTTCCCAGAAAGGGCTAGATCAGTCCCTTGTCTCCCACCTCACTCTGGGAAATCTTGAAGCGTTTCTGCATCTCTAGGCCTCAAAGGCCCTGGGAACGTAGATAGAAAAATCAAAGCTTAAAAAAGAGCTAGTCTCTGGGGTGAGCTGGGCAGGCATGGGACTAGAACAGGAGACATGTCTAATTCTCTTTCATGACCTGAGCATTGTGACTCAGAGCCTGAGAGGAGGGCATGAGGGGCCAGGGGTCAGTGGGGTCTTTGATGTGATGATCATTGGGTAGGAGGTCTTTTGGAGACAGTGGTCTGCTCATTCCTGAAAGGGAAGAATAGTGAGGAAAAAGGTGGAGTCTGGACTGCAGTTCCTCCCTCCATTCTGAACCCCTCTGCCTTCACCCAAAGCCCTCTTCCTCACCTCTTGCAGCCCTTGGTCTCTCGGCCCTTTTTGCCTGGCCTTGGGGTTCCCGTCTCCTTTTTGCAGTTCCGGGATTTGGGTTTTGGCAGGGTCCCCCCATGCTTGTCAAGACGCTTCACCAAGTCTCGCACCCATTTCATCGAGGGGTCAGCACACAGATCTGCCTGCGAGCTTTTCCAGGGAGTAAATCTGTAGGGACCGTGTTCAACAGACTTGAGCCCAGATCTCAGTTCATGATCCCCCACCCCAATATAGTTTCTCCCTCCAGTCATCTCTAAGGGGCTCAGTCTGGGCTCTCAAACCTCGCCCTTTGACCCCTCATCCCATCGTTGTTCCCCAAACTTTGCCCTCACATTATGGCGGGGATGGGGCAGCCCTGGTTAACTTCTTGCAGCCTGTAGCTTCGGATAATAGAGGCTGGAATCTGCTTCTGACTGTACTTGAGACAGCAGTCGAGAGCCCCAGTGTCACCACCTGAAGGGTGGGGAAAACACAGGAGTTTAGAAATTGGGGTAGAGGAGAAATACAGCAACCTGGCTGAGAACTTTGACCCGAGCATCTTTGTTTGCCTCTGCTCCAGAAATATATGGTCAGGGAGAGGGTTGGGAGACTCTTGCAAGTCTAGAAGGTTCCCTCTCTCCTTGGGTACCTCCCTTTTGTTCAAACCGATGCCCTCCTCCTCTCCCATCCTCCCTATGTCCCTGCTTTGACTTCAATGGCTGCTGAAACACTTTTTCTTGTTCAACCAGTACCTTGAGTGCCTGGGCTGCAGACAGTGAGGACCAGGAAGGCCAGGAGTACAGTCAGCGCCATGGAGGACAATGACCAGGTTTGGAGCTGGGAATTGAAAGCTGGAGCAGATCAGGAGGCTGAGAGCCAGATGCTGGGAGTTGGAGGTGGGAGTAGGAGGCTGAATGTGTGGGCTGTGTAGACTCCCACTCCCTATTTATCAGGTCCCATCACTTTCACTTCCCCCTTGGCGCCCAGCCTTTTCTGTCCCCAGCTGTCCAGAGAAGGATGGGGATCTCCCTTCCTTTTTCCTGGAAGGCTGGTTTCTGCCCCTACCCCTGCCTTGGCTCCCTGCCTCTTTTCTTCCCTTTCTAGCCTGCATTGAAGGGGAAATGGGAAGGGGCTAGGTTTGGGGAGTAGGGGGTAGGACGAGAGAAAAGTGGTGAAGTTGCTGAAGTCTTTTTTGGTGAAGGGAGAGAGATTTCTCCTTTATTTGCTCTATCAGCGTAGAAAGTTTCCGATAAACACAACAAGGGGCTGAGAACTGGATGGGTTCCCCTTCCAAGGTAGTTTTCAGTTTAAAAGAAAAACTGACACTGAAAACAGAAGCATAAAGGTCCCATGATGGATCTCAGGTATGATGAAAGGCTAGAGAAGATATTTCTTTTTTAAAAAATTCTTTAAGAAAAAACCATGAGTTTGTCAAATATTAATAAACATGAACATATTTCATACATGAATACATGTATGTATTCATACAAGAATAAAAAATAAGATTGGGTATGGCTGAATATCTATTACATTCAGCTCAGTAAGTGTTATATTTAATATGGTAATACCAATATTGCCCTTCTTGTCTGTGTCTCCTTCTGAATTTCTTTCTGCTTACCTCTGTGTATTCAAAGAAATGTTTCAATGATGCTCTTTTTTTGGGGGCGGGACAAGATCAATGCACTCTTTCCCTACAACAACTCTACCCCTACCCCAAAGCCCTTCAAACAAATAAGTATAGTCAAACAAGATATATCCACACATCGGCCATGTCTGAAAATGTATGTCTCATTTGGTACCTCTCTAGTAAGAGGTAGGAAGCATGCTTACATTTTTCAAAGCTGTTTTCCTTCACAATATTGAAGTCATTGTATCAATTGTTTTCCTGGTTCTGTACATTCCACACTGCATCAGTTCATAAAAGTCTTCCCAAGTTTCTCTGAGAAATCTGCAAACACTTTGAGGATGTGAAAGAGTTTGAGAACAGCTATCCTATACCAGTTAAATCAGAGGTCCAGGTCTTATCCCTATGTGCTAGGCTCTGATATAATATGATGTGACATAACATAATATATAATGTAATATAATGTAACATGATATAACGTAACATGATACAACACAATATAACATAATATTATACAGTATAATGTAATGTAATATAACAACATAATACAATACAATGTAATGTAATATAACATAACACAATACAATGTAATATAACAACAACACAATACAGTACAATATAATACAAGGTAATGAAATATACCATAACATAATATAATTACTATAGTTAATATAAAATAAAGAAACAGAGTGGGGGAAATGTAGTCTCTCCTTCCTCTGTTGTGCATTCAAAGACCTTCATGGACTGGCTGGGGGTTACCTTGTCTAGCTTACTTCATATTCCTCCCCTTCTATGCCCTATGTTCCAGCTAAATTGTCCTATTTGTTCCTCATACATTCTCTCTGTTCTATATGCCTTTGCCAGGTTTTCTCCCATGCCTGGAATATGTTCACTACCCATCTCCACCTCTTAGAATCCTTCCCTCCCTTTAAAGCTAGATTCAGGTACAGCTTCCTATATGGAGCCTTTCCTTATCTCCCCCTCCCCACCAGCTATTGGTAACCCTAGAAGTTACCTTGAATTTACCTTAAATATTATACACCTTTATGTGTATGTGCAATTCCCCCTGAGATAAGACAAGTTCTTTAAAACCAGGAAATGTTTGAGTTTTGTCTTTTGATTTTGTGCAGTCCACTTCCTGGAAAAAGCATTTAATAAGTACTTGGTATTTATTGATGCAAGGAAGAAAACCAGGTGATGTAAAGGATTAGACCACATGTGGCTGTCTAGGTCCTCAAGTACAGCCCTTTGAATCCAAATTTCACAGAACAAATCCCATCTAGGTCCTCAAGAGTGGTCCTTTGACTGAATCCAAACTTCACATGTGAAGTTTGGATTCAGTCAAAGAGCCACACTTGTGGACTCAAAGGGTCACATGTGGCCTCAAAGATGCAGGTTGCCCATCTCTGGATTAGACACTTCAGACAGGCTAGTTTGGTCACTGCATAGAGAATGAATGGGAAAACGGAGCCAGTTCTGGATTTTCTAGGCAGAACTTAGTCCTGTGTGAGAGGAGAGCTGCCCCACATCTTTCTCCTCCCCTCAGCCCTCTGGTTCCCAGCTATCTGTCTCTCCAAGAGAAAGGGTAGAATGCCTGAAAAACTATTGGAGAAAGAGGGATATGGGGATTGGAAAAGTCTTGGGAACCGAGGAGGGGGAGATATGACAGTTGTCTTCAAGTATTCAAGGCTGTCATGTGGAAGACAGATCAGACAAGTTCTTTTTGACCCCAGAGATCACAATCAGGAATAGAATGACACACATGAGGCTGATTTTGCCTACATGTCAGTGAAAAATCTTCCCAGCAATTAGAGATTCAAGAGTGAAATGAGCTGCTTTTGTAGGTAGTAAGTTCCTCGTCACTGGAGGTCTTCAGGTGATAGCAGAGATGTTATAAATAGGCTTCTATTTAGCTGTAGGTTGGTCCAGTGACCTTTGGCATCCCTTTTGTCTTTGAGATTTTGTGGTTTTGGGAAACTTTTGGGAAGGGACTGCTTGAGTTTTAGCCCCATGTATGATCCATGAGGGAGCCAGGACTAGTCCTCAAATAGGAACTACCCATTCCTCCTAACCCTGGGAACAGAACTGGTCTAGAAAGGAGATGTGGAAGGGCCCGAAATGGAAAGGGTCACTGGGAGATTGCCAGGCCAGGTGGTAGAGGACTGAGGTAGAAGGAGGTGGATTAAGATTCACTGCATGTGTGTCTAGGGACTTTCCAGTTGGCACTGCCAGCGGAGCATGTATGGAAGAAGGCAGAAAAGGGAAGGGGGCTAAAGTAGAGCTTCATCATTTTAGCAACAGGTCTGCATCTCCCTTTAGAATTCCTTGTCCCCAAAGTTGTTCCATCTATCCCTTGGCTTCTGGGTAGACCAGTCCCTTCCCAGAACACAGTCTTTCCCTTGCTGGTGCTTGAATATCTTCTGGAGGTTAAACCCCTCCAATTACATTTATTCCCTGGTCTCCCCTCAGCCCCAGTCCCCTACTCTCCTTTTTGGTCTGATATGCAAACCTGATATATCCCAATGTACCTGTTTTTTTCTTGCTCCGCCTTCAGGGGAGGTGGACTTGTTGCTAAAGAAAGGGTTAGAGTCTAACCCTGAGGGCCAAGGGGTTGAGAGAAAGGGAAGGGACAGGATGCGGTTTGCAATGGGCTGAGGCCTGGCTGGTGGACATGCTGGGGCAGGAAACAGCTGTCCTGGGAGCAGGAAGATTGCCTCTTTTCCCCAGGTTCAGGGTGTGTGTGTGTGTGTGTGTGTGTGTGTGTGTGTGTGTGTGTGTGTGTGTGTGTGTGTCTACCTAGGGCAAGAATTGCTGCGTAAGGGGACAAGGTTGTCTTAGTTTCCAATGAAAAAAAGGCAATCCCTTCCATGGGTGTTTGGTCGTCTGTGAAGACAAATGGAATCCCACTTTCCGACCACTCCAGTTTCTGTACCCTGAGCCCAGTCATATGTTTCCCAGATGTCCTGCGCTCCTTACTTTTGAGGGCGCCTTGAGTGACACCTGTGCTGGTCTCTCATGCCTAGGGACTGGGGCAGTCTCACATGATAGTAGAGATTGAGGTTCCCAATAGGGTGTGATGGGATGGGGCTAGAAAGAATGCCTTTCTCCTCTCTCCCCCAGTTCCCCAATAGTTCTGTCATTGACTGGATGGTCAAGAAACCTGTAAATCTACCATTAGTTTCACTTTTGGCAGGTTAAATCTTTGTCCCCTGAGAGAATGCAAATTTTGCAGAGAGGATGAAGTGCATGAAGGTCTGAAGTGCATTGATACCTCAGTAGGAATGACTTCCCAAAATGAAGCCTGTCCTGAAATGCCCTTATTGGAGAGAAGACAGGTTGGTTGGGTGAGGGGAAGATAGAAACAGATTCTCTTGATGGAAAGGGAACACTATAGGGAATATAGGGGGGTAGGGGAGGAGGGAAGGAAGATGAGGAGGATATGATTTAACAGTTTTGACTCATTGGAAACCCTGGCAACAGATAGCAACCGCACTTTACGCAGTTTTGGGGGTTGCATGAAGAAAGGTGATAATCAGCTTTGCTTTGCTGTTTCCAGCCTTAGCCTCAGCCCTCATCTCCCACATCCTGGAGGGAGGACTGCCGTAGAGGTTAGGTGGGAAGATGCCCGCTCTCCAGGTGTGAGTATTTCAAGAGGCTGGAAATCCCCATCCTGAGAGGTTCAGCTCTCCCCCCACCCACTGCCCCCACCCCTACCCTCCCAAGACCTAAAAGGTCCCCAAGGTCTCTCTGCTCCCAGCTGGTGGAACTTCTCAGAAAGGAGGCATACATAGCTTGGCTGACTAGATCCAGGGAGGGCTCTGCCGGGAAGTGGGAGCTCAGGGGTTGGGCTAGTACGGGAATGGGGCTATCTCAGTTATCTGCACCCCCAGAGGTTTGGTTACAAGAATAAGAATCAGAAGAAAACAGGGCCCATTAGCCACTTCAGCCCTAGGTACCAGGTAGAGGGACTGAGCCCTCTGGGAGCTGGTTTTATGTGGAGAGTGTAAACGAGTATATGTGAGTGTTCTAAAAGTTGCCATTATCTGTGCACATGGTGTAGTACATGTATCAGTAACAGAGATTCACATTTGCCTCAAACATTTAGGTTCATGGAACAATTTTCTCACAACCAAGTAGGAAGGGCAAATATTATCAAATCCATGATGAAACTGAGGCTCAGGTTAAATGACCTGACCCTGGATCACAGAACTAGGAAGTGTAGAGGCTAGGATTGAAACTGGCTCTTCTGGCTCCAAATCCAATGCATTTTCTGCTATGTTATATCATCTGCATATAAACCATCAAATGGATGTTTAGGGTTAGGGAATCAAGCACCAGGGGAGGTTTTGCAGGAAGGGCAGTAGGAGCTAGGAATTAGACAATGAAGGGCTACTTTTAGGGTTCATTCAGTTTAGTTTCAGGACTATGCTGGATAACCCTAAATGCTTCCCTGCTAGCAAAGACCTCTGTTTTTTGTCTTTTGTCTCTAGCACCTAGTAAGTTGTATAAGTTGAATCACTTCTTGTTGAATCTGAATGCTGAGAGACTCTAGGCTCTGCTTGTGTATTCTTTCAGCGAGGAGAAGGTTAAGTCAGAGGGCCAAGAGCCAGCATGTTCCATTTTCTGTGTGAGCATTTACACCACAGAAAGTCTACAAATCAGCATTTGATTTATTGTTCTGTTGATTCTTTGACTTAAAAAATGATGAAGAAAATTAAATTTAACAGTGTGTCCAGCGTACATTTTTTTTTTTGAGAGCAAGTTTATAAAACATTTGCCAGCATGCCCTTGATTGAGGGTCAAGTTTGATTTTAAAATCAGGAGCTAATGTTGTTTTTAGAGCTCAGGTTTAAGAAACTGAGGCAAGGGCTATTATGACTGAGATTGGTTTAGGATGAGACCAAAGTCTAAGGTTTGTGGTAATGATAGTTGTAGGGCTTAGGTAAAAGAGATGCTGATAGAGTTTGGACTGAGATTAGAAGGAGGGTTATTAAGGTTTTGGGGTCTGGTTAGGGTTCCAGCAAGGGTTCGGATTTAAATTGTCCAACCAGTGTGTTGAGTTCTATATGTCTGGGTCCTGGGATTAATCTCACCCTTTCCCAATCTTTGACAGATGAATGGAGAATGGTGTAGTTCATAATAAGCAGAAAAGAAGATTAACTGTACCTTCTATGCATGTCTATGTCTATGGTTGGTACGCCTATTTGGGGGTGCAGTTGGTGGTGCAAGTTTAGTCAGTCAAATATTTATTAAGCACTAGGCATTGATGTTCATTCACTTGATCATTCATCCATTCATCCAAAAGCACCTTCTTTTGCACCCTGGTCTAGACTAGGTGCTATGGAAAAGACATGGGATGAAGACATGGTCTTTCATTCATCGGAGCCAATAGTCAAACGAAGAATTGGTAAAGATACGCACATGGAAGAAAGTTCAACTTCAATAAAAAGTAGTTTACAGGAAAGACCATATGAGTAGTAGGAAGAGTAAGTGCTATAGGAATATATAAGAGGAAATAATATAAGAGTGAATGCTATAGGAATGTATAAGAGGAAAGTTCACAGTGGGCTGGTCTAGTCCAGGAAGGCCTCCTCATGGAGGAGATAGACCTTGAAGGACTGGTAGGGCATATTTGCTTTCTGGTTTTTTACTTCAATTTTATTTTATTTTTAGTTCTAAATTCTCTCCCTCTTCTCTCCCCCTCCCTAACCCACTGAGAAGACAAGAAAAATAAACCCCATTCAAATATGTGTGGTCAGGCAAAGAGTATCTCTATTAGCCATATTCTCAAAAAAATGTTCTTTTAAAGCAAGAAAAAAGAAAAGAAACAAGAAAATACGCACTCTGTGCTCTCTCTGGAGGTCCATAGTGTGCTTCCTCAGGTGTTGGGAGAGTATATTTGGATAGTCAGAGAGAAAAAGAAAAGGAATAAAGGGCTATAGATTTAGAGAAGGAAAGGACCAGTTATCCTAATCCTGACTCTCTGGCTTCCTTTAGGTCCTAAAAACCCCCGCAGCCAGGTGGTGCAGTGGATAGAGCACCTGTGCAGGAGTCAGGAGGACCTGAGTTCAAATCTCACCTCAGACACTTGACACTCACCATCTGTGTGACCTTGGGCAAGTCACTTAACCCCTATTGCCTTATCCTGGGTCATTTTCAGTCATCCTCTGGAGGAGAAGTGAGGCTGGTGACTTTGCATGGCCCTCTCTCACTCAAAACAAAGTCAAGTACAAGTCCATGTCATCATTTCTCTGATAGCATGGTCTTCTTGGGCAATGAAGGATGAACACACACACAAAAATCCCTACAGAAAGCCTTCCCCAACCTTTCTTAATTAGAGTACCTTTCTTCTGTTAACTATTTCCTATTCATCTCATTTATAGCTTGCTCTGTAATTTTGTATTTGCCTTTTGTCTCTCTCATTAGCCTGTAATCTTCTTGAATGCAGGGACTGTCTTACGTCCTTTTTTTGTATCCCCAGTGCTTAGTATGCACATAGTCAGTGCTTAATAAATATCTATTGAACTGAATTGAATTAGAGGTCATTGAGCTCAAGCATGTTCCTTTTTTTGTTTGTTTTTTTTTACAGAATAGTAAGCTGAGGTCCAGGATCAGACAGCTAGTAAGGATCTGAGGTAGGATTAGAACCCATGGCTTCCCCACTCCAAGTCCAATATTCCTGTAACACCCTGCAGCCTCAGTGATAGAGTGGGTCTCAACAGTGGAGTCCTTATTTCTGTATATCCTGCTGAATTCTCAGGTATATCATAATCCCTGAAGCCAGAGTTCTCAACCTCTCTTGTATCAGAGACCCCTTGGGCAGTCTGATGAAACCCCCGGACCTCTTTTCAGAATAACATTTTTAAATAATCGAAGAAATGCTAAATCTGTCCAGAGCTAAGAACTCTAATGGTTAGAAAGCATTGGTATACTTGTGTATGTCTGTGTGGGTATGCTACACACATGGCGTGGCGGCGGGGAGACAGCAAATTGGACTAGTGGTGCTATCATAGGTCTGTCTTATTTTCTCACTCCCCCCACTTATGATTTACCACAAGGAGGTCCATCCCTTCCCAAAGTCCAGACTCCCACAGGCTGCTTGCCCAACCCCAGGTCCAGCCCCTACGAGGGTGCTGACCTTGAAAGTTACAAACTCTGGAAAGCCCCTTCTTATTCCTTCCCTGGCAGGGATATCATGGAATTGGGGTTTAAGTGGGGAGGAGGAGCTGGAGAACTGGCAACATGGCCCCCTCTTGCTGGAAATTAGGATCTTTATGTGGACCTTTTCTGGCATCTTCCAGACTGCCCAGATTCAAGTTTCTTGTCTGAACTCTCCTGAAAACCATCCTAACCTTCTCTACCCATTCCCTGTGTTGGTGATCATTCATGACAGTCGCCAGCTTCCACTCAGGATCATGGAGGAATCTGTAGGATTCCAATCTGCCAAGTGGGACTGAACCTTCAAAGCCTACAAACTTCTTGTCTGCCTGCTTGACATGCCTGCCTCATTCCTTCTTCCCTTTTCTCTGGGTGCAAAGCAAATGGGCATGAGTGGTCCTAGCACCTACCGGGAGCCAACACAGACAGCGTTCTCATGGATGGCCACTACCAAGGCCAAGGGACTGTTTCCTTCAGACCAACTGCCTCATTTCCTTCCTACTCTCACTTTCTCCTACCTTGCTTTTTCACTTCCTTCCACAAGGGACTCATAAAATGTTTTCTCTGCTGTTGGGTTGTAAAGGGCTCAGCAACAGGAAACAACAGCCAGTCAATTCCCTGCCCTACTCCTCTTGCCAAAACCTTGAGAAGAATTCTTTAGCCTCAATTCATTCATGAGACTTTTCATAGAAAACAAAGAATCTCAGAGTTGGAAGGGACCTCAGAGGTTATCCAGTCCAACCCATACCTGGGACAATTAGTGGTCATCCAGTCTTCACCTGAAGATATTAGATGCTGAGAAACTCATTACTATTCCAAGTAACCCACTCCACTTTTAGAGAGCTCTATTAATTTTCTCTTAAAGTGAGTGGAGATTTGCTCTTGTTTTAAATTCTACCCATTGCTCTGAAGGTCCCTGGGGCCAAGCACAACAATCCTAATCTATTTTTGAATATAGTCCTTTGAATACTTGAAGATGGCCTTCTTTTACCCCCTAGATATGCTCCTCTCTAAGGTAAACATTCCTAGTTCCTCTAAGTAATGCTTTTGTCATAGAGATTCAATTCCTTTCATCGACTTAGCTCCTTTCCTTTGAATACGTTCCAGAATTGTCCATGTCCTTTCCAAAATATGGTGCCCAGGACTGAACATGACATTCCAGCATAATCTGACCAGGTCAAAAACCAGAAGGATTATACCTTAACAACAGCCCTTCCCCACCCCATTCTGAGCTCTATGTTTCTATTAATATCACCCAAAATCATATTAGTTTTTTTTGTCTATTGTGTTAAATTCATGTTGAGTTTTTAGCCCCCTTAGTCTTGAACTTTTGTTCACATGAATGTTGCCTAGCTATATAATGCTCTTCTGGCAACTGTCCAGTTTGTTTGCGTGTTTTTTTTAGTGCAAATAACATTTATCTTTATTAAATTTCACTTATGAAATTTTGAGCTCATCCTTTTTAGCTAGCCTGTGGAGTCCTTTTTTGGATATAAACTCTGTCGATCAATGTGTTTGTTATGTATCCCTCCCAGTTCTATGGCATCTTGGCATGTTTGTGCCACTTCTTTCTTCATTTAAGCCAGACTTGCACAACTTGGCTGTAGGTAGGGGCCCAAATTAAAACAGGCTAAACTTCTTTGTGCGGCAGATAGGTTTTTAGTGGCTCACTCTCCAAATAAAGGTATAATTAATGATTAAACTATTTTGCAAATAAACTATATTTAAAAAGGGAAAATTCCAGTTGATATCAATTAATTGCTTTTATTACTTAAGATTTTTATTTATCATGAAATCACTCCTCTCAGACGAGAGACAGACGGATGATGATGATTGGTTGCCAAGGGTCACATGACAAACAAGAGCAAGTGTGCAGAGGCAACCCACCTGCCAAGTTACATGATGGGCACAATAGTGAGTAGGAGGAGGAGGGTTAGATGGCAGTAACTAAGTGTTAGAAAGCACTTGCTTTCTTCTACATCCTCTACCTTTTTTGAGGGTCACCCAAAATCCTTTGGACTTGTAGCTTGAGGGTCATGTTGTGTAGACCTGATCTAAGCCATTTTAAAAATAATGTCTGGCAGAACAGAAACAAAAATGAAGCCCCATGGCACTCCACTAGAGGCTACCTTCCAGACTGGAGGTAACTAATTAAGTGAACGAGTTAACAACTTACCATGTGCCAGGCACTCTGCTAAGTGCTGGTAATACAAGTATGAGCAGAAAGAAAACCAGTTCCCATCTTCAATGAGTTTACAATCTAATGGCAGAAGATAATCCATAAAGAGAGGAAAGGAGAGCAGAGGGATACTAAGATGCCCAGCATGGTAGGGCATGGTAGAGGAAGCCCAGAGTGCATCCTGAAAAGGAATTAGACATGGTTGACCTGGGCACTCTGCTTGACTAGAGACTCTTGGAGGAACTGTTGAGATTTAGGGGTACTGGGACCCCAGAATAGCATCATGTGAGTCCTGCTCAAATGAATTTGACCCAATCTTCATTCAGTCAAAGGAAAACAACGTTTATTAAAACACTGATAGGTGGACGTGATTCTAAAAATCCACCATATTGGTCAAACTCTTAAGGAATTTAAGCATTTATATCACTAATGTAAATGGGTGAGACTGAGTATGAGCACTTTCCCTGAGACAAGATGGATCTTTTATATAGAAGATTGTGGGAACAGAGAAGCAGTCTAACTGGAATTAAGGGTGTGGAAGTCTAAGGTGGGGCTAGGTGTGGACAATGAAAGAGCAGTTAATTAATTGGGAAGGGCTAATTGCCTCAGGTGAATGCCAGGGACCTGAGCCATGTGGGAAAGTCCAGGGATTCGTCCTTGTGAGGGTCCAGATCCCAAAGACCTGATCATTTCCTTTGGGGGTTCAGATCCCTTCCTCATCAGAACCATCCTATTAGAATGTGTGAATTCCAAGACTGGAGTGAGTTTCTATGATGAAGAGGTTTCTGGGGACTTGGTAGAGAGTTGGGAGTACAGTCTGGAGAGGAATGAGAAATGATTAATCACTATTTTGGGGGAATACTTGTTCAACTAATTTAAAATTCATTTAACTTATCTATTATCAGGCCCACCATTCTCTATTTAGTCGACAAAGATATAATGAGAGATCTGGTTAAATTTCAATTACATTTTCCCACTGGGAAGAGAATGTGCTGACCAGATAACAGCAGCATTCTGGTCACTTGGCTACTCTACTCAGCTATTATCGGAATACATTGTCTTTCTGTTTCTTTCAGTTCCTGGTGAGTTTGGTTATTCTGAGTCAGTTCCCAGAGCCTGATTGACTAAAGGGGAGGGGGGAGGACCACCCTTCTGGCACCTAAGCCTGATTCCATCCCTAGGGTCTAATCTCTCCAAAATATATAGGCCTACCTGGTAGCTCCATCAGGTAATTCAATTGAATAGATCCCAGAATTTTTATCCAGTGCCTACTATGAGAAAGGCACTATACTAGGTGCCAGAGAGATGATTTTTTTTTTAAAAAGTGACCCAGCATTTATCCTCAAGCTAACAATCTGCTGGAGAGAGGCAACATATACATAAGTATGTATGAAACAAGGCATGGAGGAAGGAGAGCAAAGGAAGAATTTTGGTTAACATTTTAGAAGGGAGAGAGTACATTTTTCCGGGGGAATGGGGAAGGCTCCATGTATAAGGTTCTATCCATTTCCATCTCTCCTACTATTATGATGCCACAGATGTGTGCTGACAGGCCCTTGTGTGGGGGACTGAGGCCAATGTTGGGATTATCAACCGATAAATCAATAAACCTCTATTTACTGTGTCCCAGGCATTATGCTAAACTGTTCTTGTTTGTTCTTTTTTCTACAATAAAGGTGATTTCTGGCATCAGGAATGTGATGCTGTGACTTGCAAATGAATTGGATTTAAGTGAGGGAGGGCTATGCAAAGTCACCAGCCTCACTTTCTCCTTTGGAGTCATCTAGGTTCAGTGGTGAGATATAGATTAGGATGACTGGAAATGGCTCTGGATTCAGTGAAAGATCTTCTGCCTTTTAAAGCTGAGATCTTTCCAAGGACTCCGTTTGACTTAAGCAATGCCCTTTCAGTTACTAAGGCTAGGTAAGAAATGAAACAAAGAATGATCTCTTTTACCTAGTTAAAAAATCAGTCTGGGAGGGGAATCAGTGTTTCTGAGAAAAACAGAAATAATTGCTATTTATATTCACTCTGAGCCATCAGTGCCCCAAACAATGACCACTAAGTGGGGCTTGGGCTGGGACCTATTGTTGGCCAATCAATGAAAGCCAGAGTGAGTTGGGTTTAAGGCTTGGTCCTACAGAAAGAAATATAGCCCATAAGCTCCAAGATATGTGGGAGTTTTCAGGGATCAAAATTCACGTTCCTTTCAGAAGAGCACTGGAAGATAAAGTTACCCTATGTGGACAAAGGAAGAAGAAGAAAAGGGAAGGGAAGAGAAGGGGAGGGGAAAGAAGCACTGGGGATACAAAAAAGAGGGAAAACCTAGTCCTTCAGTCCTTGTCCTCAAGGAACATACAATGTAACGATTATAGTCAATATAGTTTGGGCTCAGAACGTGATCTTTGGGATCAGTACTGTGGCTGGCATCTCTTTGGAAGATCAGTCACTACTATGATGGGCTCAGAATATGGTGGTTGGGGGTTGTTCATGCACCTCAGAGTCAGTAAGGTAGCTGGACTGAGCTAAGGGTATGGTGATCAAAGACACCTGACATCATGTGGGCACTGTGATGTTTGTGATCAGGGTTATTTATGTGATAGCTGGAATGGGAGGTGGTTAGGTTCAGTGCTTTGACCTCACTGTCACCTATAACTTCATGATCTTGAAATTTATAACTCTTCCCTCAATCAGTCAAGCAATCAACAGACATTTATTAAGTTGATCATAGGTGCCAGGCACCGGGAATATAAATTCAAAGAATGAGATGATCTCTAGTCTCAAGGAACTTACATTCTATTAAAAAGGCGAAACCACATCATTCTATCTCTCCCTCTTCTTGGTTCCTCCGTACCTTCTTGTCCTTGCCTTAAACCTTAGTAAATCTACCCCTTCATGTTTGTCATAACTTTCTTAAAGTCTGAACGAAAATCCCTTCTTTTACTGGAAGATGTCTTTATCCCTTCTTAATTCCGGTGCCTTCTTTCTGTTAATTATTTTTCTTTAGTTTTCCATCTTTCTTTATTATTTATTTAACTTGCTTTGTGTATGTTTGATTTCATATAGTCTCTCCCATTAGATTGTAAACTCCTTGGTTTTTTTGCCTCTTTTTGTATTCCTACCACTTAACAAGTGCCTGGCACATAGTAGGCAAGTTTATTCACTGATTGACTATTACACCTGCTCTGAGCCTACTTTCCTTCCTTAAAAAAAGTCAGTCTAATTTATTTTTATTTTTTAACTTTCATTTTTCCAATGAATGAAAATTCATCTTCTCTTCCTTCTACCTTCTTTCCCATTAAAAAAAGAAAAGAAAAACAAGACCCTCCTAATAAATATTCATAAACAAATGAAATTCTTGCATTAACTCTTGTCCAAAAGAAAAATAAATCTGTTTCAATTAGTATCCTGAGTTCATCACGTTATTATTAGAAGGTGAAAGACTTCCAGAGGACTCATGTGATGAAACATACTATTCACCTTCTAAAAAGTTAAAAAATAAAAATAAATGTATTATTTATTATTAGGGAGCAAGTGAGAATGAGAGAGGTAGAGAAGAATCAGGAGAGTGATATACAACATCAAGAGCTGCCAGAAAGTCAAAGATGAGGACTGAGAAAAGACCATTAGAATTTCACAATTAAGATAACATTGGAAACCTTAGAGGGAGACAGACGTCAGTTTAAATTGGGGAATGGGCGAAAATATTATGATTTACAAATGAAAGAAATACTGTTGTGTGATAAGAAATGAGGGAAAAGAAGACATCAGAGGTTTAGAAAGACTTTACTTTTATGCAGTTTTTTCAAAGAAAAGTGTGACCAGAAATTGAAACAAAGGAGGAGAGAATATGGGACAATGGAAATGGCTTTGAAGGTGTGGAGTAGGTATGAAATGGAAGCTTATGAGAGGACTTTTCAATTTTCTCAGTAAATAAGATAGAAGGCAGGGAATTCAGTGGGACTGAGGGGAGAGGTGCTGAGGGCTGGAGGATGCCAGAGGTTTGGAACAGCTGCTGAGGAGAGTGTGAAACAGTTTATCAGAGAAGGATAAAAGAATTACTGTGCAGTGGTGAGAATCCAGAAGAGATAAAATAATATGAATTTCTAGGGAATTTCAACATATCTGAAGCATCATTCTCCCAAAACTCGCTTTTACAGAAGGGGGACAAAGAAGGTTAAGCAATTTGCCCAAGGTCACAGAGGTAGTTGTGTTAGAGATGGGATTTGAATCCAGCTTCCAAAATAATTTTCAAGCACAATCTGAATTCCCTTTGTTCAATACTCTCCAATAGCTCCCTATTGCTTATTAGATAATATATAACAAACTCCTTGGCCTGGCATTTAAAAGTCTTTATTACTTAACTCTAACCTACTTTTCCTTTACCTTATTCCCCTTCACATACTCCATACTCCAGTGTGGCTTACTTGCTGATCTCCCAACTTGGGGAACTTATCTCTGTCCCTCTGCACAGACTATCTTTTCCCTGTTACTGAAATGCATTTCCTTCTTGCCTCTGCTTCTTGTAATTTTTAGCTCCCCTGAAGGCTCAACTTAGGTGCCTCCTTTTAAAGAAAGTCTTCCTTGATCCCTTCAGATCCCTTCCTTCCTTCCTTCCTTCCTTCCTTCCTTCCTTCCTTCCTTCCTTCCTTCCTTCCTTCCTCCCTCCCTCCCTCCCTTCCTTCCTTCCTTCCTTCCTTCCTTCCTTCCTTCCTTCCTTCCTTCCTTCCTTCCTTCCTTCCTCCCTTCTTCCCTCCTTCTCTCCTTCCCTCCTTTTTCCCTCCCTCTTTTCCTTCCTCCCTCCCTTTCTCCTTCCCTCCCCTCACTTCCTTCCTCCCTCCCTTCCTCCCTAAATGTGCTCCCTCCCTCCCTTCCTCCCTTCCTTCCCCCTAGTTCACTCTGAAGCTCCTACACTCGATCACACTGGGTCCCAGGCCAAGCTCCACTCAATGATTATATTTGGGCCCTGCTGTCTTAAAGTGAATTTAGAGTCAGTGTCAATGGTAACTGTTTTCTCTTTGGAACAGCAATCCTGAGGGTCTTCCCCTCCCAAACTGATTATTTTTGTTTTGTTTTCTTCTTAATTAAAGGGGCCAACCCTTAACTCACTTCTTTTTTTTTCTTTAATATAAATTTATTTATTTAACTTTTTACATTCATTTTCACAAAATTTTGGGTTCCAAATTTTCTCCCCATTTATCCCCTCCCCCCACCCCAATACACCAAGCGTTCTAATTTTCCCTATCACCAATCTGCCCTCTCTTCTATCATCCTTCCCTTCTCTTGTCCCCATCTTCTCTTATGTCCTGTAGGGCCAGATGACTTTCTATTCCCCATTAACTGTATTTCTTATTTCCTAGTAGCAAGAACAATACTAAACAGTTGTTCCTAAAACTTTGAGTTCAAAATTCTCCCCATCCCTCCCTCCCCACTCATTCCCTTTGGGAAGGCAGGGAATTCAGTATAGGCCATATCTGTGTAGTTTTGCAAATGACTTCCATAATAGTCATGTTGTGTAAGACTAACTGTATTTCCCTCCATCCTATCCTGCCCCCCATTGTTTCTATTCTGTCTTTTGATCCTGTCCCTCCCCAAGAGTGTTGACTTCAAATTGCTCCCTCCTCACATTGCCCTCCCTTCCATCACCCCCCCACCTTGCTTATCTCCTTCTCCCCCACTTTCCTGTATTGTAAGATAGGTTTTCATACCAAAATGAATGTGCATTTTACTCCTTCCTTTAGTCGAATGTGATGAGGGTAAACTTCATGTTTTTTTCTCAGCTCTCCTCTTTTTCCCTCCACTAAAAAGTCTCCTGCTTGCCTCTTGAATGAGATATAATTTACCTCATTCCATTTCACCCTCTCTCTTCCCATTACATTTCTCTCTCACCATTTGCCTTAATTTCTTTTAAGATATGGTCCCATCCTATTCAATTCACTCTGTGCTCTCTGTCTCTGTATGTGCATGCATGTGTGTATGTGTGTGTATGTGTGTGTGTGGTCCCACCAACTACCCAGATACTGAAAAGTTTTAAGAGTTACAAATATTGTCTTTCCATGTAGGAATGTAAACAGTTCCCCTTTGGTAAGTCCCTTATGACTTCTCTTTGCTGTTTACCTTTTCATGCTTCTTCTCATTCTTGTGTTTGAAAGTCAAATTTTCTTTTCAGCTCCGGTCTTTTCATCAAGAATGCTTGAAAGCCCTCTGTTTCATTGAAAGACCATATTTTCCCCTGAAATATTATACTCAGTTTTGCTGGGTAGGTGATTCTTGGTTTGAGTCCTAGTTCCTTTGACTTCTGGAATATCCTATTCCACGCCCTTCGATCCCTTAATGTAGAAGCTGCTAGATCTTGTGTTATCCTGATTTTATTTCCACAATACTGGAATTGTTTCTTTCTAGCTGCTTGAAATATTTTCTCCTTGACCTGGGAATTCTGGAATTTGGCCACAATGTTCCTAGGAGTTTCTCTTTTTGGATCTCTTTCAGGCGGTGATCGATGGATTCCTTCAATACTTATTTTGCCCTTTGATTCTAGAATGTCAGGGCAGTTTTCCTTGATAATTTCATGGAAGATGATGTCTAGGCTCTTTTTTTGATCATGGCTTTCAGGTAGTCCCATAATTTTTAAATTGTCTCTCCTGGATCTATTTTCCAGGTCAGTTGTTTTTCCAGTGAGATATTTCACATTATCTTCCATTTTTTCATTTTTTTGGTTTTGTTTTGTGATTTCTTGGTTTCTCAGAAAGTCATTAGCCTCGATCTGTTCAATTCTTATTTTGAGAGAACTATTCTCTTCAGTGAGCTTTTGAACCTCTTTTTCCATTTGGCTAATTCTGCTTTTGAAAGCATTCTTCTCCTCATTGGCTTTTTGAACCTTTTTGCCAATTGGGTGAGCCTATTTTTTCTTTTTTTTTAAAATTTTATTTATTTATTTAATTTTTTACATTAATTTTCACAAATTTTTGGGTTCCAAAATTTTCTCCCCTTTTATCCCCTCCTCCCACCCCAATACCCCAAGCAATCTAATTTTCCCTATCTCCAATCTGCCCTCTCTTCTGTCATCCCTCCCTTCTCTTGTCTCCATCTTCTCTTTTCTTCTGTAGGGTCAGATGACTTTCTATTCCTCATTAACTGTATGTCTTCTTTCCTAGTTGCAACAACAATACTAAACAGTTGTTCCTAAAACTTTGAGTTCCAAATTCTCCCCATCCCTCCCTCCCCACCCCATTCCCTTTGGGAAGGCAGGCAAATTCAATATAGGCCATATCTGTGTAGTTTTGCAAATGACCTCCCCTGATAGTCGTGTTGTGTAAGACTAACTGGATTACCATCCCTCCTAACCTGCCCCCTCATTGTTTCTCTTCTGTCCCTTGATCCTGTCCCCCCCCCAAGTGTTGATTTCAAATTGCTCCCTCCTCCCTTTGCCCTCCCCTCCATCATCCCCCCCCCTTGCAATATCTCCTTCTCCCCCACTTTCTTATACTGTAAGATAGGTTTTTCATACCAAAATGAGTGTGCATTTCACTCCTTCATTTAGTCAAAATGTGATGAGGGTAAACTTCTTGGTTTTTTTTTTTTCTAAGCTCTCCTCTTTATCCCTCCACTAAGAAAAAACTCCTACCTGCCTCTTAAATGACATATAGTTACCCCCTTCCCTTTCCCTCTCTTTCCTCCCCCTACATTTCTCTCTCACCATTTACCTTAGTTTCTTTTAATGTATGGTCCCCATCCTATTCAGTTCAATCTGTACTCTCTATCTCTGTATGTGTGTGCATGTGTGTATGTGTGTGCATGCGTGTACATGTGTATGTGTGGTCCCACCAACTACCCAGATACTGAAAAGTTTTAAGAGTTAGAAATATTGTCTTTCCCTGTATGAATGTAAACAGTTCACTTCTGGTAAGTCCCTTAAGACTTCTCTTTGCTGTTTACTTTTTCATGCTTCTTCTCATTCTTGTGTTTGGAAGTCAAATTTTCTTTTTCAGCTCTGGTCTTTTTCATTAAGAATGATTGAAAGTCCTCTGTTTCATTGAAAGACCATATTTTCCCTTGAAGTATTATACTCAGTTTAGCTGGGTAGGTGATTCTTGGTTTGAGTCCTAGTTCCTTTGCCTTCTGGAATATCCTATTCCATGCCCTTCGATCCCTTAATGTAGAAGCTGCTAGATCTTGAGTTATCCTGATTGTATTTCCACAGTACTGGAATTGTTTCTTTCTAGCTGCTTGCAAGATTTTTTCCTTGAGCTGGGAGTTCTGGAATTTGGCCACAATGTTCCTAGGAGTTTCTCTTTTTGGATCTCTTTCAGGTGGTGATCGATGGATTTTTTCAATACTTATTTTGCCCTCTGGTTCTAGAATGGCAGGGCAGTTTTTCCTTGATAATTTCATGGAAGATGATGTCTAGGCTCTTTTTTTTGATCATGGCTTTCAGGTAGTCCCATAATTTTTAAATTGTCTCTCCTGGATCTATTTTCCATGTCAGTTGTTTTTTCCCATGAGATATTTCACATTCTCTTTCCATTTTTTCGTTCTTTTGGTTTTGTTTGGTGATTTCTTGGTTTCCTCGTAAAGTCATTAGACTCCATCTGTTCCATTCTAATTTTGAGAGAACTATTCAATTCAGTAAGCTTTTGAGCCTCTTTTTCCATTTGGCTCATTCTGCTTTTGAAAGCATTCTTCTCCTCATTGGCTTTTTGAACCTCCTTTGCCAATTGAGTGAGCCTATTTTTCAAGGTGTTGATTTCCTCAGCATTTTTTTTGGGTCTCCTTTACCAAGGTATTGACCCGTTTTTTCATACTTTTCTTGCATCTCTGACATTTCTCTTCCCAGTTTTTCCTCCACCTGCCTAACTTGCTTTTCAAAATCCTTTTTGAGCTCTTCCAGGGCCTGAGCCCACCCACCACCCCCCTGGGGTGTCTGGGGGTACTGAGGCCCTGCCCTCCACATCTTTCCCTGATGGCAAGGATACGTCCTCATCATCAGATCCGAAGGTCGGGATCATTTGCATTTGTTGGAAAAAACTCTCTAAAGTCTTATTTTTCTTCCCTTTTCTAGGCATTTTCCCAGCCAGTTACTTGACTTCTGAGATTCCTTTCCACCCCCGCCTGGATCCGCCCAGCTAGTGCTTGGCCTGTGAGATTTAAATGGGCTTTCCTCCTGCTGGCTGTCAATCAGTGAGCTTTAGTTCAGGCGCTGGGGTGGGGGCAGGGCCGCCTCCCAGGCTCAGATCCCTCAGGGGCTTTATGTAGAGACTTTCAGGAATGGAGCGGGTGGGGGCGGGGGTGAGCCTATTTTTCAAGGTGTTATTTTCTTCAGCATTTTTTTGGGTCTCCTTTAGCAAGGTATTGACCTGTTTTTCATGCTTTTCTTGCATCTCTCTCATTTCTCTTCCCAGTTTTTCCTCCACCTGCCTAACTCGACTTTCAAAATCCTTTTTGAGCTCTTCCATGGCCTGAGTCCACCGGACATCCACCTTGGATGTCTGGGATACAGAGGCCCTGACCTCCACATCTTTCCCTGATGGTAAGAATTGTTCCTCGTCATCAGAAATGAAAGGTGGGAACATCTGTCCCCCAAGAAAGTAGCTTTCTATGGTCTTATTTTTCTTCCTTTTTCTGGGCATTTTCCCAGCCAGTTACTTGACTTCTAAGATTCCTGCCCACCCCTGCCTAGATCCGCCCAGCTAGTGCTTGGGGTGTGAGATTCAAATGCTGCTCCCCAGCCTCAGGGCTTTCAGTGGCGGGCAGGGCTGCTATTCAATGTGAGCTTAAGTTCTGGTGCTCAGGTGGGGGCAGGGCTGCCTCCCAGGCTCAGTTCCCTCAGGTGGTTTATGTGGAGACCTTCGGTAATGGCCCTAAGCTCCTGTCTGCTCCGGGAGTCCTGGGCCACCGCTGCCTCTGCTGCTGCCTCCGCAGCTGCCTCCCGAGGGGGCCTGAGTCACGGAGACACCCTGCTCCCTCTTGGCCAGCCCAGAAGTCTCTCTCACTGACCTGTAGTGCCTGTGGGTGGAGGGACCTTCACGGCCACCGGAGGTTCCATCCCTGAAGCCTGCTCGGATCTGCTCCTTTGGGGCCACGTGGCCAGTGCAGGGGTGGGCTCCGTGTCCAGTGTGCAATGGACCCCTGGGGACAGGTTTCCAGGGCTCTCTGGAACGGAAATCTCTTCCACTGTGTTTCTGCATGGCTTGCACTGATCCAGAATTTGTGGGGAGTTCTTTTTACTGAAAATATATGGGCTCTGGGTTCGGAGCTAGCATTTGTGAATCTTTCTACTCCGCCATCTTGGCTCCTCCCCCCCCTTAACTCACTCTTAAAGGAGCAAGGCCTATTCTCTGAATAGGCATCACCTCACTTTAAGTGGGTCCCTGAAAAGACCCTAACCTAAAAGGGCCAGGGTCTCCCATTGCATCCTGAGCCATCTCCAGTCATCCTGATGAATATTTGGCCACTGGACCCAGGTGGCTCAGGAGGAGAAAGTGAGGCTGGTGAGCTGCACAGCCCTCCCTCCCTCAAATCATGGTCAAGTGCAAGTCATGTCATGATCTCCCTGATGTCATGGTCCTCTTTGAAAATGAAGGACAAACACAGCAACAGCAAGGGGTCTCCTTCCTTAAATTATCTTGTATTTTCTTCCCTATTTACATATCATTTCCCCCCCAGTAGAATGTAAACTCCTTGATGGACTGTTTCATTTTTTTGACTTTGTGTTCCCAGTCCCTAGCAAAGTGCCTTTCCAGGATTTTCTGAAATATAACTATTCATCATTTCTGATTGAACAATAGTATCTCATTACATTCATATACCACAGCTTGTTCAGCCATTTCCCAAATGATGGGTATCCCTTCAATTTCCAATTATTTTGCCACCACCAGGGGCTGCTATACGTATTTTTGTACATGTAGGTCTTTTCCCTTTTATTATGATCTCTTTGGAATAAAGACTTATTTTTATATATTGCTGGATCAAAGGCTATGCATAGTTTTATAAACTTTTGTGTATGGTTCTGTTGAGGTTCAGGGGTGCTGAGACCCCTAAATGGTGAGATGCAGGTCTTGCCCAAATGAATTCTACTCAAGCCTTCTTTCAGCCAAAGAAAAACAAGGTTTATTAAAAGTTTGCCATATTGGCCAGACTCTTAAGGAATCTGAACATTTGCAAGGCTAATGTAAGTGGGCCAGATTGAATCTGTGCACTTACATGAAAACAATGGATCTTATGTACCCAAAGGCTATGGGAGGGATCTAAGGTTGGCCAAGTAGTCTGGGGTGATGGGAGGAAGGGAGTCTAGGGAGGATCTTGATGGGAGTGTCTGGTAGGCTGAGGTGACTAGAGGTGGGAGGCCAGGAATGAAGGGAATGGGGTTAAGAATGGAAAGTAGCCCACTATTATCTGGAGATAAAAGACAATGGAGGGGTAGGCTAGGTTCAAGGTAACAAAGAATTGGGCATAGTGATAATGAAAAACTTATAACCTCAGGGGAATGCCAGATCCAGTGGAAGATTCAAAAAGAGTTCAAGGGGGTTCCCAGAGCCTGTACCCCTCTGTTCCACATTGTTCTCCAGAATGGTTGGATCAGTTCACAACTCCTCCAGCAGTGCATTGGTGTCCCAGTTTTCCCATATCCTCTCCAACATTTATCATTTTCCTTTTTCTGTTATATTAGCCAGTCTGATAGGTGTGAGGTAATACCTCAGAGTTGTTCTAATTTGCATTTCTCTAATCAATAGCAATTCAGAGTATTTTTTCATATGACTATAGATAGCTTTCATTTGTCTGAAAACTGCTTGTTAAAATCTTTTGACCATTTATCAATTGGAGAATGACTTGTATTCTTATAAATTTGACTCAGTTCTTGATATATTTGAGAAATGAGACCTTTATCAGAGATGTTTGCTACAAAAATTTCTCCCAGTTTTCTTTCCTGCTTTTTTCCCTGCTTTCCTTCTAATTTTGGTTGCATTGGTTTTGTCTGTGTAAAAACTTTTTAAGTTAATATAACCAAAATTATCCATTTCATATTTTGTAATGCTCTCTATCTCTGCTTTGGTCTTAAAATCTTTCATTATCCTTAAATCTGACAGGTAAACTATTCCATATTCCCCTAATTTGCTTATCATATCAGAATTAGGGTCACTCATTGTCAAATGATTCAGGACCTTATGTGACAGTTATAACCACAGTAATATCTTTAATTGATATTATACTTTGTAGTTTTCAAAACTGAGGCTTAGAGATGGTAAATGACTTGTCTAAGGTCTCATGGGTAGTGTAGTGCAGCCAAGATTAGAATCTACTGGCTCCTGGTACTCTTTCCACCTTTTCATCCCACTTTTAGATATTTGCACTACACTATATATTGACCAATAAGAAAGAAAACTAGAGATCAATGCTGAGTTTAGGGTAAACCTGAGGATGACTGAGGTCAGATCCACTGTGTCTGAGGTAACTGGGTAAGTCAGTGAGTTGTGGTTAAAGTCAGTATAGGCAATCAGGATGACCGCTAGGACTATAATTGCAATCTATGCTGTCTCCAGAATCTATGTGTTGTTATTGGGTTCTGAACCTTCAGCATGGTTAGTGTGAAGGAGACAGGTTGATACAATGGAAAGAGCATTTGGCTGTGGAGTCAGATGACCTGGGTTCAGATTCTACCTATTATGTGACGAATATTAGGAAATATTAGGCAAATCACAACCCCCTACTGTCTCAACTTCATCTACTATAAAATGAGGGGGGTTGGGGATGGGGAACCTGTGGCTTCAAGGCCACATGTGGCCTTGTAGGTCCTTAAGTGTGTCCCTCTGACTGAATCCAAACTTCACAGAACAAATCCCCATCAGAAAAGGATTTGTTCTATAAAACTTGAAGTGTCAAAAGGCTGCACCAGATGACCTAGAAAGCCACATGTGGCCTTGAGGCCACAGATTCTCCACTCCTGGACAAGACTTTGGCTTCTGAGGTACCTTGTAGCCCCACATCTGGGATCCTTTGATTGGGGCAAGTATTGAGACTGAGTTCAGTATGACTCTGGGGTGAGCCCTGCAATTACATGGCCAATATGTGGTGATTGTTCTTGTAGAGGGAGAATGGAGTCACTTTGAGGTGACAGGAAGCCAGACTGTGTGATGTAAGGTTGTGAGAAATCTGCCAGGTTAGACTCTTCATTTTCAGGAATCAGATGGTCATAAATGCCTCTGTCCAGAGGAGAGGCTCTAAACCAAATGCTTCCATTTTCTTTCCCTGGTTAAATCAGCCATGATAATGAGTAAAAAGAAAACCTCACTCAGATCATTAGGATTGTACTTTTTTCCTGGAAATAAAAAAGAATAGTTACTCTTCTCCCACAAAAAATAAAATAAAATAATCCGCCAAAGGACTCTTTGTAGCCCAGTTAAACTTTATCTCCTGCAGGATCTACCGATTCTTCTTTTGATCATGTGGCTTTGCCCCTCCCATACCCTTTCTTGGCACCTCTCTTAAACAGTGTTTTGTTTTATAGGTATTTATGCTATGTATCATGTCCTCGACTTGACCAATGAAATGTAGCATAGTGTAGGAGCAAAAATGTCAGTCCAAGTCAGGAAGATGTAGAATCAAGTCCTTGCTAGCTGTGGGATCCTGAGTAGGTTATTTCACATCAGTTACTCATTTGTAAAATAAGGGGATTATACTCAATGACGGTTAAGTTTCCTCACAGCTCTAAATCTACATTCCTATGATTCATAAAGGCAGGGAGCCAAGCTTTCCTAAATTTTGTAATCCTTTGGAGAGCAACTTGGAATCATATCCAAAGAGTTATAAAACTATCTATACCCTTTGACCCAACAATACCACTATTAGATCTGTTTCCTAAAGTGATCAGGGAAAAGGGAAAAGAAAAGATACATTCTGAAATATTTACAGTAGCTCTCTGGTGGCAAAGAACTGGAAATTGAGGGGATGCCCATTATTTGGAGGATGGATGAATACATTGTGGAACTGTGATTGTGAGGGAAGAATGTCATTGGGCTGTCAGAAATGGAAGTAAATTGATTTGAGGAAAACATGGAAAGACTCGTATGAAGGAATGCTGAGTGAAATGACCTGAACCAAGTGAACATTGTATACAGTAACTGCAATATTGTTTAAAGAACTGGGAATGACTAAGCTATTTTGAGAAACATGATCATTTAAATCAACTATGAAAGACTTAAGAAGGAAAATGCTATCCATTTCCAGAGAAAGAACTGATATATGGAAGTAGGTATTGTATGGTTCCACATATATATCTCCATCAAATGTTGGCCTTCTCCAATGCCGGACAACTTGGAACTCAAGATGTAACAAAAAATTAATTTAAAAAAATTTGTAATCTTTCTAGTATCTGGAAACTATGTCCAGCAAACAGTTGTTGCTTAATAAATGCTCACTGAAATGAGCAGAACTAGGAGAATATTTTACACAGTAATCATTGGGCAATGACCAACTATGATTAATTTAGCTCTTCTCAGCGGTACAATGATCCAAGACAATTTCAGAGATTCATTATAGAAAATGCTATCCACATCCAGAGAAAGAACTGATGGAGTCTGAATGCAGATTGAAGCCTACTGTTTTCACATTTTTGTGTGTGTTTTTTTCCTTTTGTTCTGTTTTTTCTTCCATAATGTGACTAATGTGGAAATATGTTTTACATGATTGCACACATATAACCTATATTAGATGGCTTGCTGTGCTGGGGAGGAAGGGCAAGATAAAATTTTGGAACTCTAAATCTTTCAAAAAATGAATATTGCAAATTGTCTTTACATGTAATTGGAAAAAGTAAAATGCTATTAAGTTTTTTAGAATATTCACTGAATTTCAAATCAAGAGTCAATGCAATGGTTTGGGTCTGCTGTGAGATGTTCAGGGAGGATTAGTGCTCTATGGTTAGTGGAAATTGACTGGTGACGAAAGTGCTGGACCTGGGAACAATGCAGGGATGGGGACCAGTGTGAGGTGATAGGATGACTGGAGCTGTGATTGGGGTTATAATGGGATGTCTTAAGTCATTGGGTTAGTAGGGAAAGATCATCATTGATGGAAGAAATTCTAAGGTAGATCTATCCTTGACCCCGGGCTTTCTTTGCCTTTCCCACAATTTCCAGATTAGAGTAGATGGCATTTAGTTATGAAACTGAAACATGTCCTTTGGAATATATCACAGGCTCATTTTATGAAGAACATTTAGACCCTAGGAGACAACTCCGTTCTGGATAGATTTGGGATTTTCTTAAGCTTCCTTCAAACTCAAATATAAGAGAAAAATGAGAAATGCCATCTTGGGTCAGGATTCTATTTGTCATAGGGGCACCAAAGGACATGATGTGGGAGGGCATATATGCTTTCCTTGATGCCAGTCTAAATACCACCCCCACATCTGCCAACTTTTCATAAATATTCATCCAGGCTTCTGAACCCATTTCAAACATGTAGCAATGTTATCTTTGTCATATTCTTTTTCATTTGTTCTGAAGTTATTTCCCTAGAACTTCAAGAGAGTACCCAGGAGGAGAAAATTTGGGAATAAGATTCAGATCTGGCAGGATTTTGTGGATTTTGAACATAACTCTTACCCTTTGGCCATACAAAATGGAATTTTAAACTTTTCTGTTTGGCCTGTGCCCTATCCCTCTCATCTTGACCATGGAATCTCCAAACATGATAGAGTCTCATGACTTGGTTTGGATCAGGTAAGAGTCAGTGTTGTTTAACCGTAGAACTCTACACTAAATCAGGATGCCTGGCTTCTCACCCTGGCTCTGCCATTCACTTGCTCTCTGACCCTTGGTGATTCATTTCCCTCCCCTGGTCTTCACTTCCCCTCCTGAAGCTTGCTCATTGGCTCCCTGATCCCTGGGGAGGAGGCTGGCAGGATGAGATGACTCCAGGGGTCCCATTTAATTTTTGCTTGAGTTGTCATTCTAGGTAAACATCTGGGGTACTGTGTGTGGGCCTGGGATTTTTGAGTTGGCCTGTGAACTGCTGTGAGTATTGGGGTCATCCATCTTCAGAAATGAGGACAACATTCTGGGCAGGGTCACATCTATCTTTCCAGAGTAGATGGGCCAAGTTAAGCAGTCAGATTGCAGATTTTGAGGGTGTGTGTGTGTGTGTTATCTTGTAGGAAAATACAGCTTCCATTTCTCTGGAGGGGTTTTCTAGAGTCCTTTTGTGTTTTTGTGTCACAGACACTTTTAGGAATCTAGTAAAACCCTTCTTACAATAATGTTTTTAAATGAGTAGTATTAGGTATGCGTAGTATTATTACAAAGGAAACCAATTATAAGAATTTCAACAACAAAAAAGAAATTCATGGAATTTCTAAAATCTATTCAAGGAAAGAATTTTTGCTCTAGGCCAGTTGGTGATGGAAAGAATTGCTTGCACACCCAAAGCAGTGCTTACCTTCCAACCTTTTGGTGATATCCGCACTTCTTAAGGGTCGTAGTTGTACCTATCCAGCCCTAACCTCTCTCTACTGACTTTCAGTGTATCATCTCCAACTACCTTTCAGACATCTCACCCAGGACATCCAGTAGACATCTTAAGCTCGACATGTCTAAAACTGAAGTCATCCATCTATGACCCTCTTACCCTTTTCCACACACTTGTCCTATTACTGTAGAAGGCAATCCTTCCAGTCCCTTAAACTCACACTCTAGAAATCATCCTGGACCCTTCATTATCTCTCACCCCTCATATCCAAGTTGTTGACAAGGCCTGTTGATTTCACCTTTGCAATATCTCTCAAATATGCCCCCTTCTCTCCTCTAATGCTGTGCTGCTATGGCGTAGGCCTTCATCACCTCATTCCTGGACTATTGTGTTAGCCTGCTGGCTAATTAGCTAATTAGCTGTCTTGTCTCTCCCTACTTCAGTCCATCCTCCATTTAGTCACCCCACCCCCCCCACTCAATAAACTCCACTGACTCCCCATCCCCTCCAGTATCAAATACAAAATCCCATTTGGAATTCAAAGCTCTTCATAAGTTCACCCTCCTCACCCCACCCTCCACCTTTCCAGTCGTCTTATACTTTACACCACCGCTCCCCCAGGTCTTCTTCTGTCCAGTGACACTGGCCTCTTGGCCCATTCCTTAAACAAGTTACTCATCTCTTGGCTCAGGCATTCTCTCTGGCTATCCTCCATGCCTGGAATGTTCTCCCTCTTTAAATCTACCTCCTGACTTCCATCAAGTCTCAACTAAAATCTCACCTTCTATAGCCTTTCTCTACCCCTCTTAATTCTATCAGTTAATAATAAGCTTTTATAAGCACCTACTGTGTGCTAGGCACTGTGCTGGACCCTGGAGTACAAAAAAGAGACAAAAGGCAGTCTCTGCTCTTGAGGAGCTCACAACTGATGAGGGAGACAATGAATAAAGCAAGCTATAGACAGGATAAGCAGGAAATAATTAATAGAGGAAAGGCACTAGAATTGATAGGATTTGGGAAAGGCTTCTTGTAGATGACAGAATTTTAGTTGGGATGCTATGAGGCAGAAATGATGGGGGGAACACATTTATATAACTCTTTAAAAGCCATGAAGCACTTTAAATATGTTATATCATTCAATTCTCACAAAAACCCTGTGAAAAAAGTGCTATTATTCCCATTTTACAGAAGAGGAAACTGAGGCTTAGAATTTGTGCCAGCGTTGCACAATTAGTGTCTGAGGAGAAATTTGAACCCTGGTCTTTTCTGACTCCAAGTTCAGCGATCTCTCCACACTGTCTCTTGAAATAATATTGTGCATTAATGGAGTACTTTAAGGTATACAAAACACTTTGAAAAACTAAATTTGATTTTTATTGTTCTTATTCAGTTTTCTTGGGAAAGATTCTGGAATGGTTTACCATTTCCTTCTCTAGCTCATAAATGAGGAAACTGAGGCAAACGGGGTTAAGTGACTTGTTTAGGGTCACATAGCTAGTAAATGTCTAAGGTCAGCTACTTGAACTCATCAAGATGAGTCTTCCTAACTCCAGATTTGGTTCTGTATCCTAACCCTAACCCTAATCCTAATCAATCAGACTGTCTTGCTTTGCTCTAAAAATGCACTTTTCCATGTCAGCAACTTAAAAGACCTGTTTGTGACAGGATCTCTGCAACCAGAGTGGTGGGACTTGTCTTATCTTAGTATCCCAGAGGCATATACTATATAGGGAATCAGATATCCTGGGATCGTACTTTTCATCTGACACTACTTTATCAATTCTCTTGTCAATTTGTATTTACAACTTATTCAAGTGAGAGACATATGGAGACCATAAATCTGAGGGACCCAAACATCCTGACTTGTGATTGTCCCGAAACATATTTAAAACTGTTCATTCTTTTATCAGACAGTCAGAACTTACATTTTAGCTCCTTGTACTTAGAAGTTTACTAGCTTTGGCTAGCTTTAAGGGAATAAATAATATAGATTTTCATATCACCTAGCTTGTTTGCCTCCTTTAACCAAACTTTCAGGTTGACAAGATCTTTCTGTGCTTCTCTATATTCATCATGGTCATCATTTCTTACAGCATAAAAAAATTAAGCTCACCTAGAAAATTTAAGACTTATGAAAGTGATTGTTGAAAACTGAAAACAAGTTAATTAAATAAAAAATATTAACCTCACTTGGCCAAAAAAAAAAAAAAAGACAAAAAAAATCTCTGACTCATGGAATGATAGTATTAAGGGAAGAATTTTACCAAATGGGCAGAAGAAAGGAATATAGCATCTTTAAAACCTTACAAAAAAGATTTATTTGTGGAAGAATTTTCCTGACTCAAGCCTGAAACATGTAAATTCCTTCCTTTCAGTTAGCCCATAAAGACTCCTTTAAAATGTAACCTTATAGTTTTATAAGTGTAGGCGTTTGCAAACTCATTGCTTAATCTGTAACCTGACTTAGTTTACCTATTGAGAGTCTCTTTAACTGGGCTTGTTTCCTTAGCATATGAGATTATGACTCTGTCTGATTTATTTGTTCACTTTTACTTGAAGGAAGAATAAGATAATGAATCCATTCGACCTGGCCTGTGTGACCTTTGTGGCCTCTGAGGCCACAAAGATTGCTATGTTAAAAATTTGTTTTTCTGACTCTCAGACATAATTTTCCCTATAAAAACTTGTCAGAAATTCCAATCTCTGTTCAGGGTTTCGTAGTTGTTTTAACCCAAAACCTGTTATTACTTTCATTTGTGTCTGACTCTTTGTGACCCTATTTGAGGTTTTCTTGGCAAAGGTACTGGAATCTTTCACCATTTTCTTTTCCAGCTCATTTGACAGATAAAGAAACTGAGGCAAACAGAGTTAAGTGACTTGCCCAGGGTCATATAGCTAGTAAATGTCTGAGACTGCATTTGAACTCAGGTCTTCCTGACTCCAGGTCTTGAGCGCTATCTGATAAACCACCTATCTGCCTTCCCGAACTGATACTCAAGCAAAATAAAACCTAGGTTTTTACCTCTTTAATTTCTATGTTGTAGAAGATTTATTTCAGTAGCAGTTACCTACCACACAAACTCAAAAAGGAGATATTTTTCCTATAGCAATTACATTCATGGACACAATTTGTTTAGTCATTTCTCAAATGAGGAGTATCTACTTTCTTTCCAATTCTTTGCTTTCACAAAAAGTGCTACTATAAATATTTTAGCTTATATGGAACCTTTCTTCTCATCAGTGGCTTCCTATAAACCTAGCAGTGGAATCTCTGAGTCAAAGGGTTTGGACACTTAGGTCACTTTATTTGCATAATTCCAAATTGTTTTCCAAAATAGTGGTCCTGATTTATAGCTTCCCCAATAATGTACCAGTGTGCTTATCCTCTGACAACTCCTGCAACATTTGTCACGTTTGCCAATTTATAGGGTGTGAGGTGGAACCTCATGCTTGTTTTAATTTTATCTCTCTTATTATTAGTGATTTTTGTGGTTGCTAATCATTTACAATTCTTTTGAGGTCTACTCATGGATTTTGACCACTTCTCTATTGGGGAATGGCTTTTTTATTGAAAAATACTTTCATATCAAGTATGTTAATGGAAAAATACACTTGATATTTGGCATTAAGGTGATATGCTTAGAAACTACATGAATAAGAATTAAAAGTATAATTATTCCCTACTGGGTTTTGAATGAAAACAGTATAGATTGCCAAGTTGCTAGATGGATGAAGTGATTTTCTAAGTAAGGTAATTTGGAAATTCATTCAACTGAACTGATGTCATTTGACTGACAATAAGTTTTATTTTTAAAATCTGTAATATTGTTTATGTTATTATCAGATTTCTCATTTTTCTTGTATTGTGATTTTTGAGAAATCATGAGCTAAAAAATTAACTCCTTTTTTTATAGAAAATGTTGTTATGATTAAAATAAATGATCAAGTATTTAACTGGATATATTTTGTTTTAAAATGAATAAAAATAATAACAGTTTGGGAAAGTACCATAGACTTTGTGAATATCTGTGAAGTTCTTTGGGGAGTTACCAGAGTTTGTTTCAATCCCCTGAATGTTCAGCTTTGATGAAGTTATAAAATTTTAATTACTCTGTGAGAGAAGTTGCTGAAAGAGTATTGTGAAGTTCTAAAAAAGGGAAGTAGTTTAAGGTCCTCCCACAGCTGAAGAAACGGGCCTTACAAGTTTATTTTATGATGAGTGATTCTTATCTGATAGATGGCTTATGAAAATGATCAAAGTACACTTGGAGAAGCAGAGTAAAGATGGCAGAGCAGAGGCAGGAATTCATCTGAATTCTCCCCAATTCCCTTCCAAACAACTTTAAAATAATGCCTCAAATTGAATCCCGGAGTGGCAGAACAAAAGGTTCAGGTGAAACAATTTTCCAACCCAAGATAACTTAGGAGATTGGAGGAAAACTCTGTCTCGATGGGGTATTGGTCAATCTTAGGGCACAGTTCAGTACAGGCCTCTTTGCAACACTCAGCAGTTGGCCTTGGAAGTGACTGCATCAGTGTTGGCAACAGCTTTGAAAGAACCCTCAGCCCACAGAGCAGGGGCTGTAATATTATGGAGATTATGAGGGATCCTTTGCTGGCACTGAGCACAGGACCCCATTTCATTGCCCGTATAAATTTGTGGATTGCAGTCCCAGGGTGAAGAAGTGTTTGACCACATGGAGTAGAGGCAGTGGTCACAATAGAGAAGATTGTGTGTGGTCACTCACAAGGGAGAAGGGTTCCTGATCTCAGGGCTAAGGCAGAAAGAAGCACTTGAACTTGTGGCCACAGAGGAGATGGGCCTTAGTCACAGTTCCAGGGTGCAAAAGAGTGAATACATTTTTTTTCTTTATTTTGTTGAGATTTTTCTTGTCTGTATTTCTTTTGCAATATTCTGCAATATTGCAATATTCTTCTGCAATAATGCAGAAATATGTTTTGTATAACTGGACATGTATAATCTATATCAAAGTGCCTTTCCAAGGAGTGGGAGGGTTGGGAGAAAGGGAGGGAATTTGGAGCTCAAAATTTTTAAAAGTGAATGTTAAAAATTATTTTTACATGTAATTGAGAAAAATAAAATAAATTTTAAATTATTTAAATTTTTAAAAAGAACAATAGTTCTCCTTACAAAAATCTCTAAAAGAGTAATCCAATATTCTTTTGAAAACTTCTTAGGAGACCAGAATTCCCTACCTCCTCTGTTCACCTATTCCCCCTTTGGATAGTTCTCGTGAGGAAGGTTATCCTTACTACTGGTCCCCCAACCACCCAAAGATGAAGAAATAGCGAAGAACTGAGAAAACTTAGCCCACCTCCCTATTAAAATGCTCACTAATCAGAGTTGCCTTAAGTTTGCTGGGGGAAGGCCAGATGATGTATTGTCAGGCCAATCAGAAGGAAGATGCACTAAGATATAAAAGAAGCTGTTGGAACAAATGGAAGCTAACCACAGACCTATTTATTATCACGTTGCGTGCCCCTGCTAATAAATGGTACCTCACTGGGAAAATTGCTTTAGTTTGTTAAATTCCAGCAGTGGCAGAAGTAAGCAATTCTGTGGAGTTGAGGTGTCAGACTTTCAAGAACTAGATTAAAATGTAACTGGAAAATGTTTTACAAAATAAATAAAAAGAAAGTATATCATAGATACTGTTAACTTGTGGTTTTCTAAGTTAATATGTGTCTGTTTGACCCCACTGATGTGGAAGTACCAGCAAAGAGCTAAAGTCTCTAATGAAGTGCCTTAGGGATCTGTCCTTAGCCTCGTTTTATTTAATATTTTCAATCAGTCACTTGGATAAAGGCATAGATTTCTAGGATCCTTACCAAGTCTGCAGATGACAAAAGACTAGACTTAAAAAAAAAGTTGGCTAATGCACTAGATGACTAAGTAGGGGAAAGGGATTGGGCCTATGATGTCCTTGAAATTAGGAACTCCTCCATGAGGAAACTTCTTCCAGCAAAGCAGATCTGGGGAGTCTCCACAATTTATAGGCTTAAAGAATTGCCTAGAGTTACAGTGTCAAACTCCGATGGAAATGCTAAACTCTTAGGAAGAAACCCAGTTGACTTAGAAAAATCACATACTAAGATTATCTATGCTTTACTGCATTTTCATTTGTTTTGTTAAGTATTTCTCAGATACATTTTAATCTGGGTCAATCGCACCTCTGAGGGTTGCTGGCCTAGGCAAGCTGCAGAACAGGTGTTTTGACATCTCAGACCTAGGACACTGACAGGCTGAAAGACTTGTATTCATAGCCAGTACCTACCAGATAGTACTTGAACCCAGGTCTTCCAGACTTCAAGGAGAGATCTCTGTCCACTACTCCAGACTATCACTTTGGCTGATGGGAATAGTGAAATGCTACTAACGCTAGAACAGGAATGCTTAAAATGTTTTGGTGTCACGGATTCTTTGGTAATCTGGTGAAGCTTGTGGATCCTTTTTGCTGAATGATGGTTTTAATTGCATAGGATATTTAAAAGGGGAGGGGAACCTAGTTATGTTAAAATACAATTATCAAACTATTTAAAAAACCAAGTACACAGGTTAAGAACCTGACTATGGTCCATATCATTTATATAGATGTATATATACATAAGTATATATGTGTATATGTACATATGTATTTGTGGGTATGTATATGTAAATATATGTATACAAGTCTATGTATATATGCATTGTATATATGTACGCATATATGTGTATATATGCATATATGTATCTGCATCTATACATGCATATGTGCAAGCATGTGTAAATGCATGTATACAAGTCTATGTATATATGCATTATATATGTATGTATGCATTGTATATGCATGTGTGTATATAGGTATATGCAAATGTGTATACACCTGTCTATACTTGCATTGTATATATGCATATATGTATATATGTATGTATATACACATGATACACACATACATATATGTGTATACATATATACACACATATACATATATGTGTATAATTTATATAACACCAACTATGTGCCAAACACTGTGCTAACTGCTTTACAAATATAGTTATCATTTCCACATCATTATTTTAATATTTCACAAATCGGCATAAGAAGTTTAATGGGAATTTTGAGGGAGTTTTGCAGAAGTTGCAGTTAACACACAAAGGCCAGCAGATGACACAGAAAAAGTTTAGAAACTCAGAAATGCATAAAATATATGTATAATATTGTATAATGTAGCCTAGGATCAGATACATACCCCAAATTTTGCAATAAGGGACTGTAAACACCCCATGAAAGAAAAAGAAAAAACTTAGATTTTTTTGGCATGGGGGGTGGGGAGTGCCATGCCCCTAACCTCTGAGATCTTGAAGAAATAAATGTATTTCATTTGATCCTCAGCCCTAAGAGGTAAATGTTATTATTATCTCCATTTTACAGTTGAGAACACTGAGTCACATTCAGTTAAGTGACTTGCCCAAAGTCACAAAGCTAATAATTGTGGCTGGATTGAATTCAAGTCTTCTTGTCTGCAGTCCACTGCACCACCTAGTTGCCAACATTGTGTCAAATTGAATAATGTTACATTTAACACATATTCAAACAAAAAATCAAGCTTACAAGTATAAGACGGGGGAAGCATAGCTACACGGTGGTTTGTCTTAAAAAGATCTGTGAGTTCTAGTAGACCACAAGCTTGACATGTTTCAGTAGTTATATGGCAATCAATAAAATTAATGTCATCTTGGGCTGCATTAAGAGAGGCATTGCTTCTAGGAATAAGGTGAGATTTCCACTGTCCTCTACCCTTGTCAGATCACATCTGTGTTCAGTTCTGAGTCTCAAAGTTCAGGAGGGACATGGCTAAAATAAAGAATGAGTGTCCAGAGGAGGGCAGTCATAGTGATGAAAGGCTTAAAATCCATTCCCTATTAGCACCATAGATTCACTCATTGTAAGCTGAAAGCTCATTTTATAAGTGAAGAAACTAAGGCACAGACAAGTTAAGTGACTTGCCCATTTTTATAGCTCATATAGCTCATGATGTAGGATTTGAACTCAGGTCTTCCTGACTCCGAGTCTACCTTTCTATGCATTATTCCACCTAGCAGTCATTTGGAAGAACTGGGAATATTTAGCCTAGCCAAGAAAAGAAAGACGCTGAGGATAACTTAATCACAGGGATTAAGGAAAGTTGTTTTACATGGCCCTGAGGACAGAACTAGTAGCATGGAAGTTACCAAGAGGTCACTTAGACCTGATGTGAATGTAATAGGCTAGAATGTATCAGGACTTCAGAAAGGCCCCTGGGAAATGTATAGTTTGGTGTTTCAAAGGTACAGTGGTTGCAGGGCAGGGTTAGCCTCGAAAAATCCCAAACTTGTCAATAGATCCTACCATCTCTTTGAGACACAAATATATTTCCCAGGAGGGTCCTTTGAATGGCTCATAACTTCAGAAAAAAAAAAGAACAACTTCCTCACAATTAGAATTCTATCTCCCCATACTCCTACATCCCTTCTTTTCCCTCCCTTTATCTTCAGGTTGTGACTTGTGTGTGGCTCATGTTTCATGTCTTGGTTGAGAAGATCCTGCGGTTTAAAGCTGTCTTGTCATCAGGAAAGGAGGAAGAAGAGGAGAGGAGAAAGAGGAGACACACACACACACACACACACACACACACACACACACACACACCTACAGCTCACTATTGTAACCCCATTCCTATTTTCAGGGATGAGTGAGACCACTGAAGTCCCTTTCACATCTTGGGTTCTATGAAAAGCCTTCAGCTGAAATGCATGGCAGGAGGGGGGGAAGGAAGGGGGGGGGGGAAGAGAGAGAGAGGAGGAGGGGAGAGAGAGAGAGAGAGAGAGAGAGAGAGAGAGAGAGAGAGAGAGAGAGAGAGAGAGAGAGTGAGAAAGAGAGAGAGAGAGTGAGAAAGAGAGAGAGAGAGAGAGAGAGAGAGAGAGAGAGAGAGAGAGAGAGAGAGAGAGAGAGAGAGAGAGAGAGAGAGAATAAAGCCGCAGAGGTGAAAGCAGCTCATCTAAATGCCATCACCAGAGGGCAATGTTGACTCTGAAGAGAAATGAGCAATTGGTGTTTCAATTCTATTCAATAAACATTTCATTTCTTAAAAATGAAAAACAATTTCCCACTTAATGGTATTTTGTTTTTTCCAATTCATGTCAAGATAGTTTTCAACGGCCACTTTTTTGAATTCCAAATGGTTGTCTCCCTCTTCTCTCCCCTCCCCAAGACAGCAAGCATCCTGATATAGGATATACACATACACTCACATTAAATATATTTCCACATTAGTCATGTTGTGAAAGAAGAATCAGAACAAAAGGGGAAAACCATGAGAAAAAAAAACGAAACAAAAAAGAGAAAATAGTATGCTTCCATCTGAATTCAGACTCCATAGTTCTTTCTCCAGATGTGGATAGCATTTTCTATTATGAGCCTTTTGGAACTGTCTTAGATCATTGCATTGCCAAGAAGGGCTAAATCTGTCAAAGTTTATCATCACACCTCTGTTCACGTCACTCAGCATCAGTTCATGAAGCCTTTTCAGGTTTTTCTGAAATCCACCAGCTCCTCGTTTCTTATAGTCTAATAGTATTCCATTACATTCATATACCATAGTTTGTTCAGTCATTCTCCAATTAAGGGACATCTCCTCAGTGTCCAATTCTTTGCCACCACAGAAAGAGCTGCTATAAATGTTTTTGTGTATGTGGGTCCTTTTCCCTTTCTTATGATCTCTTTGGGATAAAGGCTAGTAGTGGCATTGTTGGATCAAAGGGTATGCTGTTTTATAGCCCTTTGGGCATAGTTCTAAATTGCTCTCCAGAATGGTTGGATCAGTTCTCAACTCCACCAACATTGCATTAGTGTTCCAATTTTACCAACAATAAACATTTCTTAAGCACCCACTATATGCCAGGCACTGTGCTAAACATTAGGGATACAAATAAGAAAAAGAAAGATAGCCTCTGCTCTCAAGGAGCTTATAGTCAAACAACATATGACAACATACTGAAGGGAGGTAGGAAATCAAGTCCAAATGGGGGCACAAAGAATTGGACACTACTGAAACAACTCAACAGCAACAGAAACCGCAAGGTGATAGCAATGGTTCGCGGAGTAGAAGTTAAGCAGAATGGCTCATGGAAAATGGAGTTACCAGGAAGGTTATGAGCCCGCTGTAATGGATGACCTATGTCCTCTTTCCCATATATGGTGACAACTTGTGCTATGGAGGCTAGGTATTGGGAGGGGGAGAGTGGCATACTATTTAATTAAGTGTCTTTGGCTTTAAATGAATGTGTTCTCAGGAGATGGTTTCAGAAAAACTTGGAAAGACTTATATCATCTGATGCAGAGGGAAAGGAGCCTAACTATGAGAACATTGTAAGTAACATCCATGTTGTAACGAGAATCAGCTGTGAAAGACTTAGCCACTCTGCTCCACACAGTGATCCAAGACAATTCCAAAGGGTTCATAATGAAAAAATGCTATATTTTTCTTGCTTCCCCACCTCACCACAAAGTTAATGTGGAAATACATTTTGTATGACTTCATATGTATAATGAATATTGTACTTCTCACCTTCCTAATGGGTGGGGGAGGGAGAGAATTTGTGCCTGAAAATCAGCTGCCAAAATTTATAAATAATAAATTAAAACTAATAAAAATAAATAAATTTATTTATTTTAAAAGTCTGATTATAAATAAATCGAAGAAGGAAGGAAGGAATACATAAAAAAATTAAATAAACTGTTCTGTAGTTAAATAGTAAAAGAAACAGTGATGAGGTCTTTTGGGCTGTGGTTTGGAGTTTGGAAACTCACCTATACCCTCTATATGACTCAAGAGTTCCATTTGTGAGGGAGGGATTCTGGGTACCACACACCATTTTTACCAGGATCTTCAAAGTTCTCTATCAGTCAACCCCACGTTATGTTTTTGCTTTTATGCTCTACTGTGTTTCAGCCTAAAGGCAGTAATTCAGATCTCTCTATCAGGCCTCAGTCCAGTGTTTTATATGCTTGCAAAACCTCCCCCCAAACTTTTCTCTTCCTGGCTACCCAACCCCATCCTCCCTCTCCTTTAAATCACAGCCCAAGGCCAGCAGCTCCTTCCACAAATCTTATCTGCTTAATTCCATCCATTCTCCCACATGGAAGTACCATCCCTAACCCTTTCAGCTTTAATGTGCTTATATTGATCTGTACTTACTTGTGTTAATTATATGTCATCTTATTGATTCCATATCATCTCATGTATATGTCATTTTCCCTTGAGGCCTGAGGTCATTGTTATTTTCCACATTGCACCTTCAAAGGCAACAATGAAAGCTTCTTCTTTAGCTCCCTTTACTCTCCTTGAATAGGTTCTGACCCTAGTGATCAATTAATTGGTCAATCAGAAATACTTATTGAAGACTCCCTATGTGCAGAGAACCATATGTGGCACTTGCAGGAGGTGATAGGTGAATAATGACTTGAGTTTCTGTAGTGCTTTATGATTTACAAAGCATAAAGGCAGGTCACACAAGCATTTCCTGGATGATGAGAAAACTGAAGCTCAGGGAGGTAAACTGCATTTCCAAAGATCATGCATCTGGTAAGTGGAATGGAGACTTGAGTTCTGGTCTTTTGATTCTGAATCTAATGTTCTTTTCTTTCCATTGCATCTCTCTATTTCTGGAGAAATTAGAGCTTAATGGTACAGTAAACACCCTTCTTCATTTCTTGGGTCCTGTGTGGAAGAAACAAGAGAATCTTGGTATTGGAAGTCCAAACTTGTACTGATAAAAAATCTCTTGTATGGTCAGTCAGTAAGCATTAATTAAGCACCTAATATGTTCCAGACACTGGGTCCTGATAGATGGTTATCTAATCTTGGCTTAAATATCTCCACTGAAGGAGAACTTACTCTCTCCAAAAAATAAAAAAACCCAACATTTTCCATAAATAGACAGCTCTGTACATCAGTTATTCTGATTTAGAATGATCCCAAAACTGCCTTTTAAAAACCTCCACCAATAAGTTTCAGTTTAGCCCTTTAAAGTCTTAAAGAATAAGTTAACTCCTTTTTTTCCACATTGACAACCCTTTGAAGACATGTTTAAGTTTTTGAAGGACGTTGGCCAAACTAGTGTAGAGAAGTCAACCCACACCTATATTCCTGGCTGGTACCATGATGTGGGACCCCTTGCTCTCACTATCATCAGCTTGGCTTCTACTTTCTTGTAGAAAAAGGAATATGGTGAGTATAGCTAACATGACAGGCAGTCCCACTCACTCCTTGAACTTTGTTGCACAATATCAGGCTATTCTGGTCCCCTATACCTCAGGACTCCCCAAATACTATGCCTAGTCTTCTCCATGGGACCTCCCTTGGGTTCCCCAATTCATTCAAGAGTTCTCTACTATTCCTGTGATGAAGTCCTTATTTAGATGGGTTTGTTTCTCTCCCTATCTCTTTCTGCCACATGGCTGACTAGGAAGTGTAGGCTTCCTATCCTCCAATCCCCCCATTATGTAAGCTTGTGGCTAACTCAAGATCTTTGTCACAATAATAGATGAAAAAAAACCAGAGAGAATTCAGGGCAAAACTGAAACCTGTGGATACAGCTTTGCAATTACTTTAGACTATTCCCTTGCCCATTTTTTCTCACTCATCTGTCATCATTACATTTCTAGCCACAAGACCAGATTCCTCCCTTAAGGTTGGTCATTTGAACAGGCTGCTATGTGAACGCTTGCTTGGGACTTTTGGAATGGTTTGTTTTTCTCTTGTGGTTTTACTGTTTTTTTCTGTTTATCATTTTTCCCCTGCAGTTGCTCTCTGGAAGTTACAGCCAAAGCTTCCTAAAAGAAAAAGAGCTCTATGGAGAATCTGATTCTTTTAGAGGCACTAAACTGTCTAGGAGAAATAAAAACTCTCCTGAATTCCACCCCTATTTCTGCCATTGCCTCTCTAGGCAATCACCTAGAGGCAATTTGGCAATTCAGTTTCCCCTATGAAGCCAATACCTGCCCCACCCTCATTTTGGAATGAAACAATCCACTGTGTCCTCCTGGGAAATTCAAGGAAATATTAGAGCGACAGTGATAAATGGGCAGGTTATATTCCGAACTCAGTAATTTGTTATTGTTTTTATCGAGGACCAAGAAACTTGGACAGTTTGTTCTGGGCATTCAGAAATTGACTTAGCAGAAAGGAAAAACAAGACGGCTCTGGTGGAGTGGCAGTCTAGGCTGCTTAGGAATCGGGAAGTAGCATCCAGAGTGGTTCCAGAAGAGCTAGGTCAGCTATTTGAGAAGTCCTATGGAAGAGGTCTGGAGACATCACTTTATTTTTCTTCATCGCATTTCTTTGATGCTGCTGATAGATCCCAGAGAAGCAAACCCCTCTCTCTGTGTTATACCATTCCTTTAGACTTTCTCTCCTTTCACCACTTGGAACTTTAGGGAATTGCACACAAGAATATTTGTGTTAATGATAAACAGATATTTTCCCAGAAAGAACAAAATATTGGACATTCCCAACGTCCCAAAGAGGGAGCCAAAATCCTGAATTACAGGAATTCGACTCCAGAGCAGCTGATGTAGCTGGTTAACAGGCTGCTTGGGCTCCAGATTTCTGGCTCCTGTTTCATGGCAGGATCTTGGACAAGTCACATGCACTGTTTAATGTCTTCTTAGGAGGCAAGGGAGGTTTGCTGGTGTCTCCTTTCCCAGGATTCAGTGGAGCAGAGTATGATAATGCCTACAAAGCACTTACCAGGAACTGCAAAAGGGCCATATTTAAGAGAATGGACCTTGTAGGTATGATAGGCATAGGGGTCATAACCCCACATGTAGCATGATGTATAGAGCAAAAACATGAGGATCCCCACCAATAAATGGTATGAGAGGCAGCCCAGTCCCACAAAGTACAAACACCTTGCCAGTGCCCTGTCCTAATTCCTTTTGCTGTAATGGTTTATCTCACACAGGTCAAGTGAAATGCATGTTTACATCACGTATGTATTATGCATGCATGCATACATTATGGCTCTCTGCTTACAGGTTCTGCTGCTTATTAGAAACTTATGCCCACCTGGGGTATGATATCAATAGTTTTCCTCTGCTTGTGGCACCTCCATATGGGATCAATGTCTGCTCCTCTCCACGCTCATCCTCAGCCCATATTGAAGAAAGCATGTCTTTCTTGTCTCTCAAACAAGCAAGGTGCCTTCTTCCCATATCTCTACCTGCACTTTCACTGATTATACCAGACAAAGATTTGGAGACCACTAAATTCTATCTGTTTATAATCAGATACAGGACGTACATTTCAATGTTGGGATGGAGGGAGAACCCCATCAGAAGATAAACAGCATGAGTAAGCACTGGTTGCTTTGACAACATCCAGGTCTCAGGCCTCTGTTTCTTCCCCTGATTCCTTCTCCTTTGACTTTTGCAGGAAGCAGAGTAGTCTAGCTGGTGCATTCATTCTCTCATTTCTGAGTGCCTCTGTCCTGACTTTGCATCCTGCCACAGTCCGGAGAGCTGACATCCAGAAATCACACTTGCATGTTCTGCATGGCTCAAGATGGAGGAAAGAGTCAACTTTTTTTCTGGTTGTCTATTCCCAGAAGCCTCCAAAGTTAGGTTCAAGGATATGTCACCAAACTTGGGAATTCTGAGATAGCTCATGCTTGAGACATCTCCTAAACAGATTGTCCTTCTGAAGGAACAAGGTCAGTGGCCAGCAGAGGAGTCGGAGTGAGCAGAACCTGCCTTTTTCCTAGGCTGCTTGGCTGAGCTCAGCACGAATGCTTAACTGGGGATCCTACTGGGAATTGAAAACTGGCAGTGCATGTTGTTTAGGAACAGGCCCAGCTCTTTCCATCCCATCCTGACTCTGCTACTAACCCACTTGAGGCAAATTGTAGCATCTCTTTTGGCCGTGATTTCCTCATTTACAAAATGAAGGGTTTGAATTAGATATTTGCTCAAGTTCCTTCCAGTTCTAATGTTCAGTGATTATGATGTTGTTTCTGACTCCCATCTAGGCCAGAGTGGTGAGAAGGAAATGGGAAATTGAGGCATGAAAGGAGACCAATCAAGTCAGTCCCTTTATGTGGTCAAAAAAGAGAAGCATGCCCCAATTCCTAGGCTGCCAGCAGGAGGCAGACTGGCTCTCTGCCAAATACCATTTTGGATGTGCTCCCATCTCTCTCCCAGAGAATTTAGTGTGCCTCAAAGGTCCACACAAGGGTCCTTGTGTCTTATATGACTCCTCCTGTCTCTTCCTACTTCCCCACCTTTTTCTAAAGGGCATTTCATCTCTCTTTCCTCTTTTGCTACATTAGCAGTCTGTGATCTTTGGGAACTAGCCAATGGGTACGAATGAACCTAGTACAGATGTGAAGAAATGGTACAGATTTGCTAGAGATAACATAGTCCCCTTGCAGCCAGCAGTTCTCAGATCAATACTTCAGGCCAAGGTATCTTGACTGAGCAATCCTTCTAGCTACTCCATGCACACTCTGTTTCTTTTTTTCTTTTTAATTTTTCTATATAGAGTATTTTATTTTCTCCCCAATTTACCTGTTAAAACACATTTTTAACATTTTTTAAGAGTTTTGCGTTCCAAATTCTATCCATCCCTCCCTCTTTCCCCTCCCCCTTCTCTGAGATGGTAAGCAATTTGATATAGATTATACATGTGCCAGCCTGTAAAACATTTCCATAGTAGTCATTTTGTACAAGAAGACAAATTAAAAAAAAGAACAAAAGTGAAAAATAGCCTGCTTTAGTCGGTATTCAGACAATAACAGAAAACTGGGGAAAATTTTTTTGCATGCTCTGTTTCTTAAAGGGAGAACCAAAAATGAGGAAGAAAAGTTGGAGTTGTGTGGACCCAGGGCCTTGAAGTGTAGTAAGAAGTGTGAGACCAGGACCAGTAAGCCCTTCCCGTCATCCCTCACCCCACATTTGTGGATGTCTCTTATTTGGACCTCATTCATCTAGGGGTCACAGTGTCAGAGTGCTAGGGCTGGAGTCAGGAAGCTCTGGATTCAGATAAGGCCTTGAGTCATTGACTAGCTGGAGACCTGGGCAAGTCAGCTAAACCCTGACTACCTCAGTTTCCTTAATTGCAAAATAGGGATAATAAAAGCATCTACCATAAAGTTGTTGTAAAGATTAAATGTGATAATATTTATATTATTAGTACAATACCCAGAACTTAGGTGGCCCTTAATAAATACTTTCTTCCTTCCTTCCTTCCTTCCCTCCCTCCTTCCTTCCTTCTTTCCTCCCTTCCTTCCTTCCTCCCTTCCTTCCTTCCTCTCTTTCTTTCTTTCCTTCTTTTTTCTTTTCTTTTTCCCCAAACATATCCCTCCCTGATCCCCTACCCAGCAAATCTTCTCTTATAACAAAGACTAAAGAAGAAAAGAGGAAAAAGAAAATTCAGCAAGCCCATCCAACATGAGGGAGCTGGCATCATATCTGACACTTTATGCAGCATTCCATACCTGTCTCCCCTTGCCTCTCCAATGAAAGGAGGGAGATTTATTTTCTTAGTTTTCCTCTACCCACAGACCTAGCAGAAAATGTCAGCTTCTTCCATCTCTCTGCTCTTTTTCTCCCTGTAATCCTGACAGGTTAAAAATACCTTTCTCCCAGTCAGGATCAGCTCCCAGAGAAAGATGAGAAGGAAGAAGGTTGGAAACTGGGTTTGGTGGTAGGGATGACTCAACAGCAGGTCTGTGGAGGAGAAGGAACCTCAAGAAGGAAAGTGTATACAAGAGACAGCATGCAGATATCTGGTTAATGTATCTGAGAGTGAGATGGGGATTTCTGGATCCTGGTTTAAGTTGTCAGTTCCTAAACACACTGGTCTCAGGACTCCTTTGCATTCTTAAAAATTACTAAGGACCTCACAGAGTTTTGTTTGTTATGTTGATCAATATTTACTATATTAAAAATAGAAACTGATGCTTTTTGACATTTGTTCATTTAATAATAAACCCATTACATGGTAACATATTTTTTGATGAAAGTAACTGTATTTTTCAAAACAAACCAAAAAACTTAGTGAGAAGTATCTTTGTTTTAAATGATTTTGAAAATCTCTTTAATAGCTGACTAAATAGAAGACAGCTGTATTCTTTTATCTGCTTCTGCATTCAATCTGTTGGAATAGGTTGTTTTGGTTAAAGTATATGAAAAAAAATTTGGCCTAATATAGATATGTGGTTGGAAAAGAGAGGAGTATTTTAACAGACAAATAATGTCTTAGTCTTATTATGAAAACAGTTTTGACCTCTTGAACTCCCTAAGAGGTTTTGGGAGGCCCAGAGCTCCTCAGACCACACTTTGATAATAGATAATTTAAGGTTATGAGCAAGTGGAGTTCCTCAGCGCTCACTCCAAACAAGCACTAGCAAAAATATACAGGATTTGAATAGAGCCTACATGATTGTGTAGTTTTCAAACTAAAAGTGAGGGCAGCTAGGTAGCCTAGTGATAGAGTCTTAGCCCTGGAGTGAGAAGGATCTGAATTCAAATCCAGCCTCAACCACTTTCTAGCTCTATGACCCCAGGCAAGTCACTTAACCCTGTTTGCCTCAGTTTCCTCATTTGCAAAATGAACTAGAGAAGGAAATGCAAAACTACTCCAGGATCTTTGCAAGAAAACCCCAAAAAGGGTCATGAAGAATCAGACACTACTGAAACAACTCAATAAGAAAAAGGGAGGGGTGAAAATGTACACAGAGTGCTGTGATTCCTATGTTGTGTATCTGTAGTCGTTGGGTATAGCAACTAGAGAAACCAAGTCTAAATTATCCTATTGATGGAGGAAGGTCAAAGATTATAATTTTTTCATTAGGATAGGGAACTCCTGGAGGAGAAAATTTGCTCTGATGATGCAGGTCAGCACATTCTCTGTGGCAATGAAAAACTTAGTAGTTTGCCCAAGGTCACAAGGGAGGACTTGAACACAGTTCTTCCTCATAGCAAAAATAACTATATCAAATATATTTACCATATTTTTGTTCCCTATATTAAAACTATATCATAATCTATTCAGCCAGTCCCCCATTGTTGGACAACCCCTTAAAGTCTAGTTTTTTGCCACCACAAAAGGGCTGCTGTAAACATTTTTTTTTACATATGGAGTATTTTTTCTTCGTTTCTTCTCTTTAGGGGTTAAGAGTTGTTTCGCTGGGTCAAAGAGTATATACAGTTTAATTTAACTTTCAAAGCAGTTGGGGGATGGGGATGGTGAAACCGTGCTAGGAGTAAAAAGTGGTTTTTTGGTCACATTTAAGGGGAACAGCTCAGACTTCAAGTGCCACCTGGTGGTCTACTCAGATATTGCCCTTGGAGTCGATTAATTTTTTAAAAATGAGTTTTTATTGATGTATTTTTAAAAATCATCAAAATTTATTTTACCGAATTTTAATATGACAACTATCTTCCTATGTGTGTAGAGAAGGTGATCTTATTGAATCAAAACAAATGCCAAAGAAAAATGTCACAATTTATTTAAAATGAACTCTGATGAAAGAATCAGGTTCGGTCCTGGAGGACGGATGATGACAAATATCTCCTTTCTCTTCGTAAGGAATTGAAGGATGACAGGTGCAGAATGTTGTATGCAATGTCAGATGTAGCTGCTGTGTTGATCAATTTTTCCTAACCATTTATCCTTGTTAGAAGGGAGAGCTCTACAGTGGGGACAATGAGCAAAAAAAACTACTTTCTCTTTGTCCCACCTTCCCCTTCCCAGAAAGAAAAAAAAATAGAAAAATCCTAATAACAAATACGTATGGTCAAGCAAAACAAATTCCCATATCAACCACATCTAGAACTTTATGTTTTATTCTATATCTTGAATCCATCATTTCTCTTATCGAGAAGTGGATAGCATGTTTCATCATTGGTCTCTATAACTTTGGTTTGTCATTACATTGACCAGAATTCTCAAATCCTTCAAAGATATTTTCCTTTATAATGTTATGGTTCTGTCATGTCTGACTCTTCATGACCCCATTTGGGGTTTTCTAGATAAAGATCCTGGAGTGATTTTGCCATTTTCTTCTCTAGCTCATTTTACAGATGAGGAAACTGAGGCAAACAGGGTTAAGTGACTTGCCCAAGGTCACACACAGTGTCTGAGGTCAGATTTGAACTCATGAAGAGGAATCTTCCTGATTGCAGGCCCAGCACTTGGTTCACTATGGCACCACCTAACTGCCTCTTCTAATGTTATTAGCGTGGTCTAAATGGTGATTCTGCGTGCCATTCATATTTGTCTTGCAGGTTTCTCTGAAACTGTCCCTTTCATTATTTCTTATAGCATGATAATATTCTATTATATTTATTTACCATAATTTTTCAGCCATTCTCTAATTAGTGAGTATTCTTTAGCTTCAAGTTCTTTGCCACCACAAAAAGAGCTGTTATAAATATTTGGTGGTTTGGAGCATTTTTTTTTTCAAATGGCTATTGGCAGCTTGGATTTTGGCAGCTAGGTGGCACAGTGGATAGAGTGCTAGGCCTGGAGCTGGGAAGAAAAAATTTCAGTTATCTAGCATTTCTTTTTACCTCTCATCTCCTTCCCCCACCCTGTATTGGGGGCAGAGGGGGGAATCCTTATAATAAATATGTGTAGTCAAGCAGAACAAATTCTCCTATTGACCATGTTCAAAAATATGTCTCATTCTGTACATTTAGTCCATCACCTGTCAGGAAGATGGGTAACTTTCTTCTTCATGAGTCTGGTTGATCATTGTGTTGGTCAGAGATCTTCAGTCTACCAAAATTGATGGTTGTTTTTAAAGCATGAATGTTGTAGTGGAAGTTGTTCTCCTGGTTCACTCACATCACTCTGTAATGTTAATGAGAGTTAAAGATCTTCCAATTCCATTAATAAGCATCAATACCTTTTGTTAATTTCTAATGAGGCGCTGGGTTATGAGGGTTTTGATGCCCTCCGGCTCTGAAAAGTGTATTTATACTCTGAGGTGAGGTTTTGCTTTGGGGCTCCCTCTTTGGAAGAAGATGCATGTGCCAGATAAGACTCTGGGTAGCCATTAAGAAGCCCCCTGATTTTGAAAACCCAGATGTTGGCGCTTCTCTCTCTGGTAACTATGTATGTGTGTAATGGTCAGACAGTTGGATCTGTTGATTGTTGACCCTGTAGAAGTTGCTTTCCTTTTAGAAAAACAGCTCTAAGAACCTGTGCAGCAGGCTGGCCTGCATATGCTGGGGTGCTTACATACTCTTCATCCATTTATAGAAGTTTCCTTAGGCTTCTCTGAAAAACTCTTTCATGATTTCTTACAGTATAATAGTGTTGCGTTACATTAATTTATCATTATTTGTTGAGCCGTTTCCCATTGTTGGGACAGTCCTGTAGAGTTCAGTTTTTTGCCACCACAGAAGAGCTGCTGTAAATATTTTTTTTTGCATATGGGGTGATTTCTTCTTCTTTTATGCTCTTTAGGGGTTAAGACCCAATAATGCTATTGCTAGGTCATGATTTTGCCCTTTTATGTTTAAGTCATATACCCATCTGGAGTTTGTCTTGGTATATTATATGAGCTATTGCTCCATGCCTATTTTTAATAGACTGCTTTTCAGTTTTCCCAACAATTTTTATCAGATAGTGAGCTCTTTCCCCAATAAGTGCGATCTTCAAGTTTGTCAAATATGAGGCTACTGTGCTCATTTGCTAATAGAACAGTCTTCCTGGCTTCTAGTCCAATATTCCTCACTCTCCACCACACTATTTCTCTGCTTGGGTATTCATTAAGGACTAGGGGAGGGGGTTTGAGAGTAGTTATTACCTATACAATGAAAGAACCCCCTAAACCTCCTTGGTTGGAGATGGTCAAACATCCTTCTCCAGGCTTCTTGGTTTCCACCCCATCTACCCCCCTGGTAGAGATGAAAAAATGTTGGGTCCAGAATCAGAGGACCTGAGTCAGAATCCCTTCTCTGTCCCTGACTATTTGTGTGAACTGGGACATATCACTTTACCTTACTGGATCTTACTTTGCTCATCTGTAAAATTAAGGGGTTGAGTTAGTTGACCCTTCGGTCTAGATTTGTGATTTATGACCTCAAGTTTCATTCCAATTCTGTGATCTTGCGATCCCCACTGGAAGTTCATAGTGCAAAACACATGGTAGGCACTGAAATAAAATGGCTGAACTGCTTATAGCTATGCATATAGAAATAGAAACATGGGGGCAGCTAGGTGGTACAGTGGATAGAACACTGGCCCTAGAGTCAAGAGGACCTGAGTTCAATCTTGGGCATGCCACTTAATGCTGATTGCCTCAAAAAAAAAAAAAATAGAAACATGGATATTACCTATGTGTATAGGAAAGGTAGCATGGTGGAAGGGATAGAGAGATGGCTTGAAAGCCAGAAGAGTCAGGCTTAACTCCTGTTTCTGTCATATCCTGGCCATGAGACAATGCTCTCGGTCACTCCAAAGCTATGCATTGAAGATAGTTCACCTACGACTTCCCTGGGCTAATGAAAACCAACAAAGCAGCATTTTCACACATCATCTTACAGTAGGTAAGTACTGCAGGTATTATTATTCTCTCCCCCTCGCCTTTTTTTACAGTTGAGGAAACTGAGTCTTAATTAGGTTAAGTGATTTGCCCATGGTCATTCAACTGATAAGTGCTGCAAGTAGGATTTAAATCTAACTCTTAAAGTCAAGAGATTTCAGGTCCAAGTGTTCTTTTTCAATAAATAAACATATTTTTTTTTATCTTTTCCCTTCTCCTCCTGCCTCCCATTCTAGTGTTCTTTTCACCAGTCTCTGCCTCGTATTAGATGATATCATCTCAGAGTTAAACTTTGGCCTGACAGTATTTTAAGTGATTTTGTGTATATGTTTGAGATGGAGAAAGAATGGGGAGTGAATAATCCTACTAGCCCAATCCCAATACCTTTGAAGGCAGATTTCTGTATGGTTGAGGACCAAAAATTGCACTTTTACTCAAATTAGAATTAAAGAGGGGATTGTGTATTGTCTATGGAAAAGGCCATGCTGAGGAATAAAGCTATACCTGGAAAGGCAACCAAGGCTGCTATTGTTCACACAAGTATACCTGTGACTTCCAATCCCCAAACATATTAAGTGGGGCAGGGGAGGAAGGGAAAGAAAGAAGGAAGCAGCACACCCTATACAGGGAAGTCATTGTAGCTCCTTTATCTGAACAGAGGGATTGCTGGTATCTCAGAATCCTGGAATTGAAAGGGACTTTGAGGTAATCTGGTCCAACCTTCCATCTAAGGCAGGAATCCCATCTACAGCACCCTTGATGGATGGGCATGTAGGCTCTATTTGAATGCATCTAGTGACCAGGAATGGGAGCTTCACTGTCCTTATCTTAGAAACTGACTTAAGCGGGGCGGAGCCAAGATGGCGGAGTAGAAGGACGCACGTTTAAGAGCTCCGAAACCACAGCCCATAGAATTAATGTAAAAAGAGACCCCCATAACCTCTGGACCACTGAAAGGGGTACAGAAACTGAGTGGAAGAGATTTCCATGCCAGAGAGCCCTGGAGACCCATCCCCAGGGTCCGTCGCGCCCCGGAAAGCGGACCCCACCCCAGCGCTGCCCTGGCTGTGGCCCCAGAGAAGCTGACCCGAGCAGGCTTCCGGGAAAGTCCCTCTGCGCACAGAAGCTACAGGTCAGTGAGAGAGATGGCTGGCTGGCTGAGGGGAGTGGGGTGTCTCCATGACTCAGGCCCCCTCGGGAGGAAGCAGCGGCGGCAGAGATGGTGGCAGCAGCGGAGGCAGCAGCGGCGGTGGCGGCCCGGGACTCCCCCAGCAGCGGGCAGGATCTTCATTACTGAAAGTCTCTGCATAAACAACCTGAGGGAGCTGAGCCTGGGAGACGGCCCTGCCCCACACTGCTCCACTACTGAAGGTCTTTGCATAAAGCCCCTGAGGAAGCCGAGCCTGGGAGGCGGCCCTGCCCCCACACCAGCACCAGAACTAAAGCTCACATTGATTATCAGATGGGCGGCGTGGAAAGCACGTTTGAATTTCACCCCAAGCACTAGCTGGCCGGATCTAGGCGGGGGTGGACAGGAATCTCAGAAGTCAAGTAACTGGCTGGGAAAATGCCTAGAAAAGGGAAGAAAAATAAGACTATAGAGAGTTTTTTCCAACAAATGCAAATGATCCTGACATTCGGATCTGATGACGAGGGTATTCTTGCCATCAGGGAAAGACGTGGAGGGCGGGGCCTCAGTACCCCAGACAGCCCAGGGGGATGTCAGGTGGGCTCAGGCCTTGGAAGAGCTCAAAAAGGATTTTGAAAAGCAAGTTAGACAGGTGGAGGAAAAACTGGGAAGAGAAATAAGAGAGATGCAAGAAAAGTATGAAAAACGGGTCAATACCTTGATTAAGGAGACCCAAAAAAATGCTGAAGAAAATAACACCTTGAAGAATAGGCTCACTCAATTGGCAAAAGAGGTTCAAAAAGCCAATGAGGAGAAGAATGCTTTCAAAAGCAGAATTAGCCAAATGGAAAAAGAGGTTCAAAAGCTCACTGAATTTAGTAGTTCTCTCAAAATTAGAATGGAACAGATGGAGTCTAATGACTTTACGAGAAACCAAGAAATCACCAAACAAAACCAAAAGAATGAAAAAATGGAAGAGAATGTGAAATATCTCATGGGAAAAACAACTGACCTGGAAAATAGATCCAGGAGAGACAATTTAAAAATTATGGGACTACCTGAAAGTCATGATCAAAAAAAGAGCCTAGACATCATCTTCCATGAAATTATCAAGGAAAACTGCCCTGACATTCTAGAACCAGAGGGCAAAATAAGTATTGAAAGAATCCATCGATCACCACCTGAAAGAGATCCAAAAAGAGAAACTCTTAGGAACATTGTGGCCAAATTCCAGAACTCCCAGCTCAAGGAGAAAATCTTGCAAGCAGCTAGAAAGAAACAATTCCAGTATTATGGAAATACAATCAGGATAACTCAAGATCTAGCAGCTTCTACATTAAGGGATCGAAGGGCGTGGAATAGGATATTCCAGAAGTCAAAGGAACTAGGACTCAAACCAAGAATCACCTACCCAGCTAAACTGAGTATAATACTTCAGGGGAAAATGTTTCAATGAAACAGAGGACTTTCAATCATTCTTAATGAAAAGACCAGAGCTGAAAAGAAAATTTGACTTTCAAACACAAGAATGAGAAGAAGCATGAAAAAGTAAACAGCAAAGAGAAGTCTTAAGGGACTTATCAGAAGTGAACTGTTTACATTCCTACATGGAAAGACAATATTTGTAACTCTTAAAACTTTTCAGTATCTAGGTAGTTTGTGGGACCACACACACACACACATACACACATGCACACACACACAGAGACAGAGAGCACAGAGTGAATTGAATAGGATGGGACCATAGCTGAAAAGAAATTAAGGTAAATGGTGAGAGAGAAATGTAGTGGGAGGAAAGAGGGTGAAATGGAATGGGGTAATTATATGTCATTTAAGAGGCAAGGAGGAGACTTTTTAGTGGAGGGGAAAAGAGGAGAGCTGAGAAAAAAAAAACAATTAGTTCACCCTCATCACATTTGACTAAAGGAAGGAAAAAATGCACACTCATTTTGGTATGAAAACCTATCTTACAGTACAGGAAAGTGGGGGAGAAGGAGATAAGCAAGGGGGGGGATGATGGAAGGGAGGGCAAAGGGAGGAGGGAGCAATTTGAAGTCAACACTTGGGGAGGGACAGGATCAAAAGACAGAGGAGAAACAATGAGGGGCAGGGTAGGATGGAGGGTAATTCAGTTAGTCTTACACAACACGACTATCAGGGAAGTCATTTGCAAAACTACACAGATATGGCCTATATTGAATTGCCTGCTGTCCCAAAGGGAATGGGTGGGGGAGGGAGGGATGGGGAGAATTTGGAACTCAAAGTTTTAGGAACAACTGTTTAGTATTGCTGTTGCTACTAGGAAAGAAAACATACAGTTAATGAGGAATAGAAAGTCATCTGGCCCTACAGGAGAAAAGAGAAGATGGAGACAAGAGAAGGGAGGGATGACAGAAGAGAGGGCAGATTGGAGATAGGGAAAATTAGATTGCTTGGGGTATTGGGGTGGAGGGAGGGGATAAAAGGGGAGAAAATTTGGAACCCAAAATTTTGTGAAAATGAATGTGAAAAGTTAAATAAATAAAAAAAAGAAACTGACTTAAAACCTTTTACACATGAGCAGCCACTTTGGAAACAGCAGTTGGTTTCATGAGGTCTGTCTTCACTGTCAGCATTTGTGATTATATTGCTTGTGACTTGGGCTCTTAACTCTGTGCAGCAGTCCAGGGATATGGTGGCGGGGGAGGAGGAGAGAAAGAAGATAAGATTCTAAATTGTTTTGGCATTTTTCTCAAGTTTAATGGTATTTTATTTTTTTCCACAGTTACATGTCAAGAAAATTTTGAGCATTCACTTTTACAAGATTTTGAGTTCCAAATTTTCTCCCTCTCTTCCCCTTTTCTGAAAATGGTAGTAGGCAGTTTGACATTGTGGCATTTTTCTCATCTCATCATGCCAACAGCCTATGCTGGTCTGATGCTTGAGCCTTCCCTGTACCTCCCTTTTCCCAGAGGTCTGTTCTGTCCTACTCTTTACCCTTCTGTGATGAAGGAAGATGGGTTCCAGAATGTTTTTTCTCTGAAATGTTACAAAAATCTTTCTTCAGTCCTTTGTGCCCCCCGAAACTCTATATTAGCACTCATGACCAACTTCCCTAAAGGGGTCTAAAGGGAAATAAAGGAGGAGTGTAAGGGAATGATGTTGGGGAACAGAAGAGAAGCATGTGGCCTAAAAGTTTGCTTCTTAGTATAAACTAAGGGCACTGTGCTTGCCTCTGGTGCTGCCTCTAGAGCAGGTTAGAGGACAGCCTGGGAAGATCTGGTCTTTAGAGAGCTATAGAGAAGAGTGCCCTTGGAAGGAAGTAATTGATGGAAAGGAGAAGGAAGGGAAAGGGGAGAGAAAATGAGAGGCGAGGAGAGGAGGGGAGGAGAAGTCAACTCATGGGATCTTCTGAAGAAAATAAATGAAATAACCATAGGACTAGACCAAGACTAGGACATATCCCTAAGTGGGCTTACACAGGCAGGAAACCACCCCTACAAACTTCTTGCCTTGATACCCTAGAGCCCAGCTCTGTCTTCACCACTCAGCTCCTTAGACCTCACTCCAGAATCCCATCCCTAGAATTTTCACCCCAAACAATTCCTACCCTGCTAGGATTCTTCCTTTAGCTAGCTGGAGGCATCACCAGTGACTTCTCACTACTTGGCAGGATCCAAGTTGAAATTGTAAATGCATTTTCATAGAAACATGGTTACATACGATGACCAGGTTCTGAATTACTACTTGCATAGTACTACATTTCAGTTATGGTATGAGTTAAATCGGCATTTATGTGCTGGCCTTCAACCACCATTTATAATGTTTTTATCTGAAAATATTTCACAACTGGCAATAACAAATAAACTTAAAATAGGATGGGTTTGTATTTCTAATCTCTTTTTCAGTTCCTTCAGCCTACTACTCTTCATGCTGTGGTTTCTGATTTCTCAGCATTTTGGTCATTCTTCCCCTGCATGCCTTCTAGATTTTCAATATTGCTCTTAAAAATGTTTTATGTAGAAATGTTCACAGTACTCCAAGTGTGATCAGACTCTGGTGGGATGTGATGGAACAGTGACTTTCCATGATAAGAATATAATGCTTCTACAATATAGCCTGAAACTGTGTTACATTTTTAGCTGCCACATGATATTAAGGTTATAGTTAATAATAATAATAAATTATCATGATGTTAGTGACCATTTATATAAAACTTATATATGAGTACTTTATAAATAATATCTCATTTAATCCTCACAAAAACCCTGGGAGCTAAGTACTATATGCCCCAGGTTACAGTTGAGGAAACTGAGGCAAACAGAAGTCAATGAACTTTGCCCAGTATCAGTTAGTGTCTGAGGCTGGATTTGATTTCAGGTCTTCCTGACTCCCAAGCCCAGCACTCCAGGCATTATGGCACCGTCTAACTGTTGAGATTTGCTTAAAGTTTCAGGTTGCTTTTTCACAGGAATTCCTGCCACTAAGGGGCCTTTCTCCTGTCCTACACTTGTTTAATTGACTGAAGAATGAATGACTTATATTTGCCTCTGCTAAAACTGAATCTTGCAGATTTTAGCCCAGAATCCAGATCTGTTGAAATCAATGAAAATTTTAATTCTGTCCTTCTATTAGTTATTCCTTCTAGCTTTATGTTATCAGTAACTTAAAGCATTGTCTTCTTTGTCTTTTATTCAGGTCATTGAAAGAGATCTTTAAACTGGGCAGGACCCTTAAAGCCCTGTGGCACCTCATTAGACCCACCATGCTGATAGAGTCACTAAACACTTAGCATGGGAGCAGGGGTAGGAGGCAGATAGGTTAGCCAGCTGCGAATCTACCAAAATGTACCCTCATCTAACCCACATCTTTAATCCCCATTTGCTCAGATATCTTCAAGGGAAACTGGTTCAATCCTTAATCCTCTCCCTTCTTTGTACCTTAATTTCTCCACCCATAGCTGAAGTAGACCAGCATCACCCTTCTCTGGAATACCAGTTTGAGATTACAGGAAATCCTAATAAAAAGATCTTGGGGCACATTGAATGCTAGGTGGTTCTCCCTCCCCTCTAAGCCCCAAACAACAGAGTAGGAGGGTGGGGTGGTGAAGGGATAGAAGACTCTTCTCTCCTATTAGAGGAATAGAATGTATTTGGGAAGGACGGTGGCCCGTCATTCATGGAAAAGAATACTGTCCTCACCAGAGGATATGCATTCATGAGAATGAATCTCTCTCTGTTGAGACTGGGGTTTTTTTCTGAGGAAGCAAAAGTTTTCCTCAGAAGGCGAGGGGGAAGAAGGATTGTTTTCCGGCTGAATGGACATATCTGAACAGTGACTGAAGCGCCGGCACAGTTCCGGGTTCCAGAAATGCGGATGGCCTTCATAAACGCAATTTGGATGGTGGACCTGACTCGTTGTGGGGGGCTCAGTGCTGACCAGAATGTTTTCATTTGTGAATTGGCCTGAGTTCTCCTTGAATTCCACGTTCTTCTTGGTTTTCTGTCTCTTGCTTGTGAAGTCTTTGACTGAGGTCGGGACCTGCTTAGTAATACTCTTCTTGGATGGTGACCCCTTAGCCCAGGGGAAGGTGTGGGTTGAGCTCTGACTCCTAAGTTTTTTCCTGAGGCTGAGCCAGCAAAAGAAGTGTTTGATCTTTTCCATAAAGCTGTTTTCTGAAGGGATTTGACCCTGGGGAGCATAAACTGTCCCCTCTGGGACCTGTACACCTTTTGCTCTCTGAGTCACTCTAATTGGATTTTTAGGACCAATGGGTTGGGAGTGCTCAAAGTCCATTGATGAAGAAGATGAGTCTTTCAACTTCCCTTCACTGCCTTCATAGTCATCCCTCTCAGTCTCTTTCCTCCCTGAAACTCCAAAAAGTGCCCTTGAATTCTCAGCTTTGGAAAAAGATTGGGGAAGCTTCTGAAGAGTGGCAGTCTGATAAGGGTCCCTGTCCCTTGGATGTGAGGATCTTTGGGTCCTGTTTATAGGAGACTTTGTTGGTGTGCTGGCCTTGAGGGCATGGCTCTTTCTTTTGAGAGAAGAGGTCCCTGACCCTGCATCGCCCCCACCCTGATCTTCTTCAGAGCCTTCTATCTTGTTTGAAGTTGAGCTGATTGCCTTGGTCTGGCCATCCCAGGAACTCTGTGGTTCTGTGTTCCAGTATTCCCCTTGGCCTGGGTTGCTCTGTTCTGTTTCCACATGTACACAGAGCACTTGAGCATTAGCCATGTCCCTACTAGGCTTTCTCTGGGAGTGTGGCTGGGTGACCTTGGAAGCCTGGAGGCCTGGGATCTGGGGGGATGTTAGGGGAGCGGCTGTGGGGCAGCTTGGAGTTGGATTCTCTGATAACCTCATCAAACTGAGCTCCAGTGTATCGGAGAACTGCTCCTTAAAACATGTCCAGCTTGGAACTCCCCCATCTAGAGTTGCTGGTGATGAGCACATATCTGGGAACTCTTGGCTCCCTGGGCTGCTGAGAGCTTCTTGTGGTTCTCTGGGACTTTTGGAACTCACAACTGTGGGTACATATCCTAAGGGAGGTTCAGGTAAAGGAGATTCCACAGTTTCAGAGAGTTTCCTAGAATTGATAGCCTTTTGGGGAATCCCCACATTTACTTCTAATACTTTCTTCCTAAGGTGGGATTCCATCTTGGTCAAGATGACAGGCTTGCTTGGCAAATAGGGACACTGGGGGTAGCCAAGCCCTCTTTGCTCATCTATTCCTTCTGGATTCTTCTTATCACCTCCTCTTTCTGATACTGCCTCTGAAACTTTTATCTGCTGTGAAACCCACAATTCTTTTCCAGTGTCCCTAGACTTCATGGTGGAATGATTAACCTCTGCACTGGGGAGAATTGATTGTTCTTCAGCCCAAATTCTGTAGCTCCTGGGGCCAATTTGTTCCTTTATGACCCCTTGCCCCATGCCAGGTACATCAGTTTGAGAAATAGCTAAAGGGGATATTGCCCTATACAGAGACACATAGTAAAGAGCTGGTAATCCTGATAAAAAAGCCAAGTATTTGTGTCTCAAAATCATTTCTAGTTTCTCAATCATGCTCTGTGGAAGGGTCATAGTCTGATCTGGATGCCTAACAGTTTTACCCAGTGGTGTTAGTGTCTGTTGGTCCATGCTTAGCTCCACCCATGTTGATGCATTTGAATCTTGGGAAGCAAGGCCTTCTGACTCCATACTGGAAGGGGCAGCTTCCAAAGTTCTCTGGGTAGGAGGGTCTCCTGCTGACCATTGATTCTCAACGTCCCAAGACCCACATATGACATCAGGAAAGGTTCCTTGTTTGATCTGTAGACATTTTTTCTCGATGTGCATTTGCACGATCACTCTAGCTTTGGCATAGATTTCAGGATCAATGAATCGGGCAGGAGTCATGATGAGACTAGGTGCTTGAGCCATCTTAAGTTGGGGATTTTCATCCTGGTGAAGTCTCATGTGCATTTCCATCAAGGTGCTCTCAGGGACATGTAGCTGGTTAGCTGGGGACAGAAGCAGGGGCACAGACTCCTGGATTGACTGAGGTTGCTTCTGCTGGTGTCGAAGGAGCCGCCTCTGAAAATGGAGCTCAAGGAGCTTCCTGGCGTGATCTGGGAAGAAAAGAAGCTCCCTTGTGAGGACAGAGACTTTCATTTGGGGCCAAGGAGGCACAAGGACCTCATCTGCCTTACAGAGTTCATGATCAAGGGGGCCCTGGGACTGCTGATGCATCTGGACTAGGGGGGGCACACCCCACAGCATCTGGAGTTGTCTCTCTAGTAGATGCCACTCCAAGGTTTCACATTCAGCTCCAGCAAGAAATGGGACATCAATTTGGGTCTTTTCAGGAGCTTTGATGTTGTCTCTGACCAGAGCAGGTGGAGAAGTAGGGGAAGAATGTGGCAGTAAGGGAAGGAGGGTCAGTTCATTGAAGAGGAAAATACAGTCCAAAGAGGAGACATTCCTGGGTGGGGAGAGGGAATCGTGCCTCAGAAAGGTGGCTACCAGGGACTCACTGTGCAGAGAAGGGAGACCCCAAAAAAGTTGACTGTACGTCTGTTGCAGGCAGCCCTTCTTGGCTTCAGTAGTCCCTTCCTTCAAGGGAAAGGAGTTGTTCAGGAATGGGATGGAAGGAGGATGTAGGTCCATGCTAATGGGGTTTGGGGACTCTTTAGAAGTTTTCTTCAGCTCTGCTTTTCCTAAATCAGGAGGGATTTTCTTAGAGCCCAAGAAGGGCTGACCAGGTTGATCTGTCTCCCGTGGTGCCAAGGGATGGGTGGCTGCAGTCTTCTTCTCTGCTGTAGAGACCTTGGAGACTTCCTCTGGAATGGAAGGGACTGTTTGATTCCTAGGGTAGTAATATCGATGGATGTCTGGCACGAGTTGTTTGAGTGACTCTTCTACTCTCTTGGGGAGACCCCATCTCTGGTAATGTGCTCTCTTTCTAATATGCATTTCTAGAATCTTCTCGACTTTGGGGCTAAGGAATGAAATGCTGCTGGGCAAAACTGTGAGGCACTTTTTGGTTGAAGGGTGTCTGGTCAACTGAAGGAACTCAGTGTTCAGCAAAATGTCTCTCGATTTAAAAGCCTCATTCTTGTTCCTCCTTGTGACAGACTGGTCCCCGTCATCACTGGCATCTTGCTTTGTTACAGGGTCCTTGGGTTTCTCTGGACTGGAAGAAGAGATCTCCGAAGGGGTTTTTGACATATTGGTTACATAGCACTTCTTCCCCAGTTGCTCAGTCCAGTACTCTGGGACCCCAGGGGGAGACAGGGAGACTGTCGGAGTTAAAGGAGTTTGGACTGGGAGTGGGGACAACAGGGATTCCATAGAAGAGCTTGCATCCAGACTTCGGTCAAGAGAAAAAGTAGACATGCTCATAGCATCTAAGCAAGAAGACCCAGGTGATGGGTTCAGCAGTTGGGGAGAGTGCAAGTCTTTCTCACCAGAGAACAGGAGCTTTGTTTCCAAGGCCACAGCATTACAGATAGAGCAGGCAGGATCCTTACATAGCAGCTTCCGAATGCTGCTTTCTTTGGGAACCCAGGTTTGACTGTCAGGGAAAAACAGGACACTAATTATTTCTAGAGAAATTCCCTTTTCTACAGAAACTTTTTTTCTACTCTTTTTCTTTCTAAAGTAGAGGTTCTTAGCCTGGGGTTCATGGACATCACCCTCCCCTCCCCAAAGGAGTATATGTGGAGAGGCATCAGGAGGTTTGTGACATTTATTTTTAAATATATTTTGATAATTATATTTCAATATAATTGGTTTCCTTTTAAATACTATGTATTTTATTTTATGCTTTGAAAAATATTATTTGGCTTCCCTAACCTGCCGAAGTGGTTCATGGCATAGAAAGGTTAAGAATTCCTTTAATTCCCCAGGCAATGGCAAACTGGCTTGGAGGATGTGGCTCAGAGAACCACTCAGGCCTTCAGAGAAACCTGGTAGCTGTGTTTAGCTCTAGGAAACTCTTGTTCACCTTTCTAAGACATGTCAGAGAAGGGAAGAGAGGAGGTAGTCAGTAGGTTAACCTAATGAGCAGAAGAGACTCATTAAGTAAAAGTTACATTAAAACCTAAGGAGGCCTAGACTCTAAGTCTCATTCTGTAACTCTTCAAGAAGGAGAGGTTTTCTGGAGGTTCTGACATGTGTGCCATGCTCTGTGCCCTTCTGCAGGGATCTTTAAGAAGCATATTGACCTAAGGTTCTTAGCTTGGGATCTGTGAACTTAAAAAAAATATTCTATATATAATGGGTTTCCTTTGTAATCCTCTGTATTTTATGCATTTAAAAACATGAGTTCTGCAAAGGCGTCCATAGGTTTCACCAGTCCATCAGAGAAGTCTGTGACACACAGAAAAAAAAAAAAAGATGAAGAACCCCTGGTATAGAATGAGTTGTGAGCTGTGAGTCTTCAGGCTCCCAATTTAGGAACTATGAAGTCTGAAGATAGAAGCCTCTGGAAGGCCTGGACAATCTGAAAGAGTTAAGAACCCGTGCATATGACTTTTGCTGTGTGTTCCTAGTATAACAGTTGGAAAGAGAATTGCTGCTGATGTCTCAGTAATGGAGAAGCCATTTTTCTAGTTGGAAAACTCCAAATTCTGGGTTGCTCTGGTCAGTATTATGTAGCTTTTCCAAACAGAAATCAATCAGTAACCAACTTCTGCATCCCAGGAACAATATCACTGGAGATGCTAGTACTGAGTCCTGAACAGGTGTCTCACACCCCCTTCCCATTTTTTATTTATAGGCATCTTTCTCTTAGCATAAAGGAAGCCCTAGAAAGAATTCACCAATTTTTTTGTGGTTGAGCATTATCACAGTGGGGGCCCCCCTCTCTTTCAATCACAAAGTGTCCAACATGATCAGTGCAAGTTCTTTTGTTCAGGTCCACTAGTCCTCCTCCCCACATGCCAGACTGGGAATTTGGGATTGGTTCAGATGATACTGGGAATGGGGAGATGGCAAGGGGGGTAGATCACCTTTTCAGGATGGACAACACTTCCAAGGGGGTCTTGGTGTCTTCCTGAGAAGATCTCCAAACTAGGAAGCCAGCAGAATCAATCAATCAGTCAATCAATAAGCATTTATTAGCACTCGATAGGGCCAGGCACTGTGCTAAGTGCTGGGGATACAAAGAAAGACAAAAACAGGTCCCGCCTTCCAAGGACTCACATCCTAACAGGGGAGATGGTCTGCAGATAACTCTATAAATACAAGCTATGTAATCCCAGAGGGAAAGCATTAGTACTGGGGTGGAGGTGGGGGAATAGGAAAGATTTTCTTCAGAAAGTGGGACTTGAGCCAAGTCTTGAAGGAAGCCAGGAGGCAAAGGTAAGGAAGAACATTTTTCCAGGCATAAAGGGAAGTCAGTGGGATTGTCATATGCAAAGGACAGAAAGAAGATTATGAGCATTGTAGGACTGTGGAATATATAGGGAGAAAGATGAAATGTAAAAAGACTGGAAATGTAGGAAGGGGCCAGTTTGTGAAGGTCTTTAAAAGCCAAACAGAAGGTTTTATATTTGATCCTGGAAGTAATCAAAAGCCACTGTAGTTTATTGAGTAGGGAAGTGATATGGTCAGAGCTTTAAGATCACTTTGGCTACGGAGGGGATGATGGACTGGAATGGGGAGATACTAGGAGCAGGCAGACCAACTAGAAGGCTATTACAGTGAAGCAAAAAGAACCAGCACTGGGGTGGTAGCTATGTGAGTCGAGAGAAGGGACATACATGAGAGGTGTGAAGGGGAAGATGATTAGACTTGGCAATAGATTGGATATGTAGAGTAAGGAATCAAGGATGACACTTGGTTGTGGTTGTGAGCCCAGTGACCAGGAGAGTTGTGCTACCTTTGACGATAGGAAGATAGGAAGATTTTGGGGGAAAGATAATGAGTTCTGCTTTGCTCATGTTGAGTTTGTGATGCCTACAAGACATTCAGACTGAAATATCCAAGATATGGATTGGTTAGGGATGTATATATATCACCTGACAATCATCTGCAAAGAGATGACAACTGAACCCATGGGAGCTGGTAAGGTGGCACCAATGGAGAGAGTAGAGAGGAAGAAGAAAACAAGACCCAGGACAAAACTTTGGGAATTACACACTGTTGGTGGGTATGACCTAGATAAAGAATCAACAAAGGAGACTGAAGAGGGTGTGCCTGAGTAGTCACAAAGGTAGGAGGAGAAGCAGAAGAGGGTCGTGTTACAAAAACCCTAGAGAGCAGAGAGTATCCAGAAGAAACTGATCTGTAATGTCGAAGACCACAGAGAGGTCAAGAAGGATGAGGATTGGGAAAAAACCATCAGACTGGACAATTAAGAGATCATTAGTGATGAATCCATTAGTTTTCTTGATTTTTTTTCCTCTCTCAACCCCTCCCTCCCCCACCTCCACAAATGTACAATTTACCATATGGGATGGCTCTTGGGGAAAGGGAGGAGGAGGGATACATGGGATACTCTGATGATATAAGGAACAGAAAACACTAATGAAATAACTTTTTTTAAAAAAGAGATCATTGGTGACTTTGCAGTTTCAGTTTGAATAATGAAGTTGTCAGTTGTATCAGTTGTCAAAGACTCTTAATGAGCGTAGTCATGAAAAGGAGGGGAGAAATAGAACAATAATTAGCAAGGAGGATAAGCTCAAGAGGAGTTTTTTTTAAAGAATAGTGAACCGTGGGTAAGTTTGTAAGTAACAGGTAACCGTCAGTAGAGAGGGAGAGACTGAAAATTGACGGAGGGACTGATAGAAGGGGAAGATTGCTAGAGAAGATAGAAGGGGCAGAATCAAGGATACGTGTAAAACAATGAGCAATCATAGTTCTCAGAGGACTCAGGATGAAACATGCTACCCATCTTCTGACAGAGAAGTGATGCCTCAGAGTACAGATTGAGACACGTACGTTTTTTGGACATGGCCAACGTGAGAACTTGTTTTTCCTGACTCTATGTATTTGTAACAGAGGTTTTGTTTTTCTTGCTTTCTCAACATGGGGTTGGGGATGAGGGAGAGAAGGGAAGTGGGAAGGAAAGAATGTGGATCTGGAAATAAAATACAATTTGATTGTTTTTTTAAAAAGATGCATGTAAAGGGGTTTGTTTTGATAAGGAGAAAGAGCCACCTCTTTCTAAGAGGCAGGAGTGAGGAAGATAGTGGAGACAGATGTCTAAATGATGAGATGAGGGAGTTCTTATTTAATGGCCTTACTTTTTTCAGCAAAGTACGAGGTGAGGCCCTCAACTGAGAAGGTTGGGGGGCAGGAAGTGCTGTGAAAGGCTTGAGGAGAGATGAGGAAGTTGGAAATAGCCATTCTGAAGAGAGAGGGAGGGCCCAGTTAGTGTTACGTAATATAAATTTGCAGTGAACCCAGTCAACACAGTTCCATGACTTTCTCCAGCTCTGTTCGGCACGTGAGCAGGAGCAAAGGCTGATGGGAGTAGTCCAGTGCGAGGCAAGACATGATTAGTGATAGGATCCATCAAATATGGAGGACAGTGTAGATCTGAACTGATTCCCTAGGACAATATCTCCCTAGGAGATAGGGAAGGGAGAAGAGTGTAGCTCATGCAAGGGTCGTAGTTTTGGGTAATAACTGAGGGATGGAGAGGCTGGATGTCATGGTGAGGACGAAGAACATGATGAGGGGTCATATGGCACAAGGAAAGGTGGAACATGTTGATCAGATGAATCTAGGCAGAGGACTAGGATGGTAGGCTCTCTGACAGTCTCAGTTCTACAAGATCACTTTGGGTTAGGGTGGATCACTGCCCTGCCCACTCACCCTTTCAATCCTGTAACAGGTACAGAGCAGAGTTTAGGAAATTTCCTGGGCTTTGGATAGCACTCCAAGGGAGCTGTAAGAAGATAAATTTGCTGTTGGGATGGGTTGAACAGGGCTAAAGGCTTAATTTAAGATCTTACCTCTTTGTTCTGTGCCTTTGAAACGCCTTTCGACTTTTCTTTGACGCTGAAAGACAGAGAATAAATGGGAGAATGGGAATCTATTTTTTTTTTTTTACATCTCAAGGGAGATGAAGCTCACCCCAGTTCCCCAGTCTTCTTTCTCTAGTCACCACTCCACTCTACCCCATCCTCTTCATGGTTTTATAATGATGAGAGGGCTTCCTAAGAAAAGGTTTTTTCCTCTCTGATGGCTCAATCTGACCCTTAGTTGGAGATGGAAAAAAAGATAGGGAAAGAAGAAGGTGGGAGAAAAGATGAGGAAAAGGATTATCTCAGTCTAAGACCCATCCAGGTTTCCCATACCATTTTGTGGGCCTATGGAGTGAAGAGAAAGGGACTTAGGTGTTTACCTACCCGGCAGCAGCTCTCATCAGCCGTTTTCTTAAACCCATTACTAAACTGCCATATGACTATGATAAGGAAGAACAAGCAAAAGGCATAATAAGCAGAAACATTATTCCAAAGAGCAGAAATATATCTCAGCATGATCAAAATCCCAGTAAGGCGAAAAGACTAGCCATCCCTGTTCCCTGAAGCTCAGAGTCCTGGATACTCTCTGCCTCCAGAATTCCAGAATTCATCATCCCCACATCATAGGGGATATAGAACCTGCGTTACATCACAAAGATGTGCCTCATAATCCTAATTATGAAGCAAAAGAGAGCTGTTACAGTAGGTTCTGTCCCTTTAGATCATGGCTGTGAGTTTCTGGTTAGCTCCATCAGATGATATGGTGCAAATGAGGACAGGGTCCTGGCACGCGCTTTCATTTATGTGGGTCAGCTAACAGTTCTGTTCTAGACCGCAGATTCCATCTTTTCCTCTGGCAAATGTCTCACAAATGCATGCCATGACCTTAGCGAAGCACAAACAGGTCTGTGATCTCACTGATTCAAATCTTTCCTCCAATGATAACAGATCAAAAGGCATCATCCATGCCCTCTTGTCCTGTGCCACTTTTGGGAGCCTTCTAAAGTTCACCCAATGGGCTAGAGGTCTGCCTCACTTTTTCCTGAAATCACTAGGGTGCCAGCAGATTACTCAGGTTTTCCACCTGTCATCAGTCACCCTAATGACATCTGTTATTCTTGTTCATCTTTTGAATTCCTCATTGGCTTTATGTTGTAGAGTGCTTACAACCATGTGCCCTTTAGTTTTCCTTCTGTGATATGCAATTTTTTCTTAAAAATAGGTTTTATTGATATATTTTGCTTTTACTTTGCCTGAATTTTCCCACATAACCCTGCCCTCTCAGAGAGCCACCTTTTCTCAGGGTTACTGGGAGACTCACATAAGATATTAATAAAGTACTTGGCAAACCTTAAAGCATTGTATAAATGCTAGCTATTAGTTTTAGTTTTTTGCTATTTTTTCTAGTATTTTATTTTTCCCCAGTTACACGTAAAAACAATTTTTACCATTTGTCTTCGAAAGTTTGGGTTCCAAATTCTCTCCCTTCCCCCCTCACCTCCCCACTCCCTAAATGAGAAGGAAAGCATTTCAATATAGGTTATATGTGTGTCATCATGCAAAACACTTCAAAAATAGTCATGTTGTGAAAGAAAACATGGACAGAAACAAACTCAAGAAAAATAAAGCTAAAAAAAGTATGCTTCAATCTGTATTCAGACATCGATTAGCTATTAGTATTATTATTATAACAAAGAATCTTAAAAAGAAATGAGGAGGAAGAGGAAAAAAATGATACGTTAAAAAATGTGACAATATTTTCAATTGAATTCCACCTCTGCAGAATCCCTCCTCTAACAATTCTTCAAAGGATTAGAAGGAGATGTCTTCTCATAATGTAGTATTAATTTTAAATTACCTTGGTAATGTACTTTCCAGGGATGTACACTTTGACAATGAGGTTGATGCACCCATTGCCAGAGCTAGCTCAGTGTTTGGGAGGCTCTGGAGAAAGGTTTGGGAAAGAAGAGGTATTAGACTGACTACCAAACTGAAGGTCTACAGAGTCGTTGGGCTGACCCCATTGTTGTATGCCCGTGAAACATGGACAGTCTACCAGCTCCATGCCAGGAAACTGAATCACTTCCATTTGAACTGTCTTAGGAAGGTTCTGAGGATTACCTGGCATAAGGTACCAGGCACTGAAGTCCTTGCTCAAGCTGAACTGTCAAGTATTCAAACTATGCTTCAGAGAGTGTAACTCCGATGGGCTGGCCATGTTGTTTGAATGTAAAATGTACGCTTGCCAAAAAGACTATTTTATGGAGAATTTGCGTGGGGCAGGCAATCCCATGGTGGCCAGAAGAAGTGATACAAGGACATTCTTAAGGTCTCTCTCAAGAACTTTGGATTTGACTGTGTAAAATAGGAGACACTGGCACAGGACCACTCAGCATGGCATGCCCGCATCAGAAAGGGTGTTGTGCTGTTTGAGCAAAGCTGAGTTGAGACAGCACAAAGTAAATGCAGGATGTGCAAATTTGGGATATCCACCCCAAATATTCACATGGACTATCTGTGCCCAACCTGTGGTAGGGCATTCCCAGCTTGTCTTGGTCTGATCAGCCACAGTTAGACACACTGAAACTTCACTTTATCGTAGTGATGTCATGTTGGTCCTCTTTGAAAACAAAGGCCAACAACCATACCATTAATTTTAAATTCCTTTTAAAGATTGTGGTATTCCATGCTTTGTAGCCATGCAAAAGTATCAGTAGAATACGGGAATTGAAATTTGAGGCCTTTGTTCCATGAGAGACTTGGAATCATTAACGGAACTTTGCAATTTCCTGAAGGCAAACTAGCCAACTATATTCTCCCTATTAATTCTGGTCCCAGTTCATTGTCCATTTGTACTGTTTGTTCCAGGGCTGCATACTACTGTCCATTCAGATGTGTGCTGTCATCTGGGCAATAAACATTCTTTATTCACTTGGTTTTTCTTGTGTCGTGTCACATTGTTTGGAGCGGATTTGGATGTCTTCCAGAATGCTCTGTGATATTCAGGGACTTGATACAACTGGCACACACACACATATACACACACAGCCTCAGGAAATTCCTTTTCAACTTGAATTCCTTCACTGATCTCATAGCAATGAACACCTTTGGTGAACATGCCTTCCTTATTTTATGCCTCCCTTGATGTTTACGGTCCTTGAACAATGTGATTTCTGTTATTATAACTTTCAAGGAACCTTGAATAATTTTTTGTGGGAGAGGCAGGATGGGACAGTGGACAGAACACTGGATTTAGAGTCAGAGGAACTCAGAATCTCTGTTTTGCCACATACCATGTGATCTTGGGCAAATGACTCACCCTCTCTGACCTTCTGTAGAATGAAGGATTTGGACTAAATGACTATGAGGTTCCTTACAGCTGTAAATCTATGATGTTCTAGAGACACCTGGTTGGAAGAGAGTTTTTTGCTTTATCAAATCAAATGGTTTTTATAGTTAACAAGCAAGCATGGTAGATCTTTTGTTCTGTACTTTTTCAGTCAAATGCAAAATGATGATGATATGTTCCACTGTAGAATATCCCTTATGAAAGTGTCTGCTCCCTAATAATGGTCTCATGGAGGTTATCCTTGCTTTGTGCTTAGATGAGTTTCACATTTTATAAACATAGAAAAGTAAGCATCTGAGTGAGTAGTTGTTCTCTGTTACCTTTTTTAAAATATATATTAATAAGGTCTGAGTTTTTTTCCCATGCTTTTGATTATCTTTCTTGCTTTAAATTCCAGACACTTCCACTTTGCCCCTATCCAAGGACCACCACTATTCCCCATCCTCCCTCCCATTTTCGGTTTGTTTTTGCATGTTGTCTTCTCCCATTCGATTGTGGGCAAGAACTATCTTTCTTTTGTACATTTGTATCCCCAGCACTTAGCACAATTCCTAGTGTATTTAGGTGATTAATAAATAATTATTGACTGACTAGCTGATAGAAATCACCCCAGCTGCAAATATTTGATTGCCTTACCAAATAAAGTAATATAGAAGCAAAGTACAACATGGAATTAGAGTATAACATCATTTATAAAACCTTATGTGTGGTTTTGGAATGTACTTCATGGAACGTGTGCTGAGCTCCGTCAACAACTTCTGGGACCAGTATGGTTCAACACGAAGGGCTTAGCACTTTGGGATGACATAGGAAACAGTGGGTGATATCTTCATCCTTCCCCCTCCTTATCTTTTTATCAAATGAGATAATATTTGTAAAACACTAGGCGTTACTATATTAATGCTTATTCCCTTTCCTTCTACTCTTTCTTCACCATAGCTGTGAGAAGGAGGGGAGAAGGGAATTTGTATCAGAGAGAACTGGCCACTAAACCAGGAAGAGCAGGTGATTCAGTAGAATGTAAATGAAATGTTTCTACCTTCTGGATCTCTCCCTTCCTCTTTCTGAGATTTCCTGTGGAAGGCAAGGGAAATGTGGACCTTCCCTCATGCTGGCCAAAATAGTGGACTGCTCAAACATAACAGTAGATTCAGGTACTTGTAGGTAAGTGTGAATTGGGATCTTGACTACCTCTTCGGCTTTGCATTTCTTTTTCTGAGCAAAGCTGACCAAACAACAATGCTGAGATGGACGTTTTCAACCTTAAATACAATCTTGGGAGCTCCTGAGTCCTTCAGTTGGTACTGGATGCACTATAGTAGCCCATATCTACTACAACACTTCTTAGAAAGAAGTGTTAGAAAACCAGCAGGAGGATAAGCCAATCCTTGCATTGGCATTCCAGAAGATATGAACCTTGAAGAAAACTCTGTAGAATTGAATATGAAATACTCATTCAGCAGTCCTGCAAAATGTGATATTTTACATATCAATGCCCTAGAAGAGTACAATAGTAGTTAAAAGTTACTGCTTCATGTTTAAATTTTTGGTTAATGCCTGTGATTCTTGTGTGTATTTTGTCATTTTTTTTTAACATGGAGAAAATAAATAGCTGTCCTCTATATGATTTACATTGCACATTGAATAACTGTCTACTCTTTTGGGGAGACAGAAGACATGAGTCACACCTTTACTCCAATTGATTTTCTTTTTAAAAAATATTTAATTTTTTCCCACTTATATATAAAGATAATTTTTTTTAACATTCAGTCTTTTAAAATTTTGAGTTCCCAATTTTCTCCCTCCCTCCTTTCCCCACTTCCTAAGACAATTTGATATTATATATATTATATATTACATATAATATATGTGTGTATATATAATATATGTATGTACATACATATGTGTAAGTTATATAATCAAGTGAAACATATTTCCATATTAGTCATGTTGTGAAAGAAAAAACAGACCAAAAGGAAAAAAACCATGAAAAAAATAAAGTGAAAAATAATAGGCTTCAGTCTGCATTCAAACTCCATCAGTCCTTTCCCTGGACATAGATAGCATTTTTCATTATGAGTTCTTTGAGATTATCTTGCATTATTGTGTTGCTGAGAAGAGCTAAGTCAGTCACAGTGGATCATTATACAATATTGATGTTAGAGTGTACAACGGTTACCTGGTTCTCCTCACTTCACTTTCATTAATTCATTTGTCTTTCCAGGTTTTCTGAAATCACGTTGCTTACCATATCTTATAGCACATTAGTATTCCATATCTGTCATATACCGCAACTTGTTTAGTCATTCCTAATTGATAGGCATTCCCTCAGTTTCCAATTATTTCCCACCACAAAAAGAGCTGTTATAAATATTTTTGTACATGTAGGTTCTAAATGATTTTCCCTGAGTTCTGAGATGGTTCATAAAGAGCTAGACATCAAAGGAATAAAGGGGCTTTAAAGGCCAAGCTGCCCAGGACTGAACCTGGTTTGTTGTGTGTAAACCCAGAACACCTCAGGTCTTCTAGGTTCAGCAGTGGGTTCTGTATTGTTACAGATGAGGAATGCAAAGATAATGAATAGTATTGGTTCACAAAACAGCACAAAGCAACAGATGGGAAAATGAGCCTATAGATAACTTAGCATCAGACCCAATTAAGCTTGATTGTCCTAAGGTGAAAATGGAACAAAAAAGTAAATGCAGAACGGATTTCCTAGCATTTTTACAATGATTTATTGTTATCAATGATGACAATGAAACAAACCACAACATTTAGATGCCATCTCAGTTTTCAATGTAAAAATGGAAATCTTTCTAGGATTATCACATATACAGTAGGGGGCCTTGGTCTTGTCAATGAGGTTCCAGTCCTCAGAATCTGTTCAAGGAGTTCTACCTTCTGCAAGTTAAAGAGCTGAGAAATAGAACACTAGTGGCCCATCTCTCATTACATACACTCTGTTTTCTAGCCATATCCTTCTGTACCTCATACCCAACACTGCATCTCCTATCTCTTTGCCTTTGCACCTAGTTTCCTCAGTGCCTGGAATGCACTCTCTCCTTACCTCTACCTCTTAGAACACTAGAACTTGGTACACTTAGAACTTTCTTCAAAGTTCAAGTACCTTCTATATATGGCCTTTCCTGATTCTTCTAGATGTTAGTGGTACCTACAAAATTGCCTTCCATTTACTTTATTTATATATGTTTATGTATTATATATATGCAGATCTATAGATACATATAAATGTATTGTACATATACATATATACATAATTGTTTTATATATGTGTATTATGTATATATATGTGATATGTATGTGTGTGTATGTATGTATACTCACAATTTCTTGAGGTCAGGAGCTATTTCTTTTTGTCTCTGTATCCCTAGCAATTTGATTAATTGATTAGGTTTGACAAGCCTTGTAAGATTCTCCATGATGTCCTGGACACATGTTCTGGCAACATAGTAAGTTCTGGCAACAGAGTAAGACTCTGAATGTTTTTTTTTTTAAAACTGGGACCTGTGATTTAAATAATGTAGAGAACTCCCAGTGAGGCAGTTCTGCCAATACAGATCAACACCTACTCTGCCATTTATAGTATTATTGATGTTGCTGGTCAGATGAATATTGTCCTCAGTATTTAGGTCTCAGACTGGAGTTACCATCCACCAAGTCATTTATTTCTTTGACCCTTATTGGCTTACCTTTCATCTCACAGCACCTATTGATACACATTATCATCCTTCAAGTCAACAAGCATTTTGTTGACTTCTTAGAATATGAGAAATACTTCTTCCTTTAGAGGATCCAACTCCATCAACTCTGGGAAGAGCTTCTTATCTACAATGCAGTTTCAAGTATTCATTAGTTCTTTTTACTTCCTCTGTGCCACATTTTTCCATCCTACCAATTTCACGAAACAGATTCTGTTATGCGTCTTCAAGTGTTTTTTCTACTTTGTCTTCACATGAAAATCCTTTTCCATTTTTTTCTAAGAACAACATTTTATTTTCCCTCATGACCGGGAGAGTGGAGAGGTACTCTTCAATCTCATTTAAATTCTCTTATAGGACCTTCTTTTTAAGTATAGATTATAATTATTTGGCTATGCAAGAAAGAGAAATATTTTGCACTCTATTTAGATCACAGCAAACTCCTCCCTGCTGTGCGTACTTTCTGCAATCAGGTTTTTGCCTGTTTGTTTTTAACCATTCTTGCTAGTAGTTCCTGTCTGGTAATTTTCCTGACACCTCACCTTTTGCACTTCCCTTTACTTGTCTTACCAACTTTTTTCTCTCTTTCCTTCTTTTTCTCCTGAGTCCTTCTCCTCATCCTTCAGCTTGAGTCCTTTTTATTCTTAAGTTCTCCCAAATTTCCCCTCCCCAACTGCAATATCTGGTCTTCCTGTTATTGTTGTGTTTGTCAAAGAAGACCACGCCATCAGAGACATGATGACATGACTTGCACTTGACTTTGTTTTGAGTGAGGGAGGGCTGTGCAGGTCACCAGCCTCACTTCTCCAGAGCCATCTGGGTCCAGTGACCAGATATTCCTCAGGATGATTGGGGATGGCCCAGAATGCAATAGGAGACCTTGATCTTCTTAGGCTAGCCTTTTCAGGTACTCACTTAAGAGGGAGATAACACCCATTCAGTGAATAGGCTTCCTTAAGAAGTAGTCAGGGAATGGCCCTTTTAATGAACAGAAGAAGAAAAAATTACTAAATCAACCTGGGAGGGAACAGAAACTGTTACTATTGATAATCATTCTAAGTCAGTCATTAAGTGGAGCTTGGGCATGGGCTTCAGAGTTCATGGGGTTTAAGGTTTTGGGAATGAGAAGGAAGGAAGGATGGAAGGAAGGAAGGAAGGAAGGAAGGAAGGAAGGAAGGAAGGAAGGAAGGAAGGAAGGAAGGAAGGAAGGAGAGAAGGAGGAAAAGAAGGAGAGAGGGATGGAAGAAGGGAGGGAGGGCAGGAAGGAAGGAAGAAGGAAGGACATCTAGCCAGTAAACACCAAAGGAAGGAGAGGGGGAGACAGAAGGGAGGGTATGAATTGGGTTACCCAGCTAGGTGGGTCCCCACTCAAGCAGCTCCATCTGCTCACACATTGTGTTGGTCTTTCGTCCTTCTCTGGTGTCATGGTCTTCCAGTAACCCCTTCCCAAGAGATGTTGCCATAGTGAGACCAGATTGGGATGGTGAAGAGTCTGCATACAGGTCTGCATGCATTTTATCCAGAGTTCCCCAAGTCCCTGGGGGCTTTTGGCCTTGGGGGAACTTTCTTCCAAGAGAGAAGTCATGTGACTAAGATAAAAAGAACCACAATGCTAAGAGAGAAGTAAAGGAAGATTATGGTGCAAAGCCACCAAAGACAAAGCCATTGCAGCAGAAAGTAGGAAAAATAAGTGGAACCGAGACCAAGTAAGAGGGTGGACGACGCATTAAAGTGGGGAGAAACCTGATCAGGTGACTCAGTGATTGGCCAGGAAACAGTAGTTGTGGTGGGCAGGGAGAGGCCCACAGACTTGTCCACACCCCCTTTGCTTCACCCATCTTTTCTGGAGAGCTGGCTCAGGAAAATCCCAGCTCTTCTTCATCCATATGACTGCTTCATTTCCTGTTTCCTTTCTGATGAGTAGGGAGAGACGGGAGAACAGGGATTTTGACCCACACCCCCAAGCCCTAAATGTCGCCATTGCAGCCTGCATTGTTCCTTCACATACTTATTAGCGTTTCGTGGTTACTTGACACATTATTAAAGAATATAGCCATTTGTCAATAAGTGCACAGATGAAGACTGGGAAAGGAGGAGCCAACCCAAAAAGGGGAAGAGATCTTCCTTAACTCAGTTTCAAGTGAACTAATTAGAGACTTTCTTTAATTTTAATGATCTTTGAGAGATACTCTTCCGAATCCACAGAGATCCTTAACGAGAATGAGCACGTGCCAGGGAGAGGTAGAAGTGAGTGTGTTTGCTCCATAATTGCCCAAGTGAAGGGCGCACAGAGACAGAGCCTCACCTGGCTACATTCAAAATGACAAAATCCTCTAAATCTCCTCCTTCTACTCAAAGTTGTTATAGAAGCCTTTTTCTAGTTAGAAAATAGTTCTATTAAGTTTAGAAGACTTAAGAAGTGGTGATTTGTCCGTAACTGAATGTTTTCTGGGTACTTCTGAGAACACAGTAACTATCTCTTGTGGAATTAGCCTACACCTGGACCTTAAGTCATTTTAGATACTGCTTGGGTGGGAACTACATCTAAGTTGAATGTGTTTATGCTAACTGTGTGAAGTCAGTTTATTTTCTGTTTAATTTGCTATTCAATCTGCCAGTTCAAGTGTTTTTGCAACCTTAAGAAATCTCTGTGGCTGATATAATGTAGCAATGAAGTCTGTTGCTAAGGGAAACCAGCAAAGAAGTTAACATGTCATTATACACAGAGTACAATTAAACAGACTCTATGTAGGAGAAAGCCTATAGAAGGAGAAATATTCAAATAAGTTCTTCCAAAAAGAGAAAAATACTTCCTGATTGGTAGGAGGTTAACACTGAATTGATGCTCAAGAAAGAGGTGATGTGGGGATATGTGGTCTAATTTTCTTTTCCTGCCTTGTTAACAGTTTATGCCTTCTGGTGTCTGCGAGGATCAGACATTTGGAAGGTGAGCAAAGATAGAAAAAAAAGGATGCCGATGAGGGATGAAATTTGGCTGCTTCTAATAGAAGCCTGTGTCTTAATTATAACTATCTCCCGGAGCAGGCAGAGATGAAAGCCAGCAGCTAAGAGAATCACAGAATCTCAGAGTTGGAAGGGAGCTCAAAGGTCATCGAGTTGCAGTACATATCCTACTTTAGGTCTGGGTTCAAAGTATTATTTGATTTGTTGTCTGTTCAAAACCTTGACTTGGGCCCCCACCGATACATTTTTCTGCTGCACCATACCAAACAATACATAAAGCAAAAACAAAAGACATTTAATTAAAACAGATTAAAGGTAGATCACAAGGAACTGAATTAGTTATTGACTATTCTTTGTATGTATATACCAATGGCTGCCATCTTTTATAGGAATTCTGGTCAACTCTTCTCATTTAATTCCTCTGTGTCCTCAGCATTACAGGACTGGAGCATAGTCATAGGAAACTCCCTATACCAGGGTTAAAGCAGAGTCTCTAGGCCCTCTACATGGTCAGTTTTCTGTTCAGTCTCAGGTCAGTGGGCTTATCCATCTGGAATACTAGAGATCAAGACCAAATGGGTAGGTGTATGCGACTTGTTCTCATCTCCACTGCCATCTGTGTCTCTCCCACCAGGTCTCTTACTGCTCATGCCAGATTCCCATATGAAACTCTTAGCACATTTTAAACCTCTTCTGCTGCAGGCATTTCTTACCCAATCAGAATTTATATTGGATGTTATCCCTACATTGCAGGCTCATGCACAACCATCTGGAAAATGTAGCCTAGAAAATCACCATCATGGAGTGAGATTCAAGTATTGTGGGAAATGGAATCTATAAACATGCCTTCTATACAGTTCAATCTATAGCTGAACAAGAGTTTTCTCTACAGTATACCCCACAAGTGCTCATCCATCCATCTCTTGGTAATCTTACTGCTTCTTAAGGTGTCATATTTAATTTTTAGATGGCTTGACTTGTCAGGAAGTTTTTCCTTGCCTCCAGTCCAAATCTGCCTCTTTGCAGCTTTACCTTATTTATTGTGCCTAGTTTTGTTCTCTGAGGCCAAGCAGAACAAGACCAATTCCTCCAAATAACAATAGCTATCATTTTCCCCTGCTCTCCCATGTTCATTTCATGCTCAGCTCATTCATTTTCCAGTCTGCTCCACCTCCTCAACTGCCTCATCCCATCACAGGTACACTCTTCTCCCTCTCCCAATTTCTAATACTCCTTTATGTGTTGTCTTTTCCCATCATCTCTTAGTTGACTACACATTCTCTTTGAGAGTAGAAATTGTCTAATTTTCTTGTATTTGTAGACCCAGCACTTAGTACAATGCATGGCATACAATAAGAGCTTCATAAATGTTCTATCTTTAATTCCTTCCCCCCAATGTCACATCAATAATAAGTGGGTAGAGAATAGACACCAGGGCAATCCACAACTAGGGACAAATTAATTGATACTGTCAGTGCTCTTAATATAAATTAGTGACCTGTCCATATCTTGCCAACTCCCTGACCTAATACTTCCATCTGGGAAATAAAAGAGAAGTGGGAATGAGAAGAAGGCAAGGAGTGAGGGAGGAAAAAAAGAAAGAAAAGAAAAGGAAGTGAAAAGGGAAAAGAAATGAGAAAAATGGCAAAAGAAAAGGATCACAGAATCATTAGTGATAAGGTTAGTTTTTTTCTTCTTCCTTATTCTCAACAAATGCCTATCCACAAAAAATCAAAACTATCTATAGTCATATGAAAAAATGCTCCAAATCACTATTGATTAGAGAAAATGCAAAGTAAAACAACTCTGAAATACCACATCACACCTTATTAGATTGGTCAATATGACAGAAAAAGAAAATGATGAATATTGGAGGGGTTGTGGGAAAACCAGGGTACTAATGCACTCTTGGTAGAGTTATAAGCTGATCCAACTATCTTGGAGACCAATTTAGAACTATTCCTAAAGGGCTATCAAACTGTGTATATATACCCTTTGATTCAGCAATACCACTCCTAGGTCTGTATCCCAAAGATATTTTTTTTAAAAGGAGGAAAGAACTTATTTGTACCAAAATATTTATAGCAGGTCTTTTTGTAGTAGCTAAGAATTTGAAATTGAAGGGATGTCCATCAATTGGGAAATGGCTGAATGAGTTGTGGTATATTATTGTAATAAAATGTTATTGTTCTATAAGAAATAATGAGCAGGATGACTTTAGAAAAATCTAGAAAGATTTACATGAACTGATACATAATGAAGTGAGCAGAACCTGGAGAACATTGTACACAGTTACAGCAATATTGTACAATGACGAACAACGAATTACTTCGCTGTTCTCAGGAATACAATGATCTGAGACAGTCCCAAAGGACTCATGATGAAGAATGCTATCTGCTTCCAGAGAAAGAACTGATGTTATCTGAATACAGACCGAAGCATACTTTTTATCTTTCTTTCTTTCTTTCTCTCTTCTCTCTCTCTCTCTTCCTCTCCCTTCCTTCCTCCCTTCCTCCCTTCCTTCCTTCCTTCCTTCCTTCCTTCCTTCCTTATGTTTAAAAAAGACATGCCTACCCAGGCCTCTCCTAGAGTCATAGCTATAGCCTTATTGGTACTCCAGCCTGGCTCTCTTTGAACCCTCAAAGTGTCAGATGGGACTCTATCAATTTGAATTTGTTAGCAATGTCCTTCTCCTTTATTTACATTGTCTTCTTTGTGCTTACAGTCACAAAGGTTCATTTTCTCTCACACATATACTCAGACATGAAAGAGCCAAAACATTTACATGCTCATACATTCATATACAAAATTTTTTATAAAGATACAACCTTTGTACATTACATAAACACACAATCAGACTTGTATGTCTGTAAACCTCTACACAAATAAATGAAACCTTCAGTGGCTCTATATCACCATACTCACTAACCTATAACAGGTTTTGTGCTTTGTGTCACCTGTGCCTTTGTTCAGATCATTCATCCTGACTGTAATGTCATCTTCCTTCCTCTCTTGATTTAAATCCTACACATCCTTCTAGGTCCAGTTCAAGTCCCACTTTTAGATTTATAGCATTTACTACTACTTCCTTTCATCTGTAGGAAGTAGTGGTAATTGCTATAAATCCTATTTATTCTATCCTATCTTATTGCTTTGTAACATCTCTTTCTTTGTTTCTTTCCTTTTCAACATTCATTTTTAAAAATTTTAAATTCTAAATTTTCTCTCTCCAGCCGCTACCCCACCCATTGAGAAGGTAAGCAATCTGCTACCCATTATACATATGAAGGTATGCAAGATATATTTCCATATTAGTCATGTTACAAAAATAATTAAGAAAAAGTGAAAAAAACTGGTTTCAATCTTTATTCTGAGTTCACCAGTTCTCTCTCTGATGGTGGATAGCTTCGGAATTGTCTTGATTTGAGAAAAGTAGCTAAGTCTTTCACAGTTGGTCTTTGTTACAATGTTGCTGTTATGGTATACAATGTTCTCTTCATTCTGTTCACTTCACTTTGCATCAATTCATGTAAATCTTCCCAGGTTTTTCTTAACCCATCCCCCTCATTATTTCTTATAGCACAGTAGTATTCCCATCACAATCATATACCACAACTTGTTCAGCCATTCTGACATCTCTTGTATTCTTATCTTATGCTGTTATTTCTTTTACATTGCAATTCATCATGCGCTTGTGTTTTGCCTCTTCAACTAATTTTAAGCTTCCTAAAGGCAGGGGCTGTGTGTACAACATTTAACATGGTATACTGCATGTGGTTGGTATTCAATGAAAGTTCTTCAGTACCTTGTATAGGGATGTGAATTCAAGGCCAGAACAAAAGCCTCATTCGTTAACTTTGTAAGGCTGATTAGACTTCTGTGACCATGCTTGATATAAAGATAGATGAATGTATATTTCTATTCCTCCTCTCCACCCCCTGGCCTTGACCTTCTCCACCCTCCCCACAAATTCAGCAGGTATGTTCTCTATTCTCATCTCTAGATTCTAGCCTTTCTTGTTCTTCTTCAACCAGAATTTTACCAATTGGTTCCTTCCTTCCCTGATCTGCTAGCTAGTCTGGTGATTGCCAAGGTGCCAGAAATGCCAAGTAAAGGGATGTGGTAAATTGGGAAAAAGAGGAGAGAATCGCCAAACCCAACCATGAATAACTGGATGAAGTCCTAGTCCTATGCTAGATGCTAAAGTTAGTGAAGTAGGAGTGCAGAATGGAGGGGAAGAGAAAAGGCCTACTGTTGTTAGCAGCAACCTAACTTATAGTATTCAGGGCTGAGTAGCACAGGAGATAGTATGATGGAACTACCACAGGTGAAATAACAAGCTTTCTAACTTTGAGATCAAATTAACATCTGACGAAGCCTTCTTCTCCTCTCTCCTCCAATTGGTTCAATTGGACTAACTCCAAGTCTGAGATGAAGGGTGGCCCAGGAGAATGAACTTTCTACCTCCTACCTCTACCAACTCTTATTCTAGACCTTAGAGGTTCAGAAGGGTCCTGGGGACAAACTGTTCTTCACTAAAACCAGAACAAGAACAGAAGTTTAAAACTTCAGCATGAGGGATTTAGGACAGCTATAAGTAAAAGTGTCCTTGCTGGTATTTTTAGATACTAAAATGGATTATTAACACATATTGAAATCTTCTCTTTAAAAACTATCTATTTAAAAATCTATTTTTAAAAACAGGCTATATTTTGATGTGTCAAGGACCATCTAGGAATCTTGCCTGAAGGGAGAGATTGAGATGGGTGATCTCTCAGAGTCTTTTCCATGCCTGTAATTCCACACTACAAAGAATGCCCACTCTTTCTATAAGGATCACCGATCTAAAGAAAGAAGTAGAGTCCCATGCTAGCAAAAAAACAAAAACAAAAAAACAAAAAAAAAAACAAATAAAAACCCAACAAAGAAATAAAAAAGCCCTTGATTTAATTATCTCTTTGAGAAGGATCAAGAGAAACCAAGGAGTTCCCCTTTCCTACTCCTAGTCCATATTTCCTACCAACTTACCTGGTTCCCAGTTTCTGAAACCTCTATTCCCCTTCCCTCCCCTTGCCACGTTTGTTCTGCTGACCTGCCAGTGCCTTAGCTCTTAATTCCCCCTTCCAAGACTCAAATAGGCCAAAGCCAACCACCAGCTTGTCTTCTGGCATCATTGGCATGCATTACGTTTTTGCTCTCATGACACTGTACTACTACTAGTGACATCTATTTCTTCTTACTTTACTCAGGCTCCTTCAAAGTTCTTCTCAAGAGTGTCTACAATTTCTCTAGCATTTGCATAATAATGAGCTGTGCTCTAAAACAGTTTTACCATACAAGAATATTGTCACTCTAATACTGTCAAGGATAAGATCTGCTTTTGTCTCAGAATGAAGTGTTAAATCAAAGATAGCACTCAGACCAATGCCTTGTACATGGCATGGGCATGTGACAAATATTTGATTGACTGAGGCTTAGAAAGAAGACATTGGGACCTGTATCTTACATAAGGTATCTTTCAGATACATAAACAGTTCTATGAATGTGTCAGAGACCTATGATTTCATAGCTGTGGAGATTACCTCCATCAACCACACATCTGTCACTTAAAGTTTGAAAGAGTTAGATAAGGCTCAGAAAGATTAAGGAACCCCCTGATGGTCACAAAGCTAGAAAGTGCTAGAAACAGGATTTGAACCTATCTTCCTTGAGTCCAAATACAGCTTTCTAATCACAGCAGCTCATTGCCTGTCTGCAAAAGGAAATCTGTTTCTTTAAATGCTATATATATATATATATATATATATATATATATATATATATATATATATATATATATATATATATATTTGCTATAGGTGAGATGAAATTAACAGATCAGGTGTGGTAATGGAGTGTCAAAATTCCTTTCCAGTAGAATTGCTTTAGAACATGAATGGTTTTTATCTATACTCTGGATCTAAAGCAGGGATTCTTAAACCCTTCAGGGTATATGGATCAATTTCAGGGGATCTGTGAATTTGAATGGGGAAAAATTACAGTTTTATTTTCACTGACCTCTAATTGCGATTTATCATTTCCCTCTTTAAAGCATTCATCTGAAGAGGGGTCCAGATTCTTCACCAGACTGCTAAAGGGGATCTATGACACAAAAGTTTAAGAATCACCATCCTAAAACATTGTAACTATGTAATTCATGTCTGTCTAATATCTGACCAAAAATGTTATAAAGGGATTCTCCTGTATTTCTCACAGCAAAGTTAGGCAAACTGCCTTTGAAACAGCAACATTGTCACAAAGGAGAGTCAAGACATATTTTCATTCAGTATAATGAAAACCATGTATAAATAACATTCTATACTTTGAAGTACAGTGTAAGGGGTTGTTCTTGATAAAGGCACTAGAGGGCAGCATCTGTCCACCCAGTTCTAACTTTTCTGGCACCAAGGGCAGTATGTGGGCACCCCAGCCTCACTTTAAAACGGTGAGAGCCGGTGGCTAGTCTGATGGCAGTTCCAAAAACACACCGACCTCAGAGTATTTGTAGGGGAGGATGGGAGATAATGAAATTAAATATAAATTCATTGACAGTGAGTTCTATATTTTCCCAACTCAATCTCAAGCAGGAGCTCTTAACCTAGAATCTGCAAGCATGTTCCTCTCTCTCTCTCTCTCCTTCCTTTCTCCTCTCTTCTTTACACACTTCTTTCTTTCTTTTCTTTCTTTTTTCTTTCATTCCTTCTTTCTCTTTTCTTCCTTATTTCTTTAAAAATATTTCAATAATTATAATTCAGTGTAATTGGTTCCTTTTGTAATCCTGTGTGTTTTATTTTATTCATTTATATACATTATTCAGATGCACATGGGCTTCACCAGACTGCCAAGGCAGTCCACTACACCCTGAGAGGGTGGGTGTTTTGAGGTCTTTTATAAGGGGAGGGGATCACAGTGGAGAAGGGGAAGACCAGGCTACTTTTTAGCAAGAAATGTAGATAGAGACTAGGGAATCTTGGTTTCTCATTGCTGCTCAAATGACAATTTGCTGTGGTGTCTTGCTTGGAGAGGAAACATGATCTATGGGGCTATCAACCTGGGCTTCAGTGAGCTGAAAGTTGAGAGGGGAAGCAGAAAGCAAGAACCTTCTATTAGCAACCTCTGCACTCAGCCCTCCAAGGCAGTGGTTCCCAACCCTTTCCAATATAAGGTTTGCTTCTTAATATCAAAAACACTCTTGGACTCCCACATGAAAGTAGTTATGCTATTAAGGATGCATTTATTGGAAAAACAAAGGATGAGAAACTATGTCTCTTAATGCCAGCCAGAGTCCTTTCTCCTGGGCCACATTGCCTCTTGCTTCTATGAATTCAGTAATGCTTTTAAATTAACTTGTACTAATACAATTAATGTCAAAATTTGAAACACAATAGTGCCTACATACATTTGAAAAATTGCAACACATGCATGTATATGCAGCACCTATTACACTGAGACATTTAATGAGATAGATATCTTGTAATAACTATACACTTCCAGCCGCAGGTTGGGAACCACTGGTCTGGGCTATACTCCCCAGCTCTTAATGCTCCTCTAACTGTGCTCTGGAGAGGCCTCTACAGACAATCAGAGAATGAAAAAAGCTACCTACCCAGACAGTCTGTGGAGTCTCTTCTCCCTTACCCAGCATGCTCTCTACTTGTCATGCTGAATAAAATATCTGCAGAGCTGGATCACTGTTCCCCACCCTTCTTTTGGCCCTGAAGCCCTTTGGTAGAGACCCAAAGGGTTCAAATTTAGGCCTTCCACTTGTACACACTTTCTTTTTTGAAAAAAGTTTCTTCTTTCAACTACATGGCTTGGCAATCCCTCTTTCATCTCAAATGACCAGAGAGCAAGGCAGTTCTATTCCTTCTAACACTGTCCTGCATTGACAATTTTGTCCTCCATTGGCCTTTCAAAACCTTTTTTACTTCCTTTTCTTCTTATCTCCTTTCTCCTCTCTTCTCCCTCATCAAGAATCATATCAACAAATTGTCATAGACTATGGAACTTTGGAACCTTAGAAAGTGTGGAGTTCAACTACCTGTTTGTACAGATGAGGGAAATAAAGTCCAGGGAAGTTGTGACCTTCTGAAGGTCACATAGACAGTGGCCAAGCAAGGACTCAACCAGAACTACAATCCTTACCTCCAGTTCAATGGACTCTACTGAGGCCATATTCTGTTTTTCTTTCCCATCTGAGAATGAGATTCAGACTCTGGAGCCTGGGCTTTCATAGGTCAGTCTTATCTTACTTGACTCCAGGCTTCTATCTTCCTTCCTGTACATCTCCAGGCATCATATCCCCTCCATTTCCAACTCCTTATCTTTGTCATAATCCCCCATTATAATATAAGCTTCTTGAGGACAGGAACTGTCTTGTGTACTTTCATATGTATCCCCCATGCCTGGCAAACAGTAAGGACTTAATAAATGTTTTATCTATCATCTGCTTATTTATCTGCCTATTTATATCTGCAATCACTATACTATGTTGCCTCTTTTATAAAAGTTCCGTAAAAGGGGCACAAATATCCTGTATAGGTCATTTGCATGGTCCTGGCATTAGTCACCAGGGTTATGCTGGGAAATGAAAAGAATCTAATCATCACAACAGTCCTGGGGAAGCTCCCATCAATGAAGAGTGAAGCTGTGAAAAAGAGATTTTGATTCAAGGGACTCTCTTTTGCACTGGGTGGGTGAGACTATGGGCCTTGGTAGAGCTCTAAGCATGAGCTTAGATAAACACTCCATGTGGGGAAGAAAAACCCAATGGAAGACGTCAGCAGCACAGGAAAGAAGTGACCTAACAACAGACAACAGCAGCACCTGAGTGGGGAAATAGCAGCTTCACAGGCAGAGAGAAATGATAGCTGTGAAGACATCACTCTAGGACTGAGAATTCTCAGGAAATAAATGTTTGTAAGTGTTTTGGGGGCAAGGGCAGGTAGGAGAGGAGGGACATTCCTGGTTATAAACCTTAGAATTCATAAATCACCCAGCTTGGTTTGGCATATAGAAATACAATGATGGGAACTCAGAGCTGTGAGTTTGACCAGTTGATTGCCCCAATACTATGAATCTGGAGGAATTGAGAGACCACACTGAGGACACCCTGAGCAACATAAAGTTATAGGTTTTCTGAATTCCAGCTTGAATACATGCTATGCTACATCAGCACTTCAATGAATCTGTAATCTTAGCAAATGTGCAGCTAAGGTGGTGCAGTAGGCCTGGAGTTAGGAAGACCAGACTTCAATCTGGCCTCAGAGCCTTACTAGCTGTGTGACCCCAGGGCAGTCACTTACCCCTGTTTGCCTCAGTTTTCTCATAAAACCCCAAATAGGGTCACAAAGAGTCAGATATGATTGAAACAACTGAACAAAACCCTCAGCAATCTGGGTACTCTCTCCAAAGGTGCAGACTGCAACTCCTAACATCATCTTATCTTGCACAACTCTTACACATGTCATCTCATAAGTCTTCCACCAGGGATCCATCAAACATGCTTTCTTCTAGGTCTCCTGATACTGTGTGGTAGTTGATAAGTATCCCATGCTCTGGTTACATGGATGCCCAGCCCAGTTCCTTTTCTGGTCATGCATCCCTTTTAATGATATCTTCTATGTCACTTCTGCAAAGTTCTTCATCGGTAACATGTTGTAACCTACTCACACCCACATGTGCTCTTGCCATCTTTTTGGGGACTTGAAACTTTAATTCTTTGAAGACTGTGACAGTGTGTGCTTTGCAATTGTACAGTATCACCTGAAGAATGTTAGGTGACCCAGTAGATAGAGTGCTGGTCCTAAAGTCAGGAAGGCCTGTGATAAAATTCAGCATCAGACACCTACTTGCTGGGTAACCCTGGGTAAGCCACTTAACTGTTGTCCACCTCAGTTTCCTCATCTGTAAAATGGGGAATAATGATAGTATCAACTTTCTAGGATTGTGAGACTGAAATGAGATATTTGTAAAATGCTTAGCAGAATGCCTAGCACATAGTAGGTACTTAATAATTGCATGTCCTTCTTTGTCTCTTGTTTCAGGGAGAAGTTTGAAGTTTCTAAAAGAATTTTGCCATATCCCAAACACAATCCAGTTTATTATCCTCCTCCTGGACCCAGTTCATTGTCTATCAGTGTCTATCCGAGATATGTCTACTGAAAGATCAGCTCTCTGGGTGTCTCATTCAACTACATGTCAGAGTCTGGACATCAAATATTCTATATCCACTTGATTTGTCTTCTGTGGATAGTTAAGCTGAATTCTTTTAAATGAATAGAGCTCTCTTTTAGGAGGCTCTTTAGTGTTTCAAGTCTTGATGTAATTAACCATGTAACAATGTAACCAAGTCTTGATGTAACAATGTCATCTGCAAACAGTTCTATGGGTTGGAATCCTTCATGACAGTAGCAACTTTGGTTTGTTTATGTATCTGTTTTATGCCTTTAATACATATTAATAACCAGATAGGTAGATAAATCAGAGGTAGATAAAACTATCTTTGGTATTGCACATTTCCAGAAATGTTGCATTTTCTTGATTTATGCATAGAAGAAACCCTAACTGCCTTTAAGGTGTTGTTTTGCTCTGTTGAATCAAATGCATTTTTAGAGCCAAGATACAATAAGTACAGTAGAATTCTATATTTTCTGCACATCTCAGCTGATTGTATGCCTAAATATGTTGTCTGCTGTAGAATATCTGCAGAAAGTCGCCTGTTCCCTTTTTTGTACCTTTATCAAGGATGCCCTCAATGCATGTGTAAATGATTCTTTAAAGATTTTGTAGAGATGAGAAAGCATATGGGGTTGGTGGTTATTTATATTTTCTTGCCTTTTTTTTCTTTTGCTAACAATAAGGTCTGTGGATTTTTTTCCCCCAAGCTTTTGGCATTCTTATCTCTTCCAGTTATAATGAGAATAAATTCTTTAATGTCCTTAAAATGGTGTCGCCATTAGCACAGATCTGCTAGGTGCATATTTGGGCTAATCTAGCTGTTCTTCCCATGTATTTTTTTTTAAAGATCTTTTCTATTTCCTCATGAAACAAATCATGAGTCCACATATGACAGAATTCTATTGTTGATGGAGAAGAGACTTTATTAAAGGAATAATTATTGATTGTTTCCTTTTTTCCTATTCATTGTCCTTCAATTTCATCTTTAAATGTCCCTTGAATAATTGGTTTTGACTGGGTTTCTACCAAGCTTTCTTTAAACTTTTCTCACCACTGTTTCTATATAAAGTATGAAATAGTGCTGTTTATATTCTTCTCCATAAGACTTTTCAAGTGAGTTTATATTTTAAATCGTTGACCTTGGTTGTCATACCTCTCCATTTGGCAGGAACATTAAGTATTTGCTGACTAAGGTGGTTTGGGGGTTCTTTAATCTCCTTGCTGTGATGATTGATTTAGATCTGTTCATCTTATTTGGGAAAGGTTAATCATCTTTATGGATGTTTGGCTTTTTTTTTTTTGCTTTTTTAAAAAATATATTCAATATATCAAAAAGTGGACTCATTTTCTTTCCCTCTAATCCTCCCCTCTTTCAAACGCCTCTATTTTTGCTAAAGCATCATCATCCTTCTATTGTCTCAGGTTCATAATCTCAGCATTATCTCCCTCAATCCACATATCCAATCAGCTTCTGAATCTCACCATTTCTATCCTTATCATGTCTGGTGCTGATGACCCCTTTTCTCCACTCATATAGCTTCCAGCTTAATTCAGGCGCTGGTCTTCCTACCTCTGAGTCTCTCCTCACTCCAATCCATCCTAGTCACTGCTGCTGGACTAATTTTCCTTAAGCATCGATTTGACCATGTGAGTCCTCTACTCAATCAACTTCAGTGGCTTCTTATTGCCTCTAAGATAAAACATCAACTTCCCTGCTTAGCTTTTAAAGCTCTAGACAATCTGGCCCCAAATGATCTCTCCTGCCTCCCCTCCTGCACTGTGCAAACCAGCCAAACTGCCCTCTCCCACTGTTCCTCATTCACAGAATTCCATTTCCTAACTCTTATTGAAGAAAATATTTGTGGTATATGGGAGTGAGGATTCTGTATAGCATAAAATCCTTTGCTTTCCCTACTTTTTTTTTTGGAGGTAATTGGGGTTAAGTGACATGTTCAGGGTCACACAGCTAGTGTCTGAATTCATGTCTTCCCGACTCCAGGGCTAGTACTCTATCCACTGTGCCACCTACCTGTCCCTTTCCCTTCTTTTCCTTCACACATACACACACACACACACACACACACACACACACACACACACACTGAATATATAGCATTACGTTTTACCTATTATTTTATCTTTTATGCATATATCTCTTCCAATGTAAGCAATGTTTATTAAATGTAACCCAGCTAAGGTGATAATTCTTTAATTGATTTTTGTGCTTTGGCATATTTCTCTTATAAAGGATGTAGGTCAAGGATAAAGGTTGGGTGAAAGGGAGTAGAAAAGAGAAATTGTCATCTTATGGAAAGTAGTAATACAAACTCTAAGTAGTGTGGTATTGTCCAAGCTTAGAGTCAGAAAGAGCTGTGCTCAGGTCATGCTTGACCTGGGGAGAGTTGTATATCAGTGTCCCAGGCAACTAAGACTTTGGTGGGGGGAGTTTCCTCACTTAGAGTTCTTCTGCCTCTCAGGTACCCTTCCTTCACCCTCAGAATCACACACCAATAAAATCACAGGTCCAGAGTCAAAAATAAAATTTTTGCTTGAAACTCATTTTTGAACTCATTGTTTCTGCTTGGAATGTCCTTCCCTCTTCTTTCTACCATTTCCCTCAAGGAGTCTTTTGCTAGTGACCCCACCTGATTTTGTCAATTATACATTATTTGTACTATATGTACCAATAATTGAACTCTTAAAAAAATAATTCCTCACCTCCCAAAAAAACCCCATCCTTCTTCCTAACTTTTCTTTTTCTGTTGAAGGCAGTACCATACCCTCCATACCCTCCTTGTTCACAATCTCAAAGTCATCTATCTTTCCCTCCTCCATCTTCCTCATCCCCTATTGTCAATCAGTTGCCAGTCTTGTCAAATCCTTCTCCACAACATTCCTTTCATCTGTCCCCTTCCTTTTAATCACAGGGTCACTATCTTGCTTAAAGGGCTTGAATATTACAATGGCCTCCTAATTGGGTTCCCTGCCCCTAGCTTCTCCTTGTTTTAATCCATCTTCCACACAACCACAAAATGACATCCTTAAAGCACAAGTCATTCTGCTATTCAAGAATTTTCAGTGGTTTATTTCTAAAATGACACACAAGCTCCTCTGATACTGAAAGTCCTCAATTGGGGTTCAGTCTACCTTTCCAGATTTATTTCATATCACTTCTCTTTCAATCTATATTCTAGCCAAAATAGACTAAATGTCCATAGACTGGCACAGATGGCATTCTATATCAAAGGATCATAATTTCAGAGCTGGAAGGGACCCTAGAAGTGATCCATTCCAATTCTCTCATTTAAGAGATGAGGAATTTAAAGCACAGAGAGGTTAAATGACTTGCCCAGTGTCACAAAGCTAATGAAAATCTGAGGCAGGATTTGAACTCAGGTCTCCCTGGTTCTAAGATCAGTATCCTATTCCCGCTATCATATTACTTTGATATCCCATCCCCATGTTATAATTCATCATGTCTGCTTTTTGAAATTTCTAGATGCTTCTAAGGCTTAAGTACCACCTCCTACACCAGGACATCCTTGATTCTCCCCCACTCCCAGTGAGTTTCCTCTGCCAAATACTTTGTATTTACTTATCTGCATCTATACTATTTCCCCAGTAGAATTAAGCTCTTTTAGTACATGGACTGTTTCCATTTTGCCGTGGCGAGTTACCCAAGCAAACAATGGGTTAGTAGGCAGACTTCTGTCTGGTTACATTTCATCACAAACTCAACATCCATTCTGGGTGGGTTATATTTTAAGATCACATGAAAAAAGCTCAGTGGAATAAAGTATGGAAAGAACTCCAGTCCTTGCTAAGCATCTCTCCTCTCCTATACTCCTACCTACTCAGCATTGAGACATGTGGTCTTAGTGGTCAAAACCACAATATGACCTTGTGGCTTGAATCTCACAGGGGTCATGGGAGTGGGTCTTAGGGTCCAAGATTCTGACATGGAAGGTCTCTTAGAGGTAATCCAGCTGAATCCTCTCACTTCATAGTTAAGGAAACCGAACCCAGAGAGGTTTGAGATTTGCTTTAGGTCACTGTAGCCAAGCTGTTCCTTTTTACCTCAAGGTAAAATTTTGGCACCATTTTAAACTTGTTTCTCATTATATTTGTCTCCCTGAGCCATTATAGTCACTTCTCTGGTCTTATTGTGACTTAAAATTGCAGTATTTGTCATTAGCTACAGAAATATAAGTCTGTAGCCAAACACTGCCTCCCTCTCAAAATGCTATTGGGGATTGAGGGGCAGTTCTCAGTACAAGGGCATAGGTTTGTGTTAAAAATATGATGGAGAGGTTTTGAGCATTTTAGATGCTTTAATAAAAGATAATGGAGACTTCTCAGGAAAAGATGGGGTACTTGTCTTTTGACATGCAAATCTATATTTTGAATCTCTGAAAAGGAAAGCAGATTCATACTGCATAGTGGGTGGGGGAGGGGGAGGAGGAAGGATTGGGGGAAACAGGTGGCTTGATGATGCTGTGGGATGCAGTTATAAAGAGCTTTTATAAAACTGCTTCTGACGGGGAAAAAGGAGAGAAAGAGAAAGAAAGAGAGAGACAGAGGAGGAGGGAAGAGAGAATGAGGGAAGGAGAGGGACAGAGAAATCTGAGCTGATTAAGAGTAGAAGGGCTGAAGGTACAAATTTTTCAAGGACCTAAGATCCAGGGTTAAAGAGAAGGCATAAAGAGACCACCACCCAATACCTAGGGGCAGAGCACAGGACATATCTGCTGAGTGGATGACAAAAGACAGGGCCAAAACCTAAAGAAACATAGAGGCCACTGAGGAAAAGATTTTCCTCTTCTAAAATCAACTGGCTAAAGGGTTTGAGTCAATTAGGTAAAGTAAGGTTGGATTAATATGGAAAAGTCCAACCCTCATTAGAAAGGGGGACAGTTGATTGACTACGGGGAGGGGTACCTAGAAGGGACTGTATAGCGCTTTCAACCTGAATCAGGCTGAGTTCTACCGCAGTGTATGGGGTCTTGGGGGCAATAGTGGTGCAATGGATAGAGTGCCAAACATGGAGTCAGGAAGACTTTGTGAGTTCAAATCTGACCTCAGATGTTTACTAGCTGTGCAACCTTGGATAAGTCACTTAACCCTGTTTGCCTCAGTTTTCTCATCTGTAAAATGAGCTAGAGAAGGAAATGGCAAATTACTCCAGTATCTTTGCCAAGAAAACCTCAGATAGCATCATAAAAATCAGGAAAGACTAAAAAATGACTCAGTAACAAAATAGGGTTTTAATAATTTTTTTCATGCTATAGTAAAATTTCATTAGGCACTTGAACTAGCTACGTGTGTTGGACTATGATAAATTGGATGCACAGGGTAGAAGGAAGAGTTTTATTTTCAGAGGAAAAAAAGAGAGTATAGTGCAATGGCCATTAAAATTATTTTCCCCATTTTACCTATTAGGTAGTCTGGGTCCCATTGGATAGTTGACTATGTCTCCTGTCAGAGTTTTATCATTAGGTAACCCTTAGGGACCATGATATCTAACACTGTCACTAATCCACTCCATATTTGATTTGTTACCAATTATCAGTCAATCAACCAACTGATATTAATTAGCTTTTGTCCAAACCAGAGCACACTCCTCCTGCCCCCACCTCCCTTGCACACACACACACACACACACACATACATACAAGTTTCTGGTGAGAGTGGTCTCAAACTTAGGGTAATCATGCTGGTGAAGCACTTCTAGAGACCATGTGGAACCAAGGGATACTTCATGACTCCTGACCCTGGAAGTCTTTTTTCTTCTTGGGAATCCCCACCAAGCTCACTTCAAAAAATGGCATCAACAACAGATAAGTTGTTCCCTTGTTCAGCTATTACTGGTTCCTTCCAGGAATCCAGTGTCTCAGCTGATATATAAATCCACAGTTGTGGTGGTTCCTGCTGTGCTGGCCCTTCACTGGACTCAGCTGCAGCTACCATCAGCTGCTGGACTCAAGTTATTAGTGGGACTTTGAATGGTTTTGATGGATCTTTAAGTCTTACTGGTCATCTGGGCACTTACAATTTGGAATACTAACTGACCTAAGGAATTCACTAGTTCACCTAGAAAAGAAGAAACAAAATGGAAAAGGCACTATGTACTCTGGCATATCTGGTGGTCAGATGGGAGGTAGCACAGCCCTCCTTTCCTACACCCAGCAGATCGAAGCATTCCTCTTACTCAAAAGTCACTAGGGAAGGGAAAATAAGATCATCCATGCAAACCTCCTTGCACACTCCGTTCTGGCTCAGCCCATCCTGCATCATCAATCCTTTGGATCTCTCGGCCAGTCAGAAGACTCTTTGTCACTTCGAGTACCAGCTTTTCAGTCTGGTCAGAAACTAGCTCCTCAGAGTTCCACACATTGATTAAAATGAGATAATGAGCATTCATGCAACATCTCTCTCTTACTGATAAGGGCAAACCTGAACATCTCTAAGTACCAGGCCCTTTCACTACAAGAGAATAATCTGATGGCCTTTTCTCCTTCCTCATCTTTAACCTCTCAGCAGCTTTTGACATGGTCTGCCAGGTTGGAGTCTTGTATACTCTCATTTCTCACTTTCTGTGACACTGCTTTCTTCTTCTGCTGTCCCCACTCTCCTTTGCTAGATAAAATGTCCCATGTACTAAGTGTGGGGGTTCCTGAGCTCTATTCTTTTCTCTACACTCTTCTTTTTAGTGATTTCATCATACCTCATTGGTTTCCATCTTTGGATCTGATCTCCCTCCTGATTTCCAGCCTCAAATTAAGAACTACCATAGAGTCTCTCTGGATGACCCACAGGTATTTCAAATTCAACATGTTCCAAATCAAATTCTTCCTAAACCCATCCCTACTCTCAAGATAAGTCAACAAGCATTTATTAAGCTCTTACTATATGCCAGGCACTGCTTGAAGCACTGAGAATATAAACAGAAAGAAAGATAGCCCTTGCCCTCAAGAATGACTTTTTATCATCAATAGAAGTTTATGATTAAGGAAGACAATACATAAAAAAGAAAACTGAAAAAGAGGTGAAGAATAAAAGTACCATCGCAAGGGGCAGGGGTGGAGAGCTCAGTAGAGAAAGTCCTGTAGAGATGAGTCAGGATCCAGGAAGGAAGACATGGTTAACCGGGGCCTCCTGCTGAAAATGAGCACTCGGAGAGGAGCCAGCCAAGCGAAAGTTGGAGCTGGAAGGATGGAGGGTGTTTCTGATGTGAAGTCCAGGGGTGGAGTGAGGTCTTAAAATGAAGAGGTTTCTATTTCATAATAGAGGAAGTCCTGTGGAAATGAGTCAGTAGAGTCTGGAGAGGAATGAATCTTCTTATTTCCGTTGAGGATACCCCATCATCCCAGTCACTCAAATTTAAAATCTCAAAGTCATATTTAATTCTTTACTCTCATTCACTGTTGTTATTTAGTTATTTTTCAGTCATGTTGTGACCCTTTTGGGGGTTTTCTTGGCAAAGATACCGAAGTGGTTTCCTTCTCCAGCTCATTTTACAGATGAGGAAACTGAGGCAAACAGGGTTAAGTGACTTCCTCAGGGTCACAAAGCTAGGAAGCTTTGTCTGAGCCTGGATTTGAATTCAGATCTTCTCAACTCCAGACCTCATCAAACCACCTGTTCCCCCTAACCCTTCCTCCTCCCCTCCCCCACTATGCAGTATGAATCTGCTTTCCTTTTCAGAGATTCATAATACAGATTTGAATGTCAAATGATAAGTACCATCTTTTCCTCAGAAGTCTCCATTATCTTTTATTAAAGCATTCAAAATGCTTAAATCCTCCCCACTGTATTTTTAATACCTAAACCTGTGCCCCTGTACTGAGGATTGCCCCTCAATCTCCAATCACATTTTGAGGAGGAAGGGGGTATAATGGGCAGCTAGGTGGCACAGTGGATTGAGAGCCAGGTTTGAGGTCCATCTCACCATCCCTTCTTTTAGTGTCTGTGTTTTATTGGTTCTACCTCCACAACACATCACACATCTACCCCTTCTCTCTTCTCAAGGTGCCCCTACCATCATGCATACCTCTTATCTTGATTATTGCAAAAGTTCTCCCTATCTCCTGTCTTTCCTCTATCCAATCCATCCATTATACTGCTGTGAATGAGCTTCCTATAGTACAGGCCAGACCCTGCCCCACCCTTACCCCAAAATCTTGCGTGTGTCTCTGTTGCCTCTAGGATAAAATATAGACTCCTTGGTTTGACATTCAGGGTCTTCCCTCATCTAACTCTAGCCTACATTTCTGGATTTATTTCGCACTATTCTTCTCTCCACATTCTCGTCAGATTGGTCTGTTTGCTCAAACTAAACTCATTATTTCATCCCCCATCTCTGTACCTTTGCATAGACTATTCACCATGCCTGGAATGTCCTCCATCTTCATAATAAACCTTTTGGAAACCTTAACTTTCTTGAAGGTTCAGGTCAGGTACCCAAGGAAACGGTTCCCATGGGAAGCCTTTCCTGATCCTTCTTGCTGCTAAAGCTTTTCTTCCCCTTCAATTTATCTTGTATATGCTGCTCTGCCTATGTGCCACACAAGGTAAATTGCCTGAGGGTAGGAGGCAGCTTTTCATTTTCTTACCTTTTTTTATCCCCGTACCTAGGACAGAGCCTTACACATAGTAGGTACTTAATGAACACTTGCTGAATTGGCTTGGAAGGCATGAGTGACTCAGCAGTGGTGTTTGACAAGGAGATCAACAATTATTTTTACCCATGAATGGTGGCCCTGTAACTTTGATTTAAGAATGGGAAAGATAAAGAGACCACCTCGATGAGCCTTTTTTGCCATCTGGCTGTTTGACCAGATGCTATCCTCTTGAGCGAGGGTGGGCAGGGCCCTGTTTCATACCAATTTAGACAGTTCATGTGAAGTAGTAACAGAAACTGACCAAACAATGCCAATTAAATGTGTTCAATAACCCATATTATTGCACAGAATTTAGCTTATTTTCCAGGGATTTGGATGAGGCTGGAGCTATCTCCTTCTGGTTCAGGGAAGTTATTTATTTAATTCTCAGTATGAGCATTTATACTTCAGAAATGGCAAACCAAATCAGGGCTTGATTTATTATTGCCTCAATTTAAGAAAGTATTAGGGAGAATCTGTTAATATGGAAGATTAAAGTTAAAATGTATCTTTAGTACAGTTTGCTTTCCGTTTTTGTTTCGGAGAGCCTATTGTTAAATATTTAAATAGCACACCACTGACATCAGTGTTATTTTTCTAAGATTGATCACAAATGTGTCCAAGATCCAGGTCCAGAAAAACAATGTGGAGCTCAGTTCTACTACCATGACTGATTTTTATCCAGAAGGGATCTATCATTCCTTTATTAAACTGAGTGGAAGGACATTTGACCTCAATATATGTGTGTATGCATATATGTGTGTATGTGTATGTATAAATATAGTATATATGTATGTGTGTATATGTATGTATATATGTGTGTATGCACACACATATACAAATTTTTCCAAATGTGTTTGCATGCAGCTTCAAGCATTAAATATCATAAATCCGTAACAGCTCCAGCCAGGAAACACAATTATGTGACTTCCCCAAGTGATATTTAGAAGGACACAAGAAGAATTGTAAAATGTATTTGGTGAGGGTTAACGTTTGAAAAGAACTGAGTGGTGATCCAACAAGATGGCAAAGGAATCAGAGATAGGAGACAAAGAGGAGATGCACTAGCTCAAGACTGAAAAGGAAAGGAAGCATGGGGTTGGAGCAGGAGAGATGGACTGGGAAGGCAGAGAGAGATGGGGGGCCTCTAGAGTATAGTAAATTCAAAGAAGAGGTGTGGGAAGGATTAGGGATGGGGAAAGATAGGAGGTGGCTGGGATACCATAGAGAAATTTCATTTATGGATTGGATGATGGAGGTGAAACTCTTACAGGTGATGATGAAGCTCAAATGCATGTAGCTGAAGGGGAGTGAAGATGCCAGTGATGGATGGGAGTTGAGGAAGTAGAAGCGCAGAATAAGTGAGGGAATATGAACATGAACACACACACGCACATGTGTGTATCCAAGTATAAGGTCAAGAATCAGAGGAGAGAGGAAGATGGTAAAGCAGGTATTGCACTCCTTGAGAAAAGAGGGAGAATGACCTGGACTCTGACAAATTACTGCCACTGGGATGTGAATAGGGTAATACATCTAGAGGGATTGAACCTCAGAGGAGGAGAGGTTACTGAATGATGGTGGCAAGGGCTGGATCTGAAAGTGGCTGTAAGGAATGATGCCACTTACCTTTCCATGTTGGCCCCATCCTCCCTATTCTTCCATCTCACTCTATCCTACACTTCCACTGAGCTTTCAATTAACAAACTTATCTTTATGTTAGACATGTGTCCTAACCCCCCCTTTTTTTTTTTTTTTGCTTTATATCTCCATTACCTAGTGCCTGGGTTAATAAATATTTATTGAATTGAATTGGAGTATGCTGACTCCCCTTGGCCCAGTGTGTGCTGGACACGAGACAAGGTACATGTTATACGAGAGCGTTAGCTAAGGATATAGGATCTCCTGTGAGTGACAGAAGATGGAAAGAGGTGCGGGGGGCAGGTGGGGAAGAGAGGGCAGGACTCTATAAAGATGATAGGATTAGGATGGAGGTGGGGCTGGAGAAAGAATGGGAAAAATAGCATAAAGGGGAAGGGGTTCCTACCCAGGCCAGCTTTGACTCTGCATTTTGAGGATTTGGAGAGGAGTTTGCTAGCTATAGAAAAGTAGATTGTCACATCCTTCTCAGTAGCAACTTGTAGGTATGCCCTGGGTCTCATCTCAGATGCTAATTTGATCTTCTGCCACTGGTTGGGGTCTCTTCTGAGGTGTTCTGGGTGGCAGTGCCTAGTATTGTCTCTGGCACAAAGCAGGGGCTTAATTAACTTTAACTTTTCCTGTGGCTTGACTCCCACATAGAATCTTTTGAGCTTTCAATAGTTGAACAAGCATTTATTAAGCACTTGATTTGACCCAGGTGCTGGTTATTGGGTTCGGGTGAGTTAATTCCTTTCAGTTCCCACCATGTCCCCAGCAACTAGCACTTGGTCTATGCAAATTATCTGGAAGCTTTAATAAACCTCAAGGAGGCCCTTAGCCATTGGAAGGGGTGGAACAAAATCTTTTGCCCTCTGCCCTACCACCATAACAGAAGTTCCACTCCCATTGAATTAGGGATGGGGAAAGATAGGAGGTGGCTGGGATACCATAGAGAAATTTCATTTATGGATTGGATGATGGAGGTGAAACTCTTACAGGTGATGATGAAGCTCAAATGCATGTAGCTGAAGGGGGAGTGAAGATGCCAGTGATGGATGGGAGTTGAGGAAGTAGAAGCGCAGAATAAGTGAGGGAATATGAACATGAACACACACACGCACATGTGTGTATCCAAGTATAAGGTCAAGAATCAGAGGAGAGAGGAATTCTCCACCATCATTTTCAGAGGCTACCAAGCTTCTGTCTGGGATCACTGTGACTTTCAGGGTTCTAGGTCAATGTCTTCCTAGCCTTCTTTGCCCTCTGTCACATTGACAATGTGGATCACTCACTGTTGTCTAATAACTCTTTTCATGGGCTTCAACAATATTTTGTACTTTCTGGCTCTCTCCTTCTCTCTTTCTGTCTCTATCTGACTGTCTCTCTCTTTCTGTGTGTCTCTCTTCTCTCACTTCCCCTGTCTCTGTTTCTCTATTTCTTCTCTCTCTCTCTCTCTCTCCCTCTCTCTCTCTCTCTCTCTCTCTCGTCTCACTCCTTCTCTCTCTCTCTCTCTCCTCTCTCTCTCTCTCTCTCGTCTCTCTCCTCTTCTCTCTTCTCTCTCTTCTCTCTCTCTCTCTGCTCTCTGCTATCTCTTCTCTCTCTCTCTTTCTATCTCTCTCTCTCCCTCTTTCTCATCTCCCTCATTACATACATTACTGGTATTACCTTCCTACCCTCCCAGCCTTATCTTATACTGCCTTTCTCAGTGTGTATTTTATTTAATTTTATGTTTATTGGGAATTTAAATAGCAAAAAAGAGAATTTACAGATGCAAAGCAGAACACAAAGAAAACTGCATATGAAACTATGAATCCATTTGACACTGCTTGCTTTAAATATATATGTATATATATATTTCCACATAGCACTATCAAAACTGTCCCATTTGTCCCTACTTCCTCCTGTTCCTTTTCGTACATTTAAAAAAATGTTTTAATGGCCCTTTTTTTGCATCACCATTGTTAGATACCTCTTTACCTTCCTAATCTCCCTCCAATTAAAAACCAAGAAAAAAAGCAACTCTCCCCTCAAAAAAATATAAACTGAAAAACTACTATAAAAAATAACTATAGTCATGCAAAGTAAATTCATACAGTGACTATATCCAAAAACCTATGTGACTCACTACACTTAAAGTCTACCACTTCTCTGCCAGGAGGTGGGCAACATGTTTCATTTATATGTCCTCTAGAGACATGGTTGGTCATTGCTTTAATCAGGGTTCTTAAGTCTTCCAAAGTTGTCCTTACAATGTTGTCATCTCATATAAATTGTTCTGTTTCTTCTCACCTTGCTTTGCATTAGTTCATCCTACCCAGGATTCTCTGAAATTGTCTCTTGTCATTTCTTACAGTTCAGTGATATTCCATTACGTTCATATAACTACATTTTGTTCTGCCACTCCCATTTCTGTGTATCCCTTCAGATTCTTAATTTTTGCTTTTCTTTGTTTCCTTTTAAACCCTCCTTCAGGAATAAGAAGAAGTTATTCCCTTGTTGACATTTTCCTCCCTCTTATCATCTCCATCCCATTGCTGATTGAGTAAGTTATATTTCTATACCCAGCTAGTAGTGGTCAATCCTCCTTTGTTTCAGATAAGAGTGAGACTCATCTGATGATGGCTCCCCCCACCCCTTCCTCAGTTAGTATTTACTCTTCTTTTTACACACCCCAATTATAATAAAAGCTTCCATGTTTTTCTTCCTTTCTACGATAAGTGTATTTCTCTTATCTTCCTTTTTCTTTCCCTTTTAAAAAACTAGAATGGAACCAACCCTCATTTTTCTTATTTAGCCCTGGTGCTGACTTTGCCGGTGATCCCCTTTCCTATGGGCTTATGGTTGAGTTTTTATGCAGTTTCAGGATTAAAAAAGTTGCTTACTTGTAGTCTCCCATCAGATTTCTTGATCGTTGCTTGTTCTAATGTGAATTCCAGGGTTTTGCTAAAGTAAGAGTTGGGGAGCTGGGTACTCTGCTACCTTCTGGGCAGTCATCTTGGCCGGGAGGCCATATAAATTAAACTTTCACCGAGCTAGACCACTTGCTGTCACTTATACCCAGTTGGAATTTTCTTATGGAGCTTTCTAAGCTTCCTGTAAGGTGTAAGGGTGAGGAACAAAGGGAGGAAGATGGAAGGGAAAGGGAGGAAGGAAGGAAGGAAGGAAGGAAAGGAAGGAAGGAAGGAAGGAAGGAAGGAAGGAAGGAAGGAAGAGGAAGGAAGGAAGGAAGGAAGGAAGAGAAGGAAGGAAGGAAGGAAAGGAAAGGAAGGAAGGAAGAACTGACCTGCTATGGGCCAGGTACTATATTAAATACTTTATAAATATTATCTCATTTGATCCTCTCAATAACCCTGGTGGGTAAATACTATCATTATCCCTATTTTACAGCTGAAGAACAGATAGAGTTTAAGTCACTTGCTTAGGGTAACACAGCAAGTAATTGTCAGAGGCTGGATTTGAATTCAGGTCTTCCTGAGTCCAGGTCCAATGCTCTGTACATTGCACCACCTCTGGGGAGGTGATCAGGATATTTGGCTTGAATGTAATGTACATGGCAGACCTAGAACAGGCACTGACACCTTCCTAGATGGCAACATTATCCTCCTTTACTTATCCACTTAAAAAAAAAATCTTTATTTTTTACTCTTTGCTTAGAATGATGGCTCATTGGGAAGGGCAGGGGAAGTACACTTAGAAATGAGGATGAGACAAAAACAAAAGATATCAACCTTTTTGTTTTTGAAGGGTGGGGGGCCAAAAATGAACCATTGCTCCAGAGAGAACCTTGACATTGTTAAAAGAATTTAGCAATTTTACTCAAACGCAATTCAACCCACTCTCCTCCTGTACAGTTCTGGGCCAATTGTGTGGGCTGCTTTCATTCCCCACTTGTGTAGGTCACTTTCTATTGCTTGCTTTGTTTTTCCAAGATTATATATCTGTGTGTGTGTGGGGGGGGTATATCCATACACATATATAATATATGTGAACATGCATGTATACATATAAAATATACATTGTATATTATACTACCTATATGCAAAGGTTTATGTGTATAAGATTATATGCATGTACACATATATAAGTATGTAAATAGAAATGTATTAGACTATACACACACATCCCATCTAACTATATAGTATAGTCGGAACAATAAGCGTTCTTTAACCATTTTATTTTTCCTGTGTGGCTTAATGTTTTAAAAGTCATTATAGCTCTTATTTAGGAAGTTCTGCAGTGTTTCAGGGACGGATTCAACGAACACATCATCTGCAAACAGGACCATCTGGAGGATAGCATATTATATAGTTTTCTTAGTCATGGGACCACATGAACAGTCTGAAGGAGCCTAGAGAGAGAATTCTGTAGAATAATGGGGTCTTTAGAATAAGAGGTCTCAGAAAAATGGTTTGTTGCCTATATTCACAATTAAAGGAAAAGCTAAAATTCTCAGTTAGAGGTTGGTGAAAATAAAGATGTAATTTTATCTTCCATCTAAGTTCATGTTATTGTTGTTAAGTCATTTGAAGTTTTGTTGGGTTTTTTTTTTTGGCCAAGATACTGGAATGGTTTGTGATTTCCTTCTCCAGATCATGTTACAGAGACTAAGGCAAACAGGGTTAAGTCACTCACCCAGGGTCATACAGCTAGTAAGTGTCTTAGGCCAGATTTGAACTCATGAAGATGAGCCTTCCCGACTCCAGGTCCAGTACTCTATCTACTGTAATGCCTAGCTGCCCATCTCAGTTCATAGACCCCACCTCACCCCTAGAATTCATAAACACTTAGGATCCTAGGTTAAGAATCCACAATCTCCTGGGAATCCTTTGACTGAAATTCTGCACTGAATGTCCTTAATAGTAGTGGTGAACATTTTAAGGAAATCACACATCGCTCTTCAATGTCTCACCTGATATTAATGATCACAAGATTGTGAACAAGATTATTTGTTGTTATACCTTTTAAGGAATCCTATATATTTTTTGTTAACTGCATGGGAGAGACTTTTTAGTGGCTTTAAGGTGATTTTTTGCTCTACCACATAAAAAACTTAAAAAATAGATTTGTTCTCTATTCCTTTCACTTAATTGTGTGAGAGTAAAGATGTGTCCTACTGTAGGATATCACTTGGGATAAAATGACCTGGATGCCCTTGCTACATGTATTGATTATTCTTATACTTTGAAGGACTTTCCTTTTAGGTATCATTGCTGTAGAATGTAGAATTCCTCTTTGGGAATACAAATTCTTTGAAAAACTAAAAGAATGAAACATTTGGTTAAAGGACAGCAGAGAAAGAATTTGGGGACCATATCTATATTTCAAATGCATAGTTGGGTTGAGAAACATGAATCCCCAGCAGCAAATAACCTGGATGCAGATGGACCTCCATAGATCATCTCACAGAGTATATAAGGAGCTGAGCTAAGCTCCTTTGGCTTCTTCAGATAATATATTTGTTGAATGCTAAAGGACTTTGGGATGACGCATTAGTGCCTTAGTCTCCATGTTGACGACCCTGGCAGGTGTTCTCACAAGGCAATGGGCACGTAGATAAGTCTGCCTGCCTGAGTAATCCTAAGATTTGGGCACCTGGCTGTCTCTCATCCTCTGTTTTTTTGTCCTGGATCACAGGAGACCTAGTAGTGATCCAGAGATGTACAATTTTAGGTTGGGGGCAATCTTGTGAGTTTGAGAGTTCAAAGTTTCTGGGTTCCTCGGTTGGTACCTGATGCTCTACAGGAGGTGCTCCCTATAGCTACAACAGTGTTTCTTGAAGGAGATTACCACCACCAGGAGGATGATTACAGAAGAAATGAATCATAAGGGAAATAGTTGATTAGTGCAGAGATGAGGTGAAGGTAAAATGGCTCACTAAGTCTCACTAAGAGTCTCATGTTGTAAGTATCAAACCCCTCAGAAAGTATAATAGGATTTACATGTTACTCCATCATGTTTTAAGCCTTTATCAACATACACTCACACATCTTTTGTGTTTTAAACATTTTTTTGTGCGTGGAGGAAATAAAGAGCATCCCATGTCTGATTTACCTTACTTGTGGTAGACCTGAACTAAATCTAAGCTTTAAATGATTTTTCCCTAGGGTTTTGGGGTTTGGCAGTGTGAAATACCAGAGAAAATGGAAAAAAAGAAGCTACCCCTTCTTCCTTAGAAGTTAAGCTTTCCTAGTACTGTAGTCAACCCATGTTTGAGCTTACAATTTGGGCCCCTTCATGGAGGAGAATGCCTCAGCATGTTGGTCCAGCAGGATTTGTTATTATATGAGGAAACTGAGGTCAAAGAACTTGCCCAAGGTCAATGGTGGGAATTGAACCCGGATCCTCTGTTCTAAAGCCAGTGCTCTTTTCCCTGTACCATATAACCTCCCTTGGGTGATGTCTTAGCTCCCATCTAACTCTAAAATTCTGTGATTGGTATGGGCTTATTACTTTTCTTAAATTTTGACTGTAAAGTATGAATGATTGGGTCCAATACACTATCATGTACTCCAATTTCAAAATGTTTTATTGGATCAGCTACCATTTAATTGATGCAATTTCATCAGACATCTGTGTTTAGGTTTTTTTTTCTTTGTCATTGTGGAAATGTAATATGTATTACAAAAGAATTTCCCTTACGTGATTTACTCTGAAGTAAATCTGAACCCCAATTGGTGAAAATCTACTGATACTTAGTGAGCCCACCCCCAACATTTGGCTCAGCAAAACAATTCCTATTTGCCTAAAAACACATCCCCTAGACAAGGCATTATTCCGGTTGAGGCTTAACCACTGACTTTCTCTGAGCTGGTTTATTTCTGTAGGGACAGATATAAGGCATTTCCCAACATGATGACAGCCCTGTGAGCAAGGGTCAGTATTGAGGTATAAGAGTCAGAATGGACAAGGAGGGAAAAGGATGCAATATCCAACAGACAGGTGTAGATGCCACTATATGGCAAGATCAGAACTTGGTGAGATCTACTTCCATTCATTTCAAGCTATTTGGGGGTTGGTTTCAGTGTACATGACCTCCTATCTCTGACTCTTCCACTTTCTCTCATGATGCTAGGAGAAGCCAAGAGCACGTCTCCTGAGGAGGGTGAGTTAGAACGAGAGCCTCATCATTCATTATTATATATTATATGTATGTACCAGGTACATATGCTAATGCTTGGGAGAGCCCTAGAAGAAACAACATGGGATGTGGACCCTCCCCAGGCAGTGGCATTACTATTCCATCTGAGTTGGATTGCTGTATACTTGGCAGTTCCTCCTGAGTGCAGAGTTTGTGGCAAATGTTTCAGTTACAGTCATGGCTCACTGGCCTCCATGACACTTAGCAGTCTTTCTGGATTTTTACAGAAGCACAGAAAGGTGGATTCTCCCTTGGTCAAAAGCTCATTACATCCTCAGGAATTATGAGTCTCCTTGTTTTAGAAAGAGCAAAGCCAGAATACAGAAAAAAGAAATGACTACTCTGGGGTTACCTAGCAAGTAAAGCACTAAGTTAGTATCAGAACATTAAGTTCTGTCTCCTAGACCTGCTCTATTAATATTAACTATGTCATGTCTGCCTCTCCTAGGGCTCTGAGGAAAATTACTTTCAGCAGTATTCTATGGAATCAAATATCCTGTATCAATCACCTGTCCAAAACCCTAGGCATCATCTCATCACCAAAACTATCTCCCCTCTGTGACCATCTCATTTCTAGGAATGATACTGCTGTTCTTTAGTCCTCCAAGCTGAAACCTTGAAGCCTTCTCGGTCGCTTTTTTCTCCTCCTTCCTCTACATTTAATCTGTCATCAAAGCCTGACTTTTTCCTTTAAAGTATCACAATTCACCTCTTAATTTCTATTTCCATTGCCACCACCTTAGGCCAGGCCCTTACGCTCCATGCTTAGATGACTACAATTGCCTATTAGATGATCTCTTGGTCATGCCTCAGGGATCATCTAAAATTTATTAACCAAAATGAGATTTGAGACACTTGAAAGATTGGAGAAAGCAAAGCATTCTAGTAATACTACCACTGAGGGATATTATTAGGGTACCCCCTAGAGGGGAAAGAGAAGTCTTGGTCTAGTACATCATTCCAATTCCAAGTTCTTAGAATAAAGCCTATTATTGAAGCTGACTGATTGGGCATCTAATCACTTTAAACAGGATAAGATCACTTGATTGAATAAGCCAATCAACCCCACCCTTATATATAAGTAATGGCAAATCACTGAAGGTTTTTGAGAGTATCATTATTAGAATAGTCCATTAGGAAGATTACTCAGGCTGTGGCATTAGAATGAATTAGAAAGGGAAGGAAGCAGAGACAGGAAGACCAGTTAGGAGGCTATTACCATAGTCTAAGTAGAAGAAATGAGAACCTGTTCAAAGCCCGTTCATAGACAAGGAAAAGAATGCAAAAGAATCATATATCTAGAGGTGAAAGGCACCCTAGAGGTTATCTCATACAACTTTATCTTAAATCTTTATCACTTTTATTTCTACAGATGGAGAAACTGAGGCTGATAGAAGCAATATAGACTTGATCAAGGTCACAAAGGTAGTAAGAGTCAGGATTTGAACTCAGAGCCTCAAGTGTGCAAATGTGGAACTCATTCCACTGCATCAGCAGGAGATATTGTTGAGGTGTAATTACTAGAAATTAGCAATTAACAAATTGATTATTGTTTGCCCTTCATTCTCAAAGAGGACCATGACATCAGGGAGGTGATGCTATGACATGCAGGGAAATTGGATTTAAGTGAGGGAGGGCTGTGCAAAGTCACCAGCCTCACTTTCTCCTCTGGAACCACCTAGGTCCAGAGGCAAGATACAGATCAGGACCAGTGGAGATGGCCCAGGATGCAGGGGGAGACCTTGACTTTTTAAAGCTAAGGTCTTTAACAGGTCTCAGTTTGACTGAGATAAAGAAACCTACTGGTTGAATGGGTGTATCTCACGCAAAGTAGGATTGTGATAAGACCTAAACCTAAAAAGGTCAGCATTTCACATTGGACCCTGGGACATCTCTAGTCTTCCTGATGCCACTGGACCCAGATGGTTCAGGAGAAGAAAGTGAGGTTGGTGACCTTGCCCAGTCCTCCCTCACTCAAATCAGAGTCAACTGCAAGTCATGTCATTATCTTTATATCATGGTCCTCTTCAAGAAGGACAAACACAAATTTGACTGAGGAAGTGCTTATTCGGTAAGTAAGGCTAGGTAAGAAATGAGGCAGAGAATGACCTCTTTTACTTAGTCAGAAAAAAATAGATCTGGGAGGGGAAGGCCCTCACAGAAACAGTTGCTATTTACACTCACTCTGAGTCAATCGGAGCACAAACAATGACCAAGTGGGGCTTGGACCGGAACCTATTGTTGGCCAATCAAAGAGAGCCAGAGTGACGTCCAGGCCATCTCCAGTCATCCTGATCTACATCTTGCCACTGAACCCAGACAAGTCTGGAGGAGAAAGTGAGACTGGTGACTACACCACCCTCACTCACTTGCCAACGCACTTGCAAGTCATGGCATCACCTCTCTGATGTCATGGTCCTTCAACATCAAAGGACAAACAGCAATCTCTGTGCACTGTAGCAGGAGCTGTCCCACTAGGGACCCAACTGGAAATGGGTAGTTGGGCAACACAGTTCTCTTTCTTTCTTTCTTTCTTTCTTTCTTTCTTTCTTTCTTTCTTTCTTTCTTTCTTTCTTTCTTTCTTTCTTTCTTTCTTTCTTTCTTTTCTTTCTTTCTTTCTTCCTTTCTTCCTTTCTTCCTTTCTTCCTTTTCTTCCTTTCTTCCTTCCTTTCTTTCTTTCTTTCTTTCTTTCTTTCTTTCTTTCTTTCTTTCTTTCTTTCTTTCTTTCTTTCTTCCTTTCTTTCTTCCTTTCTTCCTTTCTTCCTTTCTTCCTTTCCTTCCTTCCTTCCTCTTTTTTTCTTTCTTTATTCCCTCCTTTCTTTCCTTCTTTTCTTATCTTTCTTTCCCTCCCCTCTATCCACATAGACTATCATACCCTTACCAGTGGGTGCTCTGCCCAAAGGAATGTACGTTTTCATCACTGAAACCTCAAAAGATATCTTGTGGTTTATGAGATACTTTTTTTTCCCCTTAAAGACCATATTTTAAACCCAAACAATTGATTAGATGTGTGGGCCAAAGGAGAGAGAGGAGTCAAAGAAAACCCTCTGGCTTTCAGTCTAGGGGATTAAGAAGGTAGTGATAACAGAAAGAATGTGGGGCTGGGGAAGGTCTGGGGGAAAGTTCACAAGTTCAGCGTGAGGCACATTTAGTTTACCAATGTCACATCCAGGTGAAGTATCTAAAAGGCAGTTGGACATTTGGCACTGGATCACTGAGCAGAGACAGAAATGTGAGTGAATGCTGATAACTTCCCCAGGAATTATAGTTCCCCTTGTTCTACAAATGAGAGGCAGCATCTGTCAGACCTTGTACTTCTCAGGGTCTTCTCTATGCCATGTTGGAGGTAGAAGAGGGCTTTCCTGATAACCCAGTGAGTAGACAGTGGGTAGGCACCATTTTTGCTAGGGCTGAGCAACCAACACTTGCTATGTCAATTTATTTCAATAGGGGTAGGTATAGAGGATGCCTAAGAAAAGCGCAGTCAGCAGAGGTCAATATCGAGGTGTTCAGGTCAGAAGAGACAGGGAGAGAACAGGAGCTGAGCAGGCAAAGTAATCAACAGACAGAGCAGGGTTTCCTGTCCCACATCCAAAGCAAGGTCAGGTTGGGGCAGAAACTGAAATGTAAGAGAGATCATCAATCAGGATGGTTGGTAGACACAACACAGATTGGCAGTGGGAGTGCTAAAACTAGGAAGATAAAATGAGAGGCAGGCCAGAACTGGGGACCATAGATAAGCAAAATAAGTAAGCCTGCATGAACAAGCTGCTCCAATGGCACCATACTCTCAAGTGAGGCCTTTTAAAAGTCTGCCAGGAATGGCATCATCCTACCGGGAGTGGCTTGGCTCAGAATAAAGAAACCCCCTTCAAATCAGAGTCAGGGGGTGGTAATGCAATCTTTAAGGAAATGAAGTCCTCAATAACCAGTCCATCCATGGCACAGGTTGCCAGATGCTCTAAGGACATACTAGAATTGAGTAAGTAGCAGTAAGATAACTAAAGGGAAGCAGAAAACCAGGGTTCTAATTCCTCCCCAGATTTCTGAGGCCAGGGCTATTTCCCCAAGAACTAACATTGTCTGAGGAGCTCAAAGCTTCTCAAACACTCCTTTATTCTCACAGTTTTTGGGGTGGTGGAAAGGGAGAGGAATGGAGTTAGTCCTTTATAATGTGTACATTTTAAAACAGTGAATCAATAGTAGATTCAGGAATAATAAAAGTTTTAGTTCCTTAAGTCTCTAATTCTAACCATTATAAGATGGTCCTATAAGATATTTTATTTCAGGCATTCAATTATGATAAGTATTTGTAGGATACTTTAAGATTTACAAAGCACTTTCCCCACAGCAACCCACTGCAGGAAGTAGCACAACTTTAGCCCCATTTTATAGATGTCCTCTGAAAACTGAGACTCTGAGAGTGACCTTCAGTATGAGGTAGAAATCCACCACAGTTGTCTTGGCTCCAAGTCTTGGCTCTTTTCACTGTGACCTGCTCTATTACTTGCTCCTGTTCGTGTTTTTTGTTGTTCACTTGTTTCAGTTGTGTCTGACTCTTCATGACCCCATTTGGGGTTTTCTTAGCAAAGGTACTAGTGATTTGCCATTTTCTTCTCCAGCTCATTTTACAGATGAGCAAACTGAGGCAAACAGGATTAAGTGACTTGCCCAAGGTCACACATCTGCTAAGTGTCTGAAGCCTGATTTGAACTCAGAAAGATGATTCTTCCTGACTTCATGCCTGGCACTCTATTCCTGTGCTCAGGGAGGATTAGCACCTCTGATGTGAGGACTTGCTAAGCCCTTTCCAGGGCTGCTCATCCACTTTTGGTGTCCGCTTTTTACCTAACTCTTACCTGTGGCTCCAAGAAGCTATAGCAGGCACAGTGGCTAAACCCCAGTGAAGCCATCTCAGCTAAACCAGGTAGAGGGTAACTGACAGACCTCACACCTATCTGTGAGTTAGAGGGATACCTACCCCACACATGTGGAAAAAAAAAAGAATAGGTGGATGAGGACAGTTTGTTCCAATGGTCATGAAGGCAGCTAAAGCAGGTACTGTGGAGTTCTTAGAGTTTGATAAAACATCAAAGAAGTCAGTCATTCACTGTATCCTGGACCATCACCAGTCATCCTCACTTTTGTCTTGCCACACTGGATTTTGATGGTTCTGGAAGAGAGAGTAAGGCTGACGGTTCTGTGAAACTCTGCTTCACTTAAATCCAATTCATGCACAAGTCAAGACATCACCCCATGAATGTCACTGGCTGTCTTCAAAAATGAAGGATGGGCAACAACAGCAATTCTAAGTATTTAATCAGTGTATCATCCTCTAGAAATGCAGAATATCAGATATGGCAGCACTTCCTCCCCCTCTCAAAGCATGCATGTACATTTCTTCCAGGGTAGAGGTTTGGATGTCTTTTGTATCTCTATCCTGGCACACTGGACCCACCTTAGCACAATACAAATACTGAATAGATAGAATTAGCCACTGGTTGGGGTAGGTCATGCATGGCTCTTGTAATGTCCTTTGAATCCTTCAGACTATATAATACCTACTCTTTTGGTCACTACTTTCATCAACCAATTCTCTTTAAACAATCATACTATGTAGAATTCCTTTCATGTGTTGCACAGGATAGAGGACAGGCACTGGGACTGTGATTACAGTTGTACAGAGATCTTCCAGGTGAGGAAACTCTCCTTACAGATACAGGTCAGCACCTTCTCTAAGGCATGCCGTCTTAGACTTAGAGATGTGCAAGGGCAGTGACTTTGTAGCTGACAGGAATGCAGCAGTGGTGGGGACCTGGTGTGCACAATCCTAGAAAGCTAATGAAAACCTCAAGAGACTCATAGGTAGGTGATCTCCTTTCCTCTCTGAAAAAGCAGCATTCCTGGGTTACAGTGCTGGCTGGGGTGATTGAGAAGGGATAAAAAGCCCGATGATAATGGAGACTATCTAGAAAGCCTGTGTTCATAAATTCACAGATTTATTTAGAGCTAGAAGGAAACACAGAGGCTATTTAATCCAACCTTCTCATTTACAAATGAGGAAACTAAGGACCAGAGAATTTAAGTGACCTTTCCAAGGTCAGATCACAGATTCAAACTCAGATCTTTTGACTACAAAATCCAACACTCTAATCTTCATTCAGAAATGCAGCTGCTATGCAGTCTCTTCCCAGAGTCTTAGCCAGCCTCAGGATATTTTAGCTCTTTTTTTTTTTTTTTTTTTTTTTTTTTGAGTTTCAGCCTACTCTCTCACCTAAACAGTGAGCAAACACCAGCAAAAGCCCTCCAGCAAGGATTTGTCTATATTTTTAACTCCTTTGCTTTTGCTTAGGCTGCCACTCTCTGATGCAAATACATTATTTGATTTGGGGTAAGAAAATTCATTTCAATGCCTTTCAACCATTATCATGCTCCTCTTGGTAAATCAAACTAGGGTCTTCAGTTTAAACAGGACCAAGAGCTTGCTTCTCGTATTACTGCCAGGAACATCATCACTTCCAGATAAATGGACAGAAACGTGTAAGGGAGGTTGATCAGATAGTTCCCTGATCAATTTAATGAGCTTACAGGGCACAACTATTAGTGGGAATTTCCCTACGGATATTGTGAGCAGGTCCACTGACACTTGGTCGAAAGGACAGGTTTGTGTCCTGCCTGGTTCGTTTCCAGTGTCTAGGTAAGCCCTCAAGATAATCTGGTAGGCTTAGATCTATAAGGCAGATGGACTCTTGTTAGAGGAACTGCCTCTCTATGCCAGGCCTATAAAAGAGAGCAACAGATTGTTTTCAGCCTTTTTCATCTCTGTCCTTCAGAGGACAGAGAATAGCATAGAAAACCAAACTCATGGGAGGAGCTCAGTCAAGACTGAGACATGAATAATGGCCTTGAACAGGAGAAGCACATGCCAATTATATGTGCTTGCCCATACCTTTCTGAGCAGGTACTTATCAGAAGTCAGAAACCAGAGAGTGGGCTTCCCCGACTCAAGAAAAGGCAACGGTGAAGGCAAAGATAAGAGAAATCACCCGGGAGAAGCAGACAGGTACTTGCTTACTCAGTCTAAGGGTGGAGTTGATGGAAAATGTTTCTGAACCCCACCCTCCTGTATCGTAGAGAGGGATTTAACCCTTCTCAGCATCATGACTCTGAAACCCAGCATTTTTTTTCAGAGAAGGTAAATTTCTTTGGCAGTAGAGGATTCATAAATGATTTAATGACAGTAGCCCAAAGGTGGAGGGGTGGGAAGATTTCCTGGGCAATGAAATCCCAAAACTGAGCCTTCTAGCAAGGGAAGGGGTATTTCTTGGGCAGAGTTAGCCTTGAGAATTGTCTCAAACGTAGCCACAAATTTGAGAGTCTTGAAATTTGATCCTGGAGACAAAGAAAGGGGATTTCCTCTACAATGTGATGCCAAAATCTAGTATTCTGGTTAGAAAAGGTATACTTCCTGTGTGCCATCAGCCTAGGGATTACTTAAGAATAACCACAAATTGGGGTAAGAGAAAGAGGAGGATTCTTGAGTGGTATGACTTGGAGAAAGTAAAGGATCTCCTCCATGACTCCTGTAGCTAGAGGAACAAAAAGGATTAAAGCCATGACTTGGTAGGCAGGAGATCAAGAGCAAGCTGTTGTGGTTAGGGGGATCTTGGGAACCCTGAAATGCAAGGATAAAGGGCTCAGGTCTTCCTCAAAAGAATTCGGCCACTCAAGTCTTCTTTCAGTCCTAATAGTTTATTAAAACTCCGGTTGGGGTGGGCAAGATTTCTAGTAAGTCTGCACTATTTGTGATACCAATGCAAGCGGGTCAGACTTTAAGAATCTGAGCAATTTAATGGAGGAAAATGGACACTTTTATACAGAAAGACTGTGGGAAGATCTGGATGAGACTAAGGAGTGGAGAGTAGCTCGGGGAGGGGCGGGGCGGGTCTGTGGGTAACCAAGAAAGAGGCCTGGATAGGATTAAGGAGTGTCAAACAAGCTAATTAAGTAATCAAGGTGGGCCAGATGCCCCAGGCAAATGACAGGAATCTGGGCTGTGTGGAAAAGTCCAGGGCTTTTTCTTTTTGGGGTCCAGATCCCAAGGACATGGCTTTTTCTTTTCCCATCATCGCCACTCCCATTATTCCTATTTTGGACAGTGCAGGTCCGCCTATCCAACTGCTCTAAAGCATGCTTGCTTTCCAAGGGAAGTCAAACGTAGGTGATGGGCAGGAGGGGTGAGGCCTGTGTCTATAAGTCTGGGAGGGACTGTGCAAGACTAAAAAAGCTAGGGTTCATTAGAATGTTGTACAGTATCATCAATGGCAACCCTAAACTTAATTCTTTCCAAGGAGAACTACTGTAAATGCTTTATGTTATTTTTGTGTGTGTGAGTTTAAGGGCCCCTGTGTTTCTTATATGCTTTCTGTATATGTTTATGTGATCCTGTGGTTCCTTTTCATCTTCTATATTTTCTGTTGTGTCAAATAAAGCTGGTCTATACCTGATATGCATGTTACCTTGAATGCTTATATAAAATTTGGGGATTCTCTCTCCCTCTACTCCTCTGCCCCTTTTGTCAACACCTGAGAAAATAAAGATACAAACTATGTTTGATGATTTTCACGAAGTAAACTCTAGAGGAAGTCAATGAGCTAAAAAAAGATTATGCCCCTTTTTAGGTCAGCATCTCAGAGCAGAACTGGTTTGTGTGAGCCCAGAGACTTATGGAGCCTTAGGCCATGTATTATAATAAGTCTCTCTCATTCCACCCCCCCCCCCCCCTCCCTCTCCGTATAGCCCCTTCTCCAGTATTGTTTTTACTGCAATCTATAACCACTAGCTAAACTAGTGGAGAAAATGTCTTTCTAGTACAGAAAGAGCTCCTAGGTCCCATTATCTCTTGGTTGAATGTTGGAATGAAGCCAGAAGATTAGCACTATCTTAAATTAGCAACCCTTCACATACACACAAAAAACACAAATCTCAAAGACTACAATATTTTGAGGAATTTTCAGGCTGTCATGATCACTTAATTTCATCATATTTAGCAATAACTACTTAAATTGATCTAATTACTTCAGACAAATTACCCACTTCAGTGGACTCTAAGTGCCCAATGGACCTTAAACCTCTTAAAACTCTAATTCATAACTAGTTCTTTCCATCCCTGGTATCTCAAGCTCTAACTGCTCTTCACTATGGAAGCAGTCATAAGGGCATTCCAGTACAGTGATGAATAAAGCCACTCTGTTCTTGTGCTTATCTTTTCTGCAAATTGACTTTGCCAAGTACAAAAAAGAAGTCATATATTAAAAATCACATTCCAAACCTGCTAAGGAGGTGGGAGTCACACAATCAGTATCAGGGACCTGACTCATCTTAAGAATTTGGATTTAAGGGACCAAGGGAATATAGGGAACCTAAGGGATAAGAACTTCTCCATAGAAAAAGAGGAAGAAGAGACCACTCCTTCCCTGGAATTCAACTCTCAAAGAAGTTTTATGGGATAAAACCCTACCCTATCATGAGATAAGATAGACACAGAAGGTTCCTGGGCAAATTAGGAGAAACCTTTCCTTAAAAGGAAGAGCTAGTAAAAATAAAAGTAAAAGATTCTTTAAATTTCAGACAGTTTCACTTGGGGATGGGACCAGTTGGGTACTACCCATAGTAAGGGATATATTTCGAAAAACGAGCAGCTATCCTACTGAGCTGTCCCAGGTTCTGGATTCTGTCGTACTCCTCTTTGACCCCTCAGTCCTAGTTTTATTATTTATGTTCTTAACCAGGTGATCTAATGTCTGTGATTTGTACCCAATTTTATAGGTATGACTAAACTGAAACTTGTGGCATGGCCATGCTATGCTGAATTATGCAAGCGTGTTCCAGATTTATATCCAGAGAATACGGTAAAATCAATTCATTTTAATTAATCTGAGGAAGGGCAGAATGACCTCTTTACCCTGGGTTAAGAGCTAGTCTTGGTTTAGATAGCAGGAATTTTATTGGCCCTGATCAGCCAGAGTGTACAGAATAAAGGATGATAGAAATGCATGAACCCTAGAAAAGATACTAACGTCAGAACACTAACCGTGCCTAAACAAAGTGGGTGTCTAACTCCAACACTGGAAGAGAAGGAATGTTACTTCTATAAATCTGTTTATATTGCGGACTCTTACAGGCATTGCATGTATACCTGATCAGTCAAAATTACTTCTGCCTGAGGTGGGAAAACTTACTGACTCCTCTAGATTGGACTCATCATCAGTCAGGTCAGATACAATAAGTCTAACCTATATGAAATAAATCATTGCCCTTCCCAGAGAATTTTACTGCCAGCATTTCGATCTATTCTAGCGAATGTGAGTAACAGAAGAAGGGTTGGTCCATTGAGGTGTGGATATAACTTGTAATACCCCCTTTTAATCCCCAACTCTAGGATACTCACTACCCAGGATTTTACATGTAAGGTGCTGTTAACATATCTCATTTAGTCTCACAAAGACCCAAGTTCTTCAACTATGTCAAGATGCCTTAAGTTCACTTTCTCAGACCAAGATTAATAGTGGTTCTCAATGCAGAAGGAAATGTGACATTGTATGGACAAATGGAGAACCTATACCTAATCAAAAGATGGGATGGGCAGCCTAAAGGACTCCTATAGTACCTACCCACCCTCACAGAACCTTGTTCCAGATTGTAACTTTAATAACTATTCATGTTTCAAGAGTTACAAAATGATTTCCTGATAATAATAAAAATCTCACATTTCTATAACATTTTTAGGGGTTCAAAACTTTTCCTTTGAAATAATACTATAAAATAGGTATGTTCACAAATTTCGCAAGTGGTGGAGTTGGGTTATCAAATGCAGGTTCCTCTTATTATCTTTTCTCCCCCAAATCCATCCCCCGCTTCCACCCAGCACCTGCCTTCCTATTACTCTAGAGGGCAACAGCACTCTTCCAGTCCATCAGGTTCACAACCTGGGAGTCATTCTGAATTCCTTACTCTCTCCCTATCTCCCAACCCCTCCTCATATTCAATCTATAGCCAACGCCTGTTGATTTCACTTTTGCAATATCTCTTAAATCTGCCCACTTCTCTTATCCGACACTGTTACCACTCCTCTACAGGCCTCATCACCTCCCTCTTGGACTACTGCACCCTGTTGGTGGGTTCTCAAGCCTCTCCCCATTCCAATTCATCCTCCATTTGGCCACCAAAGTGATTTTCCTAAAGCATACATCCTACCATTATCACCCCCCTATTCAATAAACTCTGGTGACTTCCTATTGCCTCCAGCCATCAAATATAAAATGCTCTTTACCATTCAAAGCCTTCATAACTCAGCCTCTTCCTACTTTTCCAATCTTCTTACACCTTACTCCCTGAAACACAGTCTTCAATCCAATGACACTGGCCTCCTTGCAGTTCTACATACACAAAGTTATCTCTTGGTTCCAGGCATTTCTTTGGCCCCCATACCTGGAATGCTTTCTCTTCTCATCTCTGCCTACTGGCTTCCTTTAAGTCCCAACTGAAACCCCATTTTCTACATTAAACCTTTTCCAACTCCTCTTAATTCTAGTGCTTTCCCTCTGTTCATTATTTCTTATTTATCCTGTATAGCTTGCTTGCATATATTTGTTTGCTTTGTTATATTTGTATACATTTATCTCCCACACTATATATGTGTGTGACTATATACATATGTATATGTATATATATACGTGCATATCTATAACATGATATACTATAATGACAGTAACATGTTTTTATATCTATATCTCCTTATATAACAATATAGTCAAGCAAAATAAATTCTTACATTGGCTATGCTTCATTTTGCCTGTAAGTGCATCGCCTCTCTGGCAGGAGACTGGTAGGAGGGTTCATCTTTAGTCCTCTGGAATTGTAGTTTGTTATTGCATGGAGCAGAGTTTTAAAGTCTTGTAAAGTTGTTTTTTTTTTATAACGTTGTCATTGTATAGAGTATTTTCCTAGTTCTACTCATTTCAGTCTTTATCAGTTCATACAGTTCTTCCCGGTGTTCTCTAAAACAGTCTATTTTGTTGTTTCTTATGGCACAGTAATATTCCATTATGTTCTTATATCATAATTTGTTTTAGGAGAACGTTTCAATGGAAGGCAGCCTCTTGGTTTCCAGTTTGGGGCTACTATGAAAAGAACTTTTATAAATAAGCATTTTTTAACATGTGTTCTTTTCCTCTCTCTATGATCTCTTTGGAGCACAGGTCTAGTAGTGCTACCACTGGACCAAAAGGTATGCACAAGTTACTGACTTAGGGGGCATAGTTTCAAACTGCTTTCTAGAATGATGGGACCAGTTCATAAATCCACCAGCAGTCCATCACTCTATCAATTTTCCTGCAGTTCTTCCAATATTTGTCATTTTCCTCTTTTGTCATCTTTGCCAATTTGAAAGTTATGAGGTAGAACTTCAGAATTCCTTAAATTCAATCATTTGTCTAATTATTAGTGATATGGAGCATTTTTCCACATGGCTATAGATAAATTTGATCCCTTCCTTTGAAAATTATCTAGTCATATCCTCTGGCCAGTTATTGACTGGAAAATGGCTCTTTGTCTTATAAATTTGAATAAGGTACTTATATATCTTGGAGAACTTGTTGCAAGAAAATTTTCTTCTCAGTTTCATGTTTCCCTTCTAATTTTAACTGTATTGGTTTTATTTGTGCAAAAATGATTTAATTTTATGTAATCAAAATTGTACACTTTATCTTCTATGATCCTTTCTATTCCTATTGCTTATTCCACAGATGTAAAAGCTGATTTCTTCCTTGTTCCTCTAACTTATTCACAATGTCACTTTTTAATGTATAAGTCATTTATCATTCAGAGTTTACCTTGGTATATAACTTGAGAAGTTTGTTGGTCCATACCTAATTTCCACTAGACTGGTTTCCAGTTTTCTCAGCAGTTTTGGTCAGTTAGAGAATCTGTATTCCAGTGACTAGGGTATTTGGGTTTACTCACACTATGGTTTTGTTTAATATGTACCTAATATGTGCCACTGACTGAACTATATTTTGTAACCTGTTCCAAACCATTTAGATGATTACTGCTTTGTAGTATAGTTTGAGATCTAGTGTCGGTAGGGCCCCCTTTCCTGCTGCTTTCCATTACTTTCCTTGAGATTTTCAAACTTTTGTTCTACCAGATGAATGTTATTATTTTTTTCTAGCTATGTAAAATAATCCTTTGACAGTCTGACCACGTAGGTAAGTTAATTTAGGTGGTATTGTCATTTTTATTATACTGGATCATTATGTACTTTGTCATCAATTTATCACTACCTCCAAAATGATCACGGTTCCTTATGGTGGATACCTTGAAAATGATGATTCAGTTCCTATCATACCAGTGGGCATCCTATGCTGCCACTACCACTGTTACCACTCATCTTTTCTTTCAGGATGGGTTCTGCCTCCCTGACAAGATTATTTCTGTTCAGACCTTAGTTAATATTCTTTCTCTAGCTAACTCTATTTTCATCCTGGGAAGCCAATCCCATTGTCTGTTCATCACCCACAGACAGATGGTCAAACTGAAGGAAACAAATGGTATCTTAGAATAATACACACTATTATATGATATCCCAATATGATAATTGGACCAAAAGTCCTCTCTACTACCAATTACACATATAATAACTCTCCTACACAAAATGTTCTTCTTTTGGCTTCTTACATGTCTCATTCATGCTACTTCCTTCCCCAGGACTTTACTTCCATATGTATAATTCATGTCCAACCTCTAAACCTTTCTGAATGATGATTTACTGTTCTTTGACTCTACTGTATGGGCCACATGCAAAAAAACACAGCAACTACTGGAAAGCTTCTGGAAATTCCATATATAGGGGTCTTGGCTTGACTCTCTATGAAATGTCTCCATATGACTTAGCCATCAAAAATAATCACTTTATCAGAAGATTTGCCATTGTAGAAATCATGAAACCTATAATTAAACTCCATCTACTATATTTTTGAAGGTAATCTTTCACCATTACTTTTTCCATCCAATCAAGTTTGACTATCATCCTAGCTATAGCCTATGCCATATCTCTCAGGCTACAGAAACAAAAAGGATTGTAGGTCCACAAAATTCTGGACCAGGAAGCAACTATTTGTAAATAGTCAAGAAGACCTGGGTCTTCAGGGTCATACCTGAGACATTTACCTAAAGAAGTTCATGCCTCCTACCTTGTCTGGTATTCCATCATAGGTACCTGGTAAAACAGTCTCCTTTCTGCTTACTGGAGGAGGACCTATGAGAGAGTTCTCATATTCTGAGTTCCCAATACTTATTGTTCTAACACTTTTCAACTGATGTCCTGTTGTCACATTCAATTCAACATACAAATACTATGTGCAAGGCACTGCACTAGGCACAAGCCAAAACCTGCCTTTAAAGAGCTTACGGTGTACTGAGAGGATTTAGCATGTGAATAGACAAAGAAATATAAGATAATATGAGGAAGGAAAGAGGACTAATATTGGAGGGTTGGATATTTTCTTGCTGTCCCAAATCAGGACTTACTGGTGAAGCCTTCCTGGACTGTCTACCTTGGTATATCTGTCTAGTTTGGAGAACATAGGTCATCCCTGATCACCCTGGCTCACTGCCCACTGAGTACTGATACTAACAAGGAGGGTATTCTGAGAAAAGATAACTACATAAAGATCTCTCTCTCTCTTTCACTCTGTGTGTGTGTATGTGTGCATGTTTTCTTGGAGTATTTATTTTTCTCAAAGTTTGTATATATACTTATTAATCTGATTATACTTTGGTAAGGTTAAGTTAGGTCAATGAATTTCTTTGGAGGGACTGATATCAGAGGCATATTTATATTCTTTATGGTGGGGATTTCTTCCAGTAGACAAGAGCCATGTGGACATAAATTCTGCATTTCACTATTGTTTTATGGTGAATTCTCAATGTGGGCGTTTTCTTTGGAATATCTTAGTCTGTGTGGATATGCAAAGGGCATGGCAGAGTGAGAAGGAAAGGGAGAGAAAGTTTCCATGAAAGTTGTTTGGTCAGTCATCTGAACTGAGGTCAAACTTGACATCTTTCTTGAGCCAATGCTGAATGTTTTTCCAGGTCTCTGCTCTTTATATTGTCCACAATACTGTAAGTGGCATGATACATGTCCTACTAGTATGAGAAGCTGAGTCTCTCAAGAACAGGGAATGTTCAGTTACTCTTCATTAATAAAAGATCCAGTGCTTACAAATGCAGTACTTTCTTTTATTATTTACTTTTTATCACTCTTTTATGACTCCTTCATATTCTCTTTTTCCTTTCTCATAGTTTAGACTTCCCCCTTCTTGATAATGCCTCAGTTTTCATCCTTTCTTTTCTTCCCTTTTTTTTGCCACTTCTAAGCTTGTCTCCTTATGATAACAGAGGCAGAACTGATGCAGGGAGAAGACTGCTGACTTTGTAGTCAGAGGATCATGGATTCAAATCCTACCTCAGACACTCACCACCTGTGGGACCTAAGGCAAGCTACCTACCCTCTCAGGACCTTTGCTTCCTCATCTGAGGGGGTTGGACTGGATGGCCACTATGGCCCTCTATAGCTTTGAAGTCCTACAAAATGCTATGCTTGGACAACTTAGTCTCTACTGTCACTCCTACTGCCACCATCCAAGGACTTGAGGTGGTTTTTTTCCATGGCTGCAGCCTTCAGAATATGATTCTGTCAATAATCTTGAAAATGATTAATAAAAATATACTCTAGATAACTTGAATATAACAAAATACAACAGATGCTAGGATTTATAAACTGTACCCACAATTGTACACACATACATATGTGGAATATATACACACATGCAATTTGCAAATTACAGATATATAGATATGAAATTTATCCTATCTATATGTTGTTTGTACATAGTTTTTTGCATATTGTATCCTCAATTGGGCTGTGAGTTCCTTGAAAGCAGACACTGTCTTTTGCTTTTTTTTTTTTTGTACTCCAGCATTTGGCAGAGTGCCTAACATAGAGCAGGTGCTTAATAAATGCTTGTTGACTTCAGTTGAAGGAATATGTCTTAAAAGTTGATAATTTTAGATACTTCAGTTCAGTACCTTAAAGGCAGCCTACTTATGGTCTTGTCCCTCTGGCTTCCTAAGAACTCTGTATTTTCTTTCTAGTTCCAGCCTGTTTCAGCCATAAAGCCCAAGGCCAATCCTCCCTAATAATAAGGCTTGACAAGGCAGTATGGCACAGCAGAAGGATGTGTCACTTAACTTCTCTGGGATTCAGTTTTTTCATCTGGAAAATGAAAGGGCTGGGCTAGATGATTTCTAAAGTTGTCTTCCAGCTCTGTACTTCCGACACTGTGATATCATCACCTGGCCAGCAAGGAAGCAGTGAACTCTTTCTTTCTTGTTCAGGGAGACTCCCTCCCTGAGCCTGCTTCTCTTAAATTGCTAAGATATAGATCTCTGTTGTTTGCTAGTTTTTACAGAGTTCTCCTTAAATATAAAATTACGGTGGGGGCTTTTCCTCGCAGTCCCTCTTTTTTTGTATTTTTCTCTTACTCTCTCTCTTCTTTATTCTCTTGTGACCTCAGTCCCAAAGTCCATTAATATGGGTCTCTCTCCTTATTGATGGAGACAAATGCCCTGCCCTGTGTGAAGGATGGGGCAGAGTTGAAGAGAGGGGGAAGGGAGGTCTTCAATCTCTTCAGTTTTCTTGGAAAGTTTTTCAAGTTGTTTTGGACTCTGCAGTTTAACTGGCTGCTTCTGGCTTCCAGCTTCCAGAGAAAAGATGGATGCGGTCAACTTCCCTTCAGGCTGCTGAAGGAAGAGACTCTGGGAAGATATGAGAGGAGTAGGCAGTATCCAGTCCATCCCTATCTATCCCTAGCTTGCTACATTAGAGACATGGGTGGTTTCCCTTGGATGAGACCTGAGACTCCTCTCTCTTGTTTGAGCTGAGTTACCTTGTTCTGAAGGAGAGAGCTCCTTCAACCTGTATTGTCTGATGTATATTCTTCTATGAGTACTTTATCTGATTTCCATTTTAGCTACTGATATGGACAAAGGGGTTTTCTTTGATAATTACTTTGCATTCATTGTGCGACTGGTATTTGGAAAAGTATCAAGCCTTGGATCTAGAGCTTGGGAATCCTCCTTTTTTTCCCAGTAATGACACAGCAATCAGAAGTGAGTCAATCTCACTGTTTGAGGCTGATCTCACCCCTTAGACTAACAATATTTAAGGACTTAATAGGTATAATTCTAACCTGATACTCCCTCTCTATGAGGAGAGCAGAATGACTTGTATCCTAAACTTCTTGCTTCCCCTTCTGGCAGGAAATAAAGTCTCCCTTGGAGGAGGTGGGAGGAGAAGAGGCTAGAGATGTCTATTCTAACTCCCTTCAAACCACATGACACCCCCATGCTACATGTGGGGGCATACGAAGGGCCTCCCTAACACTGTTAAAGCAAGTATTATAGAGTGCCTACTCTGTGCACAGCCCTATATCAGGTTTCTTTCTGTTGTGTAACCATGAACACAGAACAAAAAAAATGGAGTGCATTTTTTCAACAGAATTATACATTAGCGAGTGCAATTTAACGTTCACATAGCAAGTGTAAGTAAGTGTAGAACAAAGTACATAAATGTCAAGAGGATATGCAGGTAGAGGAACAAATGGTCAGAGAGATTGACAATGGACAATATCCCAAAGGTGAATTCTGAGATAAGTTTTAAAAGAGAGGGACATAGAATAACGGAGAGAAGGAAATAGGCCTGTTCAGGTGAAGGGGAAAATAGCATTAATAAGTCAAGTATGTAGAATAGCAGGTGATCCACATCCATGGAGTATGTGACCCTTGACTTGGGGGAAAGGGTAAGTAGAGGAGGAATAATACATGGTAACTAGGGCTTCCTCCAAGATGCCTGGTTGGCTGGAACTCAGGAGGATGGATTCTTGTGTGAGCAGCTGTCTTTCTTCATGTTCTATAAAATGGAACAGGCAGGACCAGGTTTTTTCCTTTCCCTATTCAAAAGATAGACCAGCAAGGAGGAGAGTGGGCCTGGTCTTTCAGGAAGGGAAACATATGTCCACACATGAGATGGAAATGGACACCTTGGAGGCAAAGGAACATTGCAGTTGTATATATTTGCAAGCAGTATGAGAAGAGAGATTAAAGTAGATTTCTCAGTGAAAGAGGTAACACCAGCTGGGACATGGATCAATTTCAGGTAGAAGCACATAGCAGAGGTATACATGAACATGGCAAATTGGCCTGAGAGAGTAGGTCCCATGTTCCTAAACTTCAAATTTCTGTGTGAAGGAGGGGAGATTCTGAACTCCTCAGGCAGTGTGAATCTAGCTTTCCTGACAGAGAAGGGTGATTTGTTGGGCAGAATCAGCTTTGAGGGGGTGGTTTATAGGTGACAAGCTAAAGTTTGCAAGTTTGGGGACTTCAAGAAAGAGAAAGGGACATCCATATGTAGCATGCTTCTTGGAGGAAGAAGGAAATCACCCCCTAATCCCTGAGTGGTATCCTACTAGGAGAGCTAAGTCCAGAAATTACTGTGTCATTCTATTAATTGTTTGGGCAGTTAATCGGTGAGGTGCATTGTGTGCTGGGCCTGGAGTCAGAAAGACTCATCTTCCTGAGTTCAAATCTGCCCTCAGACACTTAGTAGCTGTGTGACTCTAGGCAAGTCACTTACCTTTGTTTCCTCAGTTCTCTCACCTATAAAATGAGCTAAAGAAGGAAATGGCAAAACAGTATCTTTCCAAGAAAACCCCCAATGGGGTCATAAAGAGTCAGGTAGGATTGAAAATAACTCAACAATACTTCTTCAGCATCCCTAAAATTAATTTGCTTTCTGAATATCAACACAGGGTGACACTATGAGCCTAGGAGGGACTATGTAACACCATGTGGCAATGGGGTGAGGGGCCTAGAAATCCACCAGAATGTCTAAGGCTTACCCCTGGTGGCAACAACCCCAAGTTCAGTTTCTTTTCCAAAGGGAGCTATGTAAATCATTTGAGTGCCTCATGTGTTTCTTCTATATTTATGGGCTCTTCTGAATCTTCTGCATTTTCTGTGGGATGAAATACAAGCTCATATGGCTTGCTACTTTGAGTGCCTTACACCCTGTTATCCACACCTGAGAAAACCTAGATCTCAGCCAAACATCAGTTATAATTACAGACTTTCTTGGAGTAACCCCAGGTAGAAGAAACAAGCCAAAGAACCTGTACTGTATCTGTGTGAACTCAGAGTCTTTTAAAGTCTATTAAAATACTTTTAAGAGTAAAATATACTTTTAAATATAAGTAATTCTTTCCAGGGACCAACCAGTTCAATTCATACAAGAATCCTTTCTAAAATATCCTTGGTAAAAGATCACCTAAACTTTGTTAGAAAAAATTCATTAAAGAGAGCCCATCAGAGGCAACCTGTTCCTCATTTAGGCAGCTCTAACTGACATCCAAGATGGAGAATGTAAGCTGCATGTATGTTGAGAGGCAGAGTGTCCAGTATTATGTAGGTGATCATTCCATGTTCCTCTGCCCTGGTAAGACCAGATATGTTGCAATTCATTTACTTCTGAGGACCAGATTTTTAGAAAGGGCATTACATAAACTGGAGACCTTCCAGCAAGGGTCAACCAGGATGACAAAGAGCCTTGAGTTCACAACATATAACCATTTGTAGAAGGAACTGGGGGTGCTGAGCCTGAAGGAGAGATTTCAGTTGGGGGATAATAACTGTCTTCCTATATGAAAAAAAGCAGTCATGTGGAAGAAGAATCAAATATCTCACTGGACCTCTGAAGGCAAAACTAGCAGAAACAGGTGAAAGTTGCAGGAGGATGTGCTTGCTACAAAGGAAGATATTACAATTGAAACTATCCAAAGTGGAATTGGCTCTTAGGAGGTAGAAGTTTTTCTCCTCATCAGATGTATTCAAACTAAGACTTTATAGTCTTTTTTGGTAAGTATGCTAGAATAGGGATATCTTTTAATATAGAAGTTGGACCAGATGCTATCTGAGGTCCCTTTCAATTGTGGAATTCTGTGAAATGTTCTGTCATTGCTGAGAGAGAGACAGACAGACAGACAGAGACAGAGAGAGAGAAAAAGACCCAGAGAGGAAGAAATAGAAGAAGAGGAGAAGGAGAAGGTTGGGAAAAGTGATCATTGGAAATTAAAGTGATATAAAAATAAATGGATCAATAAAATAAAAAATAAATATACACAATTCAACATTTATTCCCTTTTCTAATCCAAAAGTGTGCCATTTTTCAAAGAAGGGAAGTAAAATATTTGTCATTTCTTCATATGCAAGATAAATGCTAACTTCTCCAGGGTACTTTGATTGCAATTAGGCTAAACTGACACCAAATAACCTTGGTTATGGCTTCAGAGTTTGAACAACCAGGGTTTCTATGGGCATTATTAACTGACATTGCCTTACTTTTCTACACAACTGTGCCTTTAAAAAAAAATTAGTGTGGCACATGCTCTGGACTTACTCTCCCAATCCATAATCTCACCAGGAGGTTAGATCCCCAGAGTGTGGCTACTACTGATCCCCTCAGGATTTTAGGGGGGTCCTGAGGGAGTTGGGGATGGTTTTACAGTATACTAGCTTATGAACTCCCATTGGTATTCTTTCCCCCTATCACTTGGTCAGTTAGACTTAATAAGTTTTTTGGAAAGGATATTTACTAAAGTGATATGGTAAGGATAGTTGATAGAGAACATTCCCAACTGTCCTATGACATCCTTTCCTACCAATATATACAGAATCAAGGAAGAAGTTGACTCAAGCTTAGAATGCCCATGTAGCAGAGTTAATTCACATCTGCTGCTTGCTGGCAGTTCTCTTCCCTTTTTGGGATACTCATGATTTCCTCTTAGGTATAGGGCAGCTTTTCTGCTAGACTTCTTATAGAGACTTAAAGCTGCCTTTCCTCAGTATCTAGTTTGTCCTTGCTCCCAGTGCAGAAATGGCATCACCTGTTCTGGGGATGCTGTTAGCACTAGTGAAGTTTACAAGGACCTTCTCTCAGGAGTCTGGCTGCACCTGTTTCCATCACTAAGTTGCCAGACACCTGAAGGCTTGATTCCAAACTTTGGTTTTATACAAGATCCACAGTGCATGGCCAAATTCCCTCAACTGATCTAAATAGACTTCTTGTGCAAGTGTCTCTCCATTTCATCCAAGAATGTCTAAACTAAACTTTTTGCTCTTAACCCAAAACATTGATTGATTCAATAGAAGTGTTCTCACCCAGTTAAGTTATGGGGTAGGGTGATTGAGGCATTGATATGATCTGTACACACCTTTACATGAGAATAGAATTACTTCACAATTATTGGACTATTTCAAAGCCATGATCAAAAAAAGAGCCTGAATAATGTCAAGAACTTATCGAGGAAAACTACCCTGACGTCCTAGAACCAGAGGGTAAAATAGAAAGTGAGAGAACCTACCAATAATTTCCTAAAAGAGATACCAAAATGAAAACTCCTGAGAATATTATAGCCAAATTCCAGAGCTTCTAGGTCAAAGAGTAAGTACTACAAGCAGCCAGAAAGAAACAGTTCAAATATCATGGAGCTACAGTCAGGATTATACAGGATTTAGCAGCTTCTATATTAAAGATAAAAGGTCTTAGAATATGATATTCTGGAAGGCAAGAAAGCTAGAATTACAACTAAGAATCTCCCACCCAGCAAAACTGAGTATAATCCTTCAGGGGGAAAAATAGATATTCAATGAAAGATTCGAAACTCAAGAGAAGCATATTATTTACATTCCTATAAAGGAAGACGATATTTGTAACTCTTAAGAAGTTTATCACTATTAGGGCAGTTAAAAGGATTACACATACACAGAAACCATGGGTATAAGTTGACTTTGATGGGATGAGACCCAAAAAGAAAACCACGAAATTAAGGGGTAAGAAAGAAGAGTGCAATGGGAGAAGAGGGAAGGGAGAGGTAGAATAGGGTAAATTATCTCACATGAAGAAGCATGAAAGAGCTTTTACAGTAGAGGGAAAGATGGGGGTGGGTGGGCATCAAATGAACCTAACTCTCATTGAAATTGGCTCAAAGAACCACACTCAGTCGGGTCTAGAAATATATCTTGTGCTATAGAAAAGTAGGAAAAGAAGGGGATAAAAGAAGGGGGGGACTGATAGAAGGGAAGGCAGATTAGACAAGGTAGTGGTCAGAAGCAAAACCATGGTGAAGAGGGACAGGGCAAAAGGGGAGAGAGACAGACAGAGAGAGAGAGAGACAGAGACAGAGAGAGATAGAGAGACAGAGAGAGAGACAGAGAGAGACACAGAGAAAGAGACACACACACACACACAGAGAGAGAGAGAAATAACATGGTGCAATTGTATGCTAAGATATGGTTAAGAGGCAGAGCACACTAGAAAATAACAGTTAGTAATTAGGGTAAGACCTCTTAGAGAAAAGATTTCAAGAAGCAGTCAAAATCAATATCCCATTCTACAAGTGGTGTCTGCACTAGAAAATGGAAAGATGACTTTTATGTATGTGTAGAGAAGAAAGGAGCACTGGTACGCATTGATCTTCTTAGCTACGCTCACATATAAAGGCAGAAATTACCACCATCAGTTATTTCAGTTCAAAGGATGGTGACACTGTGAACAAAAAGATAACAACCCTGGAACAATGTGACTATTACATAAAGCACATCATCTTTCTAAACCAAATGCTGCGCTCGCTAATACAATATATTCTGCGACTGTTTCTCCTTCAAACGTGGCAATGGATTGATAGTAACCCTCAGAGGTCTGGCTCAGGGTACACAAATTCATAAGCATGTCATCTATAACCTTTTTTTTTCCTCCCTACAACTATGAGCTCCTCTCTTCCCCCAACACACCTCAGGTACTGGAATTCTTTTCTCATGTGATGAAGGAATATTCTAAAGCCCTACTCCATTAGGTTAAGCAAGAATTTCCCTGAGAAGGATCTTCCTTAGAAATCCTTGAGATTTAGTTGGTTCAGAAGGACTAGAATTCAGGCCGTAGATGTATACAGGTGTGTATACTCATAGATGAGTATAAAAACGTCCAGGACATGAGGGGCTGGAGCTCTCAGACCACAGAACAGCAGCATGAACACTAGTGGTACAGGAAAGATGCATTCACCTTACTGCACCCTCAGTGAATAATCCCTTCCTTGCTCTGAATCTCTTTCATTAACTGTTAGATGCACTACAAGTGTCTCTTTCATTCAGTTTTGAACCTGAGGTTCCCAACTGACCTAGTCAGACCTGGACTAACTTAGTCAGATCTGCTTTGTGACATCCTGCTAGAGGAATATAGATGTTTTTATCAACGAACCTGGCCAGATTTATGTCCAGAGAAGGACAAAAGGGAGATGAATGCAACTTTAAAGTGTGCAGAGCAGGTGTGCAGACATATACTCCAGGAGGAGCTCCAACTCCCTCTTGACTAAGGTCTTTTTTTGATTCTAACTCCAGTTCACAGCTAATTCACTTACCTGAGTTTGGGTACTGACCGTGAAAAGAGAGGTCCAACATATACATTTGGAGTGAGCATAATAACAGACAGGGTTTCAGTTTCCTTGGGACAGGGCTGTGCATCTGTGTAGCCCCATGGTCCCTAGGAGTGGAGGAAACTGTGCCAGTTGAAGACGTAGACTAGTTTAAATACACACACACCAAAAGGGAACTGAAGACATGGGAGAAGAGAAGGAAATGTTGCCAAATTGCTATGTGAAGGAGAAGAAAGATTAGCAGAGTAGGCAGCCACAATGTGAAGGAACAACCCCAGACCTATTTCCTCACTGATATTCTAAGTCAGGCGGACTGCATAGTCCTGAGGGCAGGTAGAACCTACCAGAAGAGAGGATTATTAAACTCTCTCTGGCAACACCAAGTTCTTTTCTGTATGGCAGGGAACACATGCAGCTTAGAACCATAAATTGGGAGCACTATACCAGTCCTTAGGGAGGTAAGGACTAGCTGAAGGGAAGGGGAAGTGAGTTGTTTAGGAATACCAAGTCCTTTCTCCTGGTGAGTTTTCCAATCAGGATAGAACTGTAAGTGTGGATGACTCTACGGCTCCCTGGAGACGGTGTAGGTCCATTTGAAAGGAAGTAGTTTGGGGGCTCAGGAGCATATGTGAGACTCTTGTGTTTTTTGTCAGGCTAAAAACAAGAAAAAAAAAATAAGATGTTACTAAGAAAAGCCCTAGATAGGGACATAACCCTTAAAAGTTTTTGTCAAGAAACCTTAGTAACTGAACCTTCTCCATGTAAGCACAAAGCTGTGGGCTTTGACCATGGGGTGCATAATCTTTTCAGTCCGAAAAGAGAAAGGCTGAAAGAAGATATGATCAGAGTTTATGATGGGAATACATATCCCTATGGTGGAAATTACTATTTTCACCAAATCCTAGAATACTAAAACTAGTAAACTTGAGGTTTTAAAGATGGCCATTTCGAAAAAAACCTACTGTATACAACTAATATTGTATGGATTTTGTTATACCAAACATAGTACAAAGTGAAACAGAAATAAATTCTGAGGTTTAAGGTAAGTTAAATAATAAAAAAATGATTATTATCTCCACCTAGCTATCCCATAGACATCCTAAGTTTTGCATGTCCAAAAATGAACTTATTATCTTCCTCTAAATCCATCCTTCTGCTTAACTTCCATATTTCTGCCAAAGATATCACCATCTTTCTGGTCAACGCAGTTCCAAAGCTCTAAGTCCCTTCTCACTGTCTCTGTCCCTCACCCCCAACATCCAATTAATTAATTGTCAACCCTTACACATAGGTCTTACACAGAGCCTTACTACCCTGCCCCACCCATGCTTGATAGTGCTTCCCCCAAATTACTTTTATTTCTTTATTTGTGTCCATGTGGTAACATGACACTATGTCGCTGGCCCCTCCCCCGCTTCCCCTCTTCCCCCTACACACATTAGAACATAAACTCCTTGAGGACAGGTCCTGTTTCACTTTTGTCTCTGTAGCACCTAGGACAGTGCCTTCACATAACTGATGCTTAATGCTTGCTGAATTAAATTATCGCAGAAATGTAGTCATCTTTATGGCCCATCATTAATTTTCTGATCTGACATTATGTGAGACACGCATGGTTCCCCCAGCTTTGATAAATAACAATAATATTGATAATAAATTTTATTTAGTATTTAAGGTTGCATAGCACTCTCCTTCCAATACACTTTTGAGGTACTTTGTGCAAGCATTACTGTCTCACTTTTATAGTTGAGAAAACTGAAGCTCAGAGATTAAGTCATCTGTTAATAGTCACACAGCTAATTAATGTCCGAGGCAGATGTCCTGTCACAATTTTGAGCTGGGTGGACACCAGCATATCCTAGTATGGTATTTCTTATCCTCTTCGTGTTCTGAGCATACTTACCAGAATACTTCATCGTGTATTAATGCATACGTTAAACGTTGTCATTTACTCCCATGGGTGCTGAGTTAAAAATATAGCTGTTAACTCCTTCTGTTTCCCAGGCAGCTGCTGACTTACTCTGAAAGAAAAAAAAAAAAAAAGAAAAACCTTCCTCCTTCAGAAATCCCAGGGTGAGGGAAAGAAGAGAAATAGATCTAGAAAGGGGCGTGGGTAGTATGTGAGCTGGCTGAATGTGAGAGGGACTGTGGGGGAGAATGTGTGAAAGATAGGTACGTGTGCAGTTTATGTATAAGTTGGAAGGGAAGTTTATGGATGTGTATATATGTAGCTCATGTACACATGATGCTCTGGGTTTACACAGACCAGGTTCAATATTGAGGATATCTCACACATCATTTATTTTGGCTAATATCCCAACTTAGAATTTCCCCTAGGAGCATAAAATCTTATATGGCACCTAAGTCTCAGCAATAAAGGTAAGGAATCACAGCTCCTGTGCAAGCATTCAGGCTAACAATATACTAACTATTTGACAGACTTAACTAACCTGACAAAAAAAAAAACACCACAAAGAAGAAAGGACTCATATCTGAGCCTATAAACATTAAAACAACTTTCCTTCCCTCTCTTGTGGGTTTCCACTCTCTCTAGGGACCTGTTCAGTACACCAGACCCATGTCCTTAACCTAGGGTTGAAGTCTTCTGTAAGGGTAAAGCAATTAGACCTCTAGGGAACTGATCCTTTTCCCTCCAGTAAGTTCCACTCGTATAAAGATCTAAATGATTCTGTAAATTTATATAGCAACTCTGGTTGTACCATCTTTCCCCCTTCTCCCCTACCCTGTCATACACCCCAGAAGTGCACTTGATGTCAATGCAGAATTGATGGCCTTCCACTAGACAAGGGGGACATGCACAGACCATACAATTCATAGTTCCCATTTCTTAGGTCACATAGTTTCCTCTTCACTGGGGGCCACATGGGGGTCTAGCAGATGTGCAGGCTTATGCTTCAGAAAACCAAGTCCAATTATCTGAGTATAGTGCCTTTCCTCTTTTCATATCTCAGTTCTGGCTTTCTATATCTGTTTGGCTGAAGTTCTTCTTTTTAAAAGCCAAGACCAAGGTGTATGACTAGCTATGATATAACCAATGTGATGTTCCAATGTAATATTAATGACACTTTGTATAAGAAGACATACTTAGTGCCAGAACAAAGGCTTAATCCATGGACTTTTACATTTTGTATAGAGGATATCTTTAAGATGAAAACTAAGTCCTTGGCAGCCTTGGCAATGAGGACCCAGAAAAACGAATTGCCATCATTCCTGATACACATACATTTGTGTGTATGAGTTATTAGCTATGAACAAAGAACAGCTTTATGTGCAGTTAACTAGTCTTAGTTCAAAAGGCCACATAATTCAGGTTTTTATGATGATACCTGCATATATGTTGTTGAGTGCACTATCTGCTTCTTATGTGTTTTCCTCCAGGGAGGGCAAGTCCAGACTTAGAGAGAAGCACAGGCTTCAGCTGCTCATCAGAGCCTTTAATAAGCACAAAGCTGAGAGGACTAGCTCTCTGCTGTTTATTTATTCATTGCCTTTATAAAATGTGCCCGTCAATAATAGCTTTTGACAGGTATGGAAAACTAAATATCCAGGAATCCTTGGACTAGTGCCAGATAAATTCACCATGACTCCAAGAGTCACAGTGGACACAAACTGAAGGAATGGCAGAATCAACACAGTTGTGTGTGTGTGTGTGTGTGTGTGTGTGTGTGTGTGTGTGAAAAGGGAGAGAGAGAGAGAGAGAGAGAGAGAGAGAGAGAGAGAGAGAGAGAGAGAGAGAGACTCAATGGAAAGGGAAATTTACTAAAATTAAGGAGCCTGTACTAAAATCTCTCTGTCCATACAAGCTCAAATTTGAAGAAGGAACTGGGGAAACAAAAAATGTTCCACAGATGTAAAACAATTACAAAGCACTTCCATATAAATTACCTTGCTTGATCCTCATGATAACTCTGTGAGAGAGGCAAGGAAAGGAATTGTGGTTCAAGAGGCTAATTGGTTTGCTGTGAGACAAGCCATAAGTGATGGGGACCAGAATTCAAAACTAGGTCTTTGGATATCAAGTTCAACATTCTGAACAATAGTATATTGCCTTTCTGGTTAAAGCCTCCAAGAAAAAGAACAGAAAAAATTCTGTTGGTCAGTAGCCTGAATATTACCAGAGAACCTGTTCAACCTCCAAGTTGCCTTAAACCGTCCCCTCTTTCTTGGCACTTTGTAATCTATTTAAATGTCTTTTCTTATGGTATAGGGAGTATAGCCATTTGAAGGCAGAGGTTTCTAGCAGGGTTTTCATTTTAAGAGGGTGAGTTGCCCTGGCCATGTTTATGCCCATTATGTTTCTCTCTTCCCACTAGCAGTGTGGTAACTCATGGGAAAATATACCCCAATTCATATCAGGGCAAGTAGTAGAGTAGGTAGGAATCTTTCTTGTCACTTATTTTACAATATTGTTTAATATGATATCTTTTGCTTTGAACTAATATATCTTTCTGGTTGATCTGGTTTTAAAAAAACATCAGTAGGGATCATGAGCTATGGTTTTAAGTGGATACTGACCCACAATATGCCTCAAATCTGAAGTAGCTTTCAGGGGATCGAGGTGTATTTGTTGGCCTGGGAACTATATCTATGGGGATCCACCTGAGATCTCTCTTTTTGGATGTTCAGGCACTGCAGAAATATGTTGAAGATTTTTCCTTTTCTATTTTTCTTAGACTGTAATTGGGTAGCAAGATTTTCTTATGTGATTTTAACAAGCCAGACAAGGTCCTTTGAAACTATTGCTGTATGTCAGCATCATTAGCATATTGTTTGATTAAGCCTTCAGTTAAACCACACCATAGCTTTCCTATAATTAGAAAACCGGCGCACAATAACAGGAACTGCGCCCCACCCCCGCCCCTTCAAGCACACTGTTCATTACGTCGAGGGCACCTATTGACAGCTGTGACGACTGCGCTGAAACAATCTTAGGTGATGCTGTAGACAATGAATACAAAGTACTGTATTAGGTAAATTGTCTGAAATGGTGGCACATTCCAATATTGCTAGAGGGACCAGCGTTGATAAGGAATTCTAGAAAGTAATTACTGAACTCCCCAGGCAGATGAGAAGATTTAAATGAGTCCTGCTGAGAGAAATGTGCACGGAAGGAAGAAGATAAAGTATGAAACAAGCTATTGGAAAGATACCACGTGTGACTCGGGAAATGGTAGCATGAGGTAAGCACTGAAAGCAGACTGTCAAACTTGACTGTGTAAATACAAAAGATTCAAAAGGTGAAGCTATGATCTTTTTTGAGAAAGTATCCCTACCTACCAAATGGGAAATGCTTTGAGTCCTAGCTAGGACATACTGCTGAAGTAACACAAAACTGATACAGAGACATATAGGAGGTTGATGGAAAGCTTCATCTGTGTATTCTTTAAAATGTAGTATCCTGAGGTCACAGGGTCAGAATACTTGAGCAAGCTGGAGAACCACATAGGGGAATGCAGAATGTGCAGGAAACCTTGGTCATTTTCATTAATACCTTTCAACAGGAGGGAGGAAAAGGCCACTGATTTTACATTACATCTGGAAAGGCTACTTAGAGAATGATAGCTAAAGCATCAATGAATATGGAACACAGGGAACCATTTCAGACTGACTCAAATGTTCAGTGAGTTCAGTGAGTTCATATAGGACCAGGAGGCATGGGAGTCCATGTCAATATTTGAATAGTAAATACAGTGTCTCAAGTATGCAGCACTGATACAGTTGGTGAACAGATCTGAACCAAGGGCAACAGTCATAGAGGTCAGAACTAGCATTTGTAAAGAGTTTTAAGGCTTGCAAAACACTGTACACATTTTCTCATTTGATCCTTACAACAACTCTGTGAGACTGAAACATAGACAGGTTAAGTGAATTGCCCAGTCACAGTTAATAAGTGTCTGGGACAGGATTTGAAGGCCAGTCCTCTTGATTCCAACTCTAACACTGTCCATTGTACCACCTGGGTGTCTCTACATATGTTGTAGAAGAACAAAACTGGTTCTGACTGGCTCAAGGACCCATCTTTAGGGATCAGCCTTTTGCCCCCTCAGATCTCCCAGACCACTGCAATCTGCTGGGAGGGGACATAATTCCCAGAGTGACAAAGGAGTATGAGACCAGAGATCAGAGCAACTGTCTAAGAGAAGAGCACTGATAGAACATCACTGAGAGACTTCAGGGCACAAAGAAAGATGCACTGGTCCTGAGCCTCTCTTTCCTTCCCTATCAGTGTGATCTCTAAGGCCTTGGTTTCCTAAGTGGACTACCTGACCTCTGGGTGTCTTTCCAGTTCTAAATCTGGATTCCTGTTAACTCAAGAGGTTGATCTTTCTCTACTTTCTTTTCAGAGGCAGGGGGTTTAGTAGATAGAGTACTTCACTTGAAATCAGAACTATGTGGGTTTGAATCCTTCTGATTTCCTCGTCTTCAAAGTGAAGCTAATCATAGCACTTATCTCTTCACAAGGTTGTTATGATTAGATGAGATTGTGTATGTAAAGTGTTTTGCCAGCTTCAAAATGGTATATAAATGTAAGCTACTTATTATTATTACAAATGCAGACTAGAAGGTCATACACATGCTGAGTGTGCTTGAGAGAAGAATTCAAAGGTGTTGTGCCAGAAGCTGAATTCCACTGACCAGAAACAAGAAATTAAGTCAGGGACTCCGGGCCCTGAAAAACTTAATTGCAACTCCACCAACTTTTTTTTAACTTGGACTCACAGGGCCTTGTACGGCAGGGACACTAAAAATCAAAGATGTAATGTGTACTGCTGAACTGAACAGTGGAACCCAACTGACAATTATCTTGGCATTCAAAGACTCTTCATAACATGGCCCCATCCTACCTTTCCAGGCATTTTTCATTTTACTCCCCACCCCACACTTTTCCCCATTTATCAGGTAGCCAGTGATTTTCAGTGTTGGACCTGAGCAGTGGATAACATCACAACTCCATGGCAGAGGAATCAAGGAGAGAATGGCCTTCATTCACCCACCCAGCAGGATTCTATAGGTTGAGGTCATGCCCAAGGACTTTCAGGGAGAGTCCACCACTTTTAACAGTGTATAGAAAAGACCATTGGTGGCATGATTAATTTGTAATTGTCAGTTTATCTAGATAGCTTCATTGTCTTTGGAAAAATATGAGGAAAGGCTAATGAAAATATTAGCTCACCAGGAAGTTACTGGTCTTTAGATGTCAGAATGGCAAAGACCAGAGAGCAGCCGAGGATTTCAGTTTGTAGAGAAGAAAACTCACTGTCCAATGACATCAGGAAAAGGAATGGGTCAGACTAGATGGTTTCTGAGGTTCCTTCTAGCCTCTAGTTCCATAATCAACAATTCAGCAGGCGAATAGGCAGCAACATCAGAGGCAAAGACACCTTCTAGTTGGGTTGCTGCCTAGAAATGGCCAAGTATGTCTCTGCCTTTATGTCACATGTGCAAAAGCAATTTAGGAAGCTACTAATCAAAGGACTTGTGAATATGGAATAGATGGGCATTTCCAGACTGTCCCAAATCGCCAATAGGCTAGAGTATGGCTGGGATGTATGGGCACATCTACTGAGATTTTGACCAGCAAGGGCAGTTTCCCAAGGGGCAGAGCTGGTATAATTAGTAAAGAAACTCAACCTCTGTTCTACTTGTCTTCACCCCACCACAGTCAAACTGTTGTGTTATAGAGCTAGCTGTCCTATCCCTTCACTCTGCATTTTCCTACATTTAAAATACTTTATAAGACTTTTAAAAAGGTAATTTATCTGCTTAGCATCTAAGCCTGTTGATTGTCACAGAAAGAATGTCTTAATCCCTTTCTGAAAAGAAAGTCTAACATTTAACTGTTAGTCAAAGCTAAGAGCATAATATAATTCCACAAACCCTACTCTGATACTTCATTAGAGCATGGAGGTGACCCTGAATTTTTACATGCTATGCTCGAATGGCACAAGCTCTGGAATCTTCTACTGTGCTCAAAAAGCTTTGAGCAGATCTTGGTAACAGATCATGTTTCAACTTAGAGAATTACAGAGGGCTCATCACCAGAAGGACAGCTAAGTGGTGCAGTAGATAGAGCACCAGGCCTGGAGTCAGGAAGACCTGAGTTCAAATCCATCCTCAGACACTTACTAGTGTGTGACCCTGGACAAGTCACAACCCTGTTTGCCTCAGTTTCCTCAACTATAAAATAAGCTGGGGAAGGAAATAGCAGACCACTCCTGTCTCCTTGCTAAGAAAATACCAAATGGGGTCATGAAGATAGAAAACAACTAAAATGACTAAATAACAACTTCACCAGAAAGCTATCCGAAAGTAGACTGGACTAACGAGAGATGGTGAGTTCCCTCTCCTTGAAGGTCTTCAAGCAGAACCTGGATGAGCATTTGCAAAGTGTGTTATGCTAAGAGTTTCTTTCTTATATCAGTTGGACCAAATGGCCAGTAAAGTCTCTTCCAACTCTCAGATTTTATGAATCTTAGAATGAATGAATTATGAATTAGAATGAATGAATGAAAAAGCATTTATTAAACATGTACAGTCTCTGCCCTCAAAGAACATGTACTCCAAAAGGGGAAGACAATACATATCTTCATAAAGGGAAGTGATGGCCAGGAAGGGGTGTTTGGTCTAGGAAGCCACATAGATGATGACTGGAACCATAAGGCATTTGATTGATATGTTCTTTCCAGGAATGGTAGTAATGATTTTATTACTGTTCCCAGAGGTAGAGATAGAAAGTGGCAGGGCTGAGGGAATGCAGATCCTTGTAGAAGGATGGCAGCAAGATGGTCTGAGAAACCTGGTGGGTTTAGGGCTAGCACAATATGGTGAACTCTCACCAGTCAGGAGCATAATCAGAGAAGAGGGTAGAGCACAGCAGAATGACAAAATGTCACCACTGTAAGTATGGAACACTTGGTGATAAATGTTTTGGCCCCAGAAACCAATGAAATAAAGAAAAACACAAACTGTTCCTTGGTCTTGTTCATTAATAGTGGCAGAGTGTTGATAAAGATAGACCAAAGTTGCTCAAAATCATATAATATTTAGATCACCCATGAATATATTAACCTAGCTGATTGCACTCCAAATATGAGATCTTTGTCCAATGACTGATAAGTAGAGGAAATGAATCGTATGAATCCTGACACTTGTTAGAAATTAAAGCAGAAGACAGCAGGAGGTTGCACTTGAGTAGAAGGATGGTTCACAGCATTTACTTGGAGGGGTAAATCAAAGGGTTGATGGAATTGACTTTGTCACGTTTCCAAAAACATCAAGAGGCATAGTCTTATAGGACATTTTCATCACTTCACATTGCAATGTTCAAAAGCACCTTCCAAAACTCATCATCAAAATAACTGCAATTTATGTGTAAACATTTGTTGCAGAGGATAAGGGAACAGACAAATCCTTTGAAGAACCTGATAAAAACCTTCCTCTAGGTTAAATCAACATCTATATTAATACTTGGTGACTTCAATGCAAAGGTGGGCACTAAGACAGTGAAAAATAAGTTAGAAAACATGGTTCAAGAGTAAGGAATGGATGAGAAACATTAAAGACTTCTAAACTACACAGAACCCTCATATCTATATATCATGAACTACTTCCTTTAAGAAACGAATTAAGGGATACTAGAAATGGCAAGAGCAAAAACAAAAATACCAAAAAGTGATGATATTTTAACAGAAAACAACTTGCTACTGATGTAAGTTTGCACATTAGACTACTGACTTGTTAAAGCAAAGATAAAAACTAATATAGCACTAGAAGAAATAATGAGGAAGCTAGGTGGCACAGTGGATAAAGTGACAGGTCTGATGTCAGGAAGATTCCTTGAGTTCAAATCCGGCCTCAGACACTTACTAGCTATATGACCCTGGGCAATGCATTTAACCCTGTCTGCCTCAGTTTCTTCATCTGTAAAGTGAACTGGAGAAGGAAAGGGCAAACCACTCCAGTATCTTTGCCAAGAAAACCTCATACATATTTATATCTAATGGTAGCCTTCTTGGTGATGGGGAAAGTGGGGGGGGTGGGGGAAGAGAAAGGAAAGAAAGTTACATGATGACTTTGCTATATATTTAAAAGGGAAGGCAAGTTGCACGTAATAGATTTTTCATGTGCAATCCTCTTTTTTCCTAGTCTACTTTGCTATTGAAATACTTGGGGGTTTTTTTTAAGTTCAGAATTTAAAAAGCTGTTAAAAAAACAAATGGGGTCACAAAGAGTTGGACATGACTGAAACAGCAATAATAGAATAATGAGAAAGATTTTTCATGAAATTAAAACAAATACAACCTGACCTATTGAACAAATTGCTGATACCAAAAAAAGGGGGGATGGATAGAGGAACGGACATGGATTAAATTAAAACAATTTTCCACAGAAACGTAACCAATAATAAATCAGTTGCCATGAGACCAAGTGAGCTAAGAAACTCCTTCAGTCAGCAAATGCTTGATCTCCTTGATAAGCAGAAAGAAAGGTAGCCAAATGCAATACAATTTGTAAAATTTTAGGGAGAGATATATTGAAAGATTATATACAGTATCACCTTACGTAACATCAAGAATCAGTAGAGGGGGATACAAGATTAAAGAAAGGTTGCTGAGAGACCCAATGTCATTTAGGGATGCAATTGGAAGTACGATGAAATAAAAAAAAGGGGGAGAATCTGCAAAAAAATTTATAGTAAACTTTTTCACCATTAAGGAGAGTGGAACATTTGAACATTCTGAATCACAATACTGGAAGCACTAACTGATGAAATAGAAATGGCACTTATAAAAACAAAGAGAGAGAAAATTGGACCAGAAGCATATGCACAGAAAGTCCAAGTTGGAAATAAGGCATTTTTGAGGTACTGAAGGATCAGTATTCAAGGAAAATGAAAGAAGATATTAAAGATTGAGGGGGGACAGGAGGGAGAAGGAGAGTGTAATTAGACCTTAATATTAAAAAGGAAACCAAGAGAATATAAACTACCAATGCACATGCCCACTTTCCTTTCCACACAAAGTCTTTAAGAAAATAATTTATACATACATCAAAAGTATCTTTAATGAGGATACTAGAAAGGAATAGGTAATATGCTTGTAACTAGGTTTTTGCTTCTTTTTTTCTTTCAGTGACAGAGGAGGTAGGAGGGAAAGCAAACATGTTTTTGTTGATAAAAATAAAAGAATTTATTTTTTTTAAAAGAAGGGAATAAGCAAGCATTTATAAACAATATTATACAGCATATCACATTTTTACGGCCACACAGTTGATGAAAGGTGTAAAGAATACTAGATCCCACTGTTCTTGCTTGTTGATTATAAAAAAAGCGTTTGATTTGGAAGAACAAAGCAAAGCCTTAAAGGTACTCCTCAAACAATAAGTCTCCCATGCTTATGTCAAAATGATAAAAGATCCCTTCGAATATGTAACAACAGAATTACCTTTGTTTGATAACCTTTTGATAATTAATGTAAAGTGAGGCATTAGACAAGGAGATGTATGTTCACAAAAAGGTACTAATGATCATAAAATAAATCCAGCATAGAGCTAAAATGAAAGAGGGATTCTGTATGGATAGTATGGTCCTCTAGATGCTTCTAATTAATACATTATATGTAATACATGTTATTGTTTCACTAGTGTGTCCTCAAGGACTCTGGGCTCAAATGGACCATTATTGTGATCCTGGGGTTAAGCCACAAAGAAGTCAGTTTCTCTTCTTGACTCATTATGCTCCCACCTGGATTTCTCTAGGTAAATTTCTAAAATCCAGTTTATATTTAGTTTATATCTGGTATTTCCCCCAATGTGAACAGCAGAGTCCCTTCCTGTAAAGGTACTCAAAGTACAACATTGGTATCAGGTCCAGAACAACTTTTATTCCCCATTTCAGCTTCATTCATGTTCCAGTTTTCACTGATGATTTAGGGAGTTCCCTATCAGTGTGGTTAGCTTTTCAGTGCTTTAGCTTTTATTTAGGACCTTTAATAACCCATACTTCTTTTTCCTATAGAGTGTAGACAGGCTCACTGACATCTTAAGAGATAAAACAGAATATTTTTGACAAGTATCTTAGGCTGCCCTAAGATGAGATGATTGATTTGGAGCCTGGATTCCTCCAAGGGGATAAGTTTCAGTGATTGGATGATATGTTTACTCCAAGATAATATGGTTGGCCTGGATCATTGGAAGGATGGAACTCTGTTGGGAGGAGTCATCTTTTCTGCTAATCCATAAGAGGCTGATCAGGACTTTCACTTCAGCTTTATAGATTCCAATATCTACCCTTGAAATCTCATCAGAGAGTTTCCCCTACAAACTCCCATATACTCATTTGTTCATTTTATCATTATCATTGTCATTGCAAAAAAAATGTAACTAATATCCTTACAACAAGACTACAGCAGTATATATCAAGAAAACAATTTACCATAATTAAGTTAGATTCATATCAGAGATGTAAGGATGATTCAATATTTGGGAAACAATTCACATGAATTGTTTCACATTTAGACAACAAAAATAATAAAAATCATGTGATTATTTAGCAACAAATACCAAAAAAAAAAAGCCTTAACAAAATACCCCATAATAGGGTCATGGAGCATGCTTGGATTTGCCCTCTCATGGGTTGCATATAGCATGCAGGCGGATATCCTTTGTCTGCTTCTAGTCTACTGTTTCAAAACTTGGGTGGGTTACTTCCACTGATATGCAAGGTCTTGGCTTTGTGGGATGATGAAGAGTTGACTAGTTAACTTTTGGGCCAGAAAAGCTGATGACTCAGGGAACCTGTTGAAAGATAAGACAAGTTCCTGCTGGGGCCCCTTGTTACTCTCCAAATAACAAGATATAACTCCAGTGCGGAGTAGGAAGGACAGTGCCCTTCTCCTTCCTAGTATAACTCTCCTGCCCATTTAACAGCTAATTCCAAGGGGATTTAACAAGGTGAGTCCGCTTTGGCGGGCCTCTTTTTGTATTTGCTCTTTCTGGATCTTAGCTAAATGAGTATTCCATGGTGGGTATGTCTAGGACTGGAAGTGACCCTAGTGAGTTTTAAAAGGTCAGTAAGTCTTGGGAGGTGACTGGCAGTGGCAGTGTTACACAATGGAGTAGCAGTGACTAACATCAAGGAAAGCTTCTGCATTAGAAAATTCAACTACCACTAGAAGTGGGGCAAAGTTTGGTCTGTTTCACTGGCAGATGAGTACAAGAAGCGAACAGGTGATACCTAATGAGCAACACTGTATAATTGTATTATTGTTTTCATGACTCAAAATATTAAACTCTTAGTCAATTTTAACCATAGTCATGTTTAGTTGTTAACTTCTGTTTTAATCATTCTGTTAATACATACTGTGAACTTTTTAAACTTAGCATTTCTTAGTCTACATAGAAATAAACTCTCTGTCCCATACTGATTCACATTGCACACTGAATAGCTCTTTTCCAGTTTCCCCTTTTGGGGAACATCTTGAGACTTTCGAGCCCTAGCTTACTAACTTAATATAATTAGAAACTTTCTCTAGTGTGGGGGTTTGTTGCATATAGAAATCTATCTTACCCTACAGGGAAGTAGGAGTGGGAAGGGATAAGAGAAGGGAGAGGGGCTCATAGAAAGGAGAGTAGATTGGGGGAGGTGGTAGTCAGAAGCAAAACATTTTTGAGGAGGGACAGAGTAAAAGGAGAGAGAGAGAAGGATAAATGGTGGAGAGAATAGGATGGAGGGAAATACATAGTAATCATAACTGAAAAAATTTTACAGTAATTTTCTCTGATAAAGGCCTCATTTCTCAATTATATAGAGAACTGAGTTAAATTTATAGTACATGTCATTCCCCAATTAATAAATGGTCAAAGGATATAAACTGGTAGTTTTTAGATGAAGAAATCAAAGTTATCTATAGCCATATAGAAAAATCTCTAAATCACTATTAGAAAAATACAAATTATAACAATAATAATAACAATTTCCACCTCACACTAAAAAAATGGCTAATATGACAGAAAAGAGAAATGATAAATTTTGGAGAGGATGTAGAAAAAGTAGGACATTAATGCATTGTTGGTGTAGTTGTGAACTGATCCAACCATTCTGGAGAACAATTTGGAACTATCTCCAAAGGGTTATAAAACTGTATACACCTTTTGACCCAGCAATCCTAGTACTAGGACTGTATCCCAAAAAGCTTTTTTTAAAAAGAAGAAAAAGATCTATATGTACAAAAACAAAGCAGCCTTTTTGTAGTGGTAAAAAACTGGAAATTGAGGGGATACTTATCATTTGGAGAATGGATAAGCAAGTTGTGGTATATGATTATGATAAAATACTATTGTGCTATAAGAAACTAGGAGCAGGATGTTTTCCACAAAAACCTGGGGTGACATATAAACTGATGCAAAGTGAGGTGAACAGAACCAGGAGAACAATGTACACAGTAATAGCAATACTGTACAATGATCAACTGTGAATGATTTAGCTATTCACAGCAATACAGTGATCCAAGGCAATTCCGAAGGAATTGTGAAAAGTACTATCCACTTCCAGAGAAAGAATTGATGGAGCCTGAATGCAGATCAAAGCATAGTTTTTTAAGCTTAAAATTCTTTTTTCTGTTCTGTGTTTTCTTTCACAACATGACTAATACAGAAATAGACTGTTTGTGAAACATGGACAGTCTACCAGTGCCATGCCAGGAAACTGAATCGCTTCCATTTGAACTGTCTTAGGAAGATTCTAAGGACCACCAGGCAGGATAAGGTACCAGACGCTGAAGTTCTTGCTCAAGCTGAACTGCCAAGTATTCAAACTATGCTTCAGAGAGCTCAACTCCAAAGCGCTGACCACGTTGTTTGAATGCAAAATGTACGCTTGCCAAAAAGACTATTTTATGGAGAACTTGCATGGGGCAAGCGATCACATGGTGACCAGAAGAACGGATACAATGACACTCTCAAGATCTCTCTCAAGAACTTTGGATTTGACTGTGCAACATGGGAGACACTGACAGAGGACCTTTCAGCATGGTGTGCCCACATAAGAAAAGGTGCTGTATTCTTTGAGCAAAGCAGAATTGAGACAGCACAAAGTAAACGCAGGATGCACAAATTTGGGATAACCACCCCAAATATTCACACAGACTATCTGTGCCCAACCTGTGGTAGAGGATTCAGAGCTCATATTGGTCTGATCAGCCACAGTGGGACACACTGAAATTTCACTTTGTCATGTCCTTTTGGTCCTCTTCGAAGATGAAGGACAACCAACCAATCAATATAGAAATAAGTTTTGCATGGCTGCACATGTATAATCTATACCAAATTAATTGCCTTCTCGACGAGGAGAGAGGGTTGGGAGAGGGGAAGAGAATTTGAAACTCAAAATTCTTAAAAACAAGTGTTAAACATTGTTTTTGCATGTAATTGAAATATCTATGTATATGTACATACATATATATTACAGTTCCTTATCCATATGAAATTGCTTGATCACATTGTTTGCTACCTGATACTACTAATTAAATGATTTTGAGAGTGTTCCTTTATTTCTATGATCCTATTCTTCTATGATTCTTATCTGGTCACTGCATTGTGGAAGGTAGATTTTTCTGTGAAAAATAGGGATGGGGAGTTTCTGCATCAGATGAGACATTCTGGCCCCATTTTGGTTTGTGGTCTTTTCATTTTGGTTTTATTGATTTTCATCCCATCATCATTGCTGTGTTTTTTATCCCATTTGTATTCCCTCTTCACTTTATCAGGATTTCCTTCTGTGTGCCCTGTTCACTTTACTGACATTTTATTCTTCTTGGATCGACATTTCCCAATACACATCTTCTTTTCATAAGAAGAGTAATACAATAACATGTTCCATTTATCTCTTAAACTACTTATTCACTAAAACCAGAGTAGGTGCATTTCATGAAAAAAACAACATAGATTGTTATTCATATTACCTATCTGATTAAAAAACATCTTTCATCTTTCCTATCACGTCCTGTGAATTTCACATTGCATTTCCTAAACCTAATCTCTGCAAGGCTCAAGAAAGGATTACTATCTTGGATAGGAGGTTAGACTAGCTCTCCCTGGCTCCTCTAAATATTAATATTCTATTACTCTAAGCTTAAAAAAAACAACTACTGAGACTCAGCAATAATTATCCTAATTTTACAGCTAGGGAAAGAGCAACAACACCAAGAAAATGCCATATAAAAGTCAGCAGCAGACCCTGAATTTCAATACAGACTCCAGGATTAGTTGCCTAACCTCTGACTTAAAATACTCTTTTTTAGATCTAGCTAAATTAGACCTTTAAAGCTCCTCTATGAGTCCAGCCAAACTGCAATCAAAATTGTTAGGTTTCCATCAATACACAGAATTTGTCAATTTACTTCCAACAGATAGCTCCTTCTACATCCTTCAATGTTGCTTCCATGAACCCTGGCACTAATGGCTCTGACAATTTCCTTTCTATCTAAGCCAGTACCAAAGCAGCACTGTGTAAACTGTTTTCAATGATTCAGATAGTCTCTAAACATTAATGTAATTGTCAGTACTCTAAATGTGAGATATTTGTTAAAATTTAAAAGAATTCATAGGATCTGGGGGGGGGGCAGAGCCAAGATGGCAGGGTAGAATGACAACCTGCTGTAGCTCTCCTCTCACAGCCCATAAAATACCTGTAAAAGATGACTCTAAAAAAGTTTAGAGCAGTAGAAGCCACAAAACAACAAAGTGAAAGAGATTTTCAGCCCAAGGCAACCTGGAAGGCTAACAAGAAAGGTCTATCACACTGGGTGTGGAGCAGAGTGCAGCCCAGCCTTGCGCTGTGGCAAGGACAGGACTGGAGCAGGCTTCAAGATGCCTCTGGCAGCAGCTGCAGGTCCCAGATTCCTCAACTCACAAACTCCAAAGACAGCTTCAAACATCAGTGAGAAGAGACTGCAGGGGTGAAGCCTAGCCCCAGGAGAGGGCAGCTTCCATTGTTGAGACCTAGCCTAAAGACTCTGGGGGAATTGAGAAGCTGATCTGGATCTCAGCCCTGAGTGGCTGCCCTGGAGGAGGAGTGCTGGCTAGGGTAGTGGAGCTGATGGAGGCTCTGGAGAGGGAATTCTGCTCACAGACCAGAGTGCAGGTCAGGAAAGGAGTAAACTCCTCTCCCTTGATTGTGCCACCTTGGAGGAACTGAGAATTTACAGGTCCCCAGAGTATATCCTCCTTTTGACAAAGAACTCAAAAGTCAAGTAACTGGCTAGGAAAAAACAGTTCCTTAAAAGTTAGAATGGAACAGATGGAAGCTAATGATTTTATGAGAAAGCAAGAAATTATAAAACAAAACCAAAAGAATGAAAAAATAGAAGACAATGTGAAATATTTCTTTGGAAAAACAACTGACCTGGAAAATAGATCCAGGAGAGACAATTTAAAAATTATAGGACTATCTGAAAGTCATGATCAAAAAAAGAGCCTAGACATCATCTTTCATGAAATTATCAAGGAAAACTGCCCTGATATTCTGGAACTAGAGGGTAAACTAAATATTGAAAGAATTCAGCTATCACCTCCTGAAAGAAATCCGAAAAGAAAAACTCCTAGGAATACTGTAGCCAAATTGCAGAGTTCCCAGGTCAAGGAGAAAATGTTGCAAGCAGCCAGAAAGAAACGATTTGAATATTGTGTAAATACAATTAGGATAACACAGGATCTGGTAGCTTCTGCATTAAGGGATCGAAGGGCTTGGAATATGATATTCCAGAAGTCAAAGGAACTAGGATTAAAATCAAGAATCACCTACCCAGCAAAACTGAGGATAATACTTCAGGGGAAAAAGTGGTCATTCAGTGAAATAGAGGACTTTCAAGCATTCTTGATGAAAATGCCAGAGTTGAATGGAAAATATGACTTTCAAACACAAGAATCAAGAGAAGCATAAAAAGGTAAACAGGAAAGAGAAATCATAAGGGACTTACTAAAGTTGAACTGTTTACATTCCTACATGGAAAGATAATATTTGTAACTCTTGAAACTTTTCTCAGTATTTGGCTAGGTAGAGGGATTATACACACACACACACACACACACACACACACATACAGAGGGCACAGAGTGAGTTGAATAGGAAGGAATGATAAGTAAAAAAGTAAAATTAACAGGTGAGAGAGGAATATATTAGGAGGAGAACAGGAAAAATGGAATGGGGCAAATTATCTCTCATAAAAAAGGCAAGAAAAAGCTTTTTCAATGGAGGGGAAAGGGGGGAAGGTGAGAGAGAAAAAGTGAAGCTTACTCTCATCACATTTGGCTAAAGGAGGGAATAACATGCACACTTAATTTGTCATGAAAATCTATCTTACACTACAGAAAAGTGGGGGAGAAGGGGATAAATGGGGTGTTGGGGAATGATAGAAGGGAGGGCAAATGAAAGGAGGGGGTAATTAGAACACTTCTGGGGAAGGAGAGGGTCAAAAGAGAGAATAGAATAAATGGGGGGCAGGATAGGATGGAGGGAAATATAATCTTACACAACCTGACTATTATGGGAGTCTTTTGCAAAACTACACATATATAGCCTATATTAAATTGCTTATCTTCTCAGTGGGGATAGGTGGGGAGGGAAGAAGGGAGAGAAGTTGGAAGTCAAAGTTTTAGGAACAAATATTGAGAATTGTTTTTGCATGCAACTGGGAAATAAGAAATACAGGTAATGGGGTATAGAAATCTATCTTGCCCTACAAGAAAAGAGAGAAGATGAGGATAAGGGAAGGGAGGAATGTGATAGAAGGGAGGGCAGATTGGGGAAAGGGGTGATTAGAATGCAAAGTGTTATGGGGTGGGGGAGGGGAGAGATGGGGAGAAAATTTGGAATTTAAAATCTTGTGGAAATGAATGTTGAAAACTAAAAATAAAAAAATTAATTTTTAAAAAAAGAATTCATAGGATACTCAGTCATTTCACTTTGCAGGGCTCACAGTTAACATAAACAAAAAGATCACCCAAAAACCAAGTGCAGCTCAAATGACAATACCATAAAGAAGTAGTTCCTACAATTGCATACTCCATAATACAATCTCATCTGTAGATGTAACATAGAGAGGACAGGACAAGGTCACAAAAACATGAACAACAAAATTTTGTATTCTCTATACTTTTTGGTCAATTATGTGACATGAGAGTATAATCTGTTACACAAAAATCATCTAAGAGAGGCTACTTATTCTCTTTCCATATTTTCATGAGAAAATTCTTGTTTTCTGCTGGGTAATATTAAGAAAATCATTCTTATAAAGGTTTAATAGAGTTGAGAATATAAGCATGTAGGGCAAATGTTGGTCACCTTCAGGGATTGGGGGGGCGGGGAGGAACTAGAGAAGACTATAAGCCAAGACTTTTAAAATGGAAGGAGAGTTGGTGCTCAACTTTTTGTTTACAGATGATTGTGCACTCAGTGCAACCTCTGAGGTGAGATGCAACAGGCCATGGATCAGTTAGCTGCTTGTGCTCATTTGGGCCTGACAATTAACACCAAGGAAACAGAGGTTCCCTACCAGCCAGCAGCACACCACCTATATGTAGAACCATCATTTACAGCAAATGAAAACAATTTGAATACTGTGGAAAAGTTAACTTACCTTGGTAGTATGACCCATGTGTGATCATATAGGTAAAAATCCAGTCAGGTGTCTGAAGGATCTCAGATTGCTGCATCTGAGATACCATCAGCTGATGCTCTATATTTCCTTTAGGTCAAGGGTGGGGAACCTGAGGCCTCAAGGCCACACGTGGCCCTCTAGATCCTCTAGTGCAGCCATTTGAATGAATCCAAACTTAACGGAACAAATCCCCTAAATAAAAGGATTTGTTTGTGAAGTTTGGATTCTGTCAAAAGGGTGCACTTGAGGACCTAGAGGGCCACATGTGGCCTCAAGGCCACAGGTATCCCACTCCTGCTTTAGATCTTCCTTAGATGTGCTCTGCCTAATTATTTTTAATCAAGGTTGACAGTCTCAACAAGCCCTAAAGGCTAACCCTCCCTCCTAATATGGCATCTCAGCATGTACAGCTAGTCTAGAAAATGGAATAGTGATAAAATATTGAAGTATGACATTTACTATTTCCACTTGCATTCCAGTAGTATTTGAATCACTTCAGTTTCCTCCCTCAGCTCTCCTAAATTCAACCACTCAGTATGTTGTGATTAATAACATGGAATCAAAATGCCAAAGATAATATAAACTCTGTTTTACCACATCTTTACCCTCTCAGGTCTTTGGCACACATGAGCACATTTGTGGCTCATAAATAGAAATAAGGAAAGGGCTTTCATACTCCCAATCTCACCAGCCATAGGATTCATAGCAGCTGCCATTTCTCAGCTGATTCTATGCAGTGTTGGTTTCTGTTTTACCACTGCCCAGGTGCTTCTGGCATGCCCGGCCACACTCACTGCTCATGTTTTCTCTTCCTGTCTCTCAGCCTCTAGCGCTGGTATCATCCTCTGAAAGAACAAAATAGTGGAAGAGCTGAAAAAATACAAACACTGATAGCTTTTATCATGTTGTACCACTCCTGCTCCTCTTGCAAAGAGGATCACTGAGGTCCCAGAGCGGAAAGAGGCAGTTCTTTTCATATGCCAGAATCTTGGGATTTGTTCTTCGAGCCCCATTTTGTGAACCATTCACTTGGCCCCAGAGGAAAAGATTCAAAGAAATAGTAAAAACAAAACAATATCCTAACAAGATACATTCTGATTTTAAGAAACTATCTAACTCCATAGAACAAAACACTCTTTTTAAAATGACTTGTTAATTTTTTAAATTTTAAGCTTAAATACAAAATAAGAAAAGAAAAAAAAAGCATTGCCATGTACACACATCATGTGAAAGGATTCAAAACACATAGCAATAAATTTCCATTTCAAGAAAGTCTATATAATAAATGCCGTGCATTGCCTTGAGACCCTGTCCATCTTTTCTTTGCTTCCTTATAAGTTTTCTTTTGTTCTCTGCTGTGCACTTTTTACTTTGTTCTTTATTCTCCTTCCCCTGCCCTTCCCCTGCCCAGGCTACAACTAAGTTCAGAGATACACATACACACATATGTATAGGTATATGTTATGGATGTGTGTATATGTACATATAGGTATATGTGTATGTATATACATGTATACACATAGATACAAACACATATGAACATATACACACAAGGATATACATATATACACATATATACCTGTACATACTTTACTTACACATACATATACTTAGATCTTGATAATTATATTCATATACAGACATAGGCATTCATATACAACTATGTAAGACCATACTATACTTGTCCTCTGCTTCTCTGAGGGTGGATAACCTCTTCCTCCATAGGTCCACATCTTTCCATTTTTCCAGGTCTACCAACTCATTTCCTATACCATATGTTTTCAATAGTCCAAAACAGCATTGATAAATATGGTTGACACAGTGTAGTTATTCAGATTTTCTCTTTTGATTAAATTTATTTTAGCCTTGACTTGGTCTGAGATCATGATTATCAACCCTCCTCATTTTTCCTTAGCAAATTGTACTCCTGATCTTTACTTTATGTTTGTAGGTATCTCTTATTTTCTATCTCTCCAGACTCCTCTACTCCACTTCTACTTGCTACCTTGTCCTCTTATCACTTAATCTATCTCCCCAAGGATCCCTTCCTAATTTTCCCATTCCCATTAATCTAAACATCTTTTTATACCCCCCTTTAACCTACTCCCTCACCCTCCCTTCTAAAGATCCCTCCCTTATCCTCTCCCCCCTTCCTATCCCTTTAACATTTTATTTCTTCCTGAATTTAGAAGACTTTTATACATACATATATGTATGTATCTATGTATGGTTCCCTCTTGAACCCATTCCCAATGAAAGTAGGTTTCCAGAACTACCAGCCCTCTTCCCCCATCTAATTCCTCTGCGTGGGTTCTTTCTCTTGGACCTCATTTTCATAAGATAATTACTGTTTTTAGCTATTTCTAAACAGTTTTACTTTTAAAAATCATATCATACTCAGGTCTACCTCAGTCTTTCTTACTAATTACCAATTACTAATAACAATCTTAGATACACATTTTGCACTTTACATACATAGAAGGTGAACACTGAGTCCCTTATAATCAGTCTTTGGTATGTATGTTATATTTCTCTTGGCTCTTATTTGTCAAATCTTCTATTAAGTTCAGGTTTTGGTTTGGTTTTTTTTTAACAAAATCCTGAAAGTCTGACAATTCATTAAATGTTCATTTTTTCCCCATTCAGGATTATGTTTAATTTTTCTGGGTATAATATTTTCAGCCACAACCCCAGTTCTTTTGTTCTTTGATATATAGTGTTCCAAAGTCTACAGTCTTTTAATATCACCACTGGTAAGTCCTGTGTGATTCTAATTGTGGCACTGCCATAGTTGAATTTTTTGTTGTCGTTGTTGATCATAATATTTTATCCTTATTCTGAGGGGTTTAGAATTTGACTATGATATTCCTGGAGGTTTTCTTCAGGTGGTGATGGGTGGATTTTTTCTATTTCTACTTTCCCTTCCTGTTCTAATGCTTCAGCACAATTTTCTTTAATTATTTCTTAGATAATTGTATTAAAATTCCTTTTTATCATAGCTTTTAGGTAATCCAATTATTCTTTTGTTTTCTCTTCTTGATCTGTTCACCAGATCAGTTGTTTTTCTTACGAGGTGATTCACATTCTCTTCTATTTCTTCATTCATTAAGTTTTGTTTTATTCTTTCCTGATCTCTTGTAACTTCACTGGCTTCCCTTGCTCAATTCTGATTTTCTCAAGGACTCGTTTTCTTCCTTAAGATTCTGGATTTTCTTTTTTAATTGGTTGACTTTCTTTTCAAAATCTTGTTTTTCTTGGATTGCTCTTATTTTTTTTAGTTTTTCCTCAATCTCATTTGATTTTTAAAGTCTTTTTAAAGTTCTTCTATGAATTTTTTTTGCAGGTGACCATCTGATGTTACTCTCTGGGGGCAAAAGAGAGTTTCTTTGATTCAATATCCTCCTCTGAAGATGAACCCCAGCCTTCTCTATTTCCATAGTAACTCTCTATGGTTGGATTCTTTTTCCTTTGCCTATTCATTTTTATTTTATTTGAAGCAGTTTAGTTTTTGTAATCATGTCTAGTCCTGAGGTTTGGGGGATGGTGCCTCTGACCTCAGTTCCTTCTTCAGTTCTCCTCTCTGGCCTGGAACCAAAACCAAGCCCTTCAGTCTCCTGTAAGTGCCCACAGCCAGCAGTATGCTCACCCCACTGCTTCTGCACTCCCTGGTATCTTCTCACCCCTGGTCACGTCTCAGCAGCATAGCTGGGTCTGGCATTCCTTGTTAGAAGAGGTTCTCTGGACCTTCCTCAGGTCAGAGGCCAAGTCACCTCACTGACCAGCAGGTAAAAGTTCCTGTAGCTAGAGCTTGCCACTTGTCGTTTAAGTGGACCTAGCCTGGAGGTGTTTACCCTTCACAGAGACCAAACCTCATCCTGGGGTTTTTCTTTAGATCTTCTCCAATTGTCCCAGGACCACTGTTCTACCCCAACTCTTACTTATTTTTACCACTCTCTGTTGACCCTGAGGTGCTATTTTATCTCACTTGTGAGGGGAAATCTTGAGGCTTGGGATTTTCTGTCTTCACCAACAAAATATTCTTAAAGGGCACTCTTCCAAGTCTCTTTCATGTATATGTTAGGATCATATAAGATTCCTTTATAAATGCAACCAGAGAGTTATTTCATAATCTTCTGATCATCAATACCAAGTAAGCCATAAAGCAAAGATTAATATTTGTAAATGGTATTCACCATTTCCATGAAGTCTATCCTGTCTAACAGAAGATCAATTACCTATAGATTATGAAGTCTTCTAGATGTCCCCATTTGTATATGGTTTCAACTATAGGTTACCTAAGACTAAACTAACTTCATTTCATTTCTGAGCAGATCAGAAAGATATTATAGATACTGTACAGATAATATAATCTAAATAAGGTATAGATTTCTAGACAGATGTGTGGATTTTAGCAAAGCACTTGATAAATACTCTCACACTGAATTTGTGGTCAATATGCAAAGGTGTAAACTTGATTATAGTGAACTTAGGTAGAGTTGGAATGGGTTGAACGACCAGAACCAGAAACCAGTCATTAACACTTCAACATCATCTAGAGAGGAAGTCTCTATTTTATGGTCTCAAGAATCTGTGCTTGCCTTTATGCTCTTTAACTTTGTTCATCAGTGACTTAGATAAAGGCATACAGAGCATGCTTGTCAAATTTGAGAATGACATAAATCAGGGAGGAACATTTACACATTGGATGGACCACTGAGACAAAACCTTTACTGGACTTGGAGAACAGAGGGATGTAGAGTCAAGGAATCACTAATATCTCCCACTGAAATAGGTATTTTTATTAGAGATTTCCTCTTGACCTGAACAGACTGGGTATACTGTGAAAGGACTCTCACAATCTCTGACTCATTTACCAGTTTTCTCACTAATCTGAATCATTTGATCCAACCATGTAGATCCCAGGAACATCAGTATATGGTACCCTCCCCAACAAATGAAGGTTATGAACTCCCATTACTAGTGCTCCAATTTGCCAAACATTAAACATGGCATAGGTTTTATTTATAGTAAAAAAAAATCACAGAAAAGAATTGTACCCAAGTCCATATATATACCCTCCCCTTTTTCCTGGTAGACCTCTATCTTCTCCTAGGAACCTATACAGTCCTTATAGATTTTAGCACTATTCTGGTTGAGGCCCCCAGGAGGATGGAAGAATTCAAAATTCACTAAACAGTCATGCCACTCTGCACTTCTTATGTAGTACTGCCCTAGACAGAGCTCCAGCAAAGGGTCAAGGTCAGGATTTGTTCCTCCACATGAGTTGCTGTTCACCTCCTGGCCCCTGCCTCCTGTTGACACCCAGGTGTACCTCCATTGGTTGCTCCCAGATTAGTTGTTCTGTAACTGCCCTTTCTCCTGTTGGCATTTCATCATGTCACTCTCTTTTCTTAATTTAGCCTCCCTGCTCTGGTTCCTTGCCACACTGGCCCTTCTCTTCCATGAATACTCAGTCACTGCTGCCAAAGGGGCTCAAACTCCTATAGGCTCTCTACATGTAGGCTCCGAAACTATGGCCACAGCACTGCCTCCCACAGAGGCCCTCTGGCTGTGGTTCTTCTCCCAGCGTATGGGTCTAGGTCACATTTTCAGTGTCAGGATGGTTTACTGTTATAAATACACATAGTTTAGTTTTTGTGCTTCCTTAGATTCTTTTATATATAGTCACAAAACATTTGGGTCCCCAAAAAGAAGAAAGGGAACAGACCTAAGCAGCTCTGTGTGGTTCTGCTGCAGAATACTCCCCAAGTGAATCTGGAGACAGAGATCCCCAACTGATGACAAAACAGAGATCCATAAGGAATTTCTATCCCCAAATATAGCTTGGTCTGTAGGGCAGACCTAAGCCCCAGTGAGGCGGAAAATGTTTTTAAAATAGAATTAATTTTGAAAAACCCAGGTAACTAGGAATTGCTAGGTTCTGTGTTCTAAAGAATTTGACACCTAACGCAAAGAATCTCCATCAAGAGATGAAAAGGCTTTCCCTTGCTAAGGCCATGAAAGAAACAGAAGACTATTCCTTGGAGAAAAAAAGGCAGGAATGTTTTTACCCCTAGGAAGAACCTCCCTGAGACTGTTTCCTCATCTGTTAAAATGAGAGGACTGGCCTCAATGGCCTACAAAGTCCCTTCCATCTCTAAACCTATGATTTATGAATTTTCTGTTGTCCAATTGCTGGCTCTATTAAGGGCTTCTACCATCTAAAAGTTGCATCAGAAAGAAAATGCTATCAGGTTTAAACCAAAAGAACATAAGAAATCCCTCTTTCCTCCAAGAAAATCCCCTCTTCCCATCCACTCTTTGACAACTAGGTGCTGCAGTACGCAGAGCACTAGATCCAGAGTCAGGAAGACCAGAATTCAAATCTAACCTCAGACACTCCAACTATGTAATCCTGGCTAGGCAACTCACTTAGCTTCCACTTGCCTCAGTTTCCTCAACTGTAAAATGAGGATAATAACAGTACCTGCCTCATAGGGTTGTTATGAGAACCAAAGGAGGTATTTGTAAAGCCCTTAGCACATAAGGACTGTACAAATGTTCATTCCCTTCCCTTTTCCCCCTTAGAAAGACCTGGTTCTCTAACTGAAACCATGTGCCCAGAAGAACCATGCTGCCAGTACCTCGCAGTGACCCCAGAGGCAGAGGAATAACACTGAGCAGCAGTCACGTGACACACAGAGAAGCCTGGCAGAGATTACTTAGCATCTGAAACCTGTAGGGAGCCAGTCAATCAGGAGCAGCATGAGAGCAGAACTGGAAGATATCAGGAGCCCTTCAGCAGAGATACAGATTGCCCTATTATGTATTAGCCTTCCCCACTCACATTCCCTACAATGTTTCTACCCTTGTGACTAATGGTATGGAGTACTTGTGGAACTGTGCCCAAGTATTTGAGGGGCAAGGAAATACATTATGGCTACTTTTTTTTTTTTACTGTGCTTTTTTTTTCATTAAATATATTTGCTTTTAACCAATTATGACCTCTGGCTAATTATCAAAGGTAAATACATGGATGGAGATTCATAAACTATAGTTTTATAAACTAATAAAAACCCAGAGTGGACCAGGAAAGACCCTGAACCTGGGGGATTTGTCTAGAACTTGTCTAGATGACCTACCTGTCAGTCAGGAGAGTGGGGAGCAGGGAGAATGGTTCCCAGGTTCTTAATCAAAATAAAATAGCCATATTTATTGCCTTCAGGTTTTGGGTCATTTTTTTTCCCTCATTCTTTAGGTCCAGGGTCAAAAATTCTCTAGATGATTTAACATATAAAATTTCTCTCAGACAGGGTCCATAGCCCAGTCTTACACACAGAGAGTATCCTCAGGAAGCTGTAGGAGTCTCCTTCTACTCTCCCTTTTTCCTTTTTGTCCTTCTCTGAGTCAGTGGGAGCTCTCCCCAGCTCCCAGCCAAGATGACACCCCTTGTTCAGCATCTCCCTCTGAATCTTGGATCTTGAGATCTGAAGGGATTTCTCTGCTCCTTCTCTCTGCTTGTCTTCCTAATCCCCCCTTTCTTCCTGGGGTAAATGGCATCCACTCAAATTAGCCTGTGTTGCCTCAAGAAAATACTAGAATCAATATGTTTATATTGTAAGAGCCCAGGGAGAGGCAAAAATGGCCACAGTATCTAGCACAGGCACCTGTAGCTCAAGGAGCCATCATGGTGAAGAGTCATACTATTTAGATTTGAAAGGAAACTTTGAGATCAATTCTAGGTCAATCATTTCATTCTGAAGAATAAGAAAATGAGGTTTAAAAGAAAGTAAGGGATTTGTTCGAGGTCAACTACTGATGGTAGGTAGGCAGCAAGAATCCAGTTCTCTTGACTAAAGTTCTCTGTATTACACCATACATTCTCTAGTTGTATTTCAATATATGTGATGGAGTTAGACTGTAAATCTTCATAAATCTTCATGCCTATAATCAAGTTGCCTTCAAAGAGTATATTTCTGTCTACAACTTAATATGAGAACGGAAAATTAAAATGCTACAGTTCAGAAACTACAGGAAAGTACTAAAACATAGGAATCATGATAGAAAAAGCAGGACAGTAATGCCTAGACTAAATGAATCTTCTTCTATTTTTAATTATTTTTTAGTCATTTTGAGTCATGTCTGACTCTTTGCGATCCCATTTGGGGTTTTCTTGGCAGAGATATTAGAGTGGTTTAGCCATTTCCTTCTCCAACTCATTCAGATGGGGAAACTGAGGAAAAAGAGACTTACCCCAGATTACACAGCTAATTAAGTGTCAGAGGACAGATTTGAACTTTCAAAGATGAGTCTTCCCGACTCCAGGTCCATCACTTTATCCACTACATCACCTAGCTGCCCTCTATTTTTAATACCTTTCTTAAAATGACTATATTCTCCCAACGGGATCCCATTTTCTATGGAGAGCTGATCAATTTTGAAAATAGCTGCACAGTCAACCACTAAGAATCATAGACCTTTGGAGTTGAAAGTTTAGAGTTAGAAGGGAGTTTAGAAATACTTTAGTCTAATCTTGTTATTTAACAGATGAGGAAAGAGGCTCATTAGCAGATGAAACCCTGAGAAATGCAAGGACTTGCCCAAGGCTGTGTAGATAGCTAGTGGCAGAACCAGGACTTACAACCTCTGCCTCCTGAACTCCTAAACCTCAGTATTCTCTCTAATCCGCCTCTTCTCGTATGTTTAAATTCTAGTAATACATCTAAATCTTGTGTTAGCTTTTTAAAAAGAAGCATTAAATTCCTGAACTAAATTCACATTTAGTTTATGATCTGGTATAACCATCTCTTACTTTTCTACAGTATCTGGGAATTAGGCAATCATTCCAATCAAGCCAAATCAGCAAATATATATTGAACTCCTACCATGTACAAAGCAATGTGTAAGGACCATACAAAGAAGTATATTCCCTATTTATATGCTATAGTATTGTTTCTTAGCTAAGTGAAGTGTCCTACACATCCCTACTTTCCACATCTCATGCCATTAATAAAGGTAAAATTCTTCAAATTGTCAGTCAACATAAGTGTGTACCTGTATCAAACCCAAATACTATTAATCACTCACTCTCAAGCATGGTGATAAAGAATTTAATTTTTTTTAATGGCTCTTGGTTTCACACATCATGAACAGGGCAGAGTTACCTTCTTGGAAAGGGCTGAGTCTTGATTTCAGTGCTGCGCAACAGCAAGAACAGTGGAAAGGAACATTATGAAGGCAGATAAACCATGGTGTAGGGTTGAAAGGGCAGGGCCACACCTTTAGAGTAAACTGCTTATCTGTTTTTATGTAGGACATCTAACAGTGTTCTGGGTAAAAGATCTGGCCTCTCCATCTATTTGTAAAGCACCTGCCCCTCCTAGTCAATGTCCTCTCCTTGATCCTTTAGTATTCTTCTCTCATTCTGGGGTGGGGGGTCATCTCAAACCCTTTGTGGGGAATCTCAGCTGGGCTTCAAGGCCCAGTGCTCTCTACTGTGATATTTGCATTTCATACTAAATCTATCTATAACATTACAAATTTCACACTCCTACATTTCTACAGTTACAGCATCTTAATCATATCGAAAATCATTCTGGCACTTCTTTTTTATAAGTGGAACTAACATTTCCACATGAACTAGAAATGCAAAATTGTTCATTGTCTTTCTGATGGGGAGGTTAATCTTTGCACTGTGTGTGCCTGTACACGTTTTTGTACTGCTTTTTATGAGTGTGGTTATATAAATTGTGTCTGTGTACATACATGCTTGTATCCTTGAAGGAAGAAAAGCCTGTGGGAGAGTGGGAAGCCAGGCAGAGGAAAGCGAGGTAGAATGAGAGAAAAAATGAGAGGGTTTTTCCCTTCAGATGGGAACATATCATTTTGGAGGCCTTCTGGAAACTTCTCGCTAATCTGCCTTAACCTCCACCTCTACTCCCTAAGAATTTAGTTTTCTATCATTAATTTCCTTCTGAGGAAATTAAGGTTTAGGGAGATTAAATGAGTTACTCAAACTCACCTTGGCTAGTAAAAGACAGAGCCCATAGTCTTGACAATGACTATGTTCATCTTCTCCTCTTTTCATGATATGAATGTATGCATATGTTTATTTAGTACCTAATACTTTTCAAAATGCTTTCCACATATCCCTCTTCTCTTTATATATCTTTTTAGAGAATATCACTTATTTGTTCTTGTGCTAAAAGCAAATAAGTCAAAGACCCTTTCTTCAGCCTCCTCCATTGTTTTGAGGAAAAGACTCCTTTCCTCTAGTCAATACACACCTGGCCTTGGATCCAGGAATATTTGAGTGCAAGCCCTACTTCTGACATATACTGACTGTGTGACTCTGGGCAAGTCACTCACTGCATTATCCTTGACAACTCTTTAATATTATATATAAGTTGCAGGGAAGGTGCTTTTATTGGTAGAGGGAATTTCCTCATGATTTTCCACTCATTTTCTTCACTAATAATTTTCACTATTTTCACTAATTTCCCTAAATGGTATATCCACCCTACACCTCTGTGAGATGTGGTCAGAAGGGAAACAGGAGAAAGGTCCTAGAGCAGTAGAAAATAAGTAAGCCTCTGATATTCATTCCCTCACTAGCATTATAGCAGAGCTGTTCCAGGGCCATTCCACCATTCAAAAAGTCAGGGAAGGGTGAAGGGTTTCTGATACTGAAGAGAGAGGCAGGAGATGTACATGTAAAAACTCCCCCCTCCCCTGCCTTTGGCCTTACCTGGGTTTCTCTTATTCCCTAATCTCCCCTTCCAAAAAGAACTTATTGCTCCACAACATGGGAAGGTGTGGGGTCAAAAGCCATACTTGCTGAAGTTTTCCTTCTCTATTAACTTATATCCCAGCCCCTCTAGAAAACATTGAGTGTCCTCTGAAATACTTTAAATTGTCTTAGAATCATAGGACTATTTAATTTGAAGAAAGCTTAGCAATCAATTAGGCAAACATCATTTTATAGATGAGAGGGAGAGACAGAGAGACAGTCAGAGTTAGTTAAACAACTTCCCCATTTATATGTTTTGTATGCCATAAGAGGGTCCTGCCTTGGCAACAGTTTTTGTGAAAAAGATCTGGGGGCTTTACTTGACCAAAAGCTTAATATGAGCTAATAATGTGAAGTGGCTACTAAAAAGTAGAGCCCAATCTTTGGCTATATCAAATTCGGGTAATTTCCAAATAATGGAAAATCACACAATCTCAATATTCTGTGATGATTAGATAGTAACTGAAATGTTGTTTGTGATTCTGAATAACATTCTAAAAGGGACACTGAACACCCCTCAGGGGGCCAAAGGAAGAGCAGGATAGTGAAGGGTCTCTAGAAGGAAAGTAAAACCTGAAAGAACTGAAGCTGTTTAGAAGAGAAGACCAACCAACCAGAAATAGCATAGTTGTTTTAAACTCTCTGAAAGACTGACACAGAAGAGAAAATAGACTTGTGACAGAAAGGAAAACCAAGAGGTGGAGTAACAAACAAGCAGTAGATTTTGGGTTCACTGGGTCAGTTCAATTCAATTTAATAAGTACTTATCAATTTTTAGGATTCTATGTTTTCATGCTTCTTCCTCTACTAGCTGCCCATTCAAATTCTAAGAATTCTTCAAGATTCAATTTAAATTTCATCTTTTTCATGAACCATTTCTTTGACCCAAATTGATTTTTTCTATTTCTGACCATTGAACTTATTGGTTTGGATTACATTCAATTTAGCACTTTATTATGGCTTGCCACACACACACACACACACACACGGAGGGAGGATTATATTTTTTTCCTATACACCGGTTTATACTGTTTTCTAGTTGTTTCACACCAGTGATGTCTATCCAAACAGACTTGAAGGCAGTTTGTGTCAAATAATCCTTTTGGATATCCACACAGCACCCATCGCTGTCATGGACATATTTGTTGTGGGTTTTTTTCAGTTGTTCAGTCTTGTCCAACTCTTCATGACCTCGTATGGGGTTTTTTTGGCAAAGCTACTGGAGTGGTTAGCCATTTATTTCTTCAATGGATTAAAGCAAATAGAGGGGTAAGTGACTTGCCCAGGGTCACACAGCTAGTGAGTTAGTCTAGATTTGAATTCAGATCTTCCTGACTCCAGACTCAGCACTGCCTCCAATGAGACACAGTAGGCACAAAAAAAATCTTTAAATTTAATTGAATCCTATCTTCTCCCTAAACATATATAAATGATTACACTTGCTTTTTAAAATACTATACAGCTGTAAGATATAAGTATGGATTTTAAATAAAGTTTACAGTGAAGAAATAAGCTAAGACTTCTTGAAGGATATAAGATGACATGGGATGAGAGTTTGGAAGGCTTTAAGAGTAGGTTTGCAAGGTAAAGCAAAAGAAGATGGATGGACAGACAGATGGACGGAGGGGTAGATGGATGGAGAGAGAGAGAGAGAGAGAGAGATAAGACATTAATTTTTTTAAATGCTGAGGACACAAACCCAAGCAATCAAGACAGTCTCTGTCTTCAAGTCACATTCTAATGTAGAAAGACAGCACATAAAGGGAAGGAGGTATTCCTGCATCATCATGGATTGGAGATGGGGGCCAGAAAGCAGCAAGAGGAAACAGAACATGAAAGCTCACTTATGTGAGAGAATCAGGGTCTATAGAGGAGGAGCTGGAAGGAAGCCTCCCATCTGATTCAGCGCCTTCCACCATGTACTGCACTTGTTTCCAGCCCAATCATGTGAGAAGAGGAAGGGTGCCTTCCACTCAAGGATGAACAGTCTCATACCCTGTCATTCTCCACACTTCTCAGTGATTCTGAACTCCAATAGGTCATTATCCAAACTCATTTCCCCTCCTCCATCAACTGATTCCTTATTCCTACTTACCTCAAACCTCCCCGCCCAGAGATCCAACCAAACAACATCCTTTCTCTCAATTGTGCCCTCTGGAATGTGTGTGTTCCATAAGCAACAAACTTCTCTTCATCCTAAATCTCTTCCTTTCCCACTCCTACCATTTTCTATGTATTACAGAAACCTCACTGATTCAACAACTTCTGGTCACCCTTTCCAGTACTGGCTGCACCTGCACTCATTCCTTTCAGCTCACTGGTCAAGGTGGGGAGTCCCCATTGCCACTTACAAGTCCTTTCCCTATCTCCATCATTCAGGTAGCTCTACTTTGAGGCTCATGCTCTTCATCTCTACCATCCAATCAAAATCCTGGTAGCTCACCTACAAACCTCCAAGTCACTCCCCTTCCTCCCTTAACGAGTTTGGTACCTGGTTCACAATTTTTCTCTCCTCCTCAACTCCTGCCCTCATACGATGGGACTCTAAAATACATATTGATTCTCTCCCAAATACTCTAATCACTCGATTCCTCAACCTACTCACCTCTCATGAGCTACTCCTCCACCCCACATCAGGTACACACAAAGATGATCATACCCTTGATCTTGCCATCACCCACAGATATGCTGCCTCTGTGTTTCAACGATTCCAAAATCTCCATATCCAGCCATCATCTATTGACTTTTCACCTCTCTCTCTTTCCTTAACAAAGCCTATTCTTTGATCACACTGTGACCTCTAGACCCTTGACCCCTCAATTCTATCCCAGGTCTTCTCCCCTAAATTTTCCACTCACTCTTCTTTTTTCCCATCTTGACCCCTTGGTGAACCAGTTCAACTCTACAATTCCTAGTCTCATTATTATTTCATTGACCACACCCTGTTGAGCTTCAGCTTTGGGTCACTACCACATCTGCTGCCTTTGCTCCTAAAACACATGCTGCTAAATGATGGTGGAGAAAATCGCACAACCATTCTGACTAGGTTTACTACAAATTTATGTCACACATCCTCTACAGGGTTCTCAATGCTACAAGGCAATCCTACTACACCTCCCTTATTAACTAATTGTCCCACTCTCCACCACAGTCTCTCCAAACCTTTTCATCCTCCCTCAAATCTCCCAGGGCTCCTCCTCTTCCCACCCTCATGTCTGAGAAGCTTGCCTCATGTTTTACAGAAAAAAAATGAGACTATTCAATGAGAACTGCCTCTTCCCCCGCCTTCCTTATCTACTATTCCTCAAGTGCCTTCTGCCACTATTTCCTCCTTCATACCATCTCACAACATGAAGTGGCCTTACTCCTTACCAAAGTTAAGCTCTCTACTTGTTCAAGAGATCCCATTCCATTTTGTCTCCTCCACAGATTTCACCATCTCTCATTCTTACGCTATCACTTATTTTCTATCTTTCTTTCTACTGGTTTATTCCCTACTGCCTACAGACATGCCCATGTCTCACCTATCGTGAATAAAGTCCTTACTTAATCCTTCCATCTTGGATAACTATAGTCCTATATCTATTTTGCCCTTTGTGGCTAAACTCCCTGAAAAATCCGTGTTTGATAGGTACCTCCATCCATTCTGTCTCCTCCCACTCTCTTCCTAAGCTCTTATAGTCTGGTTTCTAAGCTCATTATTCAACTGAAACCTCTCTCTCCAAAATTACCAATGATCTCTTAACTGCCAAATTCAATGGTTTTTTCTCTAACCTCATTCTCCTTAACCCTGTCTGTAGCCTTTGATACAGTTGATTACTTTCTCCTTCTTGATACTTTTTTCTCTAGGTTTTTGGAACAACACTCTCTCCTGGTCCTCCTCCTACCTCTCTGACTACTCCTCCTCTGCCTCTTTTGCTGAATCCTCTTCCAGATCATGCCCTCTAAACACAGCTGTCCCTCAGGGTTGGTCTTAGATCCTCTTTTCTTCTCACTCTATAGCACTTCATTTGGTAGTCTCATAAGTTCCCATGGAATTAACATCTCTATGCTGATGATTCTCCTATCCTGTCCAAACTCTGCTGACCTTCAACTTCACATTTACAAATGCCTTTTAGATATCTCAAACGGAATGTCTAATTGACATGTTAAACTCAACATGCCCAAAATGGAACTCATTATCTTTCCCCTGAAGCCCTCCCTTCCCTCCTACCTTTCCTGTTACTACAAAGGGCAATGCTATCCTCCCTCACACCTGAAATTTAGGTATCACCTTCTACTCCTCACTATCTCTCACACTTCATAATCAATCTGTTGCTAAAGCCTGTGGATTTCACTTTTGCAACATCTTTTGAATATGTCTCCTTCTCTCCTCTGACACTGCCCCTATCATATTGCAAGCCCTCCTCAACTCATACCTCAATTACTGCAATAATCTGCTGGTGGAGCTGCCTGCCTCAAGTCTCTCTTCTCTCCAATCCGTCCTCCAATCAGCCACCAACATGATTTTACTAAAGCACCTGTCTGACCAGTCACTCATCTTCTCAATAACCTTCAGGGGCTCCCTATTGCCTCCAGCAACAAATAAAAAATCCTCTGTTTAGAATTTAAATCCCTTCATAAACCACCCTCTCCTACCTTTTTAGTCTTCTTATACCTCACATGGCCCCTTGCCCCCAACTTCTCTTTGATCCAGTGGCAGTGACCTCCTGGCTGTTCCAGGGACAAGTCACTCCACCTCTTGGCTCCATTTTCTCTTGCTGTCCCCCATTCCTGAAGCACTCTCTGTCATGTCCACTGACTGCCTTCCCTTGCCTTCCCTTAAGCCCCATCTTCTACAGGAAACTTCTCCCAATCCCTTTTCATTCTAGTGCCTCTGCCTCTCTGATTTGCTCACTACTGACCCTTTCTGTAGCTTGTTTGCACCTGTTTGTTGCCTTGTCTTCTCCATTAGACTGTAAACTCCTTAGGGCAAGAAGTGTCTTTTACCCCAGCACTTTGTATCCCCAGCACTTAGTTCAGTGCTTGGCACATAGTACGCACATAATGTTTACTGAGTGACTTCAGGGAAGAAACGAGCTTACCTTGCATAGGGGGAAAGGTTAACCTCTTGCTCCCACCACAGTCAGACATCTTCTCTCTCTCCAACTTTGCTTCTAGGTCCTACAAACCCCCTCTCTCTGGTGTTGTTTCTCAGGGTGAATGTTATTGGCTCAACACTGGCCCTGACCAAAGCTTCTGTTTCTCTTCTACTTGTATCATTGAAATCTGTTGCCTTCTAACTCCTTTTCACAGCTCCAGCTAATTCAGTCCCAGAACTCTGCCTTGGGTTAAAATAGAGTTTTGAGAATTCCTAAGGAAAGAGAGATTTCTCTGTAGAATTAGGCCAGAAAAGACTCTAAATCATAACAGGATGAGAACTAAAGATAAATTCTTACTATGTATAAAAATCTCCACTTCAATCCAGAAAAAAGTCAGCCAATTATATAGGATGAAGGGAGTAGCTTTCTTGATTAAAGAATTCCAGCTATGAGAATCTCTTTTTTAAAGTGTATTTTTATTGATATGTTTATTTTCATATCATCTTCATTTACAAATATCTCTCTCTCCCATCCTCTACCCAGTGAGCCATATAGGGGAATGACTTTCTTATGGTTCCTTCAATGCTCAGTACAAAAATCATTAGGTAAAATAGTAAGCTGTTCTTCTCAGTCGAATCTTTTCCAAAATCCCAGACTATCAACATGAGGGCAGGTAGGTGCCACAGTGGATAGAGAGTGTCAAGATTGGAGTCAGGAAGATCTGAGTTCAAATTTGGCTTCATATACTAGCTGTGTAGCCCTGGGCAAGTCACTAAATCCCTATTTGCCTCATTTCATTATCTGTCAAATGGCGGCAAACTGGATAAGGAAATGGCAAACCTCTCCAGTATCTTTGCCAAGAAAACCCCATGGACTTCTGTCACATAGAGTCAGACATCACTGAACAACAAATAAACGTGAGAACCTACATATCTAATCATTGCATCCAACATCCAGTGAATGCCTCTAAGAATCCAAGCTATAAAAACAGGAGCCACTAGAACAGTAGTACCAAGGCAGAGAAGGCTCACACACGAGTTGTACGTGAATTGAGATGAGTTATTTTTGTTATCGGACAGTAAGAGCTCATATTTTTATTTTGCACAGCACCCTAATTATAATTTTTTGTTAGCTATCCTCACAGAAATGCTCTAATGTAGGTCAATAGATTCTTCCTATTTTAAAGATAAGGACACTGAGGCCCAGCAATTAAATCATTTTCCAAAATAATACTGTGATTAGTAGAGCCAGCAGAATAAGTTCTCAAACTTGGACTGCTGCTAAACCCACTTAGCAGAATTGTGAGATGGTTACCAAGGCTTGGTCCTTAATTGATGCCTCTGTCTAGAACAATAATGCATTATTATCGAGGGCTGTTGTGGGGTAGAGTTAATAAGTAATTACAAAACGCTATAAAGATGCTTAACATAAATGACAACAATAGCAATTATCCTAATCACCATCTCTAGCATCTCCAATGTTGAGAAAAGAGAGGTCCTCACTATCCTCATTGAGTATGCAGCTGCCTGTCACATTCCCTTCCCCTGAGATTCAATCACCCTTCCATTCTACTAAAAAACAAAACAACTCTCCATGTTCTAAATCCTTACACTCAAATTGGCCCAGACTCACAGACCAGCTACAGTCTCTTAGGGTGGCACTGAAGGGCTGATAGAGTCAACAGGAGAAAATGAATCAGTTTCGACTTTAATCTTTTAAAATGTCTGAAGTTCAAGTAGACTGGGGTCAAGAGCCTAGAAAAGCATGAAGTCCATTAAAGTATACTCTCCCTACCTTCCTACCTTACCAAACCTGAAACAGAAAGGAATTTTTTCCTCCTCTCACAGAAGCAAAATGGGACCAGCTTTCAGGTAATTATGGTGGATGAATCAATAGACATTGCTACTGGTACTCAGATTTTTTAAAAAGGGAAGAAGCAGAGATGCAAAAAGTACATGGAGCCAGTAAACTTACACATACACATGGAAAAGTAGACATAAAATTCTATCTATGTCATACAAACTCTTAAGCTTTTATAGTGGAGCAGGAGGAGAAAAGGTTAGAAAAGTAAGGGAAGTTCAGACTGCGACTAGACTTGAATATTAAGTAGAGAAATTTGGACTTTTATTCTACATAAAAAGGCATATAATAGAGGGTTTTAAGCAAGTGGGTGATGTCCTCTAAAGAGATATGTGAAAGTACTTTGAAAAATATTAAGCCATATACAAACATATTCTTATGTGCTGAAACTGAAGCAAGCAGGAGGGCAACTAATGGGAGTCAAAAATTTTCCCTGCCCAATGATAGGCCTCAGGTAGGGCTATTGAGGGAGGCTTGTTTTCTATGGGAGGCCCACACTGTTTGCTGGTTGCTGGTGAGGCACTAGGTCACTACTGTCATGATGCCCTCTGGCATACACACACACATACACACATACACACACACACACACACACACACACACACACACACACACACACACACATATATATACTGTGAGGTGAGGTTTTGCTTCGGGGCTTAGTTTTTAGAAAAGGTTTGTGTGCCTGATGAGACTCTGGGCAGCCTTTTAAGAAGCCCCCTGGTTTTGAAAACCCAGATGTTGATGCTTCTCTGTCTGGTAATGACGTATGTATTAACTACAGTCAGACAGTTGGAAGCCCTGTCTGTTGGTCCTGCTTGTAATTTTCTCTACTGATATACGTGTCTGATTAAAGTGATTGTTGACCCCTCAAAAGTTGCTTTCCTCTTAGAAAAGCAGATCTAAGAACCCATGCAACAGGCCCTCCTGTGTATGCTGGGTGCTTACTGCTACAAACGCAATTCTGCATTTGTCTGTGTCTCATGAGATTGAGATGTAAATATGGTTTCCCCATGTGCTTCAATATTGGCTCTGTGATATCCAGAGGAAGAAAGCAGGCCCCTAGCATCATGGGTGGGTGGATGCCAGGGGACAGATGCTGCCCAGGAGGTTGCAGGAATGAATGGGCTGTGATCTGCATCCTTATCAGAGCGTCCAGATCAATGAAATCCCAGATCTACCGCAATACGTACAAAAGGTGAAAATAAAAACAAATACAAAAATGTCTAAGTCTTATAAGAATTGTGACAGGAAAGTTAAAGCCTAGCATGAGTGTTGGCCAAATAAATGCTAACAACATCAAAAGGGCTTTGGACCCCTGCTTGGCTTCAATCAACTAATCAGCCAGGTTTGAGTGAGAAGATAATGATGGGTAAAGAAGGGAAAGCACTTGTTTTCTCTTTCAAGTAGAGTGATACACAGCTTCAGGACAGAATAAAAATGACTAATAGGAAACTGAAATCCAAAACCAGCAAGAGAACACTTGGCTACCCTCAATGCAGTCAAATAACCTCATCCAGCTAAACCACGTTCCAAAGTGCTAAAAGAACTTAACGGTATGACTGCTGAAGTTTTAGCAGTGATCTAGAGGAAGAATGGTGAACAGGACCACATATGCAAATATGTCCCAATTTTCAAAAATAGGAAGAAAGTATATATGTATATATATATATATATATATATATATATACATATATATATATATATATACACACACACACACACACACAATTTCATAATGGTTTAATCAAGGACAGGTCATTCTAAACTTACCTTATTTCTTTTGAAAATAGGGTTACTTTGATCAGAACTGGTTGATCAGAAGTATGCCATAGATATAGTGTTGTGTGGGTTTTAACAATGCATTTGATAAAGTGTGTGTGTGTGTGTGTGTGTGGTCAAGATTGATATGGATTGAACACCAGCACTGGTCAGTAGACTTGGCTAGCTGGCCAGATCCAAAGACTAGGTAGGTATTTGTGACTTGATGTCAACTAGGATGGAGGAAATCTCTAAGAGGAGGGCCTCAGGAGTTTATTCTTGACCTAGTGTTATTTAACAATTTTATCAATGACTTTGTTAAAGGAACATTTAGAAAATTTGCTGATAACACACTACTGAAAAGTATAGTTAACATATTGGAAGACAAAGGTGGGATCCAAAAGGTTTACATGACAAGAATCTCTCTCAAGTTTGAATTAATTTTATTATCAATAAATATTTTCATTCAACGCTTCTCAAGGCAGTAGTATAAAAATTATCTGCTAGATATGCTAGAATGTTAGGTCAAATCTAATAATATTAAGTTTAATAGAGATGAATGTAAAGTCTTACACTTGGATTCAAACAAATTGAATTCCTAATTATAAGATGGTGAAGCATTGTTAGCACTTCCTCTGAAAAAGATTTGGGGGCTTTCGTGAATTGCGAGCTCAATATGTATTAGCATTTGAAATGGCAGCCAAAAAAGCTAACGTGATCTCATCTCCATTAAAAGAGCATAATATCCAGAACTAGGAAGTGAGAAGTCCTGTTGTGCTCTGCCCTGGTCAGACACCATCTGGAGTGTTTTGTTCAACTTACTTAGTAAGGCTATTGCTTGGCCAAAAAATACCCAGATAAGGGCACCTAGGAAAATGAACAGCTTTGAGATCATGTCATATAAATATTAATGGAAGCACTAGGGATATATATCCTGAAGAAGGGAAGACTGAGGAGGCATATGATGGCTCTCTTCCTGTATCTAAAAAGCAGTAAGACACAAGAGCACTTAGGGTTATTAGACTGGTAGATCAGAGCCATTAGACTGGCTCCAGAGGGCAGAACTAGAAACAATGTGTAGGAGTTGTGGAAAGGTAAATTTAGGCCTTGGTTCAAGGAAAAACTAACAATGAAAGCAATCTGAAAGGGGAATTGGCTTCCTCAAGAAGTAGCAAGCTCCCCTTTGTCATAGGGGAGGTCTTCAAGCAAAGGCTGGACAAGCACGCTGGCATCCTTCAGAGGGGATTCCTGCTCACATACAGTCTGGACCATGTGATCCGAGGTTCCATCTAACTTGGTGATGCTAAAGTAGACAGAACACTGAACAGAAACTTTGGATTCCCAAAGTCTATCTCTAACTCCAGTATTGAATCATTTGTATTGTAAAAGAGGATAAAAATCCTATTTACCTCACAGATAATTTTAATATTCTTCCTACTGCCTTGAGAGGTGTTGAATGAAAATATTTGTTGATAATATTAACAAAACATACATCCTATTAATTCAGATTCAAGAGAGATTTTTGCCATATTTAGCTCCCCTCAATGACTAGAAAACTTATATAATTTTACCATTCCCCATGGACCTTATATTTCAGATAATTTCCATTATTTTCTGGTACTTTCCATTCTCCTTTATGTATTTTAAACTTGGTTTTTCATAACTTCTATAAGATCTAAAACAAAACATGTGCCTAAAGGTATAATTCCTTTCTTGCATTCCCTAAGCAATCTGACATGCAATGTGACCAGAATAACCTTCCTGGAATATCATGTTCGTCATTTCTGCAGCAGGAGCCTTTCACCTAAGGGTGTGAAGTTTTATGAATCAATTAACTTCAGACATCGGGGGCAAAAATAGCAAGGACAGGGTTGCTGCACTGTGAGAAGACAGCTAACAGTAACTTAGAAATTCAATGTGCCTGACATACACAGGCAAAACCCCAGTGATCCATTAGAATAACTAGTCTAGACCCAGCAGGAATCATAGCCCCATGTTTAATTTGTTGTTATGAAATGTACCTATGTAGCAATGCAGAGGAGTATCTGAAGACCAACTGGGAGATCACCTGTGTGCTGAGCTGAATTACGGGAACCACAAAACAGTTATTTGTATTTCCTTAATTGTATAGGGAGTTGGAGTACAGGTGAGAATAGGAAATTATACAATGAGCAAGTAATTACCTAATGCACTGGATCTGGAGTAAGACCTGCGCTTAAACCCGAGTTCTACTACTTATTACCAATATGATGAATAAATCCCTTCACCTGTCTGGGCCTCAGCTTATTTATTTGTAAAGTGGGGAAACTGGCCTAGATGATCTCTGAGGCTTCATCCAACTCTAAATTCTATGATCCAAATATGCATGGAATACTACAAGCCAGCAGCACCACCAGAAAGCTTTCTGATTGGTTGAGTATGAGCTTTCAGTTGTCAAACAAGAGGATGACCTCAATTCAGAGCACCCAGGTGGGAGAATTCCTAAACTAGGCAGGGGTCTCCTGGGAGCACAGATATCTAAATAAGTCAAGAGTAGGGAAGATCATAATGGGTCACGTTTGGGTTAGAGAACTGTAGTTTGATAGAACGGCTTACAAAGTTTAGGGCCAAGTTGCCTGGGACTGAATAGATTTCTTCTAAATGCATTTCTATTTATTTGGTACTAGTGTGTTATTTCTTTGTAAATACAGATCAGCTCTGGCCTACTTCCCCTGAAGGACGCTAGCTCTGAACTCACATGGACCAGAATAAGGCCTAGGGAGAGCCTAAACTCTGAAGAGAGAAGGTTTTAGATTTTCTTAAACCCTCAAGTTCTTTACATTCCCACCCCAGAGCCCCAGGGAAAATCACTTAAAGCTTAAATTTGTTTCATGGCTAGGGTCTCTCCAAAAGGAAGTAGTAGATAGGCATTCAACATACAGTGTTGGACACATGTAGGACAGCTATTTATTTGCTACACACAAAAGAAATGCCTAAATCATAAAAGACTCATAAGCACACTAATTAATAGACCTAAAACATCAAAGTAACCTATACTTTCTATTATTCTCTGCTAGAAGGCTGATGCTTAAAATATCAAATGTGAAACATTTTATGAGACTGATAGACAGCTATTTTACATTCACCTCAGTTCTCCCTCAAAGTTCATGGGCTTGAGTTTATCCTCCTGTTATCTTCTCGTAGGAGGGTGTAAAAAACTCCACTCAGCTCCAGCCGAGGGGTCCAGGAGTTCCTGTCCTCCCAAACTTATGAAGTAGCCTACAAGGTTAGAAACATACATTTTAGAATCAGTAATTCTGGAGGATTCATAGCCCTAAATGTAGAAGCTATTTTGACTCTCATTCATCTAATGATCTAGAAGAAAAGAACAATTTCACCACTCTTCCTCTGGTTTCCCCATTATAGTCTATGGTACTGAGATGGGGTCCCAGTACGTCATCTTATTCCTTTGCATGATAGAGGTGTGAATGATTTGGGAATTTCCCCTGTCATCCTCAAAGATCTGGTGTGTTAAATTGAAGCATGATTTAGGACATAACTAGAAATGAATGTTTTGTATATCAATGCATTTGGTCTATTTCCTTCTATTTTCACTATAAAAAAATAAACAAATTTATGATCACAGTATGTTAAGTATCTAAGTCCTAATAATGTGGGGGCAATTCATGACCAAAGGAAGTAAAGTTCAAAGATGATATGGGGGTCTAGAATTAGCTACAGATTATAGACTTTATAATTTAATATTTTGAATAATACTACATTCCATCCCCTAGATCAAGAATTCTTAACTTCTGTTTGTGTCATGAACCCCTTCAGAAGTCTGGTGAAGACTATGGACCCTTTATCAGAATAAGGTTCTTAAATGCATAAACAAAATACAAAAGATTGCAAAGGAAATAAATTACATTACAATTAAATTTATACAGTTCTATACGTTATATTGTGTACATGTGTATGTGCATAAGCATACATGTGTGTATATGTATGTATATATTATATATTATATTTATATATATTATATTTATATATATAATTTATATACATATATTTATATATATACATATATATACATATATATATATACATATATATATACATATATATATATATATATATAATATGAATCCCAGGTTAAGAACCCCTGCCCAAGATTAATTCTGAACCTGACCATTGCTCTTCTTGCAGCTGTAGATTTGGTAGTGGAGGGAGCAACTTAAGCACATGTAGCCTAAGGACCTGCTGGCAGTTACTAGGGATACCGCAGTTAGCAGGGATACTGCAGCCTTTTAGGAAGACTATCTCCTATATAAGACAGAGACCTTGATAAGACCATTGGGCTGGTGCCATTTTTGTGGACGACTCAGATATTGCGACCTTTCAGGGGATAATAAATAAGCAACATGTCTTTCATAGGCTTAAGAAAGTCACATGACCCAAGGATACCAGGAAAGGGAACCCCAAAAGTTACAGGTGTTGCCCTAACAATTAGAATAACCCAAAAGTTGAAAGGACTGTCTCAGAGAAAGTGAAACAGCCAACTAAGTGGTAAAGTGGATAGACAGAGTACCTGCCCTGGAATCAGGAGGACCTGATTTCAGATCAAGTCTCAGACCCTTAGTAGCTGTGTGATCCTAGGCAAGTGACTTAACCCTGACTGCCAAGAGAGAGAAAGGGACAGAGACAGAAAGGAGACCACCACTGCCCCTCATTAGAGGTCTTCAAGCATAGGCAGAGAGGTACCAGGGACTCTTGGTCAAATAAGGATAAGGATAGATACCCTATGATAGCTTGGAGATGGAAAGTAAGGCCCCCTGGACCCATTCTAGAAATGAGGAGCTGTCCTACAAGCAGAATATGGTTCAATTAGGCCTAAGGTCCAGACCTTGATCCTTGGCAAGTAACATAACAACCTATTCCTTATTTGCTATTGATGAGAGGGTTGTTGGTTAAAGCTTTTTCTATGGTTGCTTTGACCAATCAATAAGCATTTATTAAATACCTACTGTGTATCAGGTGCCATTCTAAGTGCTAAGAATATAAAACCAAAAAAATGAAACAATTCCTACCCTCAAGCTGACATTACATTCAGGAGACAACATGCACATTTATACACATGTACAAAACAAATACAACATGAATATAAGATAGTCTGGGGGAGAACACTAGTAAATGGGAGTTCAGGAAGGGCTTCATTTAGAAGGTAGTGCTCAAATTGAATCTTGAAGGAAGTAAGGCAGGCAGTGGGGATTCTGTGGCCTTGAGGCCACATGTGGCCTTCTAGCTCCTTAAATGGGGCCTTTTGACTGAATCCAGATTTTACAGAACAAATGTTCTATACAAAATTGTTCTGTAAAATTTGGCTTTAGTCAAAAGGCTGCACTTAAGGATGTAGAAGGCCATGTGTGGTCTCCTTGGCCAGAGGTTCCCCACCCCTGAAATAAGGTATTTTACAAGGTGAAAATGAGGAAGGAGTATATTTGAGGTATGGGGAACAGTCAGTACAAAGGTACAGACAGGAGATGGACTGCCATGTATGAGGAAAAGAAAGAAGGAAAGTTTGTTTAGACCATATTGTGTGTGGGAAGAACAGTAATGTATAACAAATCTGGAAAGGTAGGTTGGGGCAAGATTATAAATGGCTCTGAAAGCCAGAGGGATGTATATTTTGTCCTACAGGCAAATGGGTGTTATTGAGTTTATTGAACAGGGGTGTGACATGCTCAGGCCAGCACTTAAGGAATATCATTTTGGCAGCTATGAGAATGGACAGAAACCAGGTAGGCAGATCAATTAGGAAACTATTTCCATAGTCCAGGCAAAAAAGTGATGAGCCTGAACTACAGTGGAAGATATATGAATAGTAAAAGGAGAAAAATGGAAGAGATCTTATATAAAAACCAAGATTTGGAAAGCGATTGGCTACTGTAGATAGAGAATGAGTTACTGAGGATAACTTTGAGATTGTAAACCTTGGAGAACAGAAGTATGGTTGTACTCTTGACAGAAATAAGGAAGTTTGTGACATCTGTTTCAGATATATTGAACCTGGTATGTCTACAGGACATCCACTTTGAAATGTCTAATAAGTGGTAGATGATGTAAGACAGGAACTTCATAAAGATACTGGTGTCACCTTATCTTAACATAAGCTGAAAAGATCACAAAGTGAGAGAATATACAAAGAGAAGACAAGAAGGTTCAGTACAGATCCACAGTTAGGGAATGATACGGATGATGAACCAGCAAAGGAGACTGAGAAGAAGTAGACAAGGAAGAGAACCAGAAGAAAATATGTCATGAAAACCCAGAGAACAGAATCTCAGAGGAAAAGGCAGTCAACAGTGTCAAATACTGCAAAGTAAAGAAGGATGAGGACTGAGAAAAAGACTGTCAAGAGATGACAATTAAGAAATCATGAGCAAAACTTTAGAGAGGGCACTTCTAGTTCGGTGAAGAGGCTAGAAGACAGAATCTAAAGACTGGAGAAGAGAAGGCAACAAGTCTAGACAACTTGGTCTAGGTATTTGGTTGAGAAGGGGAGAAAACATATAGAATGAGTGAAAGCTTGAGGACATGGTAGAGTGAAGTGAAGGCTTTTAAGGATGGCGGAGACTTAGATGTGTCTGTAGATATCAGGCAAGAAGCCTGTAGGTGGGAAGAGATGAAAGATTCAACAAAAAGAGAGAACGGTTGAGGAAGCAATCTACAGAAGATCATAGAAGTCAGAACTGAGGTGCATCAAAGAAGGGCTGAACTTGGCAAGGAGAAAGGTCACCTCATTATTAGGGATTACCCAGGAGGGAAGAATAGAAGTCAAGAGACTTTAAAAAGAGGAAGGGAAAAGAGGGAGCTTAAGGCAAATGATGTATATTTTTCTCAGACAAGTATGAGTCAAGATCCTTCACTAAGAGAGTGGAGGAAGGAGGAGGTATGTGAGTTTTGAGCAGAGAAAAATGGTTTATAACAGTTGCTGTGAGGAGTGGGATAGAGAATCAGGTAGGAAGAAATAAAACGATTGTCCTGCCGCACAGAGGGCAAAATGGAGATTTAAAAACATAAATCTTTAGTAGATCCTTTCTAGCTTTCTTCAGCAGCATATGGAAGAAATGGAAGAAGCTATTAGAGTAATCCAGGGTGGGAGATTCTCAGGCATCAATGGCAATAGGACAGGGAATAAATGATTTGAGTGTAAAAGAAGTGTACATTTGAACTGGTTAATTTTAGAGCTGAGGTTGGGAAAAGATAAAAGTCAAATCAGAGCAAGAGTAACAGCCTGAGAAAATACTGAGTGGTAGAGAGATTCAAGGTCACACTGAGAATAAAGAACAGATTTAGGAAGGGTAAGTCATAGAGGTTATGATCAACTAAAAATAATGTCAGATTTTTAATGTAGAAATAGAACATTTGCAGGTGATGGCAAGTTGTAGGGTATCTGAGGTAGAGTGAAGAAGGTCATGGTATTTAAGAAGACTGAGAAATTAAGAGATTAGGGTATTTGAGAGAAGAGGAAGACAGAAAGCCAGGTACTGAACTACTCGAAAAAACTGAAATTTCCTCAGGGTCCAATAGGCAATAGCCATCATAATCTAGATTTGCTAATAAATGTTGATAGAGTGAACTTCAAAGGAAAAGAGGCTGCTGAGTGATGACAATAAAGAGAGAGTCTTAAAGGGACAGTGGGAAGCAAGGAGTATTCCACCTTCTCCTTGAGGACCAATATCACAGAGAACAGCTAGTTCTAGAGGGGGTAGCCAAGGATGCTGTGTCATCTGGGGGAATTCAAGACTGCCAGAAGATGAAAGAAACATGGGAGGAGAAGGAACAAAATGAAGAAAACCGTGTTAGTTACACTTCAGAAGGCACAATAGAAGGGACTGGCAGAATTGGATTAGTACATGGGGAGGGATATAGCTGAGGAGAATAGGGATGAGAAAACAGACAGGGGCTACATTTAGGCAGTTTACTCTTAGGCATCTGGCAACTAAATATCACAGTGACTGAGAGAGTAATAAGAAATGAAAATTGGTTAGCCATAAGGGATGGATCAGCTCCTCTGAATTAGATTGTGATTAGATTGAAATGATCAGTGTCTTTGCAAAGGGCTCCGCACAGAGGTAGAGTAGTCAGGGAAAGGGATGAATTGACCCTCATCCAAGAGTGGCATGGTCATGAGGAGAGAGGTTCCGCCCATTGGGTGGCTAGGTAAGGGGAGACTAAGGAATGTGGGGTACAAGAGTAATGCCCTAGGCTGAATTATTCATCAGTCTCAGCAAGACCTTTGAGGTCTTGAGGGTTTGTGGAAGATCATGGCAAAATTTGGTGATGCAGAGAAGTACAGTTCCATTACAGCATGTTTGCATGGGTTCCGGATAATGGATGATGCTCTCAAGCTTTTCTAATCACCAATGGAGTAAAGCAGGAGTGTGTGCTTGTGTGATGTTGTCAGACACCTTCAATGAGGATGAAAATGGCATCAAGGTCAGCTACCACACTGAAGGTAAATTATTTAACTTGAAAAGGCTACAAGCCAAGATTAAAGTGGAGGGAAAGGTGGTGCATAACTTTTTGTTTGCAGACGACTGTGCACTCAGTGCAGCTTCTGAGGCTGGGATGCAACAGATCGTGCATCAGTTCTCTGCAGCTTGTGCTAATTTTGACCTCATGATTAACATCAGGAAAACAGGTTCTCTACCAGCCAGCTCCACACCATCCATACATGGAACCATTGGTTAACAGCAAATAGAAAACTTGTGAATGCTGTACATACGTTCACTTATCTTGGCAGTATACTTTCCAGGGAGGTACACATAGATGATGAGATTGATGCAACACTGTCAGGGCTAGTTGAGTGTTTGGGAGGCTCCAAAGGAAAGTATGGGAGATTAGAGGTATTTGTCTTTACCATACTGAAGGTCTATAGTACTGACCTCATTGTTATATATCTGTGAAACCTGGACAGTATACCAGCACCATGCCAGGAAATCGAATTACTTCCTTTTGAATTGTTTTAGAAAGATTCTGAAGATTATCTGGCAAGACAAAGTACCAGATACTGATTTCCTTTTTCAAGCCCAACTACCAAGTATTCAAATGCTAGTGCAGAAAGTACAACCCCGATGGGCTGTCCACATTATTCAAATACCAAACATGTTTCCCTAAAAGACTATTTTAAGAAGCACTCACACAAGGCAAACACAATAAAAGGACACTCTCAAGGTCTCTCTGAAGAAGTTGGAGTTGATTGTGAGACATGAGCAACACAGGTACAGGAGCACCCAGTATGGCATGCCCATTCCAAACAAGGTACTGTGCTTAATGAGCAAAGCAGAATTGCAGTAGCTCAAAAGAAATGTGAGATGTGCAGATTTAGAGACACTCCCAATATTCATACGCACTATTTGTGCCCAACCTGCGGTAGAGTCTTACAAGCTCATATTTGTCTGATCAGTCACAGTCAGACACACTGTACCTTGACCCCATCATAGTGATATAATTTTGGTCCTGTTCAAGCACAAAGCACAACAACCAACTCAGAACCACATCTAGATATTGTCTTCAATTCTTGGCAAATTTCAGGAGAGATATTGATAAACTGAATTACATCCTGTGGTGATGAAGGTTCTCAAGGTCACGTTTTAGAAGGACCAACTGAAGGAATTGGGGATATTTAACTGGACAAGAGAAGGTTTAGGGAGTACATGACAGATGTCTTCAAATATTAGAAGAGCTGTTATGTGAAAAGATTAGACTTGTTCTGTTTGACCAGATGGCAGAAGTAAGAACAGAGAGTAAAGATGCAGATGTAGATTTAGATTTAAGTGTGAGCAAAAAAATTCCTAATAGAATTATCCAAAAGTGGAACATGCTGCCTACAGATGTTATGTATTCCCCCTCACAAGATTGTTATTTGTCCTTCATTGTTGAAGACAGCCATGACATCAGAGAGGTGATGCCATGACGTGCAAGTGAATTGGATTTAAGTGAGGGAGGGCTGTGCAAGGTCACCAGCCTCACTCCCTCCTCTGGAGTCATCTGGGTCCCATGGTAAGATACAGATCAAGACAACCAGAGATGGCTCCAATATACAATGGGAGACCTTGGCCTTTTTAAGCTGAAGTCTTTAATAGGACTGTTTAACTGAGGCAATGCCCATTCAGTGATTAAGACTAGGTAAGAAGTAAGGCAGAGAATGGCCTCTTTTATCTAGTCAAAAAAAATCAATCTGTGAAGGGAAGACACTCAGGATTTCTGGTCAAAACAGAAACAATTGCTATTTATATTCACTCTGAACTAATCAGGACCCAAACAATAACCAAGTGGTGCTTGGCCTGGGACCCTATTTTTGGTCAGTCAATGAGACCCAGGGATTTGAGTTCAAGGCATGGTCTTTAAGAGAAAAAAATATAGCCTGTAGCCTGTAAACCTCAAGATCTTGGGAAGTTTCAGCGATCAATATTTACTTTCCTTTGGGCAGAAAACCTGCAGATAAGGGTAAGAGGGAAGAGAGAGAGAGAGAGAGAGAGAGAGAGAGACAGAGAGAGACAGAGAGAGACAGAGAGAGACAGAGAGAGAGAGAGAGAGAGACAGAGAGAGAGAGACAGAGAGACAGAGAGAGACAGACAGAGACAGAGAGAGACAGAGACAGAGACAGAGACGGATGGAAGGAAAGGAAGAAAGGAGGAAAGAAAGGAAGAAGGAAAGATAGAAAGAAGGAGAAGGGGGAAGGAAAAAGGAAGGAAGAACTGTGCTGCCCAACTGGCCAGTTTCAGTTGGGTCCCAGAACTTTCCAGGTGAAGGTTGAGCAGCCACTTGTCAGTCATGATATACAAGGGATACTTGTTTAGGTGCAGATTGGACTAGATGGCCTCTGAAGCCCCTTGCAACTCTGTAATTACGCCACCTTCAAATTCCACTCTGATACTTTTGCTTCACAATCCTTTTTTCATCTCTCTAGTCTTTTCTTCTTAAGCACAGTTCACACTTCCTGTCTTCCCCTATTAATCGCCTCTTTACTCAGAGGTCATTTGTCTCTGGCCCTCAGATTCCTCCAGTTTCCAATTTCTTCAAATGTTTGCTTCTGCCACCGTCCTGATTCTGTCATTCAGCTTTTGTCTCTTTATCAAATTAGCATCTACAAAACCCACATTTAAATCACATAAACAAGATGACTTGGCTTACAGCCCTTCTCAGCTAAACTCTTTGAAAAAGCTGTCTATGTTCAGGGCTTCCATTTCCTCTCAAATCAAAGTGCTCTTTCCAAAAGTGACCAATGATCTCTTAATTGCCAAATCTAATAGCTTCTTCTCAATCCTCATCCTTTTTGATCTCACTCCAGCACTTAACACTGTTGACCAACTTTTATTCCTGAATACTCTCTGGGTTTTTGTGACTCCTTTCTTTCTGTCCGACCATTTCTTCTTACTCTCTTCTGATAGACCTACATCCTTGTCACTCCCACTATCTATGGGTGGCCCCCAAGGCTCTGTGCCAACCTTCCTCTGTGGGGAACCTGTGACCTTGAGGACACTCCAACTGACTATTGGACATTTCAAACTGGATATCCTATAGCCATCTCCAACTCAACATGTCCAAAACAGAATTGATCTTTTCCCTCATAGCTTTTCCTCTTTTGAATTTCCTTATAACTGTGCAAAAGCACTACTATCCTATCAATCACTTCAATCTCTGCTATGAACTTTCACCCACACATCTAATAAGCTGCCAAATCTTGTAATTTGTTTCTACATAACAAAGGAAAAATATGCATATTAAAGGGAATGTATAGCATTAGCAATATGAGATAGAGAAAGGATGTCTGCTTGTCAGTATAATTAGTTGCACTAAATCAAACCAATATGGCTAGAGAAGGGAGGAGGGAATTCAAAAAACTGTTCAAGTCCCTTTTCTTTTCTTCCCCAATTAGGGGAGCAAAGAAGATGTTAAAGGGAACTGGGTGAAACGCAGCCAAATGGCAAATACAGAACAAAATGGAATCGTTATGTTCTCCCAAAAAAACCACTTCCAACACTTGTAATTGCTCCCTCTGCCCCAAACCTCTCTCCACTCCAACCGATGCTCCACTCAGCTGCCAAAGTGATTTTTCTAAAGTATAGACCTAACTATGTCATTATCCTCACCCCAATCTCTCCCCACTCCACCAGCTAGCCCAATATACTCAAACAGTTCCTATTACCCCTAGAGTAAAATATAAAGTCCTTTGTTTGTCATTTAAAGCACTTCATACTGGGCCTTTTCTATCCTTCATGAACATTATGATCCAACCACACTGTCCTAGTTACTGTTCTTCATACATGATGTTTCATCTCCCACCCCTGTACCTTTTCACTGGTATCCCAGCACCACAGGTACAAAATATGTGCCTAATAAATGAATATTGTACATTAATTTATTTATAGACTGATAGTGATATATTTAGAGATTTATTAATAGCCAAGGAAATAGAGGGAGATCTGAAGGTCAGTGGCAAGATGATCATTGATTTGAAGCTGCAAGACACCTTAGAGGTCACCTAGTCCAACTTTCTCCCATTTTAGTAAATAAGGAAACTGACTCTCAGAGAGGTTCAGTGAGTTAGACAAGGTCACACAGATAATAATCCCAAAAGAGGTGGAATTCAAACCCAGGCTTATAGTTCTAAGGTAACAGATTCTACCTGTTCCCATATGGATTTTAGTTAGCTGCTAGGTGGCCTTGTTTCCCCACCCCCCAAGTGAAAAGAGAACCTAATGACCAGAAATATATAGAAAGAAAGATATTTAGAGATCAAGAATGATGAAAAACAATTGGATGTTTGCCTGTGGGGCAGCTTCTGTTTCCTTCTGTCTATGTTATGGACTAGATAAATTGTTCATTATAGGAAGCTGAAAAGATTGTAGGGTCATATCACAGAAAGCTTAGAAAGGTCACCGTAAGTAAATTAAAACTTGCTCAAGATTTCCCAAAAAGATCAAACAATTTTTTATCTTAAAGGCAGATTACCATAGCAATATCATAACCCACATGTCACCAAAATAAAAAGGAGAAAAGGGAAAAGGCAGTGGTTCTTGAATCAAGTAAGTATTACAAATGAGGAATATTTTGCAGGGGCCTGCAGAAAGTTTGCTAAATTTATATTTCTCTCGCTAAATGCATACGTCTGTATGAAGTTAAAGTTGCTATCCATCCTAGAAGATCATATGAAAAGGTTAGAGGCACAGATCTTATCTGCAACTTGGGAAAAATGAAGCATTTCTTCAAAGAATAGAAATGCTTCGTGGACAAAAAGGAGATGAAAATATGGAGAATTCTCACCTGCATCAAAGTTAGGACATAGAAGAATCCTATGGAAAATAAATGGAAAGATCATGAAATAATTTGTTATTTGGTTCCTCTCCACCCCTGCAGCTATAAGATCTCCCCTTTGTTGGTGAGCTACACCATTTTTGGAATACACAGTTGCTAATGCACCAATGAACAATGGTGAGCATTCATACAAGATGAGGCATCATGCAATGAGGGTCAGGGAAGTAAAGACAAATAGTAGTAGTCAGTGATTTCCTCCTGAGAAATAAAAAATTGTCATTTGTTGACATGATATAAGCTAAGAGGCCTGTTGTCAGTCCTGATGACCAAAATCCACTTCTGGTGATACATGTAAGGAAAAACTACACCACTACCACTAGAAGAAATTTAGAGAGCATCATTAAAGATTAGGGGGTCCTTGGTAAAAATACTTAAGACTTAATGGACAAAGAAAGTGGTATCACTAATGTCTGTTGAAGCTAGGGAAACCAGAAGATAAGGGTAGTTTTGTGATGTGAATACCTACCTAAGATTAGATATAAAGGAGGCATTGCAAGAATATTAAGTACACACACTTGTGAGAAAATCTGAGAACCTGAAGGAGAACCGTAGTGAAGACTTTCTGAGTGAAGACCCATAGACAAAGAAAAGTGATGTTGTTTGAAACTACATGACAGAATACCTGATCAAAAAAAGTAATTCGATGAAGATTCAATCACAAATCTGCCACACAAGCATGGTGTTGCTGTAGCGCCAAAGATGGCCAGAAATTAGATGTAGAAACCATGCAAAGATCTACTGGAGCTCGTGTCCTGGAGAAAATTAAAAGAGCTGATAAAATAAATTTGTGCCTTAAGTACAATTTTATCCTTAAAATGGAAGTGACAAAGAGAATGGTTATTCTAGACCTGGTTCTAACCTATAAGGAAGACCCAGTCATTGAAATGTCAGTGGGAATGACCACTTCATCAAATGGTGACCATTTCATCAAATACAGAAAAGCTGTAATATAATCTGATGTTCAGATTAGATTTGGGATGAGAAGATTTCAAATGATTCAGAGAAAAGATAGAGAAAATCCAATAGCCTAATATTTTATAAGGAAAATTGACTCAAGGGAATGGAGAGATTTAAAGAAGGAAAGGATAAAAGATAAATAAGTATCAACTAATGCAAATGAACACTCTCCCTTACAACTCCCCACTCCCCACCAAATGGTACAGAAGATGAAAACTAAGTCAAATAACTAAGGGTGAACAGAAGAATATGAGCCATGGCTGCCGATGAGTGAAAAGAAAAAAAGCATTTAGCTGTTTGGGATAAAGGGGAGTTTCAAAAAAAAAAGACAAAACCATTATTCTGAGTGGATGATGGAGAAAAGATCATCCACTTTTACTCGGTGTGTTTGCTCTTCAAAGCAGAAAGGAGAAAGCCCAAGAGAAGTGAAGAGACCACAAGAGAGCATCAAGATGCCCTCAATGAGATGAAGTCACCAGGACAGAATAAATTATATCTCAAGGTACTAAAAGAACTCATATGTGTGATTGCTGACCCCAGTAAAAGATCACAGAGAAGAGGAAAAGTGCTAGAGGAGTGAAGAAAAACATGATTTTCAAAAAGGGTAAAATATAAATTCTCCAAACTAAACTAATGAGTATGACTTTCATAGTTAAAAAAAAAATTATCAAAGATGTGTTTTAGTATCTACAAAGTAAAGCAATAATGCCTAGAAGCCAGCATGGTCCATCAAGTACAGATCATGCCTATTTAAATTCATTGCCCTTTTTTTTGATTCTGTAGTTCTAAAGCAAAAAACTATAGTGCTAGGACAGGGGAGTGCTATATAGATGTAGTATATTTAAATTTTAAAAAAGCATTTTACAAGATCTATCATGCAATCCTTGTGAATAACCGAGAAATATATGGGCTAGATGAAATTACAGTTAGGTAGATTCAGAGTGCTTTGAATGACTGGAATAAATAAGTAGTCACTGATTGGCCAATTAGATCTCTAAGGAAGTGTTCCAGGGTTCTCACCTTGGCCTTGTGCTATTTGCCATTTTTATCAATGACTTAGATAAAAGCTATTTGTCAGATTTTTAGATGTGATAAAGCAGGGAAGGATAACTAATATATAGAAAGACAAAGTTAAGACCTAAAAAGACCTTGACACTTTATGAATATGGGTCAAATTCAATATGATTACATTTATTCTAACTAAATTTAAAATTCTTCATTTGGGTTAAAAAAAGTCACTTACAAAAGTAGGTGAAGGGGGAGTTGTGGTTAGTAATTCATATGAAAAAGATCTGATTGTTTTGGTGGACTGCAAAATCAACATGAAATAAACAGTGTTGATATGGCAGTCCAAAAATATAATACTATCCTAGATGGCATGAAGTGGGAGTGGGGTATATCCAGTAGTATCCAGGATACAGGAGAATATAATACTCTGCCCTGGTTTGATCACCTCTAGGGTACTGTTGATCATTTCTGGATACCACATTTTAGGAAGGGCATGTATAAGTTGGAGTATATCCAAAAAAGATGGCAAGAAGATTAGAGAATATGCCGTCTTTTGAAGGAAGTACAGATTTTTAGGCTAGAAATGAGAAGCCTTGGAAGGAAGAAGACATAGAGCTCTTTTCAAGCATTTAAAGACAGGCATATGAAACAGGAATTAGGTTTACCCTATCAGGCCCCAGAAGGTAAAAGTAGGAACAATGGCTGGAAGTTACAGAAGTCACTTCCAATTTGATATTAAGGGGAAACTTGCTAATAATTAGGAATTCCAAAAGCAGAATAACTTTCTTGAAGAGAGAATCGTACCCTTTCACTAGAAGGCATACTTCACAACCAGAGAATGGAGATATTGTAGAAGCAATTTTTTGGGGTAGGTACAGGTTAGATAAGATGGCACTTCTCTTACTAAATCTTAGAGTATATGATTCTGTGAAAAATACAGCTGGAGAATTACCCAGTTTTAATATATTTCTATAGTTTCTCTGTCAGCATTTTATTTAAAATTTTGAATTAATGTTCATTCAGATGAAAGTTTGATTTCAAAGATATATAGGGAACTGACAGAATAAAAAGGACTAAAAGCCATTAGCAATAAATAAAACTCTTCAAAAGAAGAATTGCAAACCATCAGCAACCAAATGAAAAATGCTCCACATAGCTAATAATTAGAGAAATGCAAATTAATACAACTCTGAGGTTTTACCCCACATCTATCAAATAGGCAAAGATGAAAAAAAAATAGTGTTAGAAGGGCTGTGGGAAGGCAGACATACTAACACACTGTTGGTGGAGCTGTAAATTGGTCGAAATGTTATGGAAAAGAATTTGGAATTGTGTAAAAAAAAGTTATTAAACTATTCACACCCTTTGGCCCAGAAATCCTATTATTATTAAGCATACATCCCAAGAAAATCAAAGAAACATCTCAAATATACCAAAATATTTATAGCAACACTTTTGTGGTATCAAAAGAAACAAAAAGAATAACCCTCAATTCAGGAGTGGCTGAGTGAATTATTGTGTACAAATGTAGGGGAATATTATTGTATCATAAGAAACAATGAATATGAAGAATGCACAGAAACATAGGAAGGCTTGTATGAACTGATACAAAGTGAAACAAGCAAAACTAGAGTACAGTATCCACAAAAAGTATAGTACTATAATTAAAACAATACTGAAAGTTTGTCAAATGGAGATTAATTACAATATCCAAACTAAGTCCTGGAAAATAGATGGTAAAACATACATCCTTTCTCTTGGTTGAGAGACAGAAGACCTTGGATGCTGAATGTTGCAAATGCTATTTCAGAGGAGGGTCACTGTGTTAGTTCATTTTGCTTAACTGTTTTACTTTGTACCAAAGTTTTATATAGAAGAAACTACTATGAAATATTCGTTGTGTAAAAAACATCCAGTGCTTACTATCTGCTGAGCAAGTTTAGCCTCACCTCTCCCACCAAGTAGTGAGAGAATTAAGTGATAAAGAAATACATAAGAAGATATTTGAAGACCAAATTTTTTAAATATAAAACTTACAAAGTAGGGCTGCAGAGGCAATATAACAACTTGACAAAACTTTATCCATTAATTGACCTTCGTTAAACATCTAATATCTGCTTGGCATGGTTCTTGATGCTATGGTGAGTCTTTGAGGAATAAAAGAAAACACCCCATTCAAGAGTTTGAGGCAAAAAATAGATGAAACTAAATAGGCTGTAGAATAATCTTTCCATTACGAAGAGAGAGGTAATTGCTAGCTTAAAGCAGACAGCGACTCAAGGAAGTAACCTTTTAGTAGCCCCTAAGTGTTAACCATTTCTGGGTAACTAATTATGAGAAATATACCTATGCCACCCTTAGAGAATGATGGTTCATTTCTGAGAAATGATATAGAAAGATCTTTTAGTCATGGCAGGTCAAGCCAGGCCAGCTCAGCATCTCACCTCTGACAATGATGCCAAAAGACAATTGATGGGAGTAACATCTACTGGGAAAACATTCCTGCCATTTTCTTGGTGGATAAAGAACAAATGGAGCAGTCTAGAAATTCCAGATGGAAAAGCCCTGGAACTTCTCTGAAGGAAATCCAGTGATTCCTTGTTGGTTACCATAGTAATTTCTCATTCTAGGTCATCAAGTAAAAAGAGAAGCATGGAGCCTGTGTTTCAGCAGTAAATAGGGGCATTTGGCATAAGCAGGCAACATCCTAAGGACCTCTTCAGTGAACTGTATCCCAAAACCAATTTAGGAAAGATGCTCTTGTGAGGCACCTATCTCTAAAAGCTAATAAGCTACTTTATTAAGATGGGAGAAAAGCAGGAATTAATGAGATTCTGTGTTTCTCTTTCTCCCATACACAAGGAACTGTAATAAAATTAAAGGACTAACACCTAAGTGTCTCTCCTTTTTATAATTAGATAAAAATGTTTTTTTAAACAGTATGCAAGAAAAAAATATGAACTACCATTTAGTCTTTTATCTAGGAGTTGATATGCAGTTTCAACTATATTATTCCTCTGCTTCTTGTTTTAATTTTAGATCCCCTATGGAGGATGTATATGAAGAAATGGCAAAGTGTCATAGGATGAGAAGGCATGCATGGATAGGTCAAGATCTGTACCACTAAAGGGAATACCTACACTGAAGACATCATAGATCAAGTGAAGTATTACCCTGCCTAAGAAAATAGTGTTGCTCTCACCAAGCATTTAGAACTGGCCTCATTTTTGCTTTTCAATCATTTGCTCAATAAGTATTCACTAAACATCAGTTATCTGTCATCTTCATCTTCATCTCTACTGGGCATGAAGGGGGAGGAAAAAGAAGTTGAAGACACAGATCTTGACTTTTGAAAACCATCAATCTGGTTGGGAAGACAAAATATACACATAGCAGGAGGTAGACTGGTGCACACTCCATGGGAATGCTGAGTATGTACTGTAGCCATTTCTGGGGAAGGACTTTGAGAAAAGGAAACAGGCCTCTTATTGACACTGAGCAAGAACAGCCTCAGTGGACTTTAAAAGGGGAGTCACTCTACTTTCCATCTCTCTTCTCTTGTGTCTGGAGATGTCAAGAATCTGAGCCTTTCCGGGAAGGGCTAAGTGGGGCTGATGACCTGCAGAAACAGCAGACTTGGCAGCTCAAGCATATGTGTGTTTAGATAACTAAGACTGGGCCTTGGGCCCCTGGCTGCTGCTTCTGTTTTATTCTTTTCCAGAGTATAGGTTTATGAAAAGTAATTCCTAAGATAGACATGTCCAGTTCCAAAGGCCCAGAGATCCTGGGTCCCTTGTTTAGTGGGAACAGTCAATAGAGAGAGTTTCTGCACTGGAGAAGATGGCCACTGACAATCCTTAGTCATGTTTTCCAGGAGACAAGAATATGGTGGGTATTGTGTGGATGGCACAAAGAAGAGGTGAAATGTAAAATTCAGCCAACCTGCACACTGCATCATGAGCTGATGTTTTGAGTATCAGCCTCCGGAAAGAGAATAAGAGTAGGTACGTTAGCGGCTTTTTCTGGCACAGGGCACTTGTGGGTTTTGTGTGTTCAATATTTCTTTTGGAAGAAATAAATAACTAGTCTTATCTACATTGTAGATTGATTCCTTTCTACTCCCCATTTTTTGGAGGAGTAGACCTTAGGCATGAGCCCAAACCAAAACCTTAAGCAGTTCTCGGTAGAGCTCCAGGTTAGGATTCTAAAGAGCCAAAAGAGTAAGAAAAAGGCTAACCCTTTTCTTAGGTCATCAGACTCCCCCTGGACTGAAGCTAGTCCTTGTTCATAGGTCCAGAGCTGAGAGAGGTCTATCTTGGAGAGGGAGAATATACAGCGCCCCAGCTCTCAGGACCTAGCAGCTGATTCTTATTGTTATATATGTAAAACAACATATAACAGAGGACATAAGAATATGTTACAAACCACTTCCCAGCACATCCCTTCTATTCTAATCAAGTTAGCCTCATACAAATTTTGCATGCTCATCTATAGGGCTTTGTTCATTCTGTTTCCTCTTTCCAGGCTGCCTGACCCTCTTTCTTCTCCATTATGACTCAGCTCAAAGCTCAGGTCTTTCAAGAAGTTTCCTCTGACTATTTCTATCCCACTGTGATCAATCATATGCTCTGTGTCTCTTCAGTAAAAGGATCTAGTGTATCCTAAAATCACTAGGTCAGAGGAGAAAGAAATGCTGCAAAAAGCAGAAAAGTATAAACGAATTAAGCTATGGCTTGCAATACTTTTAGATAAGCAATAATGTATATCTTATGCATTTAATAAATCAGTTGTTATATTCCAGAAGTTGGCAGAAATTTCTTAAGGAACAGATTTGCTATATCTTCCTCTTCATTGATAGCTCTAGTTTTAACCCATAAAGAAGTTCAAAAGATTTTCATTGCCATAACTCTTTACAGGGTCTTCTGCCTACTGAGTTACTGGAGTAATTCAGCTCTGAAGGGGTCCCAAACACCACTGCCTACCTGCTTGTCAGGGCTGTCACAGCAAATGATGCGAATATTTATTTATTAAGCATGCTGAGAAAAGAGTGAGAGTTGCAAAACTCAGTACATTATTAATATAGGAAATTGAGCACCAGGAAAAGTAAGTTGCAATAATGTAGATCAGGGGGGGTTATTGAATATCATTGGCATTTATTCATGTCTCTTTGCAATTCTTTGTTTCAGATGTGTATTGATTTCTTTTTTGGTACAACTTTCCATCCTAGGTTTGAATACTTGAAGTATTCAAAGAATGTATATTAGATGAATGGAAAAATCCATTGTATCAATCAGTTGTATAAGATTCCTAGGTAAATGTTGCCAAAAGTATCTTGAGCAATCTAGATGTAAAGTAGGAATTCATTCTTTCAAAAAACACTTATCAAGTGTCTGTGTACAAGGCACTATCCTAGGCACTATGAGAGATATAAATTAAGATAAAACACACTCTCTGGTCCCATAGAGCTTACAGTCTAATCAAAGATAAGGCACAATCATGAATAATTACAATATATGATATTACATGAAACATTAATTAGACTTGCAAAACAAAATGCTAAGTGAATTCCAAATGGGGGAGAGGAAGCCATTCCAAGATCAGAGAAGGATTCACAAAGAAGATGGTATTTACACTGAACTTTAGACAACAGGTAGGAATCTGACAGGTGAAGGTGGGGGGGTGGGAGAGAGACATTCCTGATATAGGAAACAGCATAAGCAAAAGCACATAGGCAGGAAAGCATGTAAAGACAGCTAGATAGACCTTGCTCTTAAAAATAGAAGACTTATTAATTACCTCAGGAAATGGTACCCAGAGGGCTGGTGTCATCAGCTCCCATGGGCTTAATTATCTCTGTGAGGATGATGCCCAGATCCAAATGAATCAATCACTGGCCTCTCAAACTCAGAGAGCTCATGATTTTCCTCCCTAAATCCCCTCCTCCTCCATTCTCTCTAATTCCTACTGAGAGCACCACAGCTCCTCCAGCCCCCAGGTCTGCAGCCCCTATGTCATCCTCAACTACTAAATCCCCTTCCTACCATGTGCCCAGGCAGTTACCAGACCTCCCCAATTCCACCAGACTCTGTCATTCCTATCTCCCCAACATTTCTTGCTTAGGCCCCCTTCTCTACCCTTTTATGGGCACCATCTCTGTTCAGGCCTTCATCATCTCTGGAGTGGGCTATGCTAGAGTCTCTTAGATTGTCTCCCTGCCTTAGGTCTCTCCCCACTCCAACCTACCTTCCACACAGTTGCCAAGGTAATATTCAAAAGCACAGATCTCATAGTCATTCCCTTACTCTCTAAACTCTAGTGGCTCCCTTTTACTTCTAGGATAAAATATAAGCCTTGGCTTGGCACTTAAAGTCCTTCACAATCTGGCTGGCCCCAATCTACCTCTCCCAACAGCTTTATTTCACATTCGTCCTCTTCATGAATAGCAAGGCTGTTCTATGAACCCAGCACTCCATCTACCCTCCTCATATCTTTGCATTGGCTGACTCTTTATGTGCGGAATGAATTTCCTTCTCACTTCTCCCTCTAAGAACCTCTGCTTTCTTTCAAGGCTCAAGTCAATCTTCACCTTCTACATGAAACCTTTCCTATCTCAATAGCTGCTGGTGCCCCAAACTTAGCAGGTATTTATTGTATGTGTGTATATGTGTGTGTGTGTGTAAATATGTATGTGTACATATATATTTATATATATATGTGTGTGTATATATACTACAAATGTATATATACTATAAATGTACATGTGATCTTCATCCCTCAGACTACGATGTCCATAAGGTCAGCGACTGCCATGTAATAATAGGTGCTTAATAAATGCTTGTCCACAGATGGGGGACAACTCTAGTCCAGAATCCATTTTAGCGCCTTTTTGACCTTGGAAAAACCACCCCCTCATTGGGTCTCAGTTTCCCCCCTGCAATGCGAGGGGTTGGCCTGGAAAGCGTCTCCCCGCCAGAGCTAAACCTCCCAATCAGTCATTCCCGCTTCCCCTGACAGGTGTGCAATGCAGAGGTTCGCTCTGCCTCTCCAACTGCCAATCAGGCTCTCCTGCGGGTCCGAGGGGTAGTGCTTTCTAAGGTGAGATGTCCGAGCACCCACCCGAGCCGCAGCCAGAGGGGAAGCCGGCCGGACCCCCAGCACTGGACCCCCGCAGCCGGACCCCCAGCAGCAGCCCCGCCCCCCGCATTTTGGGGGGAGTTTCAGGTTTTCGGCGGTGTCGGGCTCCTCACGTTCTGGGCAGCTCCTCCCGGAGCCCCAGGCCCTCGGTGCCCACTCCCTCTAAGACGCTTCCAGAGGCAAAGTGGATGAGGGCCCAGGGAGGTGAATGGATGGACGGACGGACGGACGGATGGATGGATGAGCGAATGAAGGAATACACGCGTGCACGCGTGCCCCAGCTCCCCGCAGTCCGCGGCGGGGATGCAAGAGTACACGCGTGCTGGCACGCACGCAGGCGCCCGCCCGGCTGGGCCGAGGGGCCTGGCAGGGAGAGCTCGGCTGGGCACTGACCTTGGTGGTGCAGTCCCCGGCTCCGCAGTCCCCGGGCTCGGCGGGGGGGGCGCTCATCGGTATTCCCCAGCCCGCCTGCGTCAGGCCCGGGCCGCTACCCCGCCTCCCCCAGCCCGGTCGCCCCGCCCGCCGGCCCCGCCCCCTCGCTCCGAGCGGCACGCGCTCCTCCCCGCTCCCGCCCCCCTCCCCGCCCCCTCCAGCGGGCGGTGCGCGCCGAGCCTCGTACCCGTCCTGCGGCGCCGCTCCCCCCGCCCGCCCCCTAGCGCGCCCGCCCCCTGGCGCGCGCCCGCGGGGAGGGGGAAGGGAGGGGGCGCCCAGCTCCCGGCCCGCCCCCCGCCCGCCCACCAGCCCCGGGCGCCTCTGGCAGCGCGGGCCGGAGTAGCCTCGGCGGTTGGAACGCCGGGGCCGCAGCTGCCGCAGCCGGTAACGGCCGCCGCGGGCAGAGCCGAGCGCAGCCGAGCCGAGCTCCCGCCCCGGGCCGGGGCCGCCGCGCCCTCGCCGGCCGCCCAGCCCTCCTCGGGGCCGGCCCCGGGCGGGGCAGGCAGCAGCCCGAGCTGGGACCCTCCCTCCGAAGCCCCCCGGGGGCGAAGGCGCCCGAGCCGGAGGCGGGGATGCGCGGGGCGGGGGCCACGTCGTAAGTCCCGGACCGAGCCGGAGCCCAGTCCCGGGTAAGCGGCGGCAGCCTGGGAGGAGGGGGCGGCGGGGGGCTCCGAGCCCGGGGCGCGGCCGGGGGGTGCCGCCCGCAGCTGCCCGCCCTGGGTCCCCCGGGGCGGCTCCCCCCGGAGGTGAGGGTCCGTCCCCGCGGACCGCGCGTGGGCTCGGTCCGGTGCCGCGGAGAGCCCACCCTCGCCTGCCTTCCGCGGGGTCCGGCAGCTTACCACGCCTGGCACACAGGAGGCGCTTGGTCAGTGCTCGTGGACTTGGGGGAGGACTGGCTTGGTGCCCCCGCCAGGACCGAGGGCTCTTTGGGGTCCGGCCCGCGGGAGCTCCCCCAGACCTTGACCGTGTAGAGGAGCTGTCCCTGGCAGGGGCCGGGATCGACAGTCGGAGCTTTGTAGCGGGGGAGGCAAACTAAAAGGGAAGAAGGGAAAATTAAATTAATTTAAAGAATTAAATTCAAGTCACTTTGGGCTGAAAGGGAAAGATTTCCGAACTGGGGAGTATTTGGCCTGAAGGCACAGGCAGTCCAGAAAGATGCTTTGGGTTCTTTAGGAAAAGTACCTAGGTTCCTAATTGTCATAAAATTCTGTGCACCTGTGTATGCATTTCTAGCTCGGTGTGTACTGAGGTTGGAAAGAAAGGAGAAAGACGGATTTTAGCTAGTGATCCTGGAAAGTGCTGAGTGATTTTTATTTGTTAGGAGCAGGTAAGAGAGGAGATTACCTTAGAGAAAGGAAAGAATTTGTGTTTGTGGGTGTGCTGCATTAAGATCCTAAGTAAAAAAGATAGTCTACTTAGGCAAGACTTCTTAACCTGGGATCCACAGGACCACAAGGGGTTAATGAGATAGATTTCAAAGGGTCCATGAACCGGGGTGAGGGGGAAAACATTACATCTCTATTTCAATATAATTATTTTCTTTTGTAATCCTATGTCTTTTATGCATGGTAAAGCATTCTGAGAAGAGGTTCACAGGCTTCACCAGACTACCAAAAGGATGCCAACTGAAGTAAGGATGGCATCCTGCTTCTATTATTCAGCCTGTCCAGAGCTCAGCCAAGTTAGAAGGATGGAACTGGAAGGGACCTTAGAAAGCATTTTTACAGATAAGGAAACTGAGCAGTTTCTCAGAATTCTCCAGAAAGGAAATTCTTTGCCCAGGTTACTTAGTTGACAGCTGGAACTAGATGCCAGATCTCCAGAGTCCCAGTTCGGTGCTTTATTCTTTTTCTACTGCATCAGAGGGTTTCTTTCCAGTCCCTGGCTCTTGACATCATAAGCATTGTAATCTTTCCATATAATTTGGGAAACCTCAAATCAGTAGTCAAGAAGAGGCTTAGAAATGGCCACAGATCCAGGGCTACCACAAGAAGTGAGGGGAAGTGTAGTATGATGGTGACACAGAGGTGCTGTTGTGAAATAGTTGAGATTAATCAAGTTGTTAGTCTTACTGTATCTGACCATCTCTCAACTCAGCAGACCTTAGAACTGGGTGGCACCACACTATGAGACTGTTCCAGATCTGCACCTACACCTAAAATGAGCTCTCATTGTAATCAGCCAATGGAAATCGGGAGTCAGGCAAAGCAAAGTGAAGTGAAAAGCCTGACTCTGACGTTTAAGCAAATACTCTAGTTACCAAAGGACCCACCTCCACAGAACCAGAGCCCCTTCCTTTTTTTTTTTTCCAGTGCCTTGATTCCCCTCAGTTTACTGCTCTTGACCCTCTTCTGTGTGCTCTCAGACCATACTCCTATGATTTTCCTCCTACCAGCATCTTTAATAGATCCTTCCTCTACATCCATTAATACTAGGAATCTCCCAGGCCTATTTCTGGACACCCCTTTTCCAATACATCCACTTCCTTATGGAGGTTATTTATGCTAATGGTTTACATTATTTTGGTATGTAAGTTCTCCTTCCTCCGAATACTCTTTTAACACAACAAAAATGAAACTGACTTCCTATCCTTTCCTTTGTCCAGTTTACTCATTCTACATAGCTACCAAAATACATACTGCTAATGCACAGGTCTGATTACATCACTCCCCTGCTCTAACACAGGAGTTTCCCCATGGTCTACTACTGAAAGTACAAACTCTTTAGCCTGGCATTCAAGGCACTCTGGTTCCAGCCTTCTTCCAGGCCTTATTTCATACCATTTCCCTTCTTACATCCTATACTCCAGTTAAACTGGACCACTTGATGTTTCTGGGTCTCTTCGAGCCCTTTCCCATCTCCATGCCTTGTACATGCCATCCTATGTCTGCATATTTTCCTTATGTGATGAAATCTTTTTTCCTACTCAGTTCAGGTGCTACCTCCTAGAATCTAGGTCCTAGATGAAGCCTTTGCTGATTCACTCCCATCTGATCCACCACTAACCTCCCTTCTCAGATCACATATTCCTAATATGTATTCTTATTTGTGTGCCTCTCATTCCTCTGTACTAGATTCTAAACTCCTTGAGTGCAGAGACTATTTCCTTTTTGATTGTTATATTCTGAGTTCCTGTTCCTACTACTGTGCCTTATATACAGTAGGTTCTTAGAGTTTGTTGAATTGAATAGAAACATCTCCTATCACACTCCCAAATCTAGGTATTCAGGAGACTACCCATTTGTCTTCTTCTACCTTTCCTGTTGATCCAGGGGGATCTATAACATTTCTCACTTGGCACCATCCAGCTGGGGCACAACAACTCATTTAATAAGGCACTTTAAGTCCCACTAAAGCCTTCTTCCAGTGTCTCAGCCTGGTATGGAGGTGGCTTAGAGTTCTCAGAGACTATGACAGGTGAGCATAAGCTCTGGCAGGTCCTGTCAAGTGAGAAAATGAGAAAAAATTTCAAGTAGAGACTTACAATTGGTCAGTAGGTCTACTGCCCACAGATCAACCTAACTTTGATCAGAAATTCATCACCAGGTTAGCCCCAAGATGATCAATTTTTGGCCATATCAAATCTTCAAAACCATATACTGAGTTATAGGAGCAGAGTATCATGGGTTCCCTGCGCCAGTAAAATCACATCCTTGAAGTGTTTTAGATTTACAAAACACTTTGCACATAACAACTTTATGAACTATATGAGTATTTATCCCATTTTACAGATGAAATCAGGGAAATTAAGAACTTAGCCCATAACTAGTAACATCATATCTAGGGTTCAAACCCAGGTGTTTTGATTTCCAGTTCTGTGCCCTTTCCGCTGTACCAGGCAGTCTCCCAGACTGCCAGTTAGGGAGTAGGAGTGCAGCAACAGAGTGGTTCAGTAGAGAATCAGAGGACCTAGGCTTCAAATCCCAAGCTTTGCTACTGGTTTTGTGACCTTGAGCAAGTTATTTCACTTCTCTGGGTCTCAGTTTCCTGATTTATAAAATGAAGATAGTGGAATAGAAGATTATCCCTGCTATCATCCTAAACTTTCTTTCTCCCTCAACACCTAACAAAGGGCTCTCTGTACTTACTACATGCTTAAATATTTCTTGATTTATTTGTTGGTTGATGTGCTTATATAATCTCTTGACAAAGCAGTCAGCTCCTACAATTTCTCCAGAGATGTATGGTTTGGTTTTTTTCCTAATTACTACTGACGAGGGCTCACAAGCATTTTAAGGGGAAAAAGTTATAGTTCCAGAGTTACTTATAAAGCTACACAGTGGTTACATTCCTTTATTATGTTGAAACTGTATGGTTTTCTATGCCTAATGTCCTAGTAACATCTTGATGAGTTGGTCTTATTTCTTAGCAAACATACTTTTAGGTCCTACAGGAGAAATGGCAATTCCTATCTGGACTCGTATCCTGCTTGTAAGCTATCTATACAGACTTTCACTACTTGGTAGAGTAAAGGGAACATTTTTCTCCCCTATTTTCTTCTTTGATCCAAGGTATTCTCTTCTGGTCATTCTATCTTAACCATATTCTAAGCAATCTGGAAAAAGAGATAGTGGTTACAAAGAGCTAGCATGGCATATTCAAGAATAGGTGAACAAGAAGAGTTAGATTTGTTCTGTGTGTGTTTCTCCTTTGTTACCAAAGAAGACCATGCCATCAGAGAAATGGTGACATGACTTGCACTTGACTTGGTTTTTGAGTGAGGGAGGGCTGTGCAGGTCCCAACCTCACTTCTCCTCCAGAGTCATCTGAATCCAGTGATCAGATATTCATCAGGATGACTGGAGATGACCCAGGATGAGGCAGTTGGGGTTAAATGACTTGCCCAAGGTCACACAGCTAGTGAGTGTCAAGTGTCTGAGGTGAGATTTGAACTCAGGTCCTCCTGACTCCCTGCACTGGTGTTCTATCCACTGTACCACCTAGCTGCCCCTAGATTTGTTCTAGGCCATAGAGGGCAGAACTAGGAATAATGGGGCAGATATTGTAGAAAGGCATATTTAGGCTTCATACAAGAAAAAACTTCCTAACAATTTACACTATCCTAAAGTGGAATTGACTACCTTGAGAGCAGAGATCTTCAAGCAAAGATTGGATAACCACTTGTGGATGTGTTGTAGAGGAACTTTGTATTTATTTATGAGTTGGACTAAATGAGCCTCTGAGGTCCTTTCCAACTCTGAGATCCTGTGATACATTCTGTAATTCTTGGGGCTGGCTGTAATTCTTACTTGAGGTCATAACCATAGTGACCCCATATTTGTTTTTTGTTTCACAATCTGTCTCTTGCTGTTGTTCACTGTATCTTAATTGTTTGACCCTTCTGAGAAAGGTTCTCCAATCTTCAGTCTCTCTTCCACACAGCTGCCAATAATCTTCCTACTCTAAAGCACAGACCTGACCTTGTCACTGTCCTCAAGAATCTTTAGCAGCAGATAAACTGTGAAGATAAAGTCTGAGCTCCTCACCTTAATCCTTCACATTCTGTCTCCATCCTACCTTTCCAGCTTTACTGCATGGTACTACACTTTGTAAAGTCTATACATTCCAGCCAAATTGGCCTAATTACTTTTCCCTGAATTTGACACTCCCTTGATTACTTCTTTGCCTTTGTACGGGCTCTTCTACCTTTTAGAATCTCTTGCCTCCTTCAAAACTTATATCATGCACCTTTTCTTGGGGCAGCTAGGTAGTGCAGTGGATAGAGCACCAGTGCAGGGGTCAGGAGGACCTGAGTTCAAATCTCACCTCAGACACTTGACACTCACTAGCTGTGTGACCTTGGGTAAGTCACTTAACCCCAATTGCCTCATCCTGGGTCATCTCCAGTCATCCCGATGAATATCTGCTCACTGGATTCAGATGGCTGTGGAGGACAAGTGAGGCTGGTGACCTGCACAGCCCTCAATCACTCAAAACAAAGTCAAGTGCAAGTCATGTCATTATTTCTCTGATGGCATGGTCTTCTTTGGCAACAAAGTGAACACACATGCCCCTTTTCCTAGAGAAAGCTTTTTTCACCCTACCTTCCTGGACACCTCCCCTTCCCAGCCCCACCAAGTTATTAGTAGTCTCTTACATTTGCCTTTTACAGTTTTGTATCTGTCAGTAGAACATAGCTTCTTGAAAGCAGGAATTGCCTTTGTGCCTCCCCATGCTTTGGACAGAATAGATGCTTAATAAATGTTTATTGAATGGAACGGAATTTCCATTCTTTAAAAAAATATATATGAGGGTCAAACAGGAAGCAGTGCTCTATACCCATGATTTCATTGGTGTAAAGAACTACCAATGAATAAATTCCCTCTCCCTTTGCAGATCACCAATTTAGAGTCTGAAAGTTGCCTGGAGCACTGAGAAATAAAAGGCAGGACTTGAAAACATAAGTTTTTCCTACACTGAAGGCAACTTGTTAACCATTATACCATATTACCTCTCCTCAATTTCTCTTCTTCCCATTAAAAACAAAAACAAATATGATGGTTCCATCTTGTGGTTCTTTTTCTAGTATGCTCACTTTGACTTTTTCCTTTAATGAGGTGTTCCCTCCCCTATATACAAAATCGTGGTTCAGACCTGTGATTCCACCCATTCCATGCCCAACCTCACGTACAGCACAGAACAGAGAATTGACTTGAGCATTAGAAGGAAACTCAGATATACAGCCCTTTCATTTGATAGATAAAGAAATTGAGGCTCAAATGAAATGACTTGCACAAGATCACAAAGGGAGCTGACTGTAAAACTAATTTTCTAATCCAAGTCCTTGTACCCCAGATTCATGTCATTTCCTCTACACCAGTGGCAGGGAGCGAAAAGTCTCTGCAGTTCCCAAGTAGAATGTAAGAGCATCAATTCATGGGGCCTGGTCTGGCTCCAAAGATGTTCCTCCATGTGGGCATAGAAGCGGAGGAAGCGATTGATAGGGGTGGGGATGAGCCAAGGCTGTGAACGGTCTGGTCATGCACAGCAGAATGAGAGAGGCATGCAAAAATATCCAGAGTGTTGGAGGAGTCTTAATTTTAAATGTAGATTAAAAGATCTTTTATTGAAAGAGACATGGAGGAGAGGAGATATGCTGAACCCTTGGCAAAATGGGTGGGGTTATTAAACATGGAGAAAGCAGTTGAACCAGCAGCAGGCCCTAGAGATAGTTTGTGAAATGTGTAGAAAAGGTACTGTGGTCTGTTAACCAAAGCTCTGGCAACAACGAAACTTCTCAAATGATATGCAAGAAAGACCGGAGGCCAGGTAATTTTGTCACAAAGCCAATTAGAAAAGAGTGGCATTTGTAAGTAAGTGTAAATGTCCAACCACAGTAACAAAAGCGAGGATGAAGGTTGGAGGAATAGGTTAGGGAGAACTAGCGAGAATGAATTCAGTTCAGCAAACCTTTATTGAGCAGCTTGTACGTACAAGGCACTGTCCTAGGTGCTAAAAATGCAAAGGTAAAGTCAAAGCTCGTCTCTGCCCTCGGTGAATTTAAGAGATGCCGTAACAGAGGAAATAAGACATACTTAGAACCATAATGAAAATTAGAATATGAGTAAAAGTCTGAAGTTCTGTTTGAAAAGAGAGATCACTTCCAGTGGGGATGGTCAAATACATTCTTGTAACCTGGACCTTACAAGAAGGGAAGACATTCAAAAAGCAGAAATGGAGGGTGGGTTATCTTTTCCAGTATGGTATACTATATAAGAAGAAACATTGAATTAAGAGAGGAGCAGAATGAGATTGGCAAATGACTTGTAGTCTAGTTTGGTTCTAGAGCATACCATGGAAAATGTTTTAAGTCATGAAAGGAAAGTTGGAGAACCTTAAGTAAATGACTAAAAAGCTATGGCATTATTGCTTTGTTTGCTAAGCAGTGAGGTGCCAGAGGTTTTCTTTTGGGGGAGGGTATAGGGAGGTAAGTGGCAAGGGGTATACTTTCTAGCATGAGCATGTAGGCTGGATTAGGGAAAGAATGGAGGCAGAGAGAACAATTTAGGAGGCCTTTGTAATTATCTAGGGGAGAGGTTGTTTTAGGATTCGAAGTAGAGTGGTGAGATGTGAATGGAAAGAAAGGAGGAATTTAAGAGGTACTGTGGAGGTTGAATAATGATAGAAATGGGTATGAAGGACATTAGTGACTTACATAGGACCAAAACTTACAGAGAATAGGACCTTGTATGTGTTAGCTTGTATACTATCCTGCTGCACAGAACCATCCAGAATTAGGAATGAATACTTTATGCAGTATGGTGGTGACTCTAAAAACAAACAAACTTGTACATCGGTATAGGTGGGATGAATGATACCTAAAAGAATATCTTCCTGGTATGAGGAGGTACAAAGTGCTTAGCTGCCAGAGCTACAGGTATGAAATATGGAGATAAAACATTACTTAAAAGGTATCCAAGGCTTCTTATTCATTTCTCTGCAAAAGCTCATTTTCTCTGCAAAAACTATGTTGATAGTTTTAGCACTTAACAGTTTGAATCACTGTTTCATTTCCAATCTATTTGATTTCTTAAAATATACCACAAAACTGATGACATTTTGCCCACTAAATACTCCTGGCTTGGGTTTTCTCTTCCTCCATCTCTGAGTAATGTTCTTACTAATTGCAGCACACCAACAGGTTCTTTGAGGGCAGGGTAAATGCAGTGGATAGATTACAAGGCTTGGAATCAGGAAGACTTATCTTTATGAATTCAAACCTGGTTTCAGACACTTGCTAGCTATATGACCCTGGGCAAGGCACTTAATCCTGTTTGCTTCAGTTTCCTCATCTGTAAATTGAGCTGGAGAAGGAAATGGCAAATCACACCAGTATCCTTGCCAAGAAAACCCCAGAATGGGGTTGCAGAGAGTCTGACACAACTGAACAAACAATAGATTCTTCAATTTGTGCTGTGCTGATGCAAAAAGTTTATAGTAGAGATTAAGTTTCTTCTTAACAGAGAGAATGGACCTTGTTCCACAAAGGCCAAAAACCATTGTCATGCTTTATTCTAATTACTTTCAGTGCATTGTGGATACCTAATCCCTGTTGCTTTTGAGTGGCAGGCAAGAAGCCCCAGCCCTTGGCTACATTATCTGCTCCCCAGGAACCCATATACCACTGAGGGCAATTTTGGTGACTGTGGTCTCCAGATGCTAATTGTAAGCTATTATTGAAGCCCTGGGCAAACAGAGGTGAAGAATAGACACTGGGTAGCACCAGCTGTGTCTCTTTCTGGGACTAGGAACAAGTCTGACCTAAAAATAGTCCCCCAGGTTATGCTAGAACAGAATCCACACCAGAAAATGTGGTCATATAGTATATATATTGGATTCCTCATGCAACCGTCATTGATATACTTACAAGATCGTACAACCCCTGTGTTGTGTAAACCCACTCAGCCCATGGACATTCATGTTTTATAGTCAACACTAAGAGGACTCTAGACTTCTTTGCCTTACCGGCTCAAAACTTACATTTATATCACTAACAAGAGCAAACCTAAATTGTAAAATGAGCACATAATCCATACAGGTATAGGATGCAATTTGTCTTATTAAAAGTTGTGTTAGTTTCATAGTCATGTTTGGTCATATTCTCTGTGAAGTACAGGCTTTTCCTGTCCATTCAGGCATATTGTTTGGTATTTTTCTGCACCAATCACCAACCGGTCCTAAATGCCATGATCCTCAAGTATTGGTGGGAACTCAAGATTTACTCCTTGACTAGACTGAGGAAATAGACCTCAAACATCATCATATTGCCTTAGGCCAACAGCTCTCCTTTGATTGTCTCTTGTGCTGGGAGACAGGATATTATGGGAAATGGCACTCCACCCTCCCAACACTTGACACCATATTGACTTTGATATTGTTCTGCCAGTGTGGTTTATGTAATTGGATGAATATCCAAACCCACCCTAACTAGCTGTGTGTCCTGTGGTCAGAGAAGTCACTGCACTGCCATCAGTTGCTGATTGCCTTTCATTTCTGCTGACCCTGATCTCACTTCTTAGACAGTCTATCTACTAGAAAAGCAAGAAAGATGTGAGTCATGGTACAGCTTGGGTGATTCCATAAAGGGTTTGAAGATAAGAATTTAGTCTCACTGACCCTTACCTTTTCTTTTTTTCTTTTCATGATCCTACTACAGTACTGCTGCACATACAAATCTTGAGGAATTGTTTTATGTAGTATAAAATGAGCCCTTGAACTTGAAGTTAGAAGTCTTGGGTACTTATATAGGCTGTCCCAAAAAGAATGAAAGGCAGTATTCTAGAGAATTGTGGAATCAAGAGGCTCCAGCCATAGCCATTAAGCTATTAAGGCTTAGAGTAATAGGCTTAGTAAGGCTTAGAACTAGAGTAAGATCCCCTCAGTCACCCCTAATACCCCTAGTGGGTGATCCTTCCCCAGAAAGCCAGGGAAATCTCAACCAGCAATCATAGCCATCCTCACCGTAGCTTCTCCCTAGTTCTTTGCTGAGAACCAGCTCTCACCAGTCCCCACCCCTGCTTTTTTTGCTTGCTGCTGTAAATAATTTATCTGCATTGTGAGCAGGTGTTCAACAGAAAATGGGTGTGTAACACACACACTCCACTGCCTGCATAAACACTTGTTTCTCTCTTGCTGTCAGACACTTCAAGCCAGACTCATCTCTCACTTTTACTTGGCCCTTGTTCAAACTATCCTCCATCACTTGCTTACTCCTTCCCTCATACTCCTCTTCCTTGTCACCCAAGACCCTTTTTGTTCTCCCTAAAACGGTACGTAATCTCTAACATTCATATTCTCCTCCCTTAAACCCAGTGTCTGGTTCCTGATAATCTCCTCCTAGGCAAGGTCACTTGAACAAGTGACCCTAGATCTATCTACTAGCCAAAGAAACAGTTGTGAAGTCTCTAAGGACCTCGCCATCACCCACTGTACTTCACTAGCTGGCTTTTATTAAGCAGATGGGAATCCTTTTTTTCTCTATGGGTTTTTGTTTTGACCAGTCACTAATCACTACTTAAGCTTGTTTTGTTTGGTTTTTTTTTTTAATTTCCCAAAGCACCCCAGGCACAAATCAGTGTGATTTAAAAATAACAACATTTAATCAAGGTAACTTTTATGAACAATTTCTAATTTGTTCATACCAAAAGTTACAAGTAAGTTGGCCTCGTTAGTGGAGTCCACTTCTGTTGCATCTTCAGTTTCTCCTCAAAAGCTGTCAGCTCTAAAACTAGCTTGTTTGAATTAACCCAGAGACCCTAAATTTCATGGTTTTCTTTTTTTCTTTTCATGATCCTACTACAGTACTGCTATACAAACCTAGTGTGGTCAAGGAAATTGAGCCATTTCAGGTAAGAAAAATACAGAATCTCACAGAGCGCTTGTTCGAGATAAAGTGGTTTTGTACTGGTGAACACTTGTTCAAGTCTTTATCAAAATCCTTTTTAAAATGAACTACAAAGATTATTACAGGGGTATCATTAACAACTGAGGTTTTTAAAACAGTGATTATTTTTGTAATTGTAAAGAACAATAGGACATTTAATATGCTGATACAATATTAATAAGTCAGATAACTTTTGAGAGCGTCCATTTTTGATAGACTGGACTTTGTTCAATAAATTTTAATGTGCCTTCCCACAAAGCCAATAGGAACCTGCTTGTATGGACTGCTTTGATTTTATCCTAGTGAACCAGTCTTTAACAAGTGAATTTGATATTTCTCCAAAGTTATCTTTACTTTGTCTTCCCACTCTGAAGAAAGGCATGAGAGAATGGTAAATCTACAATTACACAAAAGACAAAAATCTAGCATTTCCTAACTAGAAGAAGGAAGTATATAGTTCCCAAAAGTCGAAATTCCTGAGTTCCATTTCTAGTTCTTCATTTTATTTGCAATCTGATTGGTGACTGTCCCTCTCGGTGTCTCAGTTTTTCCTGCTATAAGATAGGTAATTGTTTTGTTAAATATCTGTTTGTGCTTTATAGCTAATGACTATGAATTCAGTAAGTGAGTCAGTGATTCACTGAGACAACACTCATTCCTATGAATGCCCGTGCAGGTGAGAGTTGTTGACAGAATTCATTCCACAACCTAGGGTGTCTCCTTTGAACTACATAGATATTTTTAAAGAATTTCAAGTTGTCATTAAGGACATTTAGATGCTCAGAAGAAAGATGTTTTGAGGATTTGTTATGTTTTTTTTTGTTTTGTTTTTTTTAGGAATTCAGTTTCCAGAGACGTGAATCCTCTAAATGTATCCCTGAATTTGTTCCTAAATCTTTCTTCACCATATCCAGTCCACAAAAGTCAATGCTATTTATGCTCAGTAAATCTCCCTTAGCCAATTCTAAAAAGAAACAACTTGAAATTATCTATTTTAAAAACAGAATGCTTGAAAAAAATCTTTCTTCTTCTACTTGCCAAGATCCCAAATTCAGGAATCTGGGTTTCCTTGGTAACAACTGACAGCAGAGCAAAAACTAAAGCAGAAATTTGCATCACTCTTGCGCAGGTGATGTCATCATCTGTTACTGGGGACAGCACAGAAACTTCTGGTTTCTGGTCTCTAGTCCAACCGCGTATGGGAAAAATTAACAGTTTCCAAGTGTTGGTTGAAACAGTTAAGACAACGCAAAAAAGATCTGGCTGCCATTTGGCTATATTCAACAGCTTATGATGGATCAAAGTTTGCAAAAAGCAAAGAAACTTAGAGACCACGGTTAAAATTAATTCCTCCCTCCTTTTCCCTCATTTCTCTGTATCAAGTTGAATAGCCTCTCCTGGCTGGTAATGCTAGATCATAATGTCTAGAAAGTGGCAGGATTAGTGGAGATGTACAATGCAGCGTCTTTATTTTCCTTCCAATTTAACATCATTAGTACAAAGGAAAAATGGTAGTTGTGAGGTTACCTTAAATCAACTAAATAAATTAGTCCAAGCAATAGATATGGAAGTGATAATTTAACCAAGATGAGAAGTAATGAATAAGATGTGTTCATATCTGTGTATGTATGTTGCATGTTGTATACATGCAAGAGGGATTGCAGGAAGGAATTAGAGATACAGTCACTGACTACAAGAAGTATTGGCTTGTGCATGAGTGATCCTAAACCATTCTAGGGGTAAGACTGTGCTTTGGATGACAAGTAGTAATGACATATCCCTGACTAATCCAAGAATATTCCTAAAGAAGGAAGCACCTGTTTACATTAGACATTCGAATAAAGATACTGTATGCTCTCACCCTAGTAGTTGTGAGGCCTTCTCTTGGTCGGACAACCTCTGTGCCTAAAAATTATGGAATTCCAAGGCAGAAATCAAGGCCATTTCTGCCATAGAATTTCTCAGCTGGCAGAAATTATTAGACTTAGGTCCTGAGGTCTCTGCTGGTTTTAATGGAACAGAACTCTTTAACTCTAAACTAAGATTTAGGAGCAGGAACTTAATGTCAGCTGAGAACCAACTTCAGTAACAGATGGCATGTGCCCCTTTCACCGATTGAAATCATGTGGCTGAGTGTAGCATTCTAATAGGATGTAAGTTCATTGAAAGCTTGAACTGTCTCACTTTTGTATATGGAATCTCAGTGCCAGAGATTAAGTAGGTACATATAGTATATATAGTACATATAGATTAAGTAGGTACATAAAGAACATACATATAGATTAAGTATGTACACATAGTACACATAGTGCTTAATGCTTGTTGTTTGTTTTAGTGGGTCTAGCCATATGACTGGATGCCTCTTCTCTTTTGTTTGTAGAATCATGGGAGTATTGATGTCCAAGCGACAGACAGTGGAGCAGGTTCAGAAAGTGAGCCTGGCTGTGTCAGCTTTCAAGGATGGGCTACGGGATAGGCCTTCTCTCCGGCGCACAGGTGAATCAGCTGGGTCTCGGAGGGGCACTGTAGAGCACTCTGTCCAGGAAGTACAAGAGGAGGACGAGCCGGAGATAGTGGCGGCCGTCCCACAGGAAGATAACAGTGTCCACAAAGCAGCCTGGGAACGGTTAAGGGATGGCCGTGGAGTAGAACCTGAGGAGTTTGACCGTGCCAATCGCTTCACACCACCTGCCTTCATTCGACCCATTCGGGAACTAAATGATGACAAGCCACTTGATATCTGCCTGGAACCTAGAGAATCTGTAAGTTCTAGAGTGAGGCAGTAGAACTACAAAGGATTGGGGGGAGAATGGGCAAGATCTCATTTTAAAGAGTAAATGGTAGGCTGCCTTGAGATAAGGTGATAGGACTGTGAATCCAGGGATGTGAATGAAAAAGCATTAAGAAAAAAGATAAGATTTAACCAACTAATAGTCCTCAATCCAAAACAAACTATTTAGCTTTTTCTGTCTGAGTTCAGATAAAACTGACTTGAGCTTGTTCTCATTGTAAGAAAGTAGCTTGGCAGAAGAACAAGGAGAGAAGGGTGAAATAGGGAAGCCACTGCGTATCCATCTAGCCCTTACTATATGATAGCATGTCAGCTGGAATAGTGTTCCCCTGTTCTGGTTCAGAATACCAGAGATTTGGGGTCTGACTAAGCAATTTAGGTGTAAAAATCAAGGCTTTGCCTAGATAGAAGTGGGGATACTGTTTCATGTTCTTGAATACCCCTTTTCTCCACTTCCACTTTCTCCTCAGGTTATCAGTGATGAGATGTGTGAGATTTGTGAGGTATGGACTGCTGAGAGTCTCTTCCCATGTAGGATCTGCACTAGGGTTTTTCATGATGGCTGCTTGCGCCGAATGGGCTATCTGCAAGGAGACAGCACAGTGGAAGTGACTGAGATGGCTCACACTGAAACAGGCTGGAGCTGTTACTATTGTGTGAGTTTGGTGTGGTTGTGGTGGTAAGGGTGTCAAGACAAGTCAATGAAAGCCAGTTATTTTACAAGAGGCTGTATCGCATGGTATCCTGGCAGCCCTACACAGTAGATTTAAAGAGTGTCCGAGAAGAAGAGGGGATGGCCTTTATCCTCTAGTTTCTGGCCCACAAATATACCCAGAAGAAAGTTTGGCAGCAGCAGTGATTTCTGTCATGGTTTCTAGTCATCGTAAAGCCATATCCAAATACCAAATTTTATTCAGCTGAAAAGCCCAATAGAATCTGAACAACATTACTCTCTATATGGACTGGCTTTCTTTCCCAGGTGACCTTGTCACAAAAAGGCCGATGTCTTGAGTTCTAGTCAGCATCATCCCCAATAAGCAGTCATGTAGCCCTTGATGAGATTTAACCCAGCATCTCCCTAGGCAGCATTTCAGTTTTCCAGGCAGCTGTAATTGTTGGGAAGCTCTTCTTCACGTCAGGTGCACACTGCCTCTCAGCAACTCATTATTCCTCATTCCACAGTCAGGGGCCAAAGAGAAGAAATCTCATTCCCCTTCCGTGTGAGAGCCCTGCCTGTACTTGAAGACAGTCATCCTGCTGGTTCCCACCCCACCTCCAAGTCTTCTGCTCTCCAGACTAAACATAATCACTTTCTTCTTTCATCGTCATATGACACATGAATATAAGTTATACGATAGTTCTTCACTGTCCCGTCACCCTGCTGTGGACACACTGCCATTTATCCATGTTGACAAGTACACACTTCACAGGTGGGGTGTCTAGGGCAGACTGCAGTAAGATTCTTCCCTCCTTAGTCTGTTCAGCTCTGGCTCCTGCTCAATGCAACAGAAGGCCACCTTAGTGTTCTGGGTCATCATGTGACATTTTTACTCAGGTTGCCTTTGTAGGCTGCTAAGACCCTCAGGTGTCTTCAAATGAGCTGCTGTCCAGCCGTTCCTTACCCACCTTAGACTTGTGAAGCTGGTTGTTGTCGTTTTAAATGGAATATGAAAATTCGCATTTACTCTTTTAAATTCCATCTTAATAGATTTTTCCCTGTATTCCAGCCTTTCAAGATCTTTTTAGAATCTGATTCTGTCATCCAGAATACTACTTATAACTGTCCACCTTCTGTCATCTGCAAATTTGGCAACTTTATCATTGTTGCCTTTATCTCAGTCATTAATAAAAATGTCAAATAGCACCAGATCAGTGACAGATCCCTAGAGAACTCTATTACAGACCTCCTTCTGAGTTTGCATCCAGTTTCTGTATTTCTGATTTTCATTTTCTTTTCCTCATCCTTCCTTTGTAAATGCTCTTTCTCCAGACTGGAATGCTCTCACCACACTCCTCTCAACCTGTCTGAATACTACCCTTCCTTCAGAATCTGCCAGAAATCTTCTGTTGAAGCCTTTCTTTGCTGTTTAAGTACACACTGAACAGTTCCCTTCACTCTACTCCATTTATTACCTACAGTACTCATTTGCATATTACTATTTAACTAATATATGTATAAGTGTAAGCGCCATAACAAAGACTACATCTTATATACCTTTGTTTCTTCAACCGTGTTCAGCACAGTACCCTGCACATAATAGGAGCTCCATAAATACTTGATAATTAATTCATCACAAAGTAGCAATTAATAGTTCTACTTGGGCCCTTGATTGAGAATGAAACTATGGAGATTAGAGTTAACAGTTCATTGATTCAGCAAATATCCATGAAGAGCCTACTGTGTGAAAGAACTTCTGGTAGTTCCTCCCACTTTTTAAAATTTATAATGATAATAGTAATATAGTAATAGCTACCATTTATATAATGCTTTAAGGCTTGCAAAGTACTTCACATATCTTACCTCATTTGAAACTGAAGCTTGGCAAAAACTTGTGGGAGACACATGCAGTTAAAAGAGGAATTATTGAAATTTGGACTCCTAAGAATACTGTTTCCCCAAAGCCAATAATAATAAATAACCCTTACTATCTTTGTAGCACTTGGTTTTTCACATGTATTAACTTGCCTTATCTTCACAGCAGCCCTATGAAATAGACATGACAAATACTTTTATCCCAACTTCACAGATGAGGAAATAGACCCTGAGAAGTTAAGCAATGTACCTAAGAGCCCATGGCTAATAAGTGGCAGAGCTGGGAGAGAAGCCCAGGCTTATGACTCATATTGAGTGCTCTTTCCAATGCACAAAGCTGCCTCTTAAGGAGACTTACCTTGTAGCCCTCCACTTTCAGTGCTGTCCTGAACCATGGCTATGTCTGCAGGTTATATACAATTAATGCGAATGCCAAGAATATGTTACTCTGCTTCACATGTAAAGATGGAGGTGGCTGCTATGTCTTTTGTAGGAGTACCTGAAAAATTTGATGTGTGAGCAAAAGAGTTCTCCACATAATTTATACCCATAAATATTTTTTGGTTCAAAGTTTCTCATAACTGTTTGGTCAACTCAAATCCTTGGCTTAAAGGAGTCTTGCATTTATACATCTTCCTCATGTCACTCATCTTGACTGATACCCTCTGGTCTCGCTGTCATTTTGTTGTTTTGTGGGGCTTTGGGGGTGGTTAGGTTTTTGGTCACAGTTTTAAAAACTATTCTTTCATAAGGTCAAAAAAGTATTCCTTGTTCTGCTTGCTACAAAGGACCATGTAATTGCTTGAGTATTCTGTTATTACTAGTAGACATTTCACATCCTCCCACAACCCCAATCCTTATTCCCTAACCAAACCATTTCAGTCAAGGGACTTATATCAATTCTGAAGCAAGAAGAATATAGCTAAAGCAGTGCCAAACACACACACACACACTACTGTCTTACCATGCTGTGGAAAACCTGCAACCAAGCCACATTTTCTCAAAATCTTTCAGGACTTAGCTTATTAGACTACTTGGGCTTAGATTTCTAATTATAAGTCAACACTAATTTCATTCATTGTGAGCTTAGTGGTGTTCCAGTTTGACTGCCCTGCTCCTATATCTCTGGACTGGGCAGACCACTAGATCTAATTAGACTGCTTTCTTCTGGAAGAATCTCACTCCTGAGTGAAAACCAGGGCCATAGGGAGAGTAAACAGATCATTCATTCCTCTGACTAACTCCATATATTACCCTTGGAGCAGAAACACTTGTGTCCCAAATTCATCAGTACCCTGTTCTGTGACACTGTGCATGCAGTTTGATATTTCAGGTGCTCATTTCTGAAATAGGAATTATAGTAAATTACAAATTGTAAGAGTCAGTATCAGCTAAATACCCCATTTTAAGAATGTTAATTTCTTATTTTAATTGGGACAAAACTTCTCTTGAGTCCCGCTAAAGCTTAGCTTCACATCTAGTCCTTGATTCTAAATGGGTAAAGTTCAGAATGACCATCACGGCACTCTAAGGTTTGCTGCCTTTTGTACTTACAACCATCCTGTGATGTGGGTAGATACAGGTAGAATGCGTGTTATCCTTATTTTACTGAAGAGTAGAATTGGTTTCAGAGAAAATAATTGACCTGCCCAAAGCCATATAACACATAAGTGACAGAGCTGTATACCAACCACTCTGGGAATGACGGGCCATTTCTACTGCTAGCACCTCTTGTCTTCTTCATCTGAAATTTCAGGGAGGCCATATTCATTATTCACTTTCTGGGCAAGAGGCAGCTCCTGATTTCTCCACATTCTTACTATGAAAATCATAAAGATATTCTTATTTGCTAAAAAGAAATTCTTTTTCCGTGGCACTTCCAACATGATGCAAAGGAAGAAATGTTGGTGTCAGAGGACGTACATGCAAATAATGGGTTGGCCATTTGCTACCTTTGTGTCCTTGGGCAAGTCATTTGACCTCTTTAGACATCAGTTTTCACATCTGTAAGATTATGTTGAACTAGATGACTTGTCAGTTCCCTTTCAGTTCCAGATCTATGGTATTTGATCCTACTAAATATAGGACTAACCAGTTAGAACTCCTCCTCTTCTAGGAGTCACTGAGGAACCAATTAGAACTGCAGAGTCAAACTCTTACTTTTCCTCCCAAATGTCAGTTACCACCCCTCCAAGTCCTAGCCTTTATACCTGGTGACATTTTTGCTGCAAGATTTTCTACTGCTGTAGGATTTCCTCTTATAATTAGGTTGAAGATTTCCCCTTTCTATACTGAATCCCCCATCTTCTGCCTCCACATTGAACTGTGCATAAATTCACCACCACCATCTCTTCAGGTGTCTGCAGGTTCTTGTCCCAGCTTGATTTGGTTTCTCCTGAGACTCACAGATGGCTTTCTATCATCAGGAAGCTTTGCATATGTTCCTGGATGGCACTTCTAGGCAAAATGTAGCCTGAACCAGAGTGTCTTTGGAAGTTAAAGAAACACATTATCCCTCCATTACATTATTAACAATTTTGTGACCTCTTTTGCCTCATTATACTGCTGTCTGTCACTTACTCCTCTAAGCACTACAGGGGAATGATTTCAGGTGATCCAAACAGTCAGGAGCAGAACTAAAATTAGAACTCCAAACCATCCCTTAATTTTTTTTTTCTTTCTTGCCTTTGGAGCCATAATGACCCTGCAGCCCCTTTTGCCCCTTCTGGTATTAGTGCTGTTCACTTGATCTGCAGCTCTTTCCTTTTTCCTTTTTCTTAGAACAACCTCAACCTACTTCTCACAGAAGAAGAGATGTACAGTCTCATGGAGAACTTCCATCTGTGCAAAATTATTCCCGGTGAGGACTGTCAAGTGATTCCCAAAGGTTGGGAAGGACCATGGACAGGTTCTCCCACAAATGAAACCATGGTTATATAACCTACCTAGCTCTCTCCTACCATACTTTTTTAATTGAAGTATAGTGGAGTTTCCTGTCACATCAGGAAAATAACCTGTGGTCTTTTGGGGAATGATAGAGAACAGATAAGGTTGGGTTTTTTCAGAAGTGCCTGCAAGTCTATTCATTTCCATTTTGAATTTCTCACCCCCAAATAAATGGCTTCTCAAAACACCTCCAGGCCTGAGGGTTAGTATTCCTTGATGGAAAAGAAAAAGACTTGTAAGTGATTGCAGCCAGTGTACAGGGGGGTGGGGGGGACAAGGAGTGTCCGTTGAGGATAAATGATGAGCGGATCTGCAACTTGGTAAGTGTGCATAAGGAATTAGTGACTGTGAAGGCCTTTTCCTCCTTCCAGATTGTTCCCTGACACTGGAGGATTTCCTGCGCTACCACCATCAGGCAGCAAGGCGAGGAGGAAGTGAAAGGGCCCTGAGTGAAGAACAGGAAGAGAGAGCTGCTCAGCAGTTTGCTGCTCTTGACCCTGAGCGCCGGGGCCACGTGGACTGGCCTGACTTTTTGTCCTATGAGTCCCTGCAACTGCTACAGAAACTTCGTCCACAGGTGTGGCAGGGGTGGCTGACCTGGGACACTAGATGGAAAAGGAGATCAGGAAACTGGAGGTTAAGGAGGCCAGAAAGCCAGAGTTCTTGAAATACTTGTGGCAGTGACTTGATGAGAGAACGTGAGAATCATCAGGAATACAGATGAGATTTAGGGCTTTTTCTGGGGGCTGGTGTGACCAAATATCCAGTGTACCCTAACTGGGTGGGACAGAGAAATCGAGGGAGTGAGAGCGTGGAGGTTAATTTACTTTTGGTTACACCATAAACCTAACCTGGAGAGCTTAGGGTTGTGGGATTTATAGCTGACAAAGCTTTAGATGTCACCTGGACCAACCACCTCATTCGACAGGTGAGGAATCCAAGACCCAGGCTGCTCAGGACTTGTTCAAGGTCATACAGACCCTAAGTAGCAAAGGCGAGATTTGAAAAGCCCCACTTTCAGTAGAAAGTGTCTATAGTATTCTTTGATTCCCATATTCTTTTTCCCTAAGAACTCTCTATTAAGGCTACTGACAGTTAAGGAGCGGGAACGAGCTCGAACAGTCTTCCTAGCCCAAGGCACTGGGGGTTATGTCAGTGAGACTGAATGCCGTCGTGCCCAGCACACCTGGTTCCGAAAACGACCCTTGGAGGCATCATCTTGCAGTGTTAGGTATGCTGTATCTTCATCCTTACTTTCCCTCTCAAAATCCATACTAACATCCCCAGAATTTCTTCTGATATCCCAGTAATTGCCTAATCACTCCTTATCATTTGTAACCAATTCAGGAAAGCACCTCAACTCTTACTGCTCTCTGCCACCATCCCACAACCCCCTTTATGAAAGGAATCCTCCTGTGTATCATACCTTCCATATACACAGAATCAAGTGATTCCTAGAGTCCAGGGCAGTCATTGCTAAGAGTTACCAGAAGTCAGAGGATAATATGCATCAATTCATAGCGGCTCTGGGATAGAACCAAACCTCTTGATCTTGTCCATTCCCAACCACATGTCCCTGTGCCGCACAGTATCAGCCATGTGGGACCCATGTCAGAAAGCAGCCCAGCCAGCAACAGCCGTGCCAAGAGCCCAGAAAAGCCTTTGCAGACAGCTGAACAGGAGGAGCTCAGGTGAGATATCCCCAAAAGTGTCATCCCATCCTTGGCAAGAGCCATCATTTCTGCACTCCACATTTAAGATGATACAGGCCCACTGCACTGGCCAAGAAGAAAACCTGCTCCCCAGAAATTAGGGTATTGACAGATGTGTGAGGTCTTTTGGGTTATTGTCGCAATTAGAGCATACTATGTACCAGGCTCTGTATTGAGTGCTGGGGCTACAAAAAAAGGCACAAGACAGTGCCTGTTTTTATGAGAGAGACAGTATGCAAATAAATGTATCCAAAGCAAGCTCTATAAAGAAAAAATAGGAAATAACAGAGGAAAGGCACTAGAATTAAGAGGGACTGGGAAAGGCTTCCAGTAAAAGATGAAATTTTAGTTATGACTTAAAGGAAGCTAGAGAAGTTAGAAGGCAGAGATGAGAAGGAAGAACATTCCAGGCATCAGGAACAGCAAAGAAAATGCTTAGACTCAAGAGATGATCTTTTTCATGGAATGGCCAGGAGTCTGATGTCTCTGGATCAAAGTGCTTAGGTGTGGAAGAGGGCTGTGAAAGACTGAAAAGGTAATGGGAGATAGGTTTCCAAAGGCTTTGAGTGCCAAAGAGAGCATTTTGTATTTGTTACGGGAGGCAATAGGGAGCCACTGAAGTTTATTGACATGGTGGGGGAGGTAATATGATCAGACTTGAGCTTTAGGAAAATTACTTAGTTGCTGAGTGGAAGATGGATTAGAGTAAGAAGAGACTTGAGGCAATTGAACCCACCAGCAGGTTATTGTTGCAGGCATGAGGTGATAAGCGCCTGCACTAGAATGGCGGCAGTGTCCGAGAAGGGGCTATACTCAAGAGATGTTAGAAAGGTGAAATCTACAGGCCTTGGAAACAGACTAGACATGGGGGATGAGAGAGTGAGGAGTCCAGGATGACTAATAGGTTGACAGCCTGAGGAATTGGGAGGATAGTATACAGTCTACAGTAATAAGGAAGGTTTGAAAGGAAGATGAGGAGGAAAGATAATGAGTTCCATTTTTGATTTGTTGAGTTTAAGATCTCTACTGGACATACAGTTTGAGTTGTCTGAAAAGCAGTTGGAGATGGGAGACTGGAAATCAGCAAAGAATTTGGGTAGAATAGGTAGATTTGAGAATCATCCAGCATAGAGATGGTAAATTAAATCCATGAGCGCTGATGAGTTCACCCAATGAAGTAATACAGAAGGAGAAGCAAAGAGGGAACAGACCCTGAGGAATACGTATGGTTAAAGAGCATGGCCTAGAAGAGAGTCCAGCGGAGGAGGAGCAGTCATTTAGATAGAAGTAGGACCAAGACAAGGTGGTGTCCCAGAAGCCTAGAGAAAAGAGGATCTAGGAGAGTGATCAGATGCCTCAGAGGTTCCAGGGATGTCAAATGGAAAAAGATGTTTTGATGGAGTGAAAAGATCATAAATCGGATTATAGTAAGTTAAGAATGGAGTGAGAGGAGACAGAGTTGGAGGCCCCTGTTGTAGACAGCCTTTTCAAGGAGTTTAGCAACAATGGGCAGAAGAGAAAAATAGGATGACAGGGATGGAGGGATCAAGTGAGGGTTTTTTTTCAGTATAGGGGAGAACATGGGCATCTTTGTAGGCAGTAGGGAATAAACAGACTGAACAACAGAGGGAGAGATCTTTTGGAGGAGACAGATGGAAAGGGATATTTTGGAGAAGTAGAGGGGTTAGCCTTTGTAAGGAATAAAGCCACCTCATAATATGAGAAAGGGGTAAAGGAAGGGAGAGTGGCAGATGGCCCCAGCGCAATAGGAGATGAGGAAGTAAGTGTTCATGGTGAATGGCCTCAATTTTTTCTGTAAAATATGAGGTAAGGTTCTCAGCGTTCAGGAAGAAACCTTGAGAGAGGGAACCATGGGAGGTTTGAGGAAGGATGAAAAGGTTTGGCGGAACCATGGTGTGGAGAGTAGGACAGTGAGTTAAGAAGGGAGGTATGTAGTAGGATTGCCTAGCCATCGGGAGGGCCAGTTGAGGTTGTGTGACATAAATCCATAGTGGACCCAGGAAAAACGGTTGTGTGATTTTCTCCACGTATAGGAGCCAAGGCAGCCAATAAGATTCTTGTCAACGCTGTTAGCTCCTCACCCAGTTGTAGCCATTTCTTTCATGTTCATCTAAGCTCACACCCTAGCCTATTAATTGTCTCATCCTGTTTCAGTGTCATGAGACATGCTTCACCTTCTGCTTTTTCACTCTCACTGTAGGTCTGTGGATTGGCCCACCTTCCTGAAGGAGAATGTCATCTACATCCTTGCTGCCCGCCCCAATAGTGCTGCCATTCACCTGAAACCCCTAGGGTAGAGTCTCTTGAAGTAGGGTAGCCCCAGCTGGGGCAATGTGGGGTCACCTCCTCCCCCAACCTCTGACCGTGAAAAAGACTGGGAGGGGGAGACCTCCAGCATCTTTGTTCCTCAGCTTTGCCACAGGGGATCTAGAAAACTTCTCCTTTTATAGGATGGGTAGCAAGTACATAGACTAAGGGAGATGTTCTGAGAGAAGAGACAACATTCCCTATACACCTAACAGCTCTGTCTATTGCTAGCAAAAAAAAAAAGATTCCCTCCCATACTGTTCCTTCCTCATCTCAACTAGTGTTAGTAATGGGATAATTTGAGATTCTTTATCCCTCTAAACTTGCTAGAAGTTTGATTTCTAATTGGTTGAGAAAGACCAAACTTGGTGGATATCCTAGGTCATTATAGCTGAAAGAGACCTTAATGGTCACCTAGTCCAACTCTCTCATTTTATAGATGGGGAAAATGAGGTCTAGAGAAATTTTGACTTGCCTAAGGTCACACAGTGAGCAAGTGGTAGAATCAGAAGTCTCCTGACTCCTACAGAAATACCCTAGATTTGTCTTGGGGCAGGGGAAAGGGTGCCTACTTCCGCATTTAGGCAGAGTTTTGATTTCTGATTGACAAGAAAGGACTATAGTCCCTTACATCCATAGTTCTCTTAAATTCTTATTTCTGATTTGCTGAGGCAAAAACAACCAACCACACCCTACCCTTTATTAACCTGTAAACTACTGAGTACAGACAAGAAAACAATATCCTCCCTGGAATTCCAGTAACTTTGGCTGAAATAAATTTCATCCAAAGTCAGTAGAATCCTGATTAGCTTTGCAAATGAAACTGGTAATCTTAGATGAGGCTGTGCCTAAGAGATCACTGTACTGGAAGTGAACAAAGTGGATTACAGTTCTTACTTCCTGGAGCCAAAGGCCTGATTTCATGGGCAACAAAGAATAATGGCCCCAGTTGTAGTTCAGAGGACCTTACAAAGTATTGTGCACTTTCTCCACCTCAGTCAGTTCCTTTAGACAAAGTAATATCTCATCATTGTGGAGATTAACAAGGCTTCCTTAGCATCTATGGGGAGGGAAAAGGGATTCTTCTAGATAATTAGTACTGCAGCGATCTTCCATACCACTTCTAGAATGTGAGACATGCTGAAGGAGAAGAAGTTTTAGAACTCAGAAGAGGATTTGGGACCACTCTGCCTTCTGAGGGTTTGGGGGCCAGTGGAATAGATGGTGACTACAGAGAGAGGAAGATGATCCCATCTCTGAACGGTGGTCAAGACGAAAGTCCTACTATTGCTCTTCCCGCATATTCCCATTAGGCTAGTCTTACCATTTTGTGACTTCTTTTCCCCTTCATATCTGCTCTGGATGTTAAATTTTATCACTACAGAACTGGGGTCAGCATGAGGGGCTGTGTAGTATGAATTGCCTGAACGTTTATCTCCCGGGTACAGTGAGATATAGGAAGGTGCCTAGTGTACATGTCTATTACTCTTTTGACTTCAAGATCTGGCTTGGCTTAGAAAAGCTCCCGTACGTAGTCCTTGGTGAACTAACATACTAATAAGAACCTTCGACTGCCACCGAAGACACTATGGTCTGTCCCCATGCACCAGAATTGTAAATGCTGGCTTTTAGTGAGAACAGAAATGAAAGGAACCCCTCTTCATCTTCCCAAATTGTTTTTTATAGCTGTTAAATAAGGTAAAACCAACTCTTATCCAATGCCTTAGTTTCTCTGCCTATGAAATTTGGAGAGGAATGAGCTCTGTCATATGAAAGCCGAATATTCCCTAGAAGTTCTTTGGCAACCTCCATATCAATCAAATGGAGTGTTTTTTGATGGACTTTGAGATCCTCAGCATCATTGACAATGAGCTGAGCTCAGAATTGAACAGGAGGAGGAGAATGGGCTGGATTGCCTTTGTGAAATTGCACAGTGCTTTTAATGACTCCAAATTTCTCATTAAAACAAAGGCTCATCTCTTTTTTTTAACATTCTTCTTCCAATGGTGTCTGTTGTATGGCTTCAAGTCATGGGATACCACAGTCTCTGAAGAATTAACATTACCTAAAAGGCTGTAGAGTGGCATAGGGTGGGCATGAGTAGAGTGCAACATGTAAGCAACCAAGAAAAATGGTATAATAAAAGATATCATCAGATGTATGATTAGAAAAGAAGATGGATCTGTCATGATCACTACAAAAACAAGAACTTAGTTGGCATCCATGCAGTATCAAAGAACCAGAAGTCCTCCAGCACATTGGTTGGACACCTTGTGGAGTATATATGGGAAAATATGGATGAGGAGTGCACAAGATTAGGGGCATGAATGGGTATCTACCTGCATTATTGGAGGTATTAAATCACAGGTCCAGTGAAATACTGAGATTCTCAAAGGAATGTCACAGTTCATGCAATGAAGTCTTGGAAATTTGTGCTCCACAAAACTAAGGAATCAACTTGGAGAAATAATGAAAGTTGTTTGAATATTTAAACCTAAATTGAAGACAGAAACCCAAGATCAGAGTGGGACACACTTTTATGGTTCTGAGAATTTCACAAGCTATAGCTACTTACAGAGATTCCTCTACTGTGATCAAAATATTGACTGATGCTAAAGGTTATGGTCATTCCCACCAAAATAGGAAAAAGAAAGCCTTTTCTCATTCATGATGGCATCAAGGACGTTGCATTCCATCATAAGCTCTTGTCCCAAGAAACACTTGTACTCTTTCTCACTGCATGTCAAGTCAGAGTCCTAGGGAACCCCTAAAGAGTGGTTCTCTCCAAGATCTGACTTCCACAAGGTAATTCCAGGAGGCACACACTTTATGCTTCAAGAAATTAAGGGATCTCCTCATCTTCTGCACTCAAGTAACTTAATGGCCTTCATTAACTACCAGGACTATGAATCTAGACTCTTGTTCACTTATCCTGCTTAGATGAAAATTGATGCCATAAAGCTTACTCCCTGGTCACAGCCCTATGTCTTCAGTATGTGAGAAAAACTGTGTAGAACAGATCTTGCAAAGTAGGCACATCCTAGGGCCATCCAAACAGAACTAGTTATTTGGTGTGCTTGACTATTGCTCTTTTCACTTGGTGCTCTGGTGAGACTTAGGTGAGTTCCTCTTCCCCTTCTCAAGGGAAGTAAGGGAAAGCATTAAGCTTTTTCCCACTAGAAAGGTGGGGTGGGGCTGAGGCACAGAAGAATATCAATAGAAGTGGATTCTTATTTGCGAACCATATTCCCTATATTGGAAGGAAACTTGAAGTGTCTATCCTTCTTGCATCTAGGCAGAGCTAGGTAGGTGGATAGCTCTCCCATTTTTCGTAAACACATGTCATAACAAGTGAGGGAGATTCCAAAGTAATTACTTTAGTGATCCAGTCCTTGGTCATAAATTCTGCCTGGCATAAGTCCTGTCTTCTGCAATTTGTTACTGGGGAGTTCTATAATAAACTTCCTTTCCTTCTGTAAAAATTCTTGGAATATTTGAACACTTCAGTATATTATTAACAAAATACTCCTTTAATTTTTCCTCCTAGGTCATCTTAAAACCTTTCAATTATATTAGTCTAAATTCTCTCAAGCCTCAACATAGGTGTTCTTCCCTAGCAAAGGATCTTACTTCTCATTGACTTAAAACAATAAGATCCTAATGCCTCTCCCCACCTTTTGCCTTCTCCTGAGGGGAGGCAAACATCTTTGGAGAAGACTAGTTACCCTAAAATTGCTCATCACCCATCAGGCAGCCCCCTTACAACCAGATTAACATTGTGCAGCTCTCATTACTAGGTTAAATGGAAAAGGAAAAGCTGAGCTAGAAGAATGCCTGCCACAAAGAAGTAGCTGGTAGTGAAGTATTGTACTTTTGGGCCATTCCTTTTTCCCTTGTGGTCTTCATGCCTTTCTGTTTTCCTTTAACATTGAGTAACAGATCCCAGATAATTATCCAGACACACTTAAAGCAAACGCTGGGTTCTTGAGCAATATAAATGTCTGAGATTCAAGGAAAAGAGGCCTCATCCCCTAGACATCAAAATCACTCTCAAGGGTTTTGATTCGAGGTCCACACAAAAGTATTTTGCCAGTGGAAAAGATGAGCACACACAAACACACAAATACACTGCCTTCTCCCTCCACCCAATGTCACTGTGACTGAAGGTGGTGAGTGATTTCTGTTCAGACCCACTAGCCTTGCTAACCTCCAGACAGCTAAGCTTTGAGGGCATCAGAATGGAATGGCAAAAGGCCTAGAACCTTTTATCCTTCGTAGGAGTGACCACTATGAAACCCCACTCACCCCAAGCCCTTGCTTTTTTATAACTGGAAGCACAGCACAGTCTGTACTGCCTACTGGGATGTACCACCTTAGAAAAGGAGGTCTTAGTTGGGAAACCCCTGGAATCTTCAGGCAGTGAAAGTCAGCTCTGCTGTGATCATCCCAGCACCAATGTGAATGAACTGGGATGTCAGAACCTTAGCAAGGAGAGATAGAAGCTTAGTAGGAATTGACTAGGAAAGCAACAGGCACTAGGAGTCCTCTTCCTCCTCAGGACAGAAGCACCATAGCAGGTGGTGCAGGAATGGAAATGCTTTCTTCGCCCAGAATTCTTAGTGGGGGCCTGTGACCCTGCAAAACCAAAGTATATTCTTCAGTTGAAGGCTTGGAACGTGAAGTATGCAGACACTGCAGTGAGCAGCTGAGTAGCCCTAATTCTAGAATTTCAGGAGATGCCATCAACCAGCATGAAGCCTGAACCAGAGTCACTTGCTGCCTGGCTTACAGTTGAATCAATCAGCTGTTGCTGCACCATCATTTACTCTAATCACCTAGGATCTCTGAGCTTCTGAGGAATAAGTGAATTATTATATGCTTGCTGCTGCTAAGTGAACAGAGTTCTTATTGTCAGGCTGGTCATGACAGTTCAGCCCCTCGGGAATAGTGTTCTACATTTGATCCAGCCCGTACCATTATCATCCTTTCCCCCTGGTAGCCCTTGAATTGAGCCATGGTTTTTAAATAATGAAGACCAGAGTCATTCCCTCTGTGCCATATTTCATGATCCATTGTGGCAATAGAATATCATTCCCTGTGCATTTTGGAGTGGGTCCTTGTCTGATCCAGGTATATATTACTGGGCAGTCTTCTTGTTTCATATTGGGTTAGTGCATACTCCAATCTGGTAAGGGATGTATGTAGCCAGTTGGAACTGGCCTTAAGTGATCACTTCCCACCACAGCTCTCTGAAGTTCTGTAACCCTTGGCATTGGGTTGACCTACCCTTTCACAGATAACAGCAATGGGGCACAGAAAAGGAACTTCCCAGGATTCTATACTAAAGCAAAGATAGGGTTGAGGATAGAACTGGGGTGTCCTGGGTTCCAGTTATGGGAATTTGGCCATAATGCCTGAAGAGGTATTATCCTTATGTCTCCTCTGATCCTTTTCTGAAGAACACTGAACACATATTCTAGGAGTACTTAGGCAGCAGTGGGTTCCAGTTTTCCTTCCGTCCTCCATGTTCTCACTGTTAGGAGATGGCATGCCCTTTTTAAAAGAATCTGCCCCAAGCCCTGTAACCTACCTTTCTGCAAACACTAACTTGGACATTGAGGGGTAAGATCCCCAACTTCTGTTTTACCCTTGACTATAGTTGCATGTTTCTTCTACCCATGCCCAGCCCTGGTGGGCAATGCAGCCAAATGGAGCTGGTACTCCCAAAGACTGGGCACACACAGGATATCCTAATAAAGAAATCTTGACACTACTATCTCCATGTGTGGTGTTTATGGGAAGGTGGGAGTGTGGTAATTACAGGGCCAGCTACAACACCTGAACTCAGTACTTCTTCTCAAGGCTTAGGTAGTGTGTAAGTTTGTCAGACATGTGCCATAGGTGAGATGTCTGTGCCATAGATGCTCATGTTCTCAGGACTTTGGCCTACACTTTTCCCTTTTAGTTGGGGGTAGTACAGCATTAGTCCCCAGAATGGAAAGAATAGAAGCACTGAACCTGAACTTTATCTCCAGGAGATTTCTGGTCTTAATCTTCCTGAGAACTAAAAAGGAGCAAGACTCTTAAGGGTTAGAAAGGGAAAATGGACTTTGTTTAGGTTGTTTAGACTATCTCCTACACATACAATACACACTATATCCTGATAACCTGGAATCACAAAGGCTGGACAGTTCCACAGATTGGAAGGTTGGAACAGCGCACAAAGATCCTGAATCTCACATTTTTTGTTCCCAGAGTCCTCATCCTGGGCTCCCTGAATCTGGGCAAAAATTCTTCATCTCTGATCATCCATGGACAGACACTGCTACTTACTTTGAGACTCTTCCTAAGCATCAAAGCAACAGGATGGACACACACATGAAAGCTCTGAGCTCTAACCTGAAAGGATTTGAGCTTTTCCCAGCTTCTCAGATACAGCTGGACCTCCCAGTCCATACCCAAAACTTCATTCCCACTACATGCTATCTAGGTAATCTCTATCCTGAACTTGATTTTGTAAGAGAAGGCTTAAGGCTTAAAATGAAACACGAGGGGGCAGGGGTGCAGTGGGATAGGCAATGGGGGAAGGGAGATTTAGAAAAAAGGATATGACTGGATTTCTCTTGCCAGAGGGGTTGTATATAGCAGTTAAAAAGAAGGGTGAAGTGCTGGAGCCAAAATCCTTCAGACCATGGTAAGCAGAGGATGTGGATCAGGGATATTTCAGAGGCCAACCCCATGGATTTGGCAAACAACTACCCTCTGCTTCACTCTTGGTTGATGTATACTGAGAACATGAGCATCCATGGTTGATGTATCCCATCATTTTCACAAGATAGCTTCTTGAGGCACTCAAGTTTTATAGGAAGGGTCTTGGTTCTTGCTTAGGTATGTCTGATTGATTTTTCTTCTCTGATATCACAGTAAGGGAGACATTAGGAAATAGTCCTGAAAGCAAGAATCAGGGACAAAATTTGCTAGAAAAGACAGGGGTGTCCAGAGCAGAGGCAACATACTGCAGGCAAGCCTTATGGGTCTCAGTCTAGAAAAGGGTTTGGGTTTTTTTTTATTTACTACACCTCTTCATTACAAAAGGGGTCAGGTCAAAGGATTACTGTGCCAAATTTGTCAGTGGGATCAATAACACCTCCATCCCCAAACAAAACACAAAAGTAGATTTTTTGTTTACATTAACAATACATTTTTTTCCTACCAGCTGATTCTTTACTTTTGAAAGTCCCTACTGGGAGGCAGAGCCAAGATGGCAGAATAAAGGCAGAAACTCAGCTGAGCTCAACTCCAAACCATTCCAAATACTTTTAAATAATGACTCTAAACAAATACTAGAGCAGCAGAGCCCCCAAAAAGAGTGAAAGATTTTCACAGCCCCAAAAAACTTAGGAGTTCAGCAAGAAAGGTCTGTTGCACCAAAGTGAGGGAAGAGTATAGTCCAATGCAGGCCATGCTAGTGCAGACAGAGCCCCAGCAATCCAGCAGTAGGACTTGGGGTGATTGAATCAGTGGCAGTTCCCAGATGTCTCAGCCCACAGACTCCAAAGACAATTTAGAAGGTCACCAAGAAGGTCTGTTGCACCTGGGTGATAATGGAGCACAGTCCAACACAGGCTGCACCAGCACAGTCACAGTTCCAGCAAACCAGCAGCAGGACTTGGGAGGTATTGAATAAGCACAGGCAATGGCTACTTCCGGAGCTCTCAGCTCATAAATGGTAAGGGGGTCAAACAACTGGTCAGAAGGAGGTTACAGAGATCTCTTTGCAGGTACTGGCGACAGGACTCTGTTAATTTGCCCATACTCAGATCTGGGTCCCAGGCCTGGGTGGCAGTCCCAGGGCAAGGAGAAGAGTTAGCACACTAGAGCATATGACCACAGTGGAATGGAGACTCTTCTCACAGTTTCAGGGCAGAAGAGACTGCTTGCGGTTGCTCACAAAACAGAGCACAGGCCGGGAAAATAGTAAACACCTCTCCTTTCACCATACCACTTTGGAAGAACGGGAAACTTACAGGTCCCTAAATGTATCTCTGAAAACAACTGCACAAAACCCCCAAAGCTTGGGACAGTGCACCCACCAACCTGGAAGCAGAGCTCTACTTTTACAAAGATTTAAAAGTGAACTGATAAACTGGGGAAATGAGCAAAATTTCTGACCATAGAAAGTTACTATAACAAAGTAAAAGCTCCTACATCCAAAGCCTCCAAGAAAAATATGGCCATGGAAGGGTTCAAAACCCTTCTCAGGCCATGGAAGGGTTCAAAAAGGATGTTTTAAATCTAGTAAGAGAGGTAGAGGAAAAATTGGGAAGAAAAATGAGAGTGATGTGAGAAATGCATGAAAAATGAGTCAATAGCTTGGCAAAAGAGAAAAAATACTGATGAAAATAAAACTTTAGAAAACAAACTAGTTCAAATTATAAAAGAAGTACAAAAAGCCAATGAGGAGACGAATGCCTTAAAAAGAAGAATTAGTCAACTGGAAAAAGAGGCACAAAAATTCACTGAAGAAAAAATCCTTAGGAAGTAGAATTAGCCAAGTGGAAAAGGAGATATAAAGGCTCCCTGAAGAAAATAATTCCTTTAAAGTGGAACAAATGGAAGCTAATAACTTTATGAGAAATCAAGAAACAATAAAACCAAAAGAATTTAAAAAATAAAAGACAATTTTAAAATTAAAATCTTATTAAAAGTTAAAAATCTCATTGGAAAAACAACTGACCTGGAAAATGAATCCAGGAAAGATCATTTTAAAATTATTGGAGTACCTGAAAGACAAAAAAGAACCTAAATATCTTCCAAGAAATTATCAAGGAAAACTGCTCTGGTATTCTAGAAACAGAGGGTAAGATAGAAATTAAAAGGATCCACCAATCACTTTCTGAAAATGATGAAAATTCCCAGAATATTATAGCCAAATTCCAGAATTCCCAGGTCAAGGAGAAAATATCACAAGCCATCAGAAAGAAACAATTCAAGTATCATGGAGTCCCAGTCAGAATAACACAGGATTTAGCAGCTTCTACATTAAAGGATCACAGGACTTGGAATATGATATTCTGGAGAGCAAAGGAACCAGGATGCAACCAAGAATCTCCTACCTTACCACTTACTACAAAACTGAATATAATCCTTCAGAGGAAAAATGGATATTCAATGAAAGAGAGGACTTTTAAGCATTTTTGATGAAAAGATCAGAGCTGAATAAAAAATTTGACTTTCAAATACAAGACTCAAGAGAAGTATAAAAAGGTAAATAGGAAAGGGAAATCATAAGGCACTTAATAAGGTTAAACTATATTCCTACATAAGAAGATGGTATTTGTAACTCCTAAGTACTTTCTCATTATTAGGGCAGATAGAAGTATATATAGACAGAGGGCACAAGTGTGAGTTAAATATAAACGAATGGTATCTAAAAAATAAAATTAAGTGGTGAGAGAGAGGAATGTACTGGGAGAAAGGGAGAGGTAGAATGGGGTAAATTATCTCACATAAAAGAGGCAAGAAAAGTTTTTAGAGGAAGAGGGGGGAGGTGAGGAAAAGTGAGTGAATCTTAACTCTCTTCAGAACTAGCTCATGGAGGGAATACCATATATACTCAATTAGGTATAGAAATCTATCTTACCCTACAAGAAAGTAGGAGGGTAAGGGGATAATAGAAAAGAGGGGTGGTGATAGAAGAGAGGGCGAATGGGGGGGGTGGTCAGAAGCAAAAACTTGAGGAGAGACAGGGTAAAATGAGAGAGAATAGAATAAATGGGGCAGGGGAAATAGGATGGAGGGAAATACAGTTAGCAAATAGTAACTGGGGGAAAATTTTGAAACAAGTTTCTCTGATAAAGTCCTCATTTCTCAAATATATAGAGTCAACTGAGTCAAACTAATAAAAGCAAGAGCCATTCCCCAGTTGATAAATGATCAAAAGATATGGAAAAATTTCCAGATGAAGTAATCAAAGCTATCTGTAGCTATATGGGAAAAAAATGCTCTAAATTGGAGATTTGCAAATTCCAAAATTTGCAAGATCGGTGAAATGCAAATTGAAACATTCTGAGTTATTACCTCATATCTATTAGATTGACTAATAGGACAGAAAAGGAAAATGACAAATGGTGGAGGGAATGTGGGGAAAATTAGACGTGAATGCACTGTTGGTGGAGTTATGAACTGATTCAGTCATTCTGTAGAGCAATTTAGAGTGGTGCCCAAGGGGCATGGGGCCATGCATGCCCTTTTAGCTGGCAGTACCATTGCTAGATCTGTACCCCAAAAGAGATAAAAAGGACAGGGACCTATATGTACAAAAACATTTATAACAGTTCTCTTGGGGCAAGGAGTTGGAAATTGGGGGGATGCCCATCACTTGGGGAATGGCTGTGATGAAATGCTATTGTGCTATGGGAAATGGTAAGTGGTAAGCTCTCAAAAAGACTATGAGAGACTTTCATGAGCTGATACAAAGTGAAATGTACTGTAAACAAAGTAACAGCAACACTGTAAGATGATCAACTGAATGACTTAGCTGTTCTCAGCAATATAATGATCCAAGCAAGGGCAGGTCACGTCATCATTTCTCTGATGGCATGGTCTTCTTTGGCCACAAAGGACAACACACACACACACACAATGATCCAAGACAATTTTGAGGGGACTTATGATGAAAAATGCTATCCAGCTCTACGGAAAGAACTGATGTTGTCTGAATACAGATTGAAGCCAATGGTTTTTTACTTTGTTTTTCTGGAGGGTTTTGGGTTTTTTTGGTCTGTTTTCTTTCACGACATGATTTTTATGGAAGTGATTTGCATGACTACACAGGAATAACCTATGTCGGATTGCTTGCCTTCTCAATGAGGGTGGTGGGGTAGAGAAGGAAGAAGGGAGAGAATCTGGAATTCAAGGTTTTAAAAACAAATGCCAAAAGTTGTTTTTGCTGGGGAAAAATAAAATACTAAACAAAAAGTCATCTTCACTCTATCACTCCGCGTCTTAATCTTCAAAACCACCTACAGCCTTTAGAAATCACCGGAAACTACTCTCTCCAAAGTTACCAAAGATCTCAACTTCCAAATTAAATAGGCTTTGCTCATTTCTCATCCTACTCAACCCTTCTGCTGTATTTGCCACTGTTATCTATCCTCTCCTCAGTTCTCTCTCCTATCTGAATTTTCATAACATTGTTCTCTCTTGGTTTTCCTCCTACCTGTATGTCCACTCTTTGTTTTTCTTTTCTTGTTTGTTATTGGTATCATGCCTCCTAACTGAGGGCATATTTCAAGGTTATATCTGGTACCTTCTTTTCATGTCTTTCTATAAATTCTCTCTGGATGACCTACTAATCTCCCATAGATTTAATTATCACTTTTATGCAGAGTACTCAGAAAGGTATATATCCAGATCCCTGTCTCTTCTGAGCTTGAGTCCTACACCAACAACTACCTATTGGAGATTTTGAGTTGTATGTCCTTGAGATATCTCAAACTTACTATATCCATATTAGAACTCATTATCTTTCCCTCAAGACCCACTTTCTACTAAATTTCCCTATTTTTGTCAAGGGAACTATTATCTACATATGTAAACTGATTAGTAAACTCATATGTTATCCTTAACGCTTTGCTATCTCTTCCCCTACCCCACATATCCAATATTTCTACCTCTCCATTATTTATTTCATCTAACCCACTTGCTTTACTGATAGTCAAAACCTCAATTCATGCCTTCATCGCTTCTTGCCTGGACTATTGCATTCATCTCCAGGTTAGTCTCTCGAACTCAGTTATCTCTATCCTCCGTACAATTTTTGTGCACTTCGGTCAGTTCTGATCACTACAAATTCCCTTTCTCAGTAATCTTCAGTGGCCTCCTATTGTCTTTAGGATAAGCTAGAACACTTTGGTTGGAGGAGCTCTTAAAGCTCTTTATTTTTTGGCCCCAATTTTTCTTTGTACCCTTATTATATGCTACTGATCTTTCTACAATTTTTACTCTAGCCAAATTATCTTCTTCTTTCTTCACACATCTCCTTCCTCCATTTTCTTGTATCAGCTATCTCCCATGTTTGAAGCAACTCCCTTCTCATCCGAGCTTGGGGTTTTGAAATCTCCGCCTTTCTTCAAAACAGGCAAAGTGCAATGTTTACACGAAGCCTTTTCTGACCTTTTCCCAATTCCCTAGCTCTCTCCCTTTTTAAATACCTTCAATTGAACTAACATGTATTTATTTTGTACTTATTATGTATATTTCTTTTGTACATGCTTTTGTACATACACACAAACACACGCATGCACAAGTGAGCACACACGTGCATGTGTATGTGTGTGTGTGTATTTTTCTCTACTCAAATGTAAGATCCTTGAATGCAGGGATTTATTTACTTTTTCCTTTGTGTTTCAAGTACCATGTACAGTGCCTAGGATACAGTAGGTGCTTAAAAATGTTTATACATTACTTCCATATCACTTGAGGTGTTTAAGCAAAAACCAGATGAAAACTTTTTGAGAGTCTATACAAGAGATTTCCCCATCATGTATAAACTGGATGATATAAATTTTTAGGTCTCTTCAATTTCTGCAATTTTATATATCATTGGCAGATTGGATAGTCATGTCACTCCACTACTTTCCTTCAAGAATAAGAGAAGTTCCTTAAGAACCATTTGGCAAAATGTTTGTTGCTGGTTCTGATGGCAGGGTGGGAAATGCTGACTGTGATTTTACATTCACCAAGATCAAACTTCCAAATCAATTTGGTTTTGCAGTACTGTCTTTTCTACTGGGTGGTTTAAAATAGCCAATTATATAGTCATTATCATTTAGATATCTACAAATGCCATATTTGCAATAAACATTTAAAGAGGGTTTTTTTGCCATAGAAATGTTTATAAATTATCTGATCTTTATTTTTATTTATGAGAAAAAGATCACCTTTATTTTCTAAATAATGCTTAATAATATATTTTGCAACTGCTAAATTTGACTTGAAATATTTTAATGACCAGGAAAATTGGAACTATGGGCATGTATAACTCAATTTAACACAATTTTGGATTGTGCCATTATACTTTGGCACTTCTTTTGTGATCCAATACAGATGTTAACATAATATGAAGGAAGATTAAACAGGAGTTTTTAAAAAGTCATTTGTAAGTTTTAAAGAACTACATTTAGGAATTATAGCTACTATGTAATCTATGTTTTTGTTTAGTAGTAGATCTCAACCAAATATTTTCTCACATTTCTCTTAATTTTCTGTACTCCGATACTTGAACTTATTACAAGGTATAATGAAGAACTTCATTTCTTCTGATAAGTCTTTGAGCTAAATAAAGTCCTGTAAATGTATACTATCTGGGGTTTAAAAGTTTGACAGCTAACCTTGATTTTGCCCTTATATTAATGCCTACTACAAGTTTTGATATAGAGATCAATACTTTTACATAGAACATTGTGCTGGCTACATTTTCTCTGCCTTGCACAGATGAAATACTAACCAGCTTTCAACATGCTACTGTTTTGCCTTAACTTGATCTTTTTAAATAACGTTGCCTAGCAAGAAGAAATGGAAACATATTCATCTTAAAGAATATTTCCATCAAAGCCCATAGTCTCTGTCAATTCAATGTCATTCTCTTTTTCTTTAACATAAATCAAAGAAAAAGGATATTATTGTAACTTTTAAAAAAGTAAGTAGACCTTTCTCCACAAAGTTTTAATGTGTTGTAATGTTGCCTTGTTAGACAGACAGGATGAAACATAGGAAAGTGACGGTAAGAGTCTCAATAGTTAATTAAATATTTCAGAGTCATGATTTCAAGTACATGGATTCTCCTTCCACAGTTGCATATTTCAAGCTGCTAATTGCCTTAGAAGATTATGAGTTGCTATGGCAAAAATGAAAAAAAAAAGACCAAGCCCTTGATATCCAACCTTCTGGTTATGGATGAAGTTAGCTCACCTTTAGTCTTGGAGTAGAGATACTCAAGTCATTGCCAGGGCAATATTTGACACCTTTTTAACTTGGAAGCCTAGGTCAACTCTTGCACTCCAATAGCATATCCTTCAAGAATACAGGATCACATCATTACTAAGATATGGTATTAGAATAGGATTTTAGTGAAAGACGGGTTTCAGAAATCATCTTCAATGTATTTAAGGTCATTTGTAACTTGCAGGTGTTAAAGGGCTCTCTCATGTATTAGCATAGTTGTTCTTGGTTCCAAGTTTCCCTTTGGACTTTAAGGAGTGTCTCTTTTCTCTACTCCCTCTGACTCAAGCTCTCACTATCTATGTTTCCCCCAGTTAGTTAGGAAACTAGTGACTGGCTTTAAGGTTTTATTTTATGACAGCATTATCTGGTCTTTACAAAGGTCTTTACAAAGTATTAACAAGAACAAAGATATAAATATTTCCCTTAACACCTCAGAGGCATAATCTCCATTCACTCTCTGAGACTCTAGGGTAAACATTAGGCTCAAAACTTAGTTCAGTTATTATATAGTCTTGAAGCCACCAAGTTCATCTGTGGAACTGTCATTGCTGCCAGATAAATCCTTCTTCTGGCCTGGAAATCCTGAAAACCACTACGAAAGTTTGTCCTTTGCTCCATAGGGCATTATTGCTGGGATGACCGCAGCTTGGATCATAACCCTTAAATTCCTGTGACTTGCTTTCCCAATCCTGATCAGACCCCAATCTTCACCCTGCAGCTGGAAAGGACAAGAATGTACAAACAGGTCAAAGAGGACTTACTTCTTGGTGTCATATATTTCTCAGGACTTCATAGATGAAGAAAACCCTTAAGTTTTTCCCCACATAGCACAGTCTCTCACTGTATTGTAAGAGTAAAGGAATCACCTTGCTTGCACAGATGCAAAGAAAGAAAAATGCTGAGGTATTCAAAGCTAAAATGTCTTTCATCTTTGATACATTCAAAAGTTATCAGAGAGTTTTCCATTATTTACATGATTGGACAACTAGAAGATGTTATAGAATATCTAAATATGACCCAGTTTCTCTAAGGCACTTTCTTTACCTGACATCACTATTGTCCTAGAAGTATCCCTCTAGCATTTTCCATATGTAGAGACACCATATGAGCAAGCACATGCATTCTATTATAAGGCAAAATTGAAAGGTACTTGTGTTATTTGGAAGAATCAATAATATTCAATAATGTCTAAGGAAGATTTATCTGTTTCCTAGAGTATATTTGCTTCTTTCCATCATTCTATATTTGTTATATAGCTTTTTTTACTTACTTTTTAATTTATTTTTACTTATTTCTCATATAGTTTTCACATTTATTTTTCTTAAAACACTGAAATAAGAGTAATTATAAAAATTATCTGGTGCTGGTTAATAATATTAAAAATAGATCATTAGAAAACAATAGACATACAACTTATAGCAGCAAATAAACATAATAATCTTGTATTTCGTAAGTTTAAAGAATTAAGATTTGGGGACAAGAATATATTATTTGGTTAAAAAAAATTGTTGGGAAAACTGGAAAGCAGTAGAGCATAAAATAGGCAGAGAACACTATCTTATGCCATTTACCAAGATAAGGTCAAAATGAACACATGACCTAGATATAAAGAGAGATTTTACAAGGAAATTAGAAGAACACAGAACATATTGCTTATTGGACTTATCAATAGGCAAACAAGTAATGAATAAATAAGAGAGAGTGAGCAAAGTTAGGTATAAAATGGATAATTTCAATTACACTCAATTGAAAAGTTTTTGTATAAATAAGACAGATGAAGTCAAGATCAGAAGGCAAGCAGAAAATGGGGGGAGGGGATTTATAGTTTATCAGATAAAGGTCTCATATCTAATATATATACATATGTATACATATATATATATATATATATATACATATACATATAAAGAACTTTGTCAGCTCTATAAGAATATAAATCATTCCCCAGTTGATAAGGTCAAAGGATATGAACAGGCAGTTTTCCAATGAATAAATCAAAACAATTTATAGTCATATGAAAAAATACTCTAAATCATTAATTATTAGAGAAATGCAAATTAAAACAACCTTGAGTGATCATTTTATATCTATCAGATTGGCTAAAATGATAGAAGGGGAAAATGACAAATGTTGGAGGGGATGTGAAAAAATTGGAACACTAATTCATTGTTCATGGAATTTTGAATTGATCCAACCATTTTGGAGAGCAATCTGGAATTATGCCCAAAGCGTTATTAAGCCACCTATACCCTTTGACCCAGCAATACCACTGCTTGATCTATTTCCAGAGATTATTAGGGAAAAAGACAAAAAAACTATATATTTCTAAGTGTTTATAGCAGCTCTCTGGTGGCAAAGAATTGGATATTGCAAGCATGCCTTGGGAATGACTGAACAAGTTGTAGTATATGACTGTGATGGAATGCTACTATGCTATAAAAAGCAATGAGTTCAACTATCTTAGAAAAACATGGAAAGATTTATGCAAAATAATGAAGAGTGAAATTAGCAGAACCAAGAGAACATTGTATATAGTAACAAATACTATTTTAAGAATTACTTTGAGGGAATAAGTTAATTATTATCAATACCCAAGTTAATTATAAAGGACATATCTTTATGTTGCTATCTGCATCCAGATAAAGAACTAACAAAATGAAAGTATGTATAGAATATTTTTACATATATACTTATTTGTGTCTAATGGTAGCCATCTCTAGGATGAGTTAGGGGTGGGAAGAGAAAAGAAAAAAAGAAATTTAGATGATGATTTTGTTGTATATTCAAAAGGAATACATTTGCAGTTTCATGTACAATCATCTTTTTTATTGCACTATGTTATGGAAATATTTGTTTTATTCCATAAAGTGAAAATGAAAATAAAATTAAAAAAAGAGTCCCCACTGCAGATACTTTGGGGCTGTTGTCCATGGTGCTGAAGGCACTAGACAACCAAGTTGAGACTGTTCCATAAATCCTAGATCCTATTTTTCAAGGGTCTAAAACAGTTATTTACATCCAAGGTAGGTCACCCTACATTTCAAAGAATCTAATAAAATTATCAAGATAAAACTAAATTTAATTCAGTTTGTTATATTTTGTAAATCTATCCTACACTGCACTTTTCAAAATCATGTCATGTAATCAGTAACTTAACTGGGCCTTACTTCAAAAGAATAAAGGATTTGATGGTATCCAAGGAGCATCTCTTCCAATTCTAACATTACAGGAATCTATAAGCTTTGGATACTTACAGTTGCTGAGTGGTTGATATTATACACCTAGCCTTATACTGGGGAAAGAATGACAGCACAAGATGTCAAGAAGCTTATAATATGCTTGAAAAAGCAAGACCAACAGCTCTGAAATGGTGAAAAAATAATTAGATTATGTGGTATTACTTCCACAGCTGAGCCCTTTGGGTTGCTTAGCAATCCTGCTCTACTCTTACTTCCTATCTCATTCCCCAGCATGACCATTACAATCTTTTTTCTACTCATGGCTACAACCATCCCCCACCCCAACACTTAAGTTACTCAGTCTCTCCTACTTTGCTAAGATTAAGATCATCTAATATGAACTTGCTTAGCTCTCTTCTTTCATTCCTCAAAACTTTGCAGTATTATTATCTACACTCATCTTCTTTCTGAATACTAAAGAGATATACCTGTTTGTCACTAAGGTTAATCCGTCTGCCTCTGTCCCTGATCTCCAGGAGAACCTTAGTCCAACAATCATGAATTACCTGTAACACACTTCCAATTTCTCCTTCTCCTTTTGCACCTCCCTATTTTCTTACATAGCCTTAATCACTAAATGGGCATTGCCTCAGTCAAACTGAGACCTGTTAAAGACCTTAACTTGAAAAGACCAAGGTTTCCCACTGCATTCAGGTCCATCTCCAGTCATCCTGATCTACATCTGGCCACTGGACCCAGATCACTAACAGGAGAAGGTGAGGCTGGTGACTCTGCGCAGCCCTCCCTCCCTTAAATCCAATTCACTAGGATGTCATAGCTTCACCTCCCTAATGTGATGGGAATCTTGAGATTCCTGCTTGAGAATGAAGGACAAACAGTAAAAACATTGCATGGGCAGACTTAGATCTCTCAAATCCATTTGTTTTTAAGCCTTTCCTTGAGGTTCTATCATATTTAGCTTTTGTCCTATTACTATCCTACGTTTCACTAGCAAACTTCTGAGAAAGTATTACTGGCCTACACTTTATCACCACTGCCAGTCTACTATTCTCCCAAAGGCCAACAATAACATCCAAATCACAATTCATAGTACCAGGGGGTGGAGCCAAGATGGCGGAGTAGAAGGACGTGTTTACAAGCTCCGAAACCAAAAGCCCATAGAATTAATGTAAAAAGAGTCCCCCATAACTTCTGGGTCAATACAAGGTGTGCAGAAACAGAGTGGAAGAGATTTCCATTCCAGGGAGCCCTGGAGACCCATCCCCAGGGTCCGGCGTGCCCCGGAAAGTGGACCCCACCCCCAGCTGCCCTGGCCATGGCCCCAGAGAAGCTGATCCGAGCAGGCTTCAGAGACGGAAGCTCCAGCAGCCAGGAAAGTCCCTCCACCCACAGAAGCTACAGGTCAGTGAGAGAGAAGGCTGGGCTGGAGGAGAGGGGGAGCAGGGCGTCTCCGTGACTCGGGCCCCCTCGGGAGGAAGCAGCAGTGGCAGAGACGGGGGCAGGAAGTGGCGGAGGCAGAGGTGTGGGCGGCGGCTGAGGCGGCAGCGGACCGGGACTCAGGAATCCCCCAGCAGCAGGCAGGATCTTCATTACGGAAGATTCCCGCATAAAACCTGACGGAGCTGAGCCTGGGAGACGGCCCTGCACCCACCCCGCTCTATTACTTAAGGCTTCTGCTTAAAGCCCCCAAGGGAACTGAGCTTGGGAGGCGGGGGCCCCCCACCCCGCCCCCACCCGCTCCATTCCTGAAAGTCTCTACATAAAGCCCCTGAGGGATCTGAGCCTGGGAGACGGCCCTGCCCCCACCCCAGCACCTGAACTAAAGCTCACTGATTGACAGCCGGCAGGAGGAAAGCCCATTTAAATCTCAGAGGCCAAGCACTGGCTAGGCGGATCCAGGCGGGGGTGGAAAGGAATCTCAGAAGTCAAGTAACTGGCTGGGAAAATGCCTAGAAAAGGGAAGAAAAATAAGACTATAGAGAGTTTTTTCCAACAAATGCAAATGATCCCGAACTTCGGATCTGATGATGAGGACGTATCCTTGCCATCAGGGAAAGACATGGAGGGCGGGGCCTCAGTACCCCAGACACCCCAGGGGGGGTGGCGGGTGGGCTCAGGCCCTGGAAGAGCTCAAAAAGGATTTTGAAAAGCAAGTTAGACAGGTGGAGGAAAAACTGGGAAGAGAAATGTCAGAGATGCAACAAAAGTATGAAAAATGGGTCAATACCTTGGTAAAGGAGACCCAAAAAAATGCTGAGGAAATTAACACCTTGAAAAATAGGCTCACTCAATTGGCAAAGGAGGTTCAAAAAGCCAATGAGGAGAAGAATGCTTTCAAAAGCAGAATGAGCCAAATGGAAAAAGAGGCTCAAAACCTCACTGAATTGAATAGTTCTCTCAAAATTAGAATGGAACAGATGGAGTCTAATGACTTTCTGAGAAACCAAGAAATCACCAAACAAAACCAAAAGAATGAAAAAATGGAAGAGAATGTGAAATATCTCATGGGAAAAACAACTGACCTGGAAAATAGATCCAGGAGAGACAATTTAAAAATTATGGGACTACCTGAAAGTCATGATCAAAAAAAGAGCCCAGACATCATCTTCCATGAAATTATCAAGGAAAACTGCCCTGACATTCTAGAACCAGAGGGCAAAATAAGTATTGAAAGAATCCATCGATCACCACCTGAAAGAGATCCAAAAAGAGAAACTCCTAGGAACATTGTGGCCAAATTCCAGAACTCCCAGCTCAAGGAAAAAATCTTGCAAGCAGCTAGAAAGAAACAATTCCAGTACTGTGGAAATACAATCAGGATAACTCAAGATCTAGCAGCTTCTACATTAAGGGATCGAAGGGCGTGGAATAGGATATTCCAGAAGTCAAAGGAACTAGGACTCAAACCAAGAATCACCTACCCAGCTAAACTGAGTATAATACTTCAAGGGAAAATATGGTCTTTCAATGAAACAGAGGACTTTCAATCATTCTTAATGAAAAAACCAGAGCTGAAAAGAAAATTTGACTTTCAAACACAAGAATGAGAAGAAGCATGAAAAAGGAAACAGCAAAGAGAAGTCTTAAGGGACTTACCAGAAGTGAACTGTTTACATTCATACAAGGAAAGACAATATTTCTAACTCTTAAAACTTTTCAGTATCTGAGTAGTTGGTGGGACCACACATACACATGTACATACATGCACACACATACACACATGCATGCACATACAGAGATAGAGAGCACAGATTGAACTGAATAGGCTGGGACCATACCTCAAAAGAAACTAAGGTAAATGGTGAGAGAGAAATGTAGGGGGAGGAAAGAGAGGGAAAGGGAAGGGGGTAACTATATGTCATTTAAAAGGCAGGTAGGAGTTTTTCTTAGTGGAGGGAAAAAGAGGAGAGCTGAGAAAAAAAAAACAACAAAAAAAAAACAAGTTTACCCTCATCACATTTGACTAAACGAAGGAGTGAAATGCACACTCATTTTGGTATGAAAACCTATCTTACAGTATAAGAAAGTGGGGGAGAAGGAGATATTGCAAGGGAGGGGATGATGGAGAGGAGGGCAAAGGGAGGAGGGAGCAATTTGAAGGCAACACTTGGGGAGGGACAGGATCAAGAGACAGAAGAGAAACAATGAGGGGCAGGTTAGGAGGGATGGTAATCCAGTTAGTCTTACACAACACGACTATCAGGGAGGTCATTTGCAAAACTACACAGATAGGGCCTATATTGAATTGCCTGCCGTCCCAAAGGGAATGGGTGGGGAGGGAGGGATGGGGAGAATTTGGAACTCAAAGTTTTAGGAACAACTGTTTAATATTGTTGTTGTAACTAGGAAAGAAGACATACAGTTAATGAGGAATAGAAAGTCATCTGGTCCTACAGGAGAAAAGAGAAGATGGAGACAAGAGAAGGGAGGGATGACAGAAGAGAGGGCAGATTGGAGATAGGGAAAATTAGATTGCTTGGGGTATTGGGGTGGGGGGAGGGGATAAAAGGGGAGAAAATTTGGAACCCAAAAATTTGTAAAAATGAATGTAAAAAAATAAATAAATAAATAAAATTTAAAAAAAAAAAAAAAAAACAATTCATAGTACCACATGACTAGAGTCTTGGACCTAGGAAGTGACTTTAGAGATGATCTATCCCAGCCCCCTTAATTTTACATATGGAGAAACTAAGGCCTCAGGAGGCTAAATGAGTTACATAATGTTACAGATAGTAAACAGCAAGGCTGGGTTCAACCAAGGTCTTCTAACTGCAAGGTTAAAAACAAGTTCAAACTACAAGTACTAGGTTATATTCACTTGCTTCCAATTCCTTTTTAAAGCCTATCATCTAGCCACAAGTGCTTTACATTGTAGCAATTCTGTTGAGAGGTCCTACTCTCTCCTTAAGAACAAATTAAGGGATTTGACTTTCCAAGGCCACAGTGTTCAAGTTTTCAGCTTCTTTCTCATCATTTCCACCACGTAAGAAAGCTTATACTATTTTTAGGCACTTTACTTCTAACTGTTCTTCCCTTACACTGCTGCCAGAACAATCTTTCATATGTTCTTGTATAAAAATTTTGTATAAAGTCACTCCTCAAAAATCTTCAGTGGTTCCCTATTGTCCACCAAGTAGAATTTAAGGTATTTAAGGCCCTCTACAACTTGTGGTCATGACTCTGCACAATGAGAGAGAGAGAGAGAGAGAGCAAGAGCGAGAGCGAGTGCTCTGAGTCCTCTGTAACTTTGCTCAGCTATTTCCTATACCTAATGATTCTACTGAATTATTGATCATCCTTTACAGCCCAACTCAAAATCAGCTTCTTTCTTCCACAAAGCCCCCACCATGGCAAAGAACTTTATTCTGAATCTCTTTAATGAACTTAATGTGTGATATTATGTGTTAGAATCATCTGTGCATAATTGTCTTATTCCCCCTATTAAGAGGCAGAACCAAAGGCTTTGACCCAGATGCTTAATCTTGCGGTTCTGTCCTCAGGTCATACACACCACCCCTTATCAAACCCAAAGCACAGCTACCTCTGCTCCCTCACATTCAGTTGGCTAATAGTCTCATTGTTGCTGTACTCCCTCTACTAGGCCTATCAGTTGTATCCATGCCTTCTTCAGCTGACTCCTCTCGAACTCCTCAGTGGGATTGGAAGGTGTGGGGACATGAATCAGATTCTCTAGGGAATAAGTTATCCCTTCCTTAGTATGACTGCCCCTAACTGGGGGGTGAAAAGCACTGAATTATGTACCTTGACCAGAATGAAGGTGAAGACCGAGCCCTTCCCCTATTCCCTCTCCCAAGGGAAGCCTCCCCAGCAGGGGCCCTGGAATGTCTCTTAATTCCATCTCGGGGGATTTCGTGGAGATTTTAACTCCACAGAGCCTTATTTCCCAAGCTGGTCTTTCCCTGAGATCTCCTTCTCTCTTCAATTTTCTACCACTTCCTAGATTGCCCTAAGCACTAGAATCACTAGTTAAACCTCTGCCCAAACAAAGTTGAGAATTGAGAAGAGAAACTATAACTTATTTAAACTTTGTATCTTTCCCAATACTTGGTGCAATATTCTGCACACAGCAGGTTCTTAATATGTTTGTTGAATGAATGAATGAGGATCAGTCATAACCTATACCTGTATCTAGTGGAGAACTTCTTTTAAGTACTGAAAATATCTCTCCTCTATGTGGAGAAACACTTCTCTTTGTAGAGTGCCTTGGAGACAGATAATGATAACTATATTTATAACATAAGTGCAATCCACTAAAACCTAAGAGAGATGTCTCTTTCTTCCAAACACTTTCAAGAACCTTGTCTCAATCCTAGGACCTCTGCCTAGAAAAGGAATTACAGTTCCCAGTGAGAGATAAGTGCACATTGGGAAATGCTTCGGCATGTTACACCACTGAGTTTTTTTTTCAGCCCTTACCCTCCTTGACCACTTTATAATTTCTGAAACACACAAAACCCTCTTCTCCCTTAAATTCAGAGACATCATATTCTCCCCTGATTTCCCCCACCTCTTCTCTGTCTTCTTTACTTTCTTCACCTTGACTCTTGGGGGGTTACTTGAGGGTCTGTCCTTGTCTCCTGTTTTCTTCCTCTGCAATGTTATTCATTGCCCTGACTTCAACTACTGCCTTTATAACTTTATGTTACCTTTTGAAGATAAATCCCAATCCCAATCCATGTCTCAAGCCCCAGCCTCTCTTTTGAACAGCCCTACAGGACATCTCCACTTGGATTTCTCACTAGTACCTCAAGTTCATCATGGATAAAACTGAGCCCATGATCTTTCCTCACAAACTTGCTTCTTCTTATGACTTCACTATTTTTATTTGTGGTAACACCCTTTCAACATCAGGTGAGCTTTGATTTTTTTTCCCTCTCCCTCCCTGTTCACATCTAATCAGTTCCAAAATGTCACTGATTCTTTTTCATCCATTTTTCATAGCCTCCATTTCCATAGCCATCATCCCAGTATTGGCCTTTATCACTACCACCATGTGGTTTAAATGAATGAATTGGATTACAGAATAATCTATTTTAACTAGAAGAAACATTAGAAATCAGCCATTTCAATCCTTTTCAGTTTATAGGTGAGAAAACTGACTCTCAAAGATGTTATAATAATTTGCCCAAAGTCACATAGTAATCAAGGCAGTGTTTGATAAACACAAAGACTCCTAAGTTTTGGGATAAGAATTTACTATTTGATAAAAACTGCTGAGAAAATTGGAAAACAATAGGACACAACATAGGTATAGACCAACATCTCACACCATATACCAAGATAAGGTCAAAATGGATGCATGATTTAGACATAAAGGGTGACACCATAAGCAAATTAGAAGAATAAGGAGTAGTCTACCTGTCAGGTCTATGGGAAGGGGAAGAATTCATTACTAAGTAAGAGAGAACATTACAAAATGTAAAATACATAATTTTGATTATATTAAATTAAAAACCTTTGTACAAACAAAACGAATATAACCAAGATTAGAAGGGAAACAGAAAGCTAGGAAACAACCTTTACAGCAAGTGTCTCTGATAAAAGCCTTATTTATCAAATATATAAAGAACAGAGTCAAATTTGTAAGAATACAAGCCATTTCCCTATTGATAAATGGTCAAAGAATAGGACAAGCAATTTTCAGATGAAGAAATCAAAGCTATCTATAGGCATATGAGTAATTGCTCTAAATCACTTTTGATTAGAGGAATGCAAATTAAAACAACTCTTAGATACCACCTCACACCTATCAGATTGACTAATATGACCAAAAAAAGGGGGAAATGATAAATGTTGAAGAGGATTAGGAAAAGTGAGACACATGTACTTTTGGTGGAGTTATGAACTGATCCAGCCATTCTGGAGGGCAATTCAGAAGAATACCAAAAGGGCAACAAAACTGTGCATACCCTTTGATCTAGCAATATTACTCCTGGTTCTGTATCCTAAAGAAATCATGAAAAATGAGAAAGAATCTATGTATATAAAAATATTTATAGCAGCCCTTTTCATAGAGGCAAAATATTGGAAACTGAGGGGATGCTCATCAATTGGGGAATGACTGAACAAGCTGTGGTATATGGATGTAATGGAATACTATTGTGCAATAACAATAAATCTACAGATTTCAGAAAATCCTAGAAAGGCTTGTACATAATGATGCAAAGTGAAAACAGGAAAACGTCCACAGTATCAGAAACACCATGATGATCAACTATAAATGACTCAACACTTCTCAGCAATACAATGATCCAAGATAAGCACAAAGGACTCAAGAAAGAAAATGCTACCCATCTCCAGATAAAGAACTGACGGACTCTGAAGCAGATCAAAACATATTTTTTCACTTATTTTATTCTTTCTCGTGGGTCTTTTTTTAAAGTATGTTATTTTCTTTCACAATTGTGACTAATATGGAAATATTTTTTACATGATAGCATGTGTATAAACTATATCAAGATGCCTACCATTTTCAGAAGAGAAGAGGGGAAGGAGGGTGGGAGAAAAAATTAGAACTCAACAATCTTATTAAAAAAATGAATGCCAAAAATTTTCTTGACATATAACTGGGGGAAAAAATTAAATAACATTAAAATCTCTGGGGGAAAAAGTCACACGGTAATCAAGGCAGTAAGTGGCAAAGTCAGGATTTCAACCCAAAGTCACTGATTCCAAACCCAGAGACATTTCCTAGGACTGTGGTGAGAAAACTATTTGTAAACTGTACTTTGTACCCAAATAAATGTGAGCCACCAGGAGCTAGGGGGGCACATTCTCTTTCTCACAGAATTTGGAAAGAAATTCAGAAGAGTAAAGACTTTAATGCTTTCAGCCTTCTTTCTAACCTAGTTCCCGGTTCTTTTCTCTGTCTTAAGAGGTATTGGCATGCTAAAAAGTGTCCAAACAGAAAGGAAATATGCAAAGTGGTTAAGTTCAGTGGGAAAAGCATTGAGCATGTATTCAGTTCCTACCTTTTACTACCTGTGTGACCTTGGACAGATCATTTGACCTCAATGGGTCTATGGTTCTCAGTGAGGGTCTCCCTCATCTCTAAAATAAGGGAGTTAGACTAGATGGCCTCTGATGTCACCTCTAGTTCTAACTCAGTGGGAGCTGGCCTCAGAATCAGTAAGACCTAGTCTTATGTCCTGCCTCTAACCATACAGGGGCCACATGACCCTGGGCAAGTCATTTCTCAATATCCCAGGTAACTCACAAAGTCACTAAATTTCTGAAAAAGTGCCAGTCTCCACTGGAAAAGGGAGTTCCTCATCTGAAGGTGAGGAACACACACCAATGAAATCAGAGGTGTAGTAAGAAAAAAAAAGTGCTCCCTTCTTTCAGATGTCTTCCACCTCCTGCCAGTCACCTATGCTTGGCATAGAAGAGGATCCGGTCCTAGAGAACAGAGAGACTTTGCAGAATTCATTCATCCAAACCTCAGGACAACAGAGAACAGCCAGTTAGGGGTTGGGCTCTGGGTGCCCTCTGGTGACAATCTTTGGTACTGCCTTTACCATCACTGTTGGGATTATTTGGGTTCCTTCTAGTCAAGTAGTCTGATTTTGACACGGGCATTTAAAGGGGAACGTGGTAGCTTCCCTCTAGGATATCATTTTCATAAGAGTTTCAATTTCCCCTGGAACATTAGCTATTGAATATCTAACATCACCTATTCATTTAGGCATATATATCTTTAAATGTTTATATTTTCAGCCTGTGCCACCACCTTATTCATTTAATCTGTTATTTGCTAAGCACCTACTGTGGGCAACACACCAAGTCTGGCACTATAGGGACTAAAAATGAAGAAACATGCATTTATTGAGCATCTACTGTATGCCAGGTTCTTTGCTAGGTGCTGATTACAACAACCCTGGGAGGTGGGTGCTACTATTATCCCCATTTTATAGTTGAGGGAACTGAAAAAGATAAAAGTCAAGAGACTTACCTAGGGTCACACAGCCAGTAAGTGTCTGAGGCCACATATAAACTCAGGCTTCCTGACTTCCAGCCCAGTGCTCCGTTCACTGGGCCTGCTCAGGAGGCTGCCGTCTAGTAGGGTACGGGAGGCAAGGCATAGCAAGACCAAGGAGTGAAATACCAATGCAGAACAGTGCATGCTAAGTGCTAGTGAATGGTACGGAGAGAGAATAAATGCTCTAGAACTTCAGAGGAAGAGATTGGCATGGGCTGGAGTGGTCAGGGAGGACTGCATGGAGGGGACGGAACTTCAGTTACACCTTGAAGAATGGGCAGAATTTGGGGCAAGAGGGAATGGAAAGGAGGAAGGGCATTTCAGCTATGGACATAGCATGGGGGAAGACCTCATGGAGAGAACACAAGATGTATTTAGGAAATAGGCCAGACTGACTGAAGTGGAGGGTCTGCATTTGGGAGCAGTAGGAGAGAAGATGGGAAAGTTAGCTTGGGACCTTACCATAAAGAGCCTAAGTGAGTAGTTGGGCCTTTTTCTCATAGGCAATGTAAAGCCATTAAAGGTTTCTGAGCAAGGAACTGGCATGTATTTTTTTTTAAACCAAACTTGTGATTTCACTGGATTTCCTTTGAAGATCTCTTTACCTGCTCTATAATACATAGTCTCAGAGAATTACCTGAAACCCTGAGAGGGTAGACTACTTTACTAGGGTTATAGAGTCAGTATGTTTCAGAGGTACAATAAGAACTTCCTAACTCTACACCAACCCTCTGTTATGCTATGCTGTCTCCCAGCATCTGCATTAGGAAGATTAACTTGGGGGCAGTGTATAGGATGGGTTGAAAGGGGAAAAGACCGGAAATAAGGAAACCTATTACAGTAACAATTCTAGTAGGCTAGATATGAAGAAATTAAGTAAGTGCTAGGGGAGGGAAGGGTAAGAGGAATGGAGGGGGGAGAGAGAGAAGGAAGGAAGGAAGGAAGGAAGGAAGGAAGGAAGGAAGGAAGGAAGGAAGGAAGGAAGGAAGGAAGGAAGGGAGGGAGGGAGGGAGGGAGGGAGGAAGGAAGGAAGGAAGGAAGGAAGGAAGGCAAAAGTAGGTCTTACTGTTATTTGTCCTGAAGTGACCTCCTTTCAATTTTAAGGAGACTGCCATCCACCCCACTTCTAATATCAATTAAAATCAACAAACATTTGTTAGGCATTTACTTGCTATAGACAAGGAACTGTGCTAGGCACTGAGGATAGATATAAAATAGTCTTTACCTTAGCTTACAATCTAGTAAAATGGTAAAAGTATACTCATAAATAATACATTCAAAAGCACTATGTAAAATAGGTGAAACAGAGGCCTAGAGTATTTGAGCAGGGAAAAGTCTCTTCGAGCCAAGACAAGCTGTCAACAAACATTTATTAAATGATTACTATGTTCTAAGCACTGAGAATACAAATACAAGCCAAAAAAAGGCAGTTCCAATCCTCAAGAAACTTACATTCTAAGGATGAAAATAACACATATAAGGAAGCTGACAAGGGTGGGGAAGGAAAGAGAAGTTACCTAGTTCAAGAGCATGATGGAGAAGTTCAGAAGAGTGCAGTCTGGAGAGAAGTAGAGAGATTGTGGGTTTTGGGGACAGAGACAACTTTAGGAATGTAGTTGTGCCCAAGGTGAGCCTTGAAGGGAGGAAAGATTTCAGTAGCTAGCGGGTGAAAGGAGGACGTATAGTCCAGGCATGGGAGATGACATACACAAAACATACACCACATACACAACAAATACAAACATACAAATGAAAGTGGGCAGGGAAACATAAGAGATGAGCACAGGGTCCCATGTGTCTGCAATGCTGAATGTAGAAGGGGAGGAGAGCGACACAAGGCTGAAAAGACAGGCTGGGGTCAGAAGTGAAAACTTCTAAATGCCAGTCTGAAAGAATGTTCTCTTCCCAACTTCTTACCCTAGTTGGCAATAGTGAGCCACTGAAAGTTTTTGAACAGAGAGGGGATGTGATCAAGCAGGTTTTAGAAAGATATTTTGGCAGCTGTGTGGAAGGTAGATTTCAGAAGGGAAATATTGGAGTCAGGAAGACCCATCAAGAGTAGAGAGAAAGAGAAGAAAAGGGGAGATATTATTGAGGTGAAATCAACAGAATTTGACAACTAATTAAATGGAATGAGAACTGAAAGTGAAGAGCTAGTCAAAAATGGATTCAAGATGTTGAGCCTAGGTAACTGAGAGAATATATTTTACATATATATTATATATATGATATATATACATATACACACATATATCCACACATACATATATATATGTATACACATAGACATAGAAATTACAGATATATAGATACAGATATAGATATAAATAGAGCTCAAGGAAGATCCTGAAGTTGGAGACAGAGATTTGGGATTCTATTGTCTGGGAACCGTCTATTCCACTCTCTTTCTAATTCTATGGACCATGAGCCTGAACTTTCTTGGTTTTCCACTTTCCAGACTAAAGAGTACCCATCTCTGAAGCTAGTCGCAATTATGCAGTCTCACCCTACCCCATCTTCTGACCTCTCCCAATAGAGATCTTTGACTTATCCTTCTCTGTCTGATGGAAAAACAATGGAGTTCCACAGAGTTCCGTGGTTTGGTGATTTGTCTGGAGTTGCCAAAATAACCAGTCTCTGTTAACAAGTTTGGGAGAGTAAAATCTCCAGCAGATGCAGTCTTACAGGCAAACACCTACACACACACACACACACACATACACACACACACACACACACAGTGGGCGATGATAGCATATTCAGTGCACAAGATAGGCACTCCGTAACTGTTTCTTGAATGAGTGAATGAATGAATGATTGAGTGAATGAATGAATGAATGAATATTTGGATCATCTTCAAATAAATCTGGAGAGGCTTCTTGGAGGAGAAGAGAATTTTGAATAGGCAGAAAGGCTTGACTGCAGATCATTGAGGGCTCTAGCGGAAAGGGCATGACTTTTAGTCAAAATCCTGGTTCTTCCACTGTTAGTTGGGCAAATTACTTACCTCATTTGAAAAACAGGGATAATAATTACACTACGTTCTTCACAAGTTTGATATAATGAGATGCATATTCCAAATAAGAAGCATACTCATTCAATAATGTATATTGAAATGCTTTGTAAACCATCTAACCATATGTCATGTGAGTTATTGTTTTCTTCTACCAAAGCACTGTTCTGATGCCTTATGCCATCCAGGGAAGTTGTCCTGGGTTCTCAAAGGTTATGCCAGCAAAGCACAAAATCTTGGTCTAATCAAGCCAAAAAAGGCTTCAAATATGGATGCAGCAATGTCGATGGACTTTATATGGCTGTCATTTAAGCGCCATACTAACTATGTCTAAAGATGCTCATCATCAAAAGATTGACCACCAAGAGATGAATGAATAAATGAATGAATAAATGAAAAAGCATGCATTAAATGCTTACTTTATATAGAGCACACTGCTAAGTTTTAGGGATACAAATACAAAATTGAGATAATCCTTGCCATTGATGAGTTTACATTCTAATAAGGGAGAGAATTGGACTTCAGGGCAGAGGATGGATAAGAGGGTGCTAAAGTGGGTGGTGAGGCATGGAGTTCCAGGGAGTACAGCAGCAAGGGTGATGGCAAGATCATATCCATTTATATGGATCTTTGCTATCTTTCTATGAGGCTGATGAATATACATGTGAAAGATTTATAATTTCCTCCCTAAATGCATTCTTCAAATTCTTCCTGTGCTTTGTTCCTCTGCTTCTTCTCATGGCATCGGCCTCTTGGACTCTTGTTACTTCAGCTCTCCTTATGACTAGACTCTATCATCAGATTCCACTTGCTCTTGAGTTCAAAAAGATTGACCATAAGGATCATATTGTCTTCTTAGCTCCTTTCTGTTCTCTTTTTTTGCAGATGATCTTAGTAAGGAAAACAGAGGATGTCTTGGAGTCAGTGTTGGGGGAAGACCAATTTAAGACATAAAAGAAGACATGTTATTAGATGTCTGCTTGACACACTCTTAGCTTCCACTGGTGAATCCCTTCTCATTTCAAAGGACTAAGGGATACTCCAAGCCATTTTCTCAAAGATCTTGTTGAAGTGCTGAGTTTTTGTTGGCCACAGCAACTCAAGAAGACTATTTATATAGTTGTGGAGAGGTAGTGATGTTAGTGAACGGACAGAGTACTCACACCAATGAAATCATAGATCCTTGGGTCGTTGATATTATTGTCATTCATCTCATTATCTTTTCAATTCAGATAGAAATGGTCTAAGTCCCACTACTACTGTTTTATATTTAGAGTTCTGAAGACTATTACACAGATAGATACAATGGCTGTTTTTGGTAAATTGAATAAAAGTAGTGAGATGTGAGCTCTTCTTCCGTAAAGTCACTGAAAGCATCTTCTGGACAACTCCGGGAGCAGACAGGACAATGGTATGAAGGATGGATGGAATAAGCATTTATTAAGTGCCTCACCACCTACTCTGCAGCACCCTCTGGTACATCCTCTGCCCTGAAGTCCAGTCCTCTCCTTCATTAAAATGTAAACTCATTAATGGCAAGGATTATCTCAATTTTGTATTTGTATCCTTAAAGCTTAGCAGCATGCTCTCTATAAAGTAAGCACTTAATGCACACTTTTTCATTCATTCATTCATGCATGCATGCATTCATCCATTCATTTATTCATTTGTCTCTTGGTGGTCAATCTTTTGATGATGAGCATCTCCAGACATAGCTAGTCTGGCACTTAGTGTCGGGCACTGGGGCTAAGCACTTTACAAATATTATCTCGTTTAATTTTCACAACAACCTTGGGAGGTAGATGCCATATATTACCCCCATTTTACAGTTGAGGAAACTGAGGCAGACAGGGGTTAAGAATTTGCCCAGGATTACACAGCTAATAAGCATCTGAGGTCATATTTGAACTTTGGTCTTCCTAGCTCCAAGACCAGCACTCTCTCCACCATGCCACCTAGCTGCCTCCAGGAAAATATATATGACATCCTGTTCCCACATTTAATTTTTGTGACTCAATGTTACATCCAGGCAATTGTGGGCAACAAGTTTCATTGCAGTACAATCACTATTTGGTTATTTTGTTTGTTTCAAAATCGGGAATAGATTTGTGCTGAGCCATTCCTTGGCTGTGTTCCTTTATGACCAATACCATGACATTTGGTTAGATACAAGGATTACTGTGTGAATGGGGTTAGTGGTTGCTATGTCAGTTTAGGGATTACTCTGAGCCCAGAGTTGGAGATCAAATCTTCAATTGCAAAGCAATTCATGCCATCACTATAGACATCACTTTCTACTGGATTTTGAAAAGATGACCTATTGATTTTGAGAAAGAATATGTCTGATTGTGTGGCTGTGCCTGGGTGAAATATGCATGACTTTATGTGTATGAGCGTAAGCATAAGTATCTTTGCGTTCTCTCTGGATGGTGCATACTTTGTAGGACTGGGTCTGCGATGCAGTGTCTATTTGTTCTGCTTTGAAGGCCTCGGGATCTGGAAGCACTTTGAATATCACTGTGTGACTGAGATCAGGGCTCTCTATAGAAATATAAATAAAAGTACCCTTTCCACTATATATTTGGGCTCTATATATAAATAACCAAACAAACAAATGTTCTGAATGTGAATGATTTGGGGACTGACAGATGCAGGCAATTAGTGGCCAAACCTTGTCAATTCTCTCTCTACAATACTTCGCACATCACTTCTCTTCATTCACATGGTCACAACCTCTGGTTCAGACCCTCATCACCTCTCACTTGGTCTCCCTGTCTCTTCCACCCTCCAATCCATCCTCCACATAGCCACCTAAAGCACAAGTCTGACCAAGTCACTCCCCAGCTCTAAAAGCTCCTTAGCTGCCTCGTCTGTAGGATCAAACTCAAGCTCCTCCATTTAACTTTTCAGGCCCTTCACTCTCTGCCTCCAGACTCCCTTTCCAGACTTATTCCCCTCTTTCCCTCACTCACCATTCTAGCCAAATGGGCCTGCTGGCCGTTGCCTGTAAACAACATTCCTTCTCCACTCCCTATGCCTTTTCTTGGGCTGTCTCCAGTGCCTGAAATGCCCTCCTTCCCTACCTCATTGAATCTCTCAAAGCTCAGATCAAGAGCCCTTACTAGAGGAAGCCTTTCCTGATGGCCCCCAGTTTGTATCCAACTACTCCTCTTCCTTAAAGGTGGCCGAATGTTGGGACTCAGATACTGTTATGCTCCTGGTGGATTGTCTTATTTCATATATATATTGTTGTATATGCATGTTATTCCCTCCTTATCCAGCTCCTTCCTCTCTCCTCCATCCCCACCCCCAGCTTTCTTCTTCAGGAAGCAAATGACTTTCCTTTTTGCTTTGAATCCACAGTGCCTAGCATAGTACCTGGAATTTAATAAATGACTTAGTTCATCTGTAGATGGGGATAGTGGATAAAGTTGTAGCCAAATTTCGGGGTCAATCTCTTACCAGGACCAGGGGTATGATATTTAGACTCAAAGCTCTCAATTAGGGCTGACCCCGCTTTGCAACCAAGGCTTGGAGTCAGTCCCTAGAGCTGACTTCAGCTGTGGATTATATTAGGTGACTAATTTTTAATCAGATTAGATTGGTTAGGATTAGGAATATATTGTTCAAGTTCAGCGATTACTCTTTGACTGGGGCTAAAGGATCAGACTATGGAAGGAATTCATAAATGAGCATATGGCTAGGATTAGGAATCTATCTGTGGCTGGGGTTACAAATCAGTCTAGAGTCAGAGTAAGAGGTCAGTTTATAGCCTTTCCAAGGTGGTCTCTATTGGTAAATTAGAAGAGGGAAAAGGAAGGTGGTGAAAAAACAGGCAGTGGAGGGAGATAGGACATATTAAAGACTGAAAACAGTCAGGAATGGGATTCAGCCAACACCAGAGGCATGAACAACATCCAAGAATCCCAACACTTAGCCCCTCCTCAGGGAGGGGAAGTACAATGGGTAGAGAAGAGCTTTTTCTCCACTTTTAGGCCTTATCCTTCCAAACCAGAGTTTCCCAGTCATATCTTGGGTCAGGGCTGAGTTGGGAAAAAGAGGTCAAATATAAGATAAAGGACATAACAGTCCCTTCAATGGTGGAAAAGAATCCTTTAATTTTTCCCTACTCCCTATTTCTTCCCTCTTCCTTCTGAAGGAGTTGGGGTTCATTTCTCTTTGAGACTGAGCAGGTAAAGACAATGTATGAGGATTTGGGCAGCGGAAATGGATAGATAGGAGGGACAGTCTCTCAGCCAGTGCTGATAGAAAAAGGGGTGGAGGAAAATGCCACAGGCGACTCTCTATCTCCCTATGGTTGCTTCATCTCCCTTGGCAACCAGGGCCTTGGCAGCTGCTCCACCCGCCCCCAGAACTTAGCAACCGTGGGAGCCCCTAGCAACTGCTGCCATGGCAACAGGGTAGGAAGCTGAGTACAGGCTGGGTGATGCGGCCCTTGGGCACCCCCTCAGAGCCCCCCGCCAAATGTGGGGTGGACTCAAAAAGTCATAGGGAAGCAGTGGGAAGAAAAATGGACAGGTCCCAGAACTCATAATATCCTGGTCCTTTGCCCCAAACTCAAGCTTTCCCTCTGCTCCCACCTTTGGACCTCCAACATTATTCGTTTCAAAGGGGTTAGAAATGAGGGCATAGAGGTCTGAAGTGGTGCCATATCTTACAACTGCACACAATATCACAGATATCATACATGCAGAATCACACATAATGCCATATCCACTCAGTTGCATACACAATCACATAGTCATAACAGACACAGTCACCAACACGTTTACATATTCACATTCGTTCTTTCACACAGATCTACAACCATACACAAAAGTTGCATGCTCAGGCACACACAATTACACAAAATCACCAACAAGTAAATCACAGACACACAAAACAGATGTATCACATCATTCAAATCATACACAACCACAGATGGCTCAGAGACAATAATCTACACACAGGCACATGTAATCATATAATTACACAGTGACATAACTACACAATCACAAACAAACCACACATTCTGGTACACAAAAACATACTCACAGGCAGATTTATTTAATCACATATACAGCGTCAGAATCAAGTGGGGTTAATAACTAAAGATACAATTCATCAGAGACAAAGATGAAAAACAGATACAAGTTCACACAAATCCTGTTCTCACATTGCCCCTTCACTCTATCGCCCCCTGTTCCCATCTTCCTCTACTGGCCCTCTTTCTCATCCTCTAGCACTACCCATATACAGCCAAGTGACACATATGTGTGCCAGACAACCTAGAAATCCACCTTTTTGCCCTGACCCTATTACCACACCACTAGCCTATCTGCTCTGCCCTAGTTCTCCCAAAGCTGCCACAAAGGCCTATACCTAAGCCCCTTGCCCAGATTGTCAAAGAAGAGTGCCCAGGGCAGGGCAGCCTATAATACTAGTGTTTCTGTCAGATACACACAGGTGTATCTGTATGCATAGACAGAGACATAGCTGTGTCAGTACACACGGACATGCATATAAATTGAATCTACACAGGCATATGAGCACACTGGCACACACACACACACACACACACACACACACACAAGTATTATTAAGCCCTCCAAATCAGAGGGATTGAAAGTCAATTTAGAGGATTTTGTGAGAAGAACAAAACAGGAAGCATCCAGGATAGGCAACTCAAGGACAACTCCTTATAACCTTAATCACAGCTAGAAACTGGTACCAGGTCTTGTCCCCCTCCCCATCCTCCACCTCTCACCAAAGCACCCTTTTTACCCCATCACCTTCCTCATTTCATCATCCCTTTCACTTGATTTTACCCTATTCTGTCTGCTCCCTCACTCCCATTTTCCCTTTTCCCTCAATCTCCCATCACCTGCATCATTTCTTTACACTCCCCACTACCCCACAGAAATAGATGGTGGTGAACGAGGGAAAGTCAAATGAAGAAACCTTCTGGGATTCAGATCCCACTTCCATCTCTACAATGCAAACCAGGACTGGGTACTTTTAAGGTCTCAGGTTCTGGCTCAGTCTAATGGGCATATTGCTTTTTCCCTGAATCTCCTGTCCCTGGAAAAAAGAAGAGGATGGAAAAAAATATAAAAATCAGGCCCCTGCCTTTAGGGAAGCAGTCTGCATCCCATCTCCCTGGTCTGCCTAAAGGCCCCTCTGTCTCTCAAGGTGCCCCCATCCCCCTCTTCACCTCCCCACCCCCTCCCACGCCCCCATCTCCCGCTGGCACAGATGGGCCCTGGGAGACAGTGACGTGTGCGCCAGGCACTGTGTCTGCTCAGGCAGCTTCCGATGGCAGCCACCCCCGCAGCTCTACTCCCCCAAACCCCAGGGATTGGGAGGGGGTAGACAGGAGGATGGGAGACAGGAAGACAGGAAACAGGAGGATGGGAGATTTAGGGGGTAATGAGATAATGGAGGAAAGCAGGGTTGAAACAGGGTTAAAGAAGGGCAACTGAGACAGGGGGGAAAAGGATATAAGGTGAGGGTTAAGGTCAGTGATGCTACATCTAACCTGGATCCGTGTCAAGGCTGGGGAATTTGAGGTGATGTCGGGGTCAGGATTCAGAATCTGCATTTGTATCTGTGTAAGGAATCTAGGTTTGGGTCAGAGTGGGGAATGTGGGTCTAGGTAGAGGTGGAGGGTTATAGGACGTTAGAGATGAGAAATATTAGACCAGAAAAAGTTAAATGATTTATTTGCCCAAGGTCACAACGGCAATAAATGAAAAAGGCAGGATTTAAACCCAGTTCCTGTAACAGAACTCTTCTGAATCTAGGTAACAGCCAGAGCATGGGACCAGGTCAGGGCGAGAGTTAAGGGGAATCTAGGGGCTGGGTCAGAATAGGCACAGGGAGGGATCTGGAGTGGAGCCTGGGTCAAGGTGGGGGATCTGGGACAAGGTTGTGGATAGGGATCCGGGTTGGGAGGGGGGTTTGGGGGCTGCATCTTGTGTCGAGAACAGAAGTGAGGACATGAAACTGGGATACGGTTCGGGTTACTAGGGTACGGGGAGGTTCTGGTCGGGGGGTCAGACTATGAGGAGCTGCGGACCCCATCAGAGGAAAGCAGGGGTGCCCTCACCCCCACTCGCTTTCCCCAGTCCCTAATATAAGCTCATCTTTTATGGGTTCCCCGAGTCCCCAGGGAGGTCCCCTAATCAATTCAAGTCATCGCACATTTAATTAATGCCCACTATGCGATATGCACAATGCGATACGAAGAAAAATAAATGGAAACAGAGCCTGCCCTCAGGAAGCTCACTGTCTCCTGGACAGCGACTGTCAGCTGGGGAGTGGGGGCAGGGAGGGGCGGGAGGGGGAACCTGAGGCTGGATTTGTGGGCGGAGTCAATGTGGAGTTCCCTCTCTCCCACCCTTGCCATCGTCGACCTCTTGAACCCACACCGTGGACTACAGCTCCCAGGATGCATTGCGACCCATCACCCATTTCCCCACCCCACCCCCGAGAGGCTAATGTTTCTTTTGAGGGGAGGAGGCAAAAATACCCCCAAAGCTCGATCTGAGGCGGTCTCGTAGGGCAGGGGCAGCCGCGTTCCCTTTAAGTCCTGCCTGTGACGTGACGAGGCTTCCAGAAGGTTCTCTAGGGACTAGTAAGGCGGCCGGCATGTTCCACCTCAAAGGCCTGTCAATTGGGCTGTTGGAGAAATGCCAGCACTAACCTGAGGCGGGGCTAAGCCCTTTACGGACCAATGCAATCGAAGGGCGGATGAAGAGCCCACCTCCAGCTTCCTTGGCCAATGAACTTGACTCGTGGGCCAGGAGGCGTGGTTGATTGACTTCGGAGAGCTCCAGTCAGAGGCCTGCAATTCGAGCCTTGTGCAGACGAGGGGTCGGCCGCAGGCCGCCGTTGAAAGTAGGCGTCCGCCCCCCCACGCCTCCCTGTGCCCCCTTCTCGCTCAGTACCGTCCAATCATGTCGAGGACCATGCTGAGTGGCGGCTGCGCCGCGCAATGGCCGGCGCGGGGGCGGGGCCCTGGGGGCGGGTCTCCCCGGGCCACCCACCCTTCTCTCCGTCAGCGGCCGGTGGCTTCGGTCCCGGGTGGAAGCGGTGAATCCGGGGGGAGGGGACAGGACGGGACGGGACAGCGGCTCAGTCTGACCGACCGCGGCGGCGCCCGCAGCTTGTCACCGGTGAGGGCGCCGCGCCGGGGCCGGGCGGGGGCCGGGGGGTCCCGGGGCCGGGGGGTCCGAGCTCGGGAGGAGCGGGAGGCGCCGCTGGACACGGTAGCGGAAGGGGTCTGGGGGTAGCTATAGGCGGGCCGGACCGATCCGCCGCCGGGCGGGAGGCCGAGCACCTGCGCCGCGGGGAGCTGCTGGAGGGCTGGGGGCCGCCGCCGCCGCCGCGGGGACAGCCGGTGGGGTCGGGGCCGGGCTCAGGGAGCCGCGCCGCCGCTGCCGGGAGCTCGGGTCCCAGGACCTGCCGAGTCCACTCGGGAGCGGAAAGTCCCGCGGGCGCTCCCTCCCGGGCTGGACAGCTGGCTGCTGAGCCCTGGCTGCACCCCGGAGTGTCCGGCTGCCTGGGGTCGGGGAGAGCCCGAAGGGAGGAGAGGGAGGGGAGGCCCGAGGGGACCGAGACTAGACCTGCCCCACCACGGTAGGGGCCCACGGTTCCCCCTGGGTTCCCGAGGGGGGTGGCAGCGAGGGGCTGGCAGGGCGAGGAGAGCTACGGTGGAGCCGGGGGCTGGCACCAGGCTGGGGGTGGCTGGGAGCGGTCCCCGTCACTGCTGGGCCCCCCCCAACATCCCCTCCCCCGCCAGCCCCGCCTCCCCCCTACCCCACAAGCCCCCAGTGACATCACCACTCTGCACTGAGCCATTCACCCTGGCTGTTGGACTTCGGGATCCAGGGAGAACCCTAGCCTCCCCCCCGACTCTTCTCGACCAGTCCCCCGCCCCCACCCTTCCCGAAGCGCCTTTTGTCTGAGGCTGGCCCCACCCAGAGACCAATTAAGGAGGAGACTCTGCACGTCAAGTGACTTCATTGAGCAGGTTCTTGGTGATTTGGGGTCAGGCTCTCCCCGGTGAGTGAGGATCCACGCTGCTCCTCTCCATCTCACACTCTCGATCATATGCGGGCACACACACTAACCCACTCTCAAGCACAGTCATAATCTCAAATACAGCCAGCCAGTAGTCACACGAGAGACTGCTTCTCTGGATTCCTTTCTCCCTCCTCACCCTGTGAGGTCTGACAGTCACTGACTCTTCAGTGGGAAGCCAGAGAAGGACATGTGGCCCTGAGGAGGATCTGGCTATTGAACTACCTGGTGGACAGGTGGGTGAGGGCAGAGAGGAGGGGTATTGCTGGGCATGTTTAAGCGCACCGGGCTCTCCTGCGCACCCCCAGCTGCTCCCCCAATCCAGACAAGAGGAGGTTTCCGGAGCTTCCCACACTTCTGGGGAGAAGACTTCTTAGCCAGCTTGATGTTTAAAATTCAGCTGGAGCCGTTAAAACTGCGCGCATGGACGCTGAATGGGTTTGTAAAGTTTCGGTAAGTCCCTTTAAAAAGTATTTTCACCCTCTGCCTCGATGGTAGAAAGGCATTCATTCTTTCATCGTACCTCACCATTTTTCACCTCAAGTGTCTATCTTATCTCTGGTATTTCATTCATCTCATATCCATCTTCTGATATTTCATTCTCTCATATCTCCCCCTTTTCCACCTTTTTTCTCCCCCATCTCACATCCTCCCATATCTTATAACTCCAATATTTCAACTATATCTTGTATCCCCTCATCCCATCTTACATCCTCTTAATATCTCACATCTACCATATCTCAATACCTTGTATCTCCTGATATCTCCCATCCCTTCATCTTCCATATCTCACAGTTCCTCATCCTCCAAATATCTCACAACCCCATGTCGCTCATATCTGACAATCGTTCTTCCCCCTGTATCTTTTATCCCTGATCTCACATCCATTCATCCCTCCATATCATATCTACTCATCCCTCATATATCGCTCATCTATTCATACCTCACCTTGTAGTTAACATACTCCTATATTATTCCCCATTCCTCCTATTCATATCATCCCAGTCATACCATTCTTTCATCCCTCACCCCATCTGACACCCTTCCATTACACATTCCAACTTACATCCGTATTTCACATCCCCATATATCTTGCCCTTGCCATTTTTATTTCACTTCCCCATACCTGCTTCCAGCATCTTATCAAAGACCTTATTTTATCCTTCCCTCCTTTCATATCAACCCTAGTGGTCCTGTTCCACAAGACCTTGGAGATTCTTTGTCATCTGAGCACATGGTGGAGGAGAGAGGAAAGGAAAGCAGGGCCCCTCTAAGCTCTTAACCTGCTAGCTTGGAAAGACATGCTAAACTTGCTGGGGGGGGCGGTGTTCCAAAAAAGCCTGCCCTTCATTTCTCCCCCATGCCCAGGGAGAGGGAGGGGCAGTGGCATCGGGGTTTCAAGGGCCCTTTTGAGCTCAACTTATTTGGCAGTTGGGCTCAGAGGTAACATGGGGACAGCATGAGGATGCTGAAGATTAGAACCTGTTTTGTTTGTCCTTTGACATGGAACTGCTGTGATGCCTCACCTGTGAGCTGGCATTGGTGGGTGGGGGAATGACACCCAGGCCCTGAGTAACCATGGGGTGGGGAGGCCTGAATGATGGGGGAAGGAGATGTGGGCTGGGACAGAGATGACAGCACTCCCCCTGCCAGCTCCTTCTCAGATTTTACTGCTGCTTCCGAAAATGGCTGCCCACCCCCAGATGCACTTTCTTTTCTGTGTGCCCTCCCTACCCTACTTCCCCCACATGCCAGTGATTCAAAATGGCAACCCCCAGCTTGTCGCGTGGGGGGCCGCCGGGAGCTGTGCAGTTTGGCATGACGTGCTGGTGGAGGGAGGGGTGCCCAAGTTCATATAAATGCTTCTCTTTCGTACAAAGAGGCTCCCAAAGGCATGAGTCAGCCCAGCAGCTGCCAGCACTGTGGGGGCAAGAGCTACAGCCACAGTAGCCCTGCTAGCCCAGGGCCTTGGAGACAACACTGCCTCCTCTCCTACCTGAGAGAGGTAGCTTACAGGGGCTGATACCCTCTCTCCCACTTGCCTTCCCACTCCCTAACTTCCCCTCAAGTACTGGTGCTAGGAGGTCATGAGGGCAAGAGGTAGTAGCTATGGCCTTGGCCCAGGGCATTGCTAGAAAGGCTCTGCCCCTGCCCTGGCCATTGGCAGTGATTGTGCTGTGCTTTAGAAGAGCCAGAGAATGACTTTTGGCTATTCCCCAAACAGAGCCCCAGCCAGGAATAGGAAGAAACCCTCTCCTCTCCACAGTATGCACATCCCTATGGACACATACATGTACATGCACTTGTGGTGAAGAGCAGTGGAAGCTATGACTGCCCCATGCCATCTGTGACCAGATATCTCTTGATCTAGGCCTGGCAGATGAGTCCAATGGGGAGAACTGGGGCTTTGGCATTTCATGGTGGGTAGACACTGAAGGCTGGAATGGAACCTGGGTAGGCCAACTTCACAGGGCAAGATGTCTGAAACAAGAGGGAAGGACTGTCAGGAGTCCCCCTCCAGGATTAGGTAAAGGGTGGACTTGCAAACAAATGAGGCCAGAGTAGGAGGGAAAAGGAATTCCGCCTCTCCCAGGTTGCCTCTGTGTCAGAATTATGCCCACTGTGTGTGTTTTGTGGGGCAAAAGAGTGGAGTAGTGAATGAAGTGCTACCTTAGGGCAGGGAATTGATCCTCATGCTGATGGAGACTGAAGTTCCTAGTTCCTGTGACAGAGGTATGACTCATCCTGTCTTCATGGACTTGTAGGGATCAAATCACATATGAATGTGAGGTTGGGAATGAGCAGAATAGAACAGAAACCAAGGAACTCTGATGGGATCTCTTACACCCATAGCCTAGCTTACCAAAACACCCAGCTAGCTCAGGGATGGCCTATATGCCTCTTCCCCCAGGAGGCTTTTGGGAGAATATTCTCATAGAACCATGCTAAAGTTCCAGTATTGGGCAAACACTATTGGCCCTTTCAGTCCAGCCTTCAATCCCAGATAGGTGCTACCTTCTAATTCTGCATCCCCCTGGGGATCACAGCATCCCTGGGACAACCCAGTTGGGACAACCTAGCCCAAAATACCTTTCCTTCATTTCCTGTCCCTGTGTGGCATGAGCCAAATTTACTACTAAGTGAGGTATATACCCCTTTAGCAGTATTAGCCACTGTTCTCTCACTTCCCAGCAGGTTGTGGGAACTAATTGTTGCCCTGTATAACCTTACTAAACATACTTCCTACCTATTCTATCAGCTGGTTTTCTGGAGATCCAATGGAGAGATGCCTTTGAGGCACTGGTGCACAACAGACTTTGATCTGGACAACTCTAAGGCTTGACTGATGAATCAGGGCTCAGCTGGGCCCCACGAAGTAGGCCACAGCCTCCTCACTTTCCAGCTCCTGCAATTCAGGGCCTAAAGCCAAAAACATGCTCTATTCAGCCCCTGAGCTGGAAAGGGCCAAGTGATTGTGGTGATGGTGGGAAGAGCTTATGGAAGTTAAAATTTAGAGCAGGAAAGGTCTCAGCTCAAACACTAAGGAGTCGGGTGACCTTGGAAATGAGTTCATTTTCCTGGACCTCAGGGTCTGATTCTAAAGAACTTTATTATTCATCTAATCCAACTCTCTCATTTTATAGATGAGGAAACTGAGGCCAGGACAGGAGACTTGTCCAAGGAAGGGTAAAATCAAGGGGGAGGTCAGGACAGGTACATGAAGGGGGCCAGGAGGCTGAGGACTGTTCTAGACTTGGCCCTGGGCTTCTTTCAGGAACAAGGAGGCCAGCACTGGTCCAGTTGCGGTAATGGGGAAGGATTACTATAAGATTCTGGGTATCCAGTCTGGAGCCAATGAAGATGAGATCAAGAAAGCATATCGGAAGATGGCCCTGAAGTATCACCCGGACAAGAACAAAGAACCCAGCGCTGAGGAGAAGTTCAAGGAGATTGCAGAGGCTTATGATGTGCTGAGCGACCCCAAGAAGCGAGCCGTTTATGACCAGTATGGGGAAGAAGGTAAGAAAGTCCTTAGCTCCTCAGCGCCCGGCCAGGGCGGCCCGGGCGAATGGCGCCTGTCCTCACTGCAGGGAACCGTGACCACTTCCGTCTGGGCTCCTTAGCAGCAGGGCACAGGCACCGCCATTTGGGTGCTGAGGCTGAGGAAAGGGTCCGGGAAGGCTGCCTCACTGCTTCCCTGAGCCTGACCCCATCCGCACTCTGGCTTTGGCAGGCTAGGGCTGAGACTCTCACTGAGAGCAGAGGAAACCAGCTCCTCTGAATATTCTAGGCCCCTGGGACCCATTTCCTTTACCCGGGATCCCCTAAATTCTCTACTCACCACCACCATTTGGCTAGTCTTCACAATTCAAGGCCACACATAACATAGGCACAGAGGTAAGACATAGGATATGGCCACTATGAGGCCTGGGCCTGGAGATTCTTCTGCCAGTCTTAAAAGCACCTCTTCTCCCAGCCTTATTAGGCCATCCCTGAAGTCAGTGCTGCCCCATTGGATGGGAAAATGGGGAAAGGCACATAACATTTGTATTCATCAGCATAGAGTTTTAGCCTCTGAAGGCCTCTACATAAACAGACTGGGGCCAGAGAAGAGTGAAAGATGTGGCCTCTAGCCCAGTATCTGGCAAATGCAGGACCCAAGGGCACCTGAGATCCTGAGGGAAGCCATCTGCCTGCCTGCCTGCCAGGGTCAAACAGGAGTCGCAAGTCACTGCTAGGACCAGGTCTGGAGTGCGGCAACCAAGACTAACCATATTTTTCTTTTCCAAATTAAAAATGGTGCTATCAGGGAGTGTCTATCTACTCCACAATTCCAGAGCACCCTTGCTGCTGTTTTGGGGAGGTAGAGATTATCATTGGCATCATGCCCTTGGGGTATGGGGTGGCCAAGAGCAGGACAGCAGGTTTATATCAGGGAGTAGGAAAAGCCCAAATAAAGCTGAAGGAAGAGTGGCCCTGGCAGTACCTCGTAGCAAATCCCACAAGCATGATGTAGCTGCTAATTCTGGTCTTTTCAGGGCCCCATGGTGCCAGAAACAGACACCTGTTAGGCTATATTAAGACAACACTGTCTCAAGTGGAGCCTAGGGCTGCCCTCCCCAAGAGGAACCTTCCTTTCCTTTCTCTGCCCTCCCCTTTCCCCTTGCCTACCTCTTTCTCCCAGTCCTTTGGACACTCCCTTCCTAGACCCACCACCTCTCTCTGATTCACTAGGAGTCTCCCAGAATATCCAAAAAATTACAAGGAATACTCGAGCAGAGTAGTGTACAACAGAGGCATCAAACTCAAATAGAAACAGGGCCACTAATCCATCCATAAGGATCCCTCTCCCTACAGGTCACAAATTGACTGTCTTAAAATGAAATATTATCTCTTACTATAATTTTTACTTTGTTAAATATTTTCCAATTACATTTTAATCTGGTTTCTGGCGGGACTAGACTGTTGTATGTACAGTCCACGAACCACCATGTGGCCAAGCCTGAGAATTGCATTCACTCCAGGGTCCTGACCTAGGCAAAATCCAGCTGCCCAGGGCAGGAAGGGAAGGGGGAGGGTGCCTCCTACCTCTCTCCCCTGTGGTTACCAAGTTTGACCCATGGGTCCCTATGGCTTATACCATATCAGGGATTAGAGGTGAGGCAGTCACTAGAGAGATGGTGACTCTGGCAAAGTCTCTGGACCCACCCTCTCTGCTCTCTACCTTTTTCACCCCTACCTGTCTTCTTTGGATATGCTGACTCTCCTTCAAGGAGTAGCGGGGAGGTGCTGGACTAAGACAGTGAATACCACTTACCCTAGTCTGCCAGAGTGCCAGAGGCTGGTAGTATTTCTGGCTGCCATTCCAGGCTGCCTCCTCCACAGCCACCCCCACAAGAAGCCTGTCGTGCAGACAGACCAGGAGCTGTGAGCTGCGAACGGCTGAGGACAGCCTGTTCCCAGCCTGCTGGGTGAGGGGGGCCTATTGGGAATCCCAGGAGGAAGGGGGGGGGAGGTGAAGTCTTCACTCTCTCGATCCAAGAGCCCCCAACCTTGATTCTTCCCCGAAAAGTGAAACCTAAACCAGCCCTCATGACCCTCCAGCCTTTGCCAGGGAAGTAACAGGCTAATTTGGGCTCTGCCTTGCAGGAGGGGGGATGGAAGGAGAGGAGGGTAAGAGAGGGCAGTAAGCCTGCTGGAAACTCCAGGTGAAAGGCTTCCCCAAAAATTCAGTCCCTACCACTCTGAAACCAGTGTGAGGAATGAAATTACAGGAAGGGGGATAGTCAGTCTTTGACTTCCCAGTTAAGTGCCGTGGCACATGGGAGTGAAAAGGCCTAATAATGCCATTTTGCCCTTCAAATACTTGGTATGGGGCCATGGGCAGCAAGCATTTGGAAACCTCCAGAAAAATGATTCCTCCTTGCTATGCTCATGAATATATTCAGCAAGTTTCTTCCTCTGGGCCCTGAGGCTTTCCCCCATAGGGACTGGAGAGGGAGGAGGATTGGTCTTCCCCACCAGTCATATCTCAATCTGGCTCCCACTGTTGAGGAGGGGGTGGGGTGGGCACAGAGCTGCTAGAAGCCTTTTGTGTGCCCTAGGCAGTGTTTGAAAATTGCTTCCCCTTTTGTGTTACTGTTCACCAGAAGCTTTGAGCCTCCACTGTAACTGTAACACATGCCACTTATCAGAAAATAAATACCTAGCTGCTGTGGAGAGTGGAATTTTCTGATATTAAAAAAAAAATCTGCTTTTACTAAAAAAAAAAAAAATTAAATACTCAAAATATCAGCTACTAAAATATAACCCTTGGGTTTCACCGTAACTAGCTACCCACCTTGCCTACCCTTGTTTGCCATTGGGGTGGGGCAAGGAAACAATTAGAAAGTCCACCAGCAACCCTTGTGTATTACCAAGGACCTTTCTTGGAATCTTTACCACCCTCACCCACTCCTCCACTTAATGACCAATGAATGTCCTCTTCACTTAGGGGCTAAACAAGAATCCAAGAGTTATTTTTCCTAATTCTCAGTGTATGAATCAGAGGCAAACAACACTCAGCCTCTCAGGTTCCATCTCTCAACCAGTTTGAAGGAAGGACTTTGGGTTGTTTGAAGGGCATGAGAGTTCATGTGGTGCACAGAGCATCATAGACTTGTCAGGAGAACTAGGTTTTAATCCTGTGCTCACTTGCTGGGTTACTTTAGACAACGCATTTCATCTCTCCGGACTCGGGTGGATCAGACTAAATAATGAAGCTGCTATAAAGATGGGAGGGATTATTGTTTTCTCAAAACCAGATATTACTTTCTCTGTCTACACAAAGCAGGGAGCTGCTAACCTTTCCCCAGTAGTCTTTTTCAAGGGAAGGGGGAAGGATAAAATATCCAGAGAGCCAGCAGAGCATCAGGCAGCTCCTAGGAGCAAACCTCTCCATTCCTAGCGATCTGTTTAAGTCATGGGGTAAGAGGGCCAGAAGCCCGACTGGAGGATGTTTTTCTGTACTAACCTCCCCTCCACCCCATCCCCATCCTTGCCCAGGCCTGAAGACCGGTGGTGGCAGCTCTGGAGGTTCTGGGGGTTCCTTCCACTACACCTTCCATGGCGACCCTCACGCTACGTTCGCCTCCTTCTTTGGTGGCTCCAATCCTTTCGACATCTTCTTCGCCAGCAGTCGTACCATGAGACCCTTCAACGGCTTCGACCCGGACGACATGGATGTGGACGAAGACGACGACCCGTTCGGCGCCTTCGGCCGCTTCGGTTTCAATGGGCTGAGTGGAGGCCCCAGACGCCCGCAGGAGTCCCTGCACCCCCGGAGAAAGGTACAGGATCCCCCCGTCGTACACGAGTTGCGCGTGTCCCTAGAAGAGGTCTATCACGGTTCCACTAAGCGCATGAAGATCACTCGGAGGCGCCTCAACCCAGACGGACGGACGGTTCGCACAGAGGACAAGATCCTACACATCGTCATCAAGCGGGGCTGGAAAGAGGGCACCAAGATCACTTTCCCCAAAGAGGGCGACGCCACACCGGACAACATCCCCGCCGACATCGTCTTTGTACTTAAGGATAAGCCCCATGCCCACTTCCGACGAGACGGGACCAACGTGGTGTACAGTGCCCTAATCAGCCTCAAGGAGGTAGGGTGGGACCTCGTCCGGGACTCCCGAGCCAGAGGGTGGTGTGGGATGGTTGGGGATGATGTTCTCCCTAAACCCCGCCAGCTCCCTGCTGGCTAGGGTCTATAACCACCCCACCCCTGGCCCCTATTTGCTTACCTTTCTCAGTGCAGAAGAGCCATAGAGGGTGCCATTCCCACCCCCCACCATCCTCCAGAAATCCGTACCCCCTTCTTTCTACCGCCCCTCCTCTCCGTCTCGCCATTATTCTCTCTCCTCCTCCCCAGGCGCTGTGTGGCTGCACTGTGAACATTCCCACCATCGATGGCCGAGTTATCCCCCTACCCTGCAATGATGTCATCAAGCCGGGCACTGTGAAGAGACTACGCGGGGAGGGGCTGCCCTTCCCTAAGGTGCCCACCCAGCGGGGCGACCTCATAGTGGAGTTCAAAGTGCGCTTCCCGGACAGGATAGCTCCGCAGACGCGACAAATCTTAAAACAGCACCTGCCTTGCTCCTAGGCCCAGCCTCAGGGCCGGCTCCCGGCCTCCACAGCAATACCGCCCTCCGGCCCCGGGCTCCGGCAGCCAGAAAGGCGATCCAGCCGGCCCTGCAGCCCGTTGGGCAACCTTTTTCTAAAATGCAAAAAAGCCACTTTTGTTTTCAGAAAGTTGTTACCGCCCCTACCTGGCTGTGCTGTCTAGGGTGGGAAGTGAGGGGGGGGGAGGGAGGGAGGGATGCCCCGGGGCCAGGGGTCGCTGTTCTTGTCCCAAGCTTTGAATCCAGTTTTACCGCTCCCGATGGCTGGAGAGCGACTTGACTGTTACTTGACGATCTGATCCGTAGAGGTTTCCTATCCAGGCCTGTAAATAGCATGTCGTTCCCCTACCTGCTGCTGAGGTCCTTCCTACCCTCCTTTCTCGTCCCTTCTCCTGCCAAACATTGGAAGGGGAGGGGAGCCCAAGCCGGACACGCTTACCCCGGACCATCACCACACGGGGGGAGGGAGGGAAGGATTACCATTCACGTGTACTCAGTCACGTACACATACATACCTTCCCACATTGTGCACACTTACTCTGGGATTGGGGAGGGGGGTGGGGAGGGCCACTGAGCACGAGACACTTTGTATTTACCAGGGGTGGAGTTTGCTGAGCTGCCCGTGGAAGTGGGACTGGGAGGCAGCTCCGCTTCACCACACATGCCTCAAACGCTTTCCCTCCTTGGACAGCCACACCTTCCCCATGCCAACCGGGTCTGCAGGCTGTGAGACGTGGGGATGGGCGGAAGGGAAAGCGCCTAGGTGCCACCTGTGTTTTAGGCTTCACTAAGGGGCCGGGGAGGGAGAGAATTTTACATTTTTGTACTGGGCAGCTCTTTGGTGCTGCTAGCCTTGATCCAAAAGGAAGGGAATTTTGAGCATTCCCCACCTTCTGGGAATTCAGGGTCACAGCAGCGATGCCCTGGCCTCCCTGCCCCAGGTCTTCAGCCTTGCCAGAGCCCCGTGGGGCAGGCCCTTCCAGTCCTAGTCCACTCCATCTCCAAGCTTCTGGGGTCCATTCCCTGGCCTATGGAGCTGTACTTGTCCTGTCCCTGGAGTCTGGGGAACCCAGAATATCCCACCTTGCTGTTCCACACTGTACAACTGTATATTATCCTGGACAGCAGGGAACGCTGGAGAAGGGGTTATTGACAATGGCCTGGTCTGTGGCTACACCCTAAGGAGCTAGGGTGGGGGCTTTCTTGGCTTTTCTCATTTTGATGAGCCCCTGAATGTTTTTATAGTAGTTTTTTTGTATTTTTTTGTAATGACAGTATTATGAAAAAAATAAAGTATTTTAAAAATAGACTATCTGTGAACCATTGCACTACAGGGAAATGGGGGGGGGGGGAGGAGAAGGGAAGGAAGAGAGGAAAGGGAGGGATTATAATGGCCTCCCAACCACCAATCCTCTCCCTGGTTTTACCCACCAAACTTTTAGAAACCAGTTAGGAGGCGCTTAATCACCAGCTCCAGGTGTGAACTGCCCCCTAGTGGCAAACAGATTATCCCGAAGACCCATAAGCTGACCTCAAAGGGCTTTCTTGACCAAAAGGCTCCTTTGAGCATGTATCTCTTAGGCAATCCAACTAATTCCCCCCTCAGCCTGACTACCCAAAGTAATGCAGCAAACACCGGTAGGGAACAGAAAACAGCACTCTTGTTAGAATAATAGAATGTATTTAGGAAGGATAATGCCCTTAACACAAATGGTAACCATCGAAGGTCTAATAGTGTCATGCATCATGAGAACAAGTTATCTCCTGGGAGACTGGATTCTCTTGGTGGGAGCCAGAATACTCCATACTGAGGAGAAGGGCCTGGGGATCCCCTGTGAAAGGAGTAGGGTCCCCCAAAAGGTGCCTTGGAATAGTGCTGGGAGTGTTCTAGAGTCCTGGAAAACCTTGACCCTCTATGGCGATATCGGAACTGACCTGAAGAGACAGACACCTCACTAGTAATGGAAGCTGGTGTCTCAGGGTCTTGATGCTGATCCATGAATCTAACAGTTTTCATTTTTTTAACCCTTTTCTTCCTGTCCTGGGGCTGCCTCTCCCAACTCAAATTCCGGTGGCCTTCGCAACCTTTTCCACGGCCTCTTGACTTGCTGTTACCCTCCTGAGCCCTAGCAGAGGAGACTGCCCTAAGCTCCCAGGATTTACCACCAGAGGGCTCTGCCTGGGTCTCCAGGATTTGGAGCTCCCTTTCCTGTTGCTGGTTCCCTTCTTCCCAATCATACAGGTCATCCGTCAACCCCATCTTCTTCTCTAAGATCAGTCCAACTACTGTCATATCCTCTGGAGTTGGAGGAATCCCATTGCCGAAAGGAATCCCACTCCCTTTGGAGGGAGTCTTGACCATAAATGAACTTTGCTCAGTGATCTCATCTATGGCTACCTCTTTCCTAGGGAAAGGCTCTTCTGTCCCTCTGATTTTCTGCTTAGGACAAAGCCACTTGAAGAAACGCTTCATCTTCTCTGCTAAGGTGATCTCTAAAGGGATTTTGTGCTGGACTACTCCCTCCTGCTTTGAGAAAATTCTGCTCATAGGACCCTGAGGTCTCCCCCTACTATTAGAGGTGTGACCCTTCAATAAATCGGGGTCACTTTCCTGTCCTTCATCCCTCATTCCCTGCTCTATTTGGGATTTATTGAGGCTCCTCCCTTTTCTCCGAGATTGTGTCAATTGTTTGGCCTGCTTTTGGCCTGTGATCTGAGATGGAAGTTTCTGGTACTCTCTCAAGCTGGGGCTTTTTCCTTCCAACTTCACAAGAGTACCAGGTCCCTGAATATCAGTCATATCCTCATGCAATTGCCCCAGAGAGTATGACGGGGGGACCTCAGTGGTCTGAAAACCAAGACCAGGATGTGGGACCAGAGAGTTGGGAGTATGGCTCTCAGAGTAGCTCCGTTCTACTACTCTCAGGTTGAACTCCTCCTCATCAGTAAGGTGTGCGTTAAAGATATGGCAGCTTAAATCCTGGGTATCCAGGGTTCTTAGAGAGAGGGTTTGTCCCTCTGCCATCTGGGTATTTTCTTTACTCACTCTCCCATGTGAAGGCCCTGGAAAACTTTCAGAGTCTTCAGCTACCTCAGAATCTTCCAGCTGAGGAAAGGAAGGGAGTTGTCTTCTCGTGGCCATTTCTCTAGACTCCCTCACTCTTAAGGGAATTCCCAAAACCTTCTCCACCATCCTTTTCTTCAGGTGAAAATTTAGCTTGGAGAAACTGATGGATTTGTTTAATACACAACAGGGACTCTTAAGGAGGCAAATACTTTTTTGGTTCTCTTCTCTGTCTTCATTCTCCTTGATGAGGGGAAATACCCTTTGCCCCTGTATTCCCTGTCCTTGAAATTGCTTCCTGAAACTGGGGGCTCGGTCCCTCTGTCTTGGAAGTAAAGCTGGATGGTTTATATTCAACTCTAAAATTTCCCTCCTGAACCCTGCCTCAGTCATGTGCCGTCTGGGTCCTCTATCCATTAAGCCAGGTCTAGGGGAAAATGTATTCTCTTCCCAGTCACCCCCAGCCTGAGGTGCTTCCCACAATTCCTTCCCAATATTCCAGGAAGCCTTCTCTGCCTCTAAGATATCTAAAACAGCAGTTGAGGCCTCCCTGGCAACACCACCTACCCAGATTTCCTGATGGTTTCTTTCCCCTACCATAGTATCAGGCCCTAGGCCCTTACCTATAATAGGGGATGAAATTTGAATTGAGGGATTTTTTAGTTTAAACAGATAGATGGATTCGAGGACCTTTTTGGGCAGGCCCCACTTTAGCCGAATATGCATATGGCGAATGTGAGATTCAAGGATGTTCTTAGTCTCTGGATCAAGGAATGAAATGTCCTTGCATGGCTCTACTTCATAAACCATTTCTTCAGTGGGTGAAGAAGCCCAGGGTTGGGGCTGTGGTTGAGGTTGGGGTTGAGGTTGGGATGGTGGTTGAGCCTGGATTTGTGGATGGCCCTGGATTTGTGGTTGTGGTTGGGGCTGAGATTGTGTTTGAGTTGCTATGTCTTCCATAGATAGAGCCATAGGGACAATCTCTTTCATTTTCAGTTGTCTCTGTGGTGGGTGAGTAGGCTGTAATGATACAGACCGACCCTTTGCACTGGCCCAGGAACGGCTCACACTCTCAGGAACCACCTTCTGCTGGATTGCCACACTCTTCTGAAGAAAATGTTTCTGCAATGCCTCCTGTTGGCTTGGGGATGGACTTTTATCAGCATCACTCTTTGGGCTCTCCTCTGTGTGACTAGCTGGACCCATCTCTGGAATTACTGCTGATGCCACACCTAAAACAGCTGTTGAGTCACTTGCTGTATCTTTTTTATCAGAGCGCTTGAGGCCCTGGAATGTAGAAGGCTTGGCCTTTCTAGGCCTTGCTGAGTCTTGTTGAGGTATGGTCTGAGGCACAAGGTGTTTGATAGAGTCTTCAACTCTGCGGGCCAGGCCCCAGTGGTGTTGGACAAGCCTCCTTCGGAGATGAGTCTCCAGTAGTTTCTTGACATCTTTGGATATGAAAGAAAGCTCCTGGGGCCAGTTGGAAATCTGCATCTGGGGGCAAGGGGACTTATGGACCTGGGGCACATGAAGAGGCAAAGGGTTAAAGGCTTCATGAGATCTCTGAACAACACGGGGCATACCCCATAAGGACTGGAGCTGTTTCTGCAGCAGGTGCCATTCCAAGGCCTGGAATTTGGGCAAGTAGATAGTTGGGATCCTTACTGTGGTCTCTTCAGGGTCAATTCTGAAGGTCCTGATCTGGGGTAGGGATGTGGAAGGAGATGGGGTTGGGGGTGAGGTCACTGGTGGAGTTGAGGGTGAAGGTGGAGGTAGAGTTGGGGATAGGGGTGGAGATGGTGGTGAAGATGGTCGGGATGAGGTTGAATATGAGGTTGGAAGTAGTTTTAAATGTTGGATTGAAGAAGGCAGAGTAGGTCGACTTGCTGAGTTGGGCAGGTAGAGGTAGGAAAGATCATTGAAGAAAACTAAGGGATTGTCCCCTGGTGGCAATTTGATGGTGGTCCCTAGCCAGGATGGGGAGCTAGACCCCATGTAGGTTGTTGCCAAAGATTCACTGTGCAGAGAGGGGAGACCCCAGAAAAGCTGAATGCATTGTCGATTATGACTCACTGTGTTCTCAGGGCCCCAGCCAGGCATGGAACAGAGTCTGTTCAGGAAATGGAGGGTGGTAGGGGATAGGATCAGGGATACAGGATTATGGGGCCGTCGAGAGTTGGGCATCTTCTCTGGTTTCACACTATTGACAAGGGACCCTTCAGAACACAATAAAGGCTGGTCTGCCCTATGGCCGCTACAAGACTGTTGATCTGGGGTCCACAGATCTTTAACTGATGACTCTGTGTCTTCCAGAACTAAAGATACTTTCTTCAGTTCCCTGCGATGGAAACATGATGAGAGCTCTGGCCTAGGTTTGCTAGGTGGTTCCTTTTCCTTCCAAATATGGAGTGTTCTTTTTTCTGTGAGGTGCATCTCCAGGAACTCCCGGGTACTTGGGCTGAGGAGTGGGACTTCATTAGCTTCTGAATGCTGCTGGGCTCTGGCATTTGTAGCCTGCTCAGAAAGCTGTAGTCGTAAAGGAACCAAGTTCTTCTCCTGCCTCTCTGAGGTCTTATTGTCACCTGGCTTTTCCTCTGGCACAGGAATGGGCAGAGTCCCCTTCTGTTCTCCCTTTTGTCCCCAGAGGTAGGGTTCTGATAGACCAAGAGAAAGGGGCTCCCGCTGGGAACCCCTGGGTAACAAATAAGGAAGCGTTAAGAATTCTTGGGAATTCTGCCTTTGAGAGGAACCTGAAGAGGTTGCACATGATTCATCAATGTCAGAGGTCAGTGGGGCTGAGATCATCAGAGGAGCATCATCTGTGGATAAGACTTTTGGAATGGTGTTTAGAAGGTCTGATTCTTCACACGTAGCTGGTGCTAAAAGAAGATTTGGGGACCTTGGAGTTGGGGAAGATTGTCGGGGAGGCTGAAAGGCTACTAATGGGGTGGGATTCAGAAAGATGTTGGACTCCTTTGCATGCATATGGTCCACCAAGGGTTTTCTACTTGGTGTGGCCTTGTAAGCTGGTGAGGAGGTGCAGTTTAGTAGTGGCATGTGATTTACAGGGTGGGAATGGGTCATGGGAGGACTGTGGACTACAGGAGTGGTTCCAGCTAGTGAAACTCTAAGAACCTGTGAATGTACTGTTTCATGTAAGGTGGTGGTGGTGGTGGTGGTGGTGGTGGTGGTGGTGGTGGCTACTGAAGTGGTTTGAGTTATGGAATGAGCATGGGCTCCAGAGGGGATACAGAACAATGAGGATCTAAGAACCTGTGAGCAAGTTTTCTCTTGTAAAGTGGGGGAAGCCTGTGAGAAGGTAGGGGTCACGGAAGTGGTAGGAGTTGTAGAAGAGATACAGGCTACAAGAGGCGGATGAACCACAGAGGAAGTACAGATTGTGGAGGAGGAGGTAGAAGCCTGGGGAGGAGTGTGGCTAAGAGATCCAGTGTAGGTGGAGGGGAGATGGACCACCGAAGAGGTAAAGGTGTCTTCAAGTGTTCTGGCCCTAGATGAAGTATGGGCTAGAGAGGCCTTGGGTGCTACTGATGAGGTGTGGAATCTGGAGATTCTGGCAGGTTTTGTTGGTGGGGAGGGAACTTTTAAGGAGGCTATTAAAGGGGTAGGTGGAGGTGAGGAGGAACCAGAGCTCCTTGAGAAAATGGGGACCACTGAAGGAGCGTTTGATGAATGGGTGGGGGCTAAAGGAGGAGTAGAAACCACAGAAGTGGTGTAAGTTCTTGCATAGTTGGGGTCCACTGAGGTGGGATGGGCCACATGAGAGTGACAGAGTTGGGGATGTGCCCGTAGGTAAGCAGGGTCTATTAAAAATGAGCGGTCTAAGGCTGACGTTGGGGCTATGGAGGGGATGGAAGCAGCAGAAAGGGTGGGAGGGATAGAAGGGGCAGAATCAAAAGGAGGGGCCGGAGCAAAAGAAGGAGTGGGAGTAAAATAGGGGGCGGGAGCAAAAAGGGGGGCGGGAGCGAAAGGAGTGGGAGCAAAATAAGGGGAGGGGGCTACAAAAGGACCAGGAGCCATGGGAGGGACAGGAGTCACAGGTAGGGTGGGAGCAAACGATAGGGTGGGGGTAATAGGAGGGGTGGGAACCAAAAGAGGGGTGGGAATGATGGAAGGTGGGGGAGCCACAGGAGCGGTGGGAGCTAAAAGAGGGGTGGGGATAATAGAAGAGGGAGGTGCCACAGGAGCAGGTGCTGCTACAGGAATGGAGGGAGCCACGACAGCAGGGGGAATCACAGGAGCGGCGTGAGCCACGGGAGGCTGGGGAGCAGTAGAAAAGGTGAGAGCCGCAGGAGTGATAGTAGAAGAGGTAGGAGCTGAGGATGGAGGAACGGAGTCTGATTGGAGATCCAGTAAGGAGGTGTGGGTAATGCACTGGCTAGCGGATTCCTGGGGAAGCCTTGGGTTGGCTGAAGGAGCAGAGACCGCTGGGGTGTTGAGTTTTGTGGAGGGGGTTTGGACCACGGGTGGGGCCGGTGGGAGATTTGGCTGCAGTGAAGAATTGAGAGCCCCTGAGACTGTAGCTGCTAATGAGGGATCCAAGGCCACAGGAGAGGTGGTTTCTGTGGAAGCGTCCGCCGTCAAGGAATTGCGGACAACAGTGGAGGTATGAGCCAGAAAGGATATATGGGTCCTGGAAGTGGTACTGGACTGTGAGTAGGTTTGGACCCTGATGGGGGATTTGGCCTGAAAAGGAATGGTATCTGAAGGCGAGGAATGAGGCAGGGAGAAACTGACGTCCATTGGGTTGATGGGAGAAAGTGAAAGAGTATGGCCAGGTAAGAGACTGGTGGCAAGTGAAGAAGAGGGATCCCCTGAGGAGGTGTGTGCTGATACCGTGTTCTGTGAGGGGCTGGGGACCAGCGAGAGGTTCGAAGGCAAACTTAGAGATAGATCTGATGGCAGGGCCCAGGAGGCCAGGTCAGGCAGAGTGGATTTGAACAGCAGGTCAGCCTCCAAAGCCACAGAATTGCACACTTCACAGCAGGGGTCTGCGCATAGCATCTGCCGGACTCCGCCCCTCTCAAGGAAGTTGGCTGTGTAGCTGCAGGAAACAGGAATGCCTAGCTGAAGGCTGGAGAGGATCGAGGGGGAGCGACTAGGGAAAGGGCATTTGGGGTAACCCAGTCTCTCTCCCATTCCCCAGCCCATAAATCCCCTCACTACACATCCCCCTCATTAAGTCTTTCATTCTTTCCCACCCCCACCCCCACGGACACAGAAACCTAAAATTGATGTAGATGGGAAGATCCACCTTCTCAGGATAGATGGAAGCTCCCTGGGGCTATCAATTTCTTCCTGGTAAGATCTCCAAGCTGTGAAACCAGAAAAATAATTTAAATTTTACAGCTGAAAAATACATCTAGGTTATGTGCTGGGTGGCGTAGAAGTCTAGGTGACACAGAAGGGTCAGGAGATACATTAGGAGTACACACTGCCTGACAACCCTAAGTTAATTCCCAAGTTCAAATGGACCAGGATAGGGCAATAAGTCACCACCCTGCCTTCTATTGCCTTCATTCCCAGAATAAGTGAAAAGCAGGGGATGTGTTGTCCATATTGTGGTTTGCCCAATTCAGGAAATTGCCCCAACTTTGGTTTCCTTCTGATGAGCCCCTCCTTTGAGAACTTCCTTCTCTCAGAGGCACAGGTAGGCCAAGGACCTCCAGAGACTGGAAACTGACATCCCCATGCAAGAAAACGAAGGAATCAGAATTGGGAAACATGATGGAAGGCATTTGAGTGAGATCAACAGATGGAAAAACAGAAAGGATATTGTCACCCAAGTATTGTTATCTGGCACCCAAAGAAAGGAAATTCAGAAAATTCAGAAATTTCAAATAAAAGAAATTTTAGGAAATGACGAGATAGTTCAGTTGGAATAGAGGTCATCCTGATCTACAGAGGGGCTGGAGCGGTTTAGTTCAAGCAGCATTTATTATTAAGTCCTACTCTGTGGATACACAGACCAAAAAAAAAAAGGAAGGTGTCGGCCCTCAAAGAACTTCTATTCTATTGGAGGAAAACAATATGTACAGGTAATTATATTTTAAATACTGACAAAATTAATTGAAAGGTGGGTTATTCAAGATTGATTTCTTCCTATTTAGGGTGACTCTTGAGGTAAGTCTTGAAGGGACAGTGGGATTCTAAGAGGGGAAAGGAAAGAGAGAAATCATTTTCCATACGTATTCCAGGCATATGGAATAATCTATAGAAAGACCCAGAAGGACAGACAGAGTGTCCCATATGGGGAACAAGAAGTGGAATATTTTAGGCTTAACATGTGTGAGGGGGATTCATAGGAAATCAATCTGGAAAGACATGATTGGAGCCAGATTGTTAAGGGCTTTAAATGTCAGTCAGGAGCTGTCATTTTATTCTAGAGGAAAATACCCCTCTTCCTAATTACCCTGTTTAGGGCAACTTTGTTCTTCCAATTATCTAGATTCGAAAGATAAGAGTAAGAGAATAGGTATTTATATAGCACTTACCATGTGCCAAGCACTTTTTTTTAACTTTAACTTTTAATTTTTTTAGTTTTCAACATTCACTTTTATAAGATATCCAAATTTTTTCCTTCTACCCTCCCCTCCCCCTTCCCCAAGACAGCATGCAGTCTGATATAGGTTTTTCGTGTACAATCATATTAAACATATTTTCACATGAGTCATGTTGTGACTAAAGAATTAGAACAAAAGGGAAAACCCATAAGAAAGAGAAAAAAGAGAAAGTAGTGTGCTTTGATCTGCATTCAGACTCCATGTTCTTTCTCTGAATGTGGATAGCTTTTTCCATCTTGAGTCTTGTGGGATTGTCTTAGATCATTATATTGCTGAGAAGAGCTAAGTCTATCAAAGCCGGTCACTGTACAATGTCGCTGTCGCTGTGTACAATGTTCTCCTGCTTCTGCTCACTTCACTTAGTATCAGTTCATTTAAGTCTTTCCAGGTTTTCCTGAAATCCACCTGCTCATCATTTTTTATAGCACAATAGTATTCCATTGCATTCACATACCACAGTTTGTTCAGTCATTCCCCAATGGATGGGCATCTCCTCAATTTCCAATTCTTTACCACCATAAAAAGAGCTGCTATAAATATTTTTGTATATGTGAGTCCTTTTCCCCTTTTTTATGATCTCTTTAGAATACAAATTTAGTAATGGTATTGCTGGATCAAAGGGTATGCAGAGTTTTATAGCCCTTTGGACATAGTTCCAAATTGTTCTCCAGAATGGTTGGATCAGTTCATAATTCCACCAACAAGGTGTTAGTGTTCCTTTTCCCGCATCTTCTCCAACATTTATAATTTTATTTTTTTTGTCAATTTCACAACTGTTTGAAAGATAGGTTAGAAGGAAGTAGAAAGGAAACCAGTAGATCAGGAAGCTATTATAATGGTCCAGAAGATAGGCAACAAGGGATGATATAAGGATGGTGTGTCCATGTGGGAGACTTAAGAAGGGAATGTTAGGTTCAGGAAATGTTTTGGAGGTAATTTCAACAAAACTTGCCAACTGGTTGACTATGGGGGGAGGGGTAAGGGAGAGTCAGAATTAGTTGAGAGAGACTCCAAGGTTGCAAAGTTGAGTGACTGGAAGATACCAATCTTTAGGTTGGTAGAAGAATTTTAAGTAAAGGTAATAAGTTCATTTTGGCCATATTAAGTTTGAGAAGGCTATGGAACATCCACATAGATTGAGATACCCAGTAGATAGCTGGAGATGTGATGGTGTTTGTCCCTCATTCTTGAAGATGACCATGACATCACAATGATGACATGACTTGCAGTTGACTTTGATTTGAGTGAGAGAGGGCTGTGCAAGGTCACCAGCCTCACTTTCTCCTCCAGAGCCATCTGGAGATATGATATTGGAGCTCAGGAGAAGGATGAGGACTGGATATCTACTTTTGGAAACCATTGTAATAAAGATAAAAATTAAATGAATGGGAACTAATGAGAGCACCAAAAGCAAGTAGAAAGAAAAGAGAAGTTCTAGGATAGACTCTTGGGGAACATACATGAAAAAGAGATGACTAGAATTATGATCCATCAAAGGTGACTGAGAAGGAACAGTCAGTCAGGCTGAGAGGAGAGAGTACCAAGGAGGAAGAGATGGTCAACCACACTACACAATACAGAAAGCTGAAGAAGAATGAGGATTGAGAAAAAACTATTGGATTTAGCAATTAAGGGATTACTGAACCCAGTGACAGCTTTTGGGTATATGTCCAAGGAAATTAAAGACTAAGATGAAAGTCCAATATTTATTCAAATATTCATAGCAATGTTCTTCACAAAAGCAAAGAATTGGAAATAAAAAATGATGGGATATAAGAACATAGTAGAATGCTATTGTGCAATAAAAAATGACAAATATAAAAAAACAGAAAAATGAGAAGAGTTGTAAGAATTGAAGCAGTGTGAAATGAACAAAGGCAAGGCACACACACACACATATATATAATATTTTTGTGTATATATATATATGTGTGTGTGTGTATGTATGTTTGTATAAATAGATATATGTATATAATCACCAAAACAATGTACATGAAAAGGTCCATAAAAACAAGTCAAACTGAGTAAGTAAAAAGCCAGTGATGACCCTGGGGGACTCCCAGGACTGAATATTGTATATATTGTCAGGTGCACCTACTGGGTCAAAAGTTTTTGCTTAATTATTTTTTATTGGAAAGGAGAATTCAGTCTTGATGAGAGGAAGATTTTCTTTTTCTTTTTCAATAGAATGTACTTAATCACTGGAATGGGTCTGGGATCTCATCAATTCTGAGTATTCTATCCAGTGATTCAGATCACAGCCAATCCTCCAGCACCTGTCTATGCCCTACCATACATTCATAATAGAAAGTTTACACAGTAGGAAGGCTGGAGGCCCTCCTCAGTTTCACCTGATGAGAGTACCATTGGAAAATTCCAACTGTCCATCTGTTATCTCTTGGTCTCCATCAATCAATAAGCATTTATTAAGGAAATCATTATACAGATGATTTTCAAAACTAGCTATGTAGCTGTCATCATTCTTCTGAATGTGTGCCATTCTTCTGCTACAGGCCAAGCACCATGCTAGATGTTAGAGAAATAATCAATGAAATAAGCCCTGCTCTACAGGAGTTTACACACTTAATGGGGATGGTGACAAGTATAGTTAAGTATTTAATAAATGATTCATCTATCTGTCCCTGAGGTGCAGGTACTGAGAACCAAGGGCCATATTGGGAAGAAGGCAGCTTTCCCACATATTTGCAACTCTGTGGACTTTCATCAGCCATTCCAAAGTTCAAAGCTTCTCTCTTTCACCCTGTCTCTCTCGTACTCTGCCTTTTTCTACCCAGAAGTCTCTCTGACAATCAGAAGTCATGTTGCATCATGAGAGTATCCTTCAAGGGACCACTCAATGTGCCTGGGACCTGGGGTGGAAGAGTTATAGCTATATTTGTATCGCTCCCCACATGACTCCCATACGGATAGGAAGAGGACTCAACCAAATAAGGCATTTGAGGTGACTCCAAAAATAAAATAGATTATTTTAATTACATGAAATTGAAAAGCTTTACCCCAACACAAAATCAACACAACAGGATAAGAAGAGGAGTTGGTAACTGAGGGGAAAAAAATATTTACACCAATATGTCTGATAAGAATCTGATATAGATAGCTATAGACATAGACATAGACATAGATATAGATATAGATATAGATATATGTAACTAAAATAATAGAAGCCTTTCTTGATGGATAAGTGATCAAAGGATAAGATCACACAGTTCTCCATAAAAGATTGCTTTCTAAATAACGAATAATAAAAGAAATACAAATCAAAAGAACTTTGAGGTTTTACCACACACCCAGCAAACTGACAAGGATGACAAAATATGGGAGAAGGGTTGTGGTAGGCACCCACACATACAAGTATAGATGCATACATACATATACACTTATACATACACTTACAAACAGTTGGTAGAATTGTGAACCGGTCCAACCATTCTGCAAAGAAATTTGCAATTGTGCTTTTTTTAAAAAAGTGACTGAAATGTCCACACCCCTTTGACCCAAATATCCCACTGTTAGGCATATGCTACAAGATGTTCAAATGGAGAGAGATCTAATATGCACCAAAATCTTTCTAGCAGAACTACAAAGAAAACAGATGACCACTGACTAGAGAACGGCTCAGCAAACTCTTCAGGCTATGCATCATGTATGCTGAATACAGAGAAACCTGAGAAGATTTATATGAACTGGTAATAAAGTAAAATAAGCAGAACTAGGAAAACAATATACATAATGGCAACAAAAATGAAATTGAAAATGGAAAGAATTAACAGTAAAGCAATCAAAATAGAATGCTCCAAAATAGAATGACCAAGTTTCTCCCAAAAAATGAATTAGGAGAAGAAAACCCCCAATTATGGGGGTTTGAGGTATGGTTGACTTACCTTCTCTTTTCAATGATAACAAGCTCCGCCCTGGACTGCAATTCGGATGTTGATTTCATTTTCTTCCCCTGGGGTAGAATGTATGCAGTGTGTGTGTGTGTGTGTGTGTGTGTGTGTGTGTGTGTGCGCGCATGTGTGCGTGTGTGTGCGCATGTGTGTGTGTGCGTGTGTGTATGTGTGTGTGTTCGAGCTCATGAACTCTTGAAGACTAAGCACTCTCTCTGTCAAAAGCATCTAATTTCTTGGCACACCTTAATAATTTCATCCTTTCTAAGTGGAAGAATCCATAAGGAGAACTGCTGTTCTGGACCTAATTCTCACCAACAAGGAGTATTCAGTTGCTGAAGTAGAAATAGTAGCGACTGATCACTCCACCTTAGAATGTATAGTAGGGAAGAAAAAGCTACATAATTTGACACACACTTTAGATTTTTAGAGAGTATGTCATTTCAAAACATTCAAAAAAGGAGACATAGTTTACATGCCACTGGGACATTAGATATACAGGCAGTGGGGTATAGAAATCTATCTTGCTCTACAAGAAAATAGAGGGGATGAGGATAAGGGAAAGGAGGGGTGTGATGGAAGGGAGGACAGATTTGGGGAAGGGGTAATCAGAATGCATGCTGTCTTAGGGTGGGCAGAGGGGAGAGATGGGGAGAAAATTTGGAACTCAAAATCCTGTGGAAATGAATTTTGAAAACTAAAAATAAATAAATTTTAAAGAAAGGAGACATAGGAACACGAATCATTTAGAGCTTTAAGGTCATCTAATCCAACCTTTTTGTGCCACTTCTAGTTCCTGGGCTGTGCTTACAGATAGCATTGCTATGGAGATGGAGGCAACATTTCCAAGGAGTCACACCCCAAAGATTCAATACAACTTTAGTTTGTTCAGCTAAGGCCAAATAAATACTGGGGAATGCAGATGAGGTTTGAGACATCCCAATGATCTTTGGATGACATCACAGGGCGATTGGTCAGGAAGTAGAGACAGAGGTGGGAATAAGGCTGCCACTGGTCATGGAATGAGGTCATCTTCTCCTGGTTATTTATAACCAGAAATACTTGGGGGGTGGGTGAGTCAAGGAATGCTTAATAATGGAGAGAGGAAGGGAATGCCAGATGACTCTCCTCCACAAATGGCCCCTGAGTGCAGCTGTTCCCTGGGCAAACATGAAATTGAGAAGTCCAGCCTTGTCCAAAGGCTGCCCTTGGGAGTGAAGACTGCAGACCCTTTTTTTTTAAAACCAGAACAGCACTCAGCTGATCGAAGTTTTTGTCCTGTTCTGTCTTTCATCTTGATTTCCTGTAGTAAGTGCAGTCTAATCTTTAATGTATTGGGCTTTCCTTTCCGGGGCCATGGAAAGTTGAGAAAGATAAGCAAGCCAATAAGAAGTAAAAACCAAATAGAAGTCAACTGTGATTACATTCTGAAATGTCATATGACAATGGTTTTACATTTTTAACCCTGGGAGTCAAACTGAGATAGAAATAGGAGCTAAAGCAATAGGAGATTGTGATCCATTCAGGCCCTGGGAAGTACCCAGTATTGGTGATCACTCACCCAATCTTTCCTACTCTAAGGAACAGGTACTTCTGCATAAAGCAGGGTTCTAACCCAAGGGGTCCATGGATAGATTTAAGGGCATCCATGAGCATGGATGAGAAAAAAATATGTATTTTTATGTGATGCATTTAAATTCATTATTCTAAGGAGGAGTCTATAGATTTCATCAGACTGTCCAAGAGGTCCACAATACTAAAAAGCCAGAAAAATTTTCTGTACTTGTCCACAACAGCAACACCACTACTCTCCTCTCTCCCTTCACTGATGTTTTCTGTTGTAGTCTTTGGTCAGAAAAGTACAAAATTTTAAAAGTGGCTAATAAAAATAATTGAGCAGCTAACATTTACAAAGCACTTTAAGGTTTGCAAAATGCTTTACAAATATTAGCTTATTTTATTCTCACAACAATCCTGGGTTGGTAAGTGCTATTATTAACCCCATTTTATAGATGAGGAGCCTGTCACAGACAAGAGTTAAGTGACTTGCCCAGGGCTACACAGCTATTAAGTGTTTGAAGCTAGATTTGATCTTAGGTCCTACACGCTATCCATTGTGCCATCCAAATGGTAAATAGTATGAAAGTTGCTAGATGCCTAAATGAACGCAAGTCATCAGGCTAAGAACTAAATATATCCAACAACACTGAGTTAGACAATATGATTGCTGCACAACTCTTAGTGATCTTTGAAAGATCATGGCCACTTTGACCCACAGATACCACTACTAGACAAATAGCACAAGGAAGTCAAGAGAAAGGAAAAGGTTCCATTTTTACCAAGTATTTGTGACAGTATTTATCATAGCATTATAGATTTAGAGCTGGATATGACTTTAAAGGCCATTGATTCTAACTTCGGTATTTTATAGATGATGAAACCAAGGCAAACAGAGTTGAAGTGACTTGCCCATGGTCACACAACTAATTAGTGATGAAAATGGGATTCAAACTCAGGTCTTTTTTACTCCAATTCTAGTCCTCTATCCACCATGCCCCTAAGCAGCCTACCATGCCACCTAGGTGCCCATCCATTTGGGACCAGTTGAACAAATTGTGATATAAAATCTAATGAAATGTTATTCTCATAAGAAATGATAAATAGGAAAAATTCAAGGAAAGTGGGAAAGATTCATATGAAATGATGCAGAACAAATTAAGCAAAACCAGAATTAGTTACATGAGAACTATACTAGGACAAAGGAAAGACAACGGAACCTTGAATCAATGCAATGACCAGTTGTAATTTCCAAAACTTGCCAGGAAAGGATGCCCACCTACTTTCCATGGACTGTCAGTTCAGAACAAAGCATATACTGTCAGACTTAGCTCATGTGTTGATTTGTTTCACTTATAGGAATGGTTCCATAGCAAGAGAGGGAAACCATAAGGAAGTGGTAGTGATATAAAAAACTGATATATTTTCTTTTAAAGAGTAAGCATGAAAAATGAAAGTGTTACCAAGGAAGTGGAAAAAGGCAAATGTCCTGACTTTCTAAAAAGGGAATAAATACAATGGAGTCTGCAAGCTATCAACCAGTGAGCTTGATTTAGATTCTTGACAAAATTCTAGAACGTATTATTTAAAGTTTGGTTAACAGACATAGAAAATAGGAAACAGGAATCACAACAAGTGAGAATGGCTTGACCAAGAATAGATTATTTCCTTTCTTTAAAAGGAAGTAAGTTGTATATATGGTTTACTTAGACTTTAGCAAAACAGTTGAAAAGTGTTCATGGTGTTCTTGGGGACAAAATGAAAAGTTGTTGTTTTGTGGCTTGGCTGGATCCAAAGAGTAGTCAACTCAGGAGGAAGGGAAGGGGAGGAGAGAATAAGCATTAATTAAATGCCTACTGTGTACCAAGTACTATGCTAAACACTTTACAAGTATCTCATTTGATCCTTACAATGGCCTGAGAGGTAGATGCTGTTATTATCTCCATCCTACATTTGAGGAAACTGAAGCAGAGGTTATATAACTTGCCTAGGGCTGCACAGTTAGAAAGTGCCTGAGGTTGAATTTGAACTCAGGTCTTCCTGACTCCACTGTATCAAGTCCTATGGATTGCCCTAGTGATCTGTGCTTGGTCCTATTCTGGTTGACAATTTTATCAATGACTTAAGATATGGAAAACATGTATATTCTAATTTACAGATGACACAAAGCTAGAAGGGATCACTAACACATTGTGTGACCAAGTTGGAATCCAAAAGGATCTCAACAGACTAGAATGCTGAACCAAAAGCAATAAAGTGAAATTTAATAAGAATGAATGCATAAAGTCTTATACACAGGTTCAAATAACAAACTTCACAAATGCAAGATGAGAAAGGCATGACTAGATGAAAGTTCATTTGAAAAAGATATGAGAAAAATGGCAGATATTCAACAGGGGGAAAAAATAGGTCTAGGAGTGCTATGGGAGAAACATTTCCCTTAGTGCAATGGAACTTAGTTGGGAAATCTAGATTCTGGTCTCAGTTTTACCACTGGCTAGCTGTGTGACCTTGGACTGATCCCCTTACCTTTCCAGGCCTCATGAAATGAGGGGGTTAGAATAGATGATCCATCAACCTCTCAAATTCCATGATCCCATGAGACTCTTTTTTAAAGGAAAGTGAGGAGAGCAATCAGAAGTTCAGGATAAGACATGTACCCCCTCCACTTCTTCTGAAAATAGCTTTCTGCTTTATTCAAAGATAGTTTCCATTTCTTTTTAGCTCCAAAGTTACAAGACCATGGTTGACCTTTCAGGAACATTTGGAATCCAAAGATGTCTAAATGTGTCAGCTCTGACTTAGTGGTTATATATTATTAGTGAAGAGCAAACATATTCATCCTGCCCCACAAGCCCAGATGAAATCCATGTTTATCCAACTGTAGTTGTAGAAAGTGGGAGGGGAGAAGATAAGGAAGGAGAGGGATGAATGTATAGCAGCTGGCAGATCCTACAGTGGGCATGTGAAACATTGTGGAGCAAATTCATTTCTTCTGGTCAGATTCTTTTGTTAATGGAAACCTCCTACTTTTGATGGATTTGTTCATTCAATAAACATTTAATTTATAGTAGATTTTTCCTCCTCCCCCCCCAAAAAAGATGAAAAGTCAATGGTAGACTATAGCTGCTAAAGAAATAATTTCATACTTGAGTTCCATTAAGAGAGGCATGTGGTCCAGAACCAAACAGATGATTAGCCCCATTTGTACCATGCCATGGCAATATAGTGTTCAGTTCTAGGGGCTGCATCTTTGGAGGGTCATTGATAATACGCTAAGGAAGAGCCTCAAGGTCATGCTATGTGAGGGATTAGTCTTGGGGCCTTCCCGCTGAGATTGCTTCCAATTTATCCTCTCTGTATCTTATTTGTACGTAGCTATTTGTTATGTTAACTCCCCCATTAGTGTGTGAGCTCCTTGAGAGCATGAACTGTCTTTCTCTTCTCTTTGGATCTCCAGAGCTTGGCACAGTGCCTAGCACATGCCAACCACTTAATACTTATTGACTGACTGGCACAGTCTGGAGGAACATGATAACTGTCTTATCTAAAAGGTTTTCATGTGAAAGAAGAATTAAACCTTTGTTTGGTCTCAGAGGACAGAACCAGGAGCAATGGGTAGATAGAAGTACTGATGCAGATTTAGGCTTGACATGAGAAAGAACTTCCTAATAATTATAGCTGCCCCAAACTGGAATCAACTGCCTTGGAATTTTGGATTTCCTTTCACTAGGTTTCATGTAAAACCTTTATGACCATTCGTTGCATATGTGGTAGAGGGGATTTTTGTTTGGGGATGGGTTGAGTTAGATAGTCTTTGATACCCATTCCAACTCTCAGAGTCTATGACTGGCAATGGAAACGGGAATAAAAATGGAGATGGGGATGAGGATAAGGAGGATGAGGATGGGAAGGAAGATGGATTATGGTTGGGATGGACATAGAGACAGGATGAAGTGGACCTGGGAATGAGAGTGGGGATGAGGTGGGAATAGGCTAGAGCCTCAAGGGGGTGAGAACAGAAAGCATAGGACCTTACCTCTCTCTGTAGATTCTCTGCTCTTTGGTCTAAAACGCTGAAAGACAGAAATAAGGAAGGGGTTGGGAATCTGTCTGAGTAGTTACTGATGTCTCACCTAGAACCAAAACCCTTCCCCAAAGGGCCTAATCTCCCAGCCTGATCTTACTTACAGCCTCCTGTGCATGGAAAAGAATCAGCACCAGGGAGGCTAGGCTAAAGGAACAGGGATAAGGGAATTCCTGATTTGACTCCTGGGCCATCCAATCATCAACAGCTTCTTCCAAATAGCATGTAATTATAAATTAGAATTCTCTGATCAGTCTGTTTTAAATTCAAAGATATCCACAGGGAGAAGTAAAGCATTTTGCAACCATTACAGCACTCTGCAAATGCTAGCTATTGTTATTATCATAAAGCATGCACACCTGGCCTATGCTTTAAATACACCTGTGAAAATATCCTCATAGAACCTAATAGTTTGAGAGTCAGAAAATAATAAACAAAATTAAAGGAACTTTCAAAGCTATAAGGTGAGAAAAATATACCCAACCACCATTCTTCCCTCCCACTACCAACCAGAAAAGTTCCTGGGCTAATGGAAATTACTTTTTTTTTCAAATTAGAAACTCTTGGGTTCCCCAAGGCCCACTCACCACATCCATTTTTCCTCCACCATATTTCTCACAACTTATCTCTTCTCCTTTCTACTGATGATCACTACCCAGGTCCCCATCACTTCATACCTGGATCATTGTACTCGTGTCCTATGCATTCTCTAAGCTTCCAATCTGCTACTTTTTTTTTAGAAACAAAATGTTTTATTCAGTCATTTCAATTCTCACCACCCCCACCACCCTACCCCCATCTTGATCAACCCAATGACAAAGAAAAGCAAAAACATCTAGTTTAGTGACCACATCTGGCAGTGGATACAACATTCTGCCCTAGAATGAGCCAAAAGGCATGATTTATCTGCTCTGTGGGGCCTTTGCCAGTTTTTCAGTTACTCCAAGTTCCATATCCTTTTTGTCATCATAGCTCATAATGTTATCTTGATCTAATTTATTTTGCTTTGCATCAATTCATGTGAATCTTCCTATGCTTTCCTCAATCTCTTCCTGTGTGATAATCCATTACATTCACCTACTTTTTCTCCATCACTAAATCTACCATACCAGTATCTTTTCTGGGTTAGGGAAAAAGAGTAGTGGTGAGGAGTAGGCATATGCCCAGTAATAGTATAACCCCTCAAAGGTATAGAAGGATTGGATAACTTCTATTGCCTAATTCCAAATCACTATCTTAGGTGGCTAAAGTCAGAGTTCCACCAACTGTAAATTAATGTACATTGTCTTTCCATTTTTTTTTTACCATCTTTGCCAATTTGTATGATATAAGATGGAATCTCAGATGTTTAAATCTGTATTTCTCTTAGTATTAGTGATTTGGAACACATTTTCAAATGATTCTATACCTCCCTTAGCCCATCTTTCATAAGGCTGACTGCCACACTGCAGCCATATCTCTACTGCCTGCCTGTCTCTAAAGGGTGGAGAACTACTTCATGGGTTACATCAAACCCTTAGTTTAAATTCATTCCAGCAGAGCCTCAACCACAGGGGTCCTGCTGTCCAAGAACCACCCACCACAACCATTCCTACTGTATCTGTCACATCTGTTTCAGAGCAAATACCAACAGCAAATCTTCCTTTATATTCTAGGTAGTTTTAAAAGGCTTTAAAAGTTCTTAGCATGAATCTCCAAAAAGACCATAAGATGGCGATATTACTTCAGAAAACATAGCTCTTTTCTCTGTTTTTCTGAGATTGTCGTTTTAGTGTTTCGGTCCCTCTAGCTGCCTCTTTCTTCTTATAGAACTCATTGATTTCTTGTCCTTTCTTCGACCGTTTTATGTTCTCTCTCTGTCTTTATTTGGAAAAGCTGTTAAAGAATATTTCCTTCTCACATAAAGTATAGTGACTTTCTTTCTTTGCAATCTTCGTTATTTTTTCCCCTTAACTTGCTTCCTGCGCATCAGTGAGGTCTCTCAATAATAAAACAAAATTTAATGTTGAACCATATAATGACCAAGCTTGGCCCCTGAGGAAGAGATGAGAAGATGACAGAGGCAGAACTTTGAGTATGAAATGTTGTATATCCTGACAAAAACAATCTGCTGGTTTTGCTGATATTCTATGTGTGTGTACATGTTTGTGTGTGTGTGTGTGTGTGTGTTTTAATTTTAGTTACAAGGGAAGGTTCACTATGGAGGAACCAAGGGGAGTGGTATATTCAAAAATTCAAAAAAAAGACATTACTAATAATACTTAAAATAATAACAAGTAAAATTCAAAGTTACTCCCCCAAAAGAAAGAAGGTTCTTAGTCTCAGGCCTATAAGACTATGGTGCCTGTCAGACCAATAGATTTTCAAAATCAGATAAATCTCCCATCAGATAAATGCCTATCTTCCCTTTCCTCATCTCCTGTAACAACCAGTGCAAAGATCTATATAGAATAACTTACGGGGATTGGTCTTCGAGAGACTCTGTGCCTTCACTTAGGGACCCTTTCAATGGACTTCAGGATTTTACTCTCACTCATTATCAGATATTCTCTGCCTCTAAAAGGATCAAGCCCCTTCAATTCTCCCTAAGTTACCCAGGAGAGTCTGCATAAATTTAGGGAAAGAGTTTTTAAAAGGCGATGCTGAGAAAACAAATAGAGTCAACCTAGAAGATAAGGGAGAAGGGTGGAAAGAGAGGGAAAAAGAAAAGCTGGTGTCCAAAGGAGACCTACCTCTCTGAAATGTCTGTTCCTCCTAATACGGGGCAGAAATTGAGACTGTGAGAAGCGATAGATGCACACAAGGAAGAGCATGAGGCTGCAGAAGTAGAGCACTGAGCCAACACCCCCAACTGAAGTCAGTATTTGCTTCATCAGTATATGTACTATATCCCAGATCTCCCCAAAGTCGTTTAATAAAAGGTTACTGGCTTCCATCTTTTCTAGAGTGCAGCTCCAACAAATGACTAAGAATGTCTCCCTCTAGGCAGAGTTCCAGCTCTACATCATAGGGCTCTGGAACTTGGGTTATGGAGACTGTCATAAAGGAAAATTTCTAGGAAGGGGGAGGGGGAGATCAGAAGAATGTGGGCAGTGTTCCTCCTCACATGGTACATCCTCGCACCTCCCCATCTTTCCCCTTTCCTCCCCACTCTTTTTCTGGGCTCTGGAACTTCCTTAGTTAGCCACTATAATGATCTTACCTTCAGCTGCCTCCTCCAGGGAGTTTTCCCTGATTATCTTCTTCCATTTTCCATCACACCCCCTGTGTCCCCTCAATGTGCTCATGTAATCATAATGCCATTGTTTTTGAGGTAATTGGGGTTAAATGACTTGCCCAGGGTCACACAGCTAGTAAGTGGTTGAAGTCCAATGCTCTGTCCACTGTGTCACTGAGGTGGCCCAATCATAATACAGTTGTAACCCACAGCTCTAGGTTTACATAGGCCAGGTTCAGTCTTGGGAAAAAGGGGAAACTTGTACCCAAATCCTAATTCTGGCTCATTTTGCCCCACCAAGAATTTTCTCTGGGAGTCTCAGAAGATCACTCATGTCTAGGGCTGATGTAGGTTAAAAGGGTCTCCAGTTTCCATAAAAATATTCTAAGAAACTATACTGAACAAATGATAGCTTTTATTTTACACCACAGAAAATGCAACATTATGAAGGATTCAGTGGTTCATAAAGAATAGCTAGAAAACTCCCCTTGCTGTGATTCCCTTCTTCTACCCCAGGAATCTATATCCTTTCCCATCTTTATAGCATTCCCTTAAAGGTTTGCATTTCCTCTAGAAGGAAAATACTAAGTAGGAAACCCCTCACCTTCCAGTGAGTCCCACTTTACATATCAACACAGTTCTCTCAGTCTTTTAATGTTTAGATTAGCTAGGTGTGTGACCCTGGGCAAGTCATTTAACCTTGTTTGCCTCAGTTTTCTCATCTGTAAAATGAACTGGATGACAAAATGGCAAACCACTCTAGTATCTCCACCAAGAAAACCCCAAATAGCTTTATGATGAGTCAGACAGGACTAAATAATAGGAAAACAAGCCCCCTCTTCTCTGTTCCTTTACTTTATCCTAAGTCCCACAAGAACATCTGTGTGAACTGGAGAAAAAAAAGAAGTGTAGTAAAATGTAGAATGACATAGAACAAAGGGAGAAACTGAAAGGAATGAGTTAACTATGAAGGAACAGGGAGGAGAATGGAAGGGGAGAGGAGGAAGCACTTCTGTAGGAAATCCGACTAGTTCCCGTTACCTTAGAGAAGTGCTTGTTTCTCTTGAATTGAAGATGATGGGCAGATTTATTGAAATGGTAGAGCAGGGGAAGCAGCAACATGCTGCCCAGGAAGCAGACACAGCCAATTCCTCGGACATTCAGGACCGGTCCCAGGAGTGGTTCTATCATATCCCAGGTCATCCCAAGATGCCTCAGGATGAGGGGACCAGCTTCCATCCCTGTCAAAGCTTAGTATCCAGATATCTTAGTATCCAGTATTAGACATCTCAGATACTAAGAATGCCCCACCCTAGCCTGAATTCCGGCTCTGCATCACAGGGTCTGTGGAACCAAGGCGGTGGGGGGAGAGTGTCATGCATGACAAGAAGGGGGCAAATCAGGAGGTCAGGGATAATGGTTCACGCACACACCCCGTTTCCTCATACACCTACTCTTTCTCTGGATTCTTTGAGGTTATCAAAAAAGGAAAAGGTCTCTTTTGTGACTTATGGGAGTGCCCTCATATATTGGGTTTTTAAAATAATGTGAAAACTGTTCAGGTGTCATTTTCTTCTCCCACCCCTTAACTGGAGAGAGGGAATTATATCATTAGATTAAGTCAGGAGGTCTTAGCCTTTTCTATGTCATGAACCCCGTTTGGTAATCTGATGAAACCTTTGGACTCCTGAGAACAATGTTTTTAAGTGAATAAAATAAAATATGTGAGATTACAAACAAAACCAAATATATTGAAATACAGTTATCAAAAAAAATTTTTTTTAAGTTCACAAACTCCAGGTTAAGAAATTTTGGCATTAAGTAATATTAATGAATTCATTTTAGCTAATTAACATGAGCTGAATACCTTTAACTCCACCCCTGACAACCTGAATGAGAGTGATTCTGAATATTAAAAAGTTTAATTTGGCAGTTTTCTGGTGGGAAAGAAATATATATAATTGCCTGAGACCCTGTGCTAGAAGAAAGGCAGATCCAGAGTGTGTCAAGCTAGGTAACCTGTTATGGTAGGGAAAGTGGGGGGGCAGGGGGAAATAGAGATGGGGTAAGGAAATAAGAATTTATTAAGCACTTACCTACTGTGCACGAGGCACTATACTAAGTGCTTTACAAAAATCTCTCTAGATCTTCACAACTCTTCAAGGTAAGTGCTATTACCATCCCTACTTTACAGTTGAAGAAACTGAGGCATATAGGTAAGTGACTTGCCCAGGGTTACACAGCTAATAAATATCTAATGGATTTGAACTCAGATCTTCCTGATTCTAGGTTCACTTCTCTAACCATAGTGCCATCTAGACTTGTGATTTTTTTTTTTTTTACATAGGGAACTCCTAGATAAGGAAATTTCTTTCTTTCTTTCTTTCTTTTTTAGTAGTGCTAGAAACTGGGTTTATTGGGTTGTTTTTTTTTTATAACTTTTGGGTAAAAATAACTTAGGGAAACAAGGATATTTTGTCCAGACAAGTTTTAATGAACTGCTGACCAAAACACTGGTTGTGTGGGATTTAAAAATACATATACACATAGATAAGTAATTTATTATGAACCAGAATAGGACTTTTCCAGCAAATGTTTTCTAAAATGAATGTTGCTTCTTTTTTTACAAAAGCCAAAGGTTCAACTGGAATTGAGGCAAAGGAAACAGCTTTGCTCATCTGTGGAGCCCAAGCCCATGTTCTTTGCTCTGCAGGAAGAAAATGTGACAGATGAGGGAGGGGAGCCCGACAGGATGGCACAGCTTACATAATTCGATACTCACATGCCTCCCCCACACATTTTACCTGTCTTTTACCAAACAGTACTAAATGGATGCTTTACTATAATTCTGGTTAAAAATAGCTGAGGTGGCTGGGCTACAAGAGAGGAAGTTGCCTTCTAAGCTCTAAAACCACTCCTCAGTTTGAGACCTGCCACCTCCCCAGTGGTAAAAACTCAATGACCTTCCTCTATTCAGGTTGACCTTCCCAGCAGCAGAAGGGCAGAACGGTAGAGCAGTGGTACCAGATTCTCATGGCTCAAGCCCTCCCACCCTCTCCCACCATCAGTAGTGGGCAAAGGCTCGGTTAGCCTCTGCCATCTTGTGCAGGTCATTTCCTCTTGACCACAGGGCCTTGGTGGTGAAAGATCTCCAGTAACTCATGAGACAGCTTTTCTGCCATCAGCTTCTTCTCCCAGAAACATCCATTTCATGGCCAAGAATTGTCAGTGTCTGTCAGTCAGAGGGGCTGGGACCTGATGGAAGCAGCCACCTTTAAGGATGCTGACCAGGCTGAGGATAGGCTGACAGTTCTGTAGGGTCTGGTGGAAGACAGTGGAAGGGTTTCGTTCAATGGTCTTCCTCTCCTCAGCTTTGGCTTCATGGTATTTTTTAAGTTGCTTTCTCTTGAGGGTTTCCAGAGTCTCAATCACCAGGGATCTGGCCAGTATTTAGTTTCCTCCTTTCATCATCCTGCTGGTGAGTTTACTGATCACTGGGTCCTCAAACAAAGAGCTTGTCTTTGATGCTAGGGAAGCTTTGAAGATCTGTGTGGTTCTGAGATCCTGCTCAAACTTCTCTTCAGTCAGTTCCTCCAAGGGCTTAAGGTAGTAGTCTTTCCCAAATTGGGGTTCTTTGTGATTAGCATCATAGCAGCTCCATTTCACTTGTGTCCATCTGTAAAGGGGGAGGGTGGTCTGTGTGATCCCCAAAGTCCCTGTCTGCTCTTGCCCCTGGGGTGAAACCAGAGTTCTACCTGCCCCTGGGCCGGGCCACACCTAGCAGGGCTGAGATGGAGATGGAGATGGAGATGGAGATGGAGATGGAGATGGAGATGGAGATGGAGATGGAGAGATGGAGATGGAGATGGAGATGGAGATGGAGATGGAGATGGAGATGGAGATGGAGAGAAAGATCTTGGCCTCCCTCCCTCCCCATCATCCACCAGCCCAGAGCCACCAACAGGCACACACTCAATAAGGAAATTTCTTCTATCAATGCCAGTCAGAATCTTCTCTGCCATTTATAATCTTATAGAAACTGTCAGGTTAAATGACTTTCCCAAGGTTACACTGCCGGTATCTATCAGCAGCAAGGCTTGACTCTAAATCGTCCTAGTTTCGATGGCATCGTGTTACCTCTCTATCCTATTGCATCATTTCTCATTTTGTATATTGTCTTTTTCTTTGTAAATAAACCAAAGAAAACACATTTTCATGACCTATAGTGACTGGGCTACCTAGTTATCATGACAACTACTGACTTACAGGAGGGGAAAAGTATGATTAGAAGCCAATGTGCCAGATCTCTAAATTCAGGGACTGGTGAAAATCTGAAGTACAATGCCTAAAGATGGGATTCAGTGGTGCTAAATTTACAAAGAAATAAAGGAGGGGAATCTTAGGGCCAAAACTCAGGTGTTGCCTAAATAGGGTTAAAGCTTATTTGTGACCTAGATAGTTTACAGTAAGCAACTCAATTTAGGGATGAGAGAGTATCCCCAAGATTAATGTCTGTTTTCTATGAATTATCTTACCAGGCAGGTGTACTGGACACAGAGGAAACCTGTTTGCTGAAAGGAGCCAATCAGGAGCCTGGAGCGGGTCAAAGTCTTGCTCCCTCCCAAATGCCTTTGCTAGTGTTCTCTGGCTGACCTTGCTGAGCTGTACCTACCCTGACCCATACCAGCCTTGCAGTCAATTATTCCTGCAAAACATCCTGCTTCTGGGTTCCACCTGTTCTTTCTTTACCCTAACTCCTCCCCGAACAACCTCCCCTTTGTGGTTTTCAAGCATAAATTGCCTCTCTGCCTTTACCTCTCCTAGGTAGTGGGCTCCTTTGTACTTGTACTTTGAATCAGAGGGCTAGAGGCTAGAATCTGATTTTTCTCTCAATAAGATTTTTCTGCTGTGAGCTCAGCTGGGAATCCCCTGCATATTGAGGGGTGGGCTTTGCCCACTTGACAGGGTGAGTGCTGGTGATACTCACTTATCCTACCTCCCCTAGAAAACTTTCCCTGATTATTCATCCATTTTCCAAATCACCGGCAACATCTCCAAGGGCATATCAACAGTCCCTTCTGTGTTGTAATTGTCAAAAATAATTTATTACAAATGACCTATGATATATCAAAAATCTCTTGAGTCACTGGGGCAAAATGGTAAATATAAAATATCAATACAACCAGTTAAATTTACTTTTGAAGCATTGACATTGAAGTCAATGAATTTCAGCATATAAAATGTCATCGCTTCCAGGATTCCTTGTCCATTCATTCCCATTTGCTTTTCCTTTTATGTTGTTATAGTTACTTCATATCCTTCTTTCAGGTCTTCTTTTTCTACCTTGCATTATTTCATAAAGCTGTGCCTTTTGATCTGAATGGGATACATGTCCTTTTCTTTTCCACTAAGAGGACCCTCTCAGCTCTGGTCCCATGCAGGTACACCAGGTTCAGCCCTTGGGGAGTCTTACCTTCTATGGAGAGAGGGATTGAGCCTGCTCTCTGGCTCTTTAGACCCCAAATGACTGTAGAGATGCAGTGAAAATTACCCAGAGTTTAGGTTTGGCCAATATCTAGGCTGTCCTCCAAAAGGGGCAGTCATAACTCATGTATTGTCAGCTATTTCACATACACAAAATAGCACAAGAGACCCATGAGCATGCATTAGCAAAGATTTAAATAAGAAATAGTAATAATTTAGTGTTGTTATACTCTCCTACAATTTTGATATTTAAAACATCGAACATGAAGCAGTTTTCAGGACCCCAGTTGTCCCAATTCACCTCAACTCTGCCTTGTCTAAAACACTCTCTCAAGGTCTATATCTCCTGGCAAGTCAGAGGTAGAGCTCTTGGTCTATATATTCTGACCAGATGAGAGGTAGAGCCTCTCCTCTTGCTGGTAGCTATCCTCTCCAATGTAGAAACTCCTGCTGCCTGGGTGTCAAAATCAACTGAGGGACCTAGAGTCCCTCAACTGAGAAATCCAAGTTTTCCAGATATCTTGAGTTCACAAGATTGCCTCCAAAGTGAGAAACATCCCTCTCAAAATTGTTGCTCGGTCCTCTAATCTCAACAGAGAGGATGGATAGAAAAAGCAACCCAAAACCCAGCATGGGCTCATTTAAATTAACCCATTGCATTAGCTGCCAAGGGCTTATAACCACCATGCTGGTTGTAGATCACCAGACTCCTCCCTTTGACTGACTGATATTCCTGCTTAATGAGCAATGAAAGCAGCTGCTTTGTCATCCCGAAACTCAGGCCTTTCTGCACCGAACCTCATGTTTCCCTGGATATTGCCAGGAGTTCTCAGTGAACATTCTATAGAATGACCTCACTGGATCATCCTTAAGTATGCAACCCCGCCACCACATTTATATTCCTCATACTTGTCCATCTTAATTACCTTAGCTGGAGTCATGTGATCTGAACTCCTAAAAGGAAAAGACCATGTCTTTGAAAGCAACCCAGTCCTTGAATTTTATCATACATTTTAGTAGCCCAGATCAATGCCTCTGCTCAAGGTGTCTGGTCCACTCCAGTCCACCCCTTAATTAGCTTACTTGGCACTCCTTAATCCCATCCAGATCTTCTCACAGTCTTTTTCTGGATAAAATAACCAATCTTGACCCCATTAAATTGTGCAGATTCACTAGGAATCTCACCTGCTTCTACTGGCATCACAAATATGGCAGATTTACTAGAAATCTTGTCCTAGTGTCATAATAGAACCTCACTACTCTGACTAAAAGGCTTGAATGGTTGAATTCTTTCAAGGCACACCCATACCCAGCGCCCCAAACCACAACATTGTTATACCACAACTTATTTAATCACTCTCTTGGTGTTGAGCATTGAGGTCACATTCAGGATTTTTGCATTTACAGATAATGCTGCTGTGAATAATTCTAGACAGATATTTCTTTTTTGTTGGTGTTTTTGAGAACATTTTTCAAGATAATTTCCCAACAATGAAATTATTGGGCCAAACTTGTCCAGAATTATATTTGTTATTTTTAATAGTATTAATAATATTTTAATAGTAATCATGTCTTAACAAGATATATTTGACTGAGAATTTTTTTTTCTGAAAGAGAATGTGTAAGATTATTACCAAGTTATTTTCTCATGGAAAAAGTCTAACCAGTAGGTGGCACCAGAATTTATCTGGTAGCTACCTACATCATGGGTATGATGTTTACGGAAACATAAACAGGTTTATTGGACTAGTTTTGTGAACTCAGATCTTTAAAATGTTGACAAATCCAGTGTGTGAAGGTATTATGCTTGACTGTGTTTATCTGTTACATTATTTGTTGGGTGTTTTTTTTTAAATGGGTTGGGGGGATTTTGGAGAGAGAGGAGACTATAGATGGTAATGTCTGCAAAAAACAAACTAAGAGAGAAAAGGGTGGCACTGAAACATTTTTCATGCTCAGAAGAAAAGAAAAGGAAATTCAGAAAGAGACATGGATAAGCAAGACAACTTTTGTCAACCTCAGTGCTTGGTCGATCATTTTATTTCTCCCAAAGTTGGCGATGTTGAGGTTTAGGGGTGCTGGGATCCCAAAATAGAGATATGCAGGTCCTGCCCAAATGAATTGGACCCAAGCCTTCTTTCAACCAAAGATAAGATTTATTAAAATGCCAATAGAGGGTGGGCACAATTCTAAAAATCCACCACATTGTTCAGACTCTTAAGGAATCTAAGCATCGGCTAGACACTTAAGGAATCTGCACATTTGTGATGTTTGTATCAGCAAGGAAGCCTGATTGAATCTGAGCCCCTTAATGGAGGCAAGATGAATTTTACATACCGAAAGACCATAGGAAAGATCTAGGAGTGGCCAAGTAGTCTGGGGTGACTAGAAGATAACAGAGAAGGGACCAGAAAACCAAGGATCTGGACCATATGGGGCTGGGGGGTGGGGTGGGGCAGGGTGATCCGGAGGTAACAGACAAAGAAAGACTGGGAATTGGGACATTAGGTGTAGGCCATAATGAAAGGCCAGTTGAGAGAAATGGGTAGATGCCTTGGGTGAACCAGAGACTTGACCAAGTGAGAAAATTCAAGGACAGTTCAGGGGAAAGTTCAAGGGGGAGTTTCCAGGGCCCATAAACAAATGGGACCCAAATTCTTTTGGGGTAAGGGGAGAAGGTCTAGCCTTGAGCCTGTACCCCATAATTGACAGATATGCATGCGAGGCAGTCTGGAACTGGGCTCCTGTTGGAGTACATAGTTTTTAAACCCTTCCAACAGTGGCTGATACCATTTCATCATCATTTCATTTCAGGACAGAGGAAATACCTCTTCAATCAGACTGGCCCAGGATTTGGGCTATCTATACAGAAGATTCTGTCTTGACCCAAGCCTGAGCCGAACACAATGGGACTTCTGTACCTTAGATTAAATTGAGAGCTTGGGTCCAGGCTTGACCAGAATGAGGAGAGTCAATGTAATCTCACTATCAGAAACGTCCTGCTAAAGAAAAACTGCACTTAAAGTCAGGACTTTACAAGAAGGGGACTGGGGGAAGATCTGAATCTCCAAGATAATGATTATTAAAAAACATTTTTCATGCTTTGAAACTAGGATGCTAAATGTATTATATACTGTGTAACAAGCAAGCTGTATGTAATGGAAATTCATGGTTTTATCTGTAGTCCTTTTTTTAAATTCTTTTTATTTGGAAGTCTCCATGTTTGTTGATGTCTGTCAAGGTCAGAATGACTATATATGTGTATGTGTTTATATATGTATGTCTACATTACATACATATACATATAGATACATATAAACACACCTTTTTTAAGGGAACACTTACTGCTAGACAGAGAAAAATGGAACATTTGTCACTTACTATCCAAAGATCTTAGTGAAATTGATGTTCTAGGGATACTGGTTATCTAGTGATAAAAGTGTGATTTCATGTTCTCATAGGTATTCATTCTTTGTTTTTGAAAAGGAACATTGCCATCACAAGGCATGTGGATTGCTTATGGATTGAACTTTAAACGAGGCAGAGTTTAAGTGAGTTATCAGCTATCCAAACCCAGTGACAAGACAACTGGCTAAGGCTCAGGATGCCTTTCCAAATTAAGGTATTTCCCAGGTCTCAGTTTGTCTGAGGCAAAGCCCATCCCCCTGACTAAGGGCTAGGTAAGAATTGAGACAAAAGATGGTCTAACTTACTGTCACAAAGATATCAGTCCGAGAGGGTAAGACCCTCAAGAGTTTCTAGCCAGAACAGAATACAACTGCTATTTATGTGTACTCATTCTAAGCCATCACAACCTAAACAGTGAGCCACAGAGGTTTGGGTTGGGTCTATTACTGACCAATGAAAGTCAGTCATTTGTGATTTCATAATGAAAAGTTAAAGAGTATGCCAAATCACAAAACTAGTAACTGCAATCAAAGTGGACCTGGAGTCAGGTGGACTTGATCTCAGAGCTGGCCTCTTTTACTTGCTAACCAAGTGGTCTGCTCTCCCCATTCCCATTCCCTGGCTCTTGGAGTCATTCTGTGAGTTACCAGAGCTGAGGTTGGGGAGGGCAAGGCTTTGACGTTGCTCATGAGGTGAGCAGGGACAAGTTGCTTGAACAGATCTCATTCATAAATTGGCAATCATAATAATTGTACACTACCTCCCAGGATTGTAAAATTGAAATTGCTATTTTTATGTGGTTTCATATCATCCTCATCCTCATCAATTATCATTATCATTATCGTCATCATATAGAGAATTTAGATCCTTAGGTAGATACCAATCCAGTCTATAGTACAGCTTGGGTTGAGATACATCATATGAGGAGATTTCTAAGATTTCATTCAGTTCTAAATTCTATGGTTTATTCTTAAAAAAATTGCTGGTGAGAGGTAATCGGGGTTAAGTGTCGAAGGTCACATTTGAACTCAGACCCTCCTGACTTCAAGGCTGATGTTCTAGCCACTGTACTATCTAACTGACCATCTATAACTTGTTCTGAAAAAAAAATAGTTTTCAATGATGTCTTTTATGTTTTATATCACCATAGTTTTTTCATCCTTTCACCCCTTCCTCAGAGAGCCATATCACATAACAAATAATATTTTTAGGAATACAAAATAAACTGATCAATATATCAAAAAAGAATCAAAATATGTGGAATGTGTGATACTTGTGGACTTCCCACATCTGCTGTGGAAGTGATTATCAATAATCAATATCTTGGAGATTCAGATCTTCCTCCAGCCCCCTTCTTTCAAAGTTCTGTCTTTAAGTTCAGTTTTTCTTCAGAAGGATATTTCTGATAATGAGATTACACTGATTCTCCTTGTCCTGGTCAAACCCAACCCAAACTTGGAAGTAATGTAACCTAAGGTATGGAAGGTACCACTTAGGCTTTGATGGAGACAGATTCTTCTGTCCAGATAACCCAAATTTGGGAGGTAGTCTGATAAAAGAGGTATCCTCTGTCCATAGATGAAATGAAAATGAAACAGCCCCTGTTGAAAAGGTACAGAAACTATGCCAACCCCAAAATGAGCTCTCAGTCCCAAACTGTTAGCTCCCATTCAATGCATAACCCCCCACTTTGAGAGAAATGGAACAAGGACTACTCAGAAAACCTAACTCTGTTAGTATTTCTTAGACCAAACTTTTGGAGGTTGACACTGCTAAGGAGTGGTTTAGGAGCGTTTTCTATGTCTTCTTTCAAACCATGCTTGTTCTTTATAATTTTGCAGTATTTACTTTTGATTTTTTTGGTATGCATGGTCTCTTCTTTCTATTTATATTGCTATAGTCATTGTGTGTGTTCTCTGGTTTATTCTAATTAATTTTTTTTCAAGATAGGGTTGCTAAAATATGATTTTAGGCAGCCAAAGAGTAGGGAGAGATTGAGATCCTGAAGATGAAAGGGAAAGCATGGAAGTGAAGTTCTCTATGAAAAAAAAAATAAAGGCAGAGATAAAGATAATTCTTTGAGGCTAAATGACTTCCCATAAGGACCTAGAGAGCTGGGCTTAATTGAATTCCTTACGCCTTTAACTTTATGCTAATTGGCTATTGCTAATGTCAACATACACTCTAAGACACAAGAATAGCAGCTAAAATTCCTACAGCACTTTTTGGTTTAATATTGTATCATTTGATCCTCACAATTCTGGTTGGTTGGTGCTATTATCCCCATTTTAAAGATGAGGAACTTGAGGCAGACAAAAGGTGAAGCGATTTACCCAGACTCTAACGGCTAACTAGACTCATCCTGAGTTCAAATCTGGCCCAGACATTTACTAGCTGTGTGACTCTGGGCAAGTCACTTAACCGTGTTTGCCTCAGTTTCCTCATCTGTAAAATGAGCTGGAGAAGGAAATGGCAAACCACTTCAGTATCTTTGCTAAGAAAAAAAATGAAAAGCAGTCACAAAGAATCAGATATGACTTGATATAACTGCTACTTATAAATAAACTGATCCTGTAGCTGGGATAATTCAGAAAGATTTCCAAAATATAAAAGTACCTTAGTTCAAGTTCCTCTCAGTTTTCACTAGAGGAATTGTCCTTAACCCTTTTGTGTCATGACCCTTTTGGTAGTCTACCGAAGTTAATAAACTCTCTCAGAATAACACTTAACACTTAAAACAAAATACATTGGAAGGCAAAGGACACCAATTATATTGAAATAGTTATCAAAACAGTTTTAGAAGTTCAGAATTCTTGAAGGGGGTTAGACACATAAATTCGAGCACTCACATGTTCACCCTGGTGTGAATTTTGTGTCTTGGATCACTTTGAAAAGTGTATCTCAGAAGCCCAGACAGCATCCTTGCCCGTCACTAACATAGGAAGGGTTTATATTTATGATTAGGTCAGTCTAGGTTTGGACAGTCATAGCTACATTGCTGTATAATTTGTAAATAGGATATAAAAATTTAGAGGTATGACCTTTAGAGTTGTTTTTTTTTCAAGCAGAGAGTGCATTCAATTTTGTATACCAACACTCTAAAGTTTTGTATTTAACAGCTTTCTACCCTAATGTATCTGGTTTCTTTTTAAGAAGAGAATTTGTATCATAATTATCTTTACAAAATTTTCCAGAATTCATGGACCCCAGGTTAAGATTTTCTGGGCTAATGTTTAAAATATAAAATTGTTATAATATTTTCTTTTTTTCACAATTTGTTGTATGACCACACCTTCTTAGTAAGCTTATCTCCCTCTTAACGTTGAGAAACTCCAAAGGAAAACACGTTCTCATTATAGTTTAGAATACATCTACTTGTGAAGAGGCTTGAAAAGGATCATAAACCTAGAGCTGAACAAGGTTATCTACTCTAAGTCCATCTTATAGATGAGAAAAATAATTATTAATAGCTAATGATTTCAGAAGATTCAGAGTTCCCCACCTTTCTCTATTTCTCATTTCAAGATCTCAGTCTTGGAGGGTTGAGCTAACTTCTTCTTTCTGATCCCACCCAACCTTACAAGGAATCTCTACACTTAGGTGAATTCCATTGAGTCAAGCTTGGACAGAAATAGGCACTTTTGTCTAAATTGGGTGGAGATGGACTCTTTTGTTTAAGTTGCCAAGGCTGGATGTGGTCTGGGTATAGAGACAGTTTCTCTGTCCATGAGGTCACTCTCAACCCCTCATTCATTCTCTCATTAATTGTCAACCAGTCAGGTTTGATTACTCTTGGAAGGGTATATAGACCGAGCAATGATTGTCTTCGATCTAAGAAAGACAGCCAAATGACCATCCTTTTCTTAAAAAGTACGCTGGCTTGATAAAGTTGATAAAATTATTATTGATAAAATTATTAAGTTACCCAGAAACTATGTCTCTTGGACCTTTTTAATCACCACACAGTCGGGAAATTGAGACTCAAAATGGCAAAGGGCCTTTCCCAAGGTCATGTCGTTCAGTTTTATCTGATTCTTCATGACCCCATTTGGGGTTTTCTTGGCAAAGAATGTTTTGTATTTCCTTCTCCAATTCATTTTATAGATGAGAAAACTGAGGTAAACAGGGTTAAGTGATGTGCCCAGGGTCACACAGGACACAGAAAGTGTCTTAGGCCAGATTTAAACCCAGGAATATGAGTCTTCCTCAGGCCCTCTATCCACTACTGTGCCACGTAACTGCCATGTCCACGGTCAAACAGGTAGTATATACATGTAAACATGAGATCCAAGATTCAGACCTAAGTCCCCTGACTCCAAATCTTTCATTCTTTCCATGGTACTTGTAGTTAAGGTATATCTAGTGTAGCTAAAAAATAATGGAGAGCCCCTGAAAGTTTTGGGATCTTTTGATGAAGAAGTCACAAGGTCAGATTAGGAGTCTACATTAGGAGGGCTTTTGTTTGCTGTATGAAAGTCAGATTAGAGAAGGGACACATTCTAGGAGAGTTCTTCAAGCTCCAACATTCCTTGATTCTGTCGAATATATGACATCAGTGGAACGTGTTGCTGTTTCCATGGGCCTCTGCGGGAAGATGGGGTGAGTGAGAATGCTCACAGCCGCGGCCCAGCTCGGACTGATCTGGGGGGGCATAAAGGAAGTTCTGCCGCCATTGGGGTGCTCCCAATGTGGCTGCAGTTGCCCCCAGAGTCCTGGGAACCTGCTAATTCTTCTGCTGTTCCTGATTTGGCAGTTTCGGAGAAATCGTCACCTATGGCTCCCAACCAAACAGGACAGGGGTCAAAACAACGTGAGTGATTACCATCCCCCATTCCCAGACACAAAGTGACCCCCAAACACAAAAGGCCAAAGTGGTATTGCCATCCCCAAGACCCAGGATGAGGGACCACTTTCTGTTGGATATATAACCACGTAAATGACCACTGATCTCCTGGACATAGATCGAGATAATTATTGATGCCCCGTTTGTGGCCACTGACCACCAAGTACGGTAGGATGAGTGACCACTGATTCGTAGACAAGGTACAAGGCAAGCACCATTGTGGGCACCACATTTTAGGAAAGACATTGAAAAGGGAGGTAGCAGAGTAATGCACAGGGAGAGCGAGCAGGACATGCAGGATTAGAGGACCAGAGTTTGAATCTCAGTTCGGTTACTTGTCTATGTGATTCAGACAAGTTATTTAAGTTCTCTAAACCTCAGTTTCCTCATCTGTGAAACAAGGAGATTAAACTAAATGACCTCTAAGTTATCTTCCAACTTCAGATCTATGATTCTACGACCCAAGGATAGGACAGTGAAGTATCTGGTTAAGATCATATCATCTGAGGATCCTCTGAGGAAACGGAAGGTTGAACTTAGAGAAGGTTGAGAGGGGAATGATATCCATCTTCATGTAACAGGACTAACTCTATCATGTGGAAGAGGGTTGGACTGAACTCTGCGGGGTCCCCAAGGGTAGAACTAGCAACCAAGTGTAGAAATTCAAAGAAGCCAATTTAGACTTGACATAAGGGAGATTCCTAGCAATGAAATCTAGCTCTCAGAAGAATCCCTTCCAGCTCTTAGATTCTGGTGATTCTGTCATCACTGGCTCCCAGAAACTGAGTGACCAAAGTAAGTGACCACTGACCCATAATGAGAGACCATTGACTTCTGGACATGGGGTAAAAAGGAGTGACCCCCATCAGTGACCCCTAGGATACAAGGCAGAGTAACCACTGACTCTAAGACATAGGAACAAAGGGAGTGACCTGCCCCCAGTGACCTCTAGGATACAAGGTATTATGACCACTGACTCCAAAATAATATAGAACAGAACGATAAATCACTCACTTCCCTCAGACACAAGACAGAGTGAGAGATTATTGACTTCTGGACACAATGAATGACCGTTGACCCCTTCCCCAGACACACAGGGAAGAGTGTAGGATTATTGACTTCTAAACACAGGGGAAAATGAGTGATCATTGACTCCTAGAACATTAAGCAGACTGACTGTTTCCTGTGGCCACCAACTCCAAAACATAGGACAGGGTCTGCACACAGAAAAAGATGGCTCCTAGGACCCGAGACAGGGCAGAGAGAGCTACCACTGACCCCTAGGAATAGGACAGGTGAAAATCCACTGACCCTTGACATGGAGATGTTCCAATGACCCCTAACGCCAAGACACAGTACAGGATGGTTGTGGACCAGTAATAAGGCAAGGGAAGTAACCATCAGGCACACTGTAGAGTGCCAACTGTCCACTGGGCACAGGGCACATCAGGTAACCACCACCCTCCTTGACACATGGAAGGGCTGTCTAAGTGGCTACTGAGCCCTGCGCCAGACATGAGGCAGAAGAGATTGAGCAATGACTACTCTCCACCCCCAGGCATGCCTTCCATTCTCATGTTATTCACTTCTCCTTCTACTCCCTAGGTCCTTTCATTTTTATTCCCTACCTCCCCTAACTTCCCAGAGAAAGCCCAAAGCTGGCAGCCCCAGAGGTGGAAAGGAGATCAGTTCCACAAAGAGGAAGAGGAGGAAGACAGAAAGGAGGATGAAGAAGAGAAAGAGGAGGAGTTGTTGAGACAGACAAGGCTAGAGCCTCAGTGGTATTTCCACCCTGGGAAAATGGAGGCTGAGCAGAAGGCCTCTTTCTTCCAAACAGAGACCTTAGGGACACTGAATGAAGACGTGGGGAACCTACACCCCTCAATCTTGGGTCCCCATGGGGAATACCAGCCCTTTGTGGGTTCTAAAGAATTCCCAGTTAAAACAGTGACACCAGAGCCGATGCCCAACTGTCACTACCTTCACAGCCCTACCGACCTGATCCAGGCCCCCACCTCTCTTTGTCCCGTATCTACTTCAAGTGCCAAGGCAAAAGAGAGCATCCAACTTTTCTGGGGTCTCCCTTCTCTTCACAGTGAGTCCTTGGGGGTCACTTTCCCAAAGTCATATTGCACCTTTCTCCCTGGGGCCACTAACGAGCAGTTGCTTTCAGACACTCCCATTATCTTCTTCAATGAGTTTTCTTACATCCCCCTGCCCAACCTATTGGTTAAAACTGTGTCCCTTCCTCCCCCATACCCATCCTTGAGCTCTCCCCTCCCTGTCTTGCATGGAAACTGTGAAGTTGCAGAAATGGCATCCCCTGAGTTCCCAAATAGACCAGAAGTAGCATGGTGGGCCTCTGAGTCCCAAGACCCAATCCTAGATCCCCAGCTATCTTTACTTTCTCCCCCACATTTCCCAGAGGAGCCTCAACAAGTTGACTCTATGGAAGCCACAAAAGTGATGACTTCAGATGCATATGATGTCCCTGGGTCCCAGGATGTACAACGGAGTAAACTACCCTGGTCCCCCAAATCTCCAGCGCAAACCCTCAGTCCACCCTCAGTCCTCCTTCCTGAACCCCAAGGTCTAATGGAAGACCCCAAAGTGATAGTTTCTGAAATCCTATTGGGAGACCAATGGCAGACCCAGTTTCCCCAGGACCCTGACCCCTCAGCTCCGGCCCTCAATGCATCCCCACCACAACTGCTTATACCTCAGGAAGCTGGCCTCATGGGAGCCTGGAGTGGCACTGCCCCCATGATTCTGCATGGGTCCAAGGCCTCATGCTATAATACCCAGCAAAGTGAACTCCCTTGGGATGTTGGGACTCCAGCCTCATGCCTTAACCTACCTGAGCCCCAAGGAACTGACCTCACAGAAAATCCCCTTACGATTCCTCATGTACCTGAGTTCCCATGGTATAACATGCAAGAGAAAGAACCTCCCTGGCCTACTGCGCCTCTAGCCCCAGTGCTTAATATGAACTTGCAGAGTGAGCTGCAAGGAGTCAGCTTCACAGAAGTCCCAAAAGGGTCAATCCCAAGTTGGGTCAGAATGCAGACCCCTCCTCCTTGGACCTCAGGTCCCCAAGGAGTCAACTCTGAGGAAAGTCCTGTTCCTTTAGCTAATCCAGTGTTCCCAGGGTGGGGAGTCCAGCATACACATCTTCCCTGTACCCTAAGGGACAATACCCCTTCCCTGGAGCCCCCAACCCAGACCTGGCCTACCACTTTGAGGGTGCCAGCTGAAACGCAAGAGAATGAGCACCACCCACTAGGATCACTCACAGGAGCTAAACTCCCAATGTCCAAGATAGTGACCTCCATACCCCAGGAGGAAGGAGCAATGGGAGAAGCACTTCTCCACAGCCAGGGCATCCTGGGCCCTGGGACTGAAGGTTGTCCCTGGATCAAAGAACCCAGAATCCAGCTTAAGAAAATCCACTATAACCCTGGTTCCCTTTCCCTAGCTCCCAGTCCCCCATTCCCTGATCTATTTTTTCCTAGGACCTCCAGTCAACAAGGTCTCTGTTCTCTGGCTACCCCCTTCTGCACCCCAACTTGTCAGATTCCGGCTTCCAACCCTACCTCCCAAGGGTCTGTAGGAACCCTGTCTTCTAACTGTGCCCATGTCCAAGCAAAGGCTATGTCTCCAAATGCTCAGCCCCTACACTGCCATCCTCTTGCTTCCCCTCAGCTACTGCTGCAGGAGCTTCCTAGAGATGGGCAAGGCCCTGCCAGGGAGGGGAGAGAAGTCCCCTTGATGCCTTCCCAGACTCCTGACCTCCAGGCCACCAAGGTTCCAGAGTCCCAGTCCCTGAGTCAGTACAAGACCAGGGCAGCTACCAAAAGGCCATGTGTGCACAGGAGGGCAAGACTAAAGGGGTCTGAGAAGTCAAAGCCCCCAGCCCCAGACAAGAGTCAAGCCCAAGCCTCAGTCCCCAGTCGGAAGAGAGAACACTCTAGAAAACCTAAGGCTGGAGACCAGGGAGGAGGGGACGTAAGGTGGGGAACATCCCGGTCCAAAGGAAAGAGTCACTCCTCAGAGGCCAAGAAGCTTACAAGTCACCTTCCTGCAAGAAAGTCTTTGCTGTCACCACATCAGGTGAGCAGGAATCTTTGTCAGACCACTTCCCACCTGGAGCTACCTCAGCCTTCTCCTAAGGCCAAGACTTCCCAAGTGCTGCCCTCACAGAGCCCTTCAAAGGGTCAGCGAGTAGGTGGTGGTTTCAGGTCAGACTCTAGACACCAACAGAACCACTCCCAAGGGGAAAAGGTTTCCAGGAGAGAGGCAAGGAAAGGGAGCTCTTCTAGTTCCTCTGGCCCAGTCAAGAGAGGCCTAAAGAAGTTTCTAGGAGGACTTCTGAACAGCCTAAGTCATAGCCAAAGAGCTCAGTCAGTGGAGTGTCTGCAGGTAGCAATGAAAATAGCCCAAGGGTCTAGGACTGGTCAAGCCCTGCGTCTGACACCCCAATAAAGAGAGATCTTGTGTAACTCCAGTGCTGTTGTTTCTTTCTAGGCCAATTCTAGAGATCAGGGTGAGGCCATTTGGGTTCTGACTTTTACATTCAAAAGATCCTTGGCTCAGAAAACAAATGCGAACTTAATTGTTTTGAAACTTGGAATTTTTCTCAATCACCAAACATTTACTTTCTCCCCCCTCCCCCCAAACCCTCCATTATCCATGGAAAAAGAAAAAAAATCCTTGTAACAAATATGCACAGTTAAGCAAAACAATGCCTACATTGATCATGTCCAAAAATGTCTCATTCTGCCCTCAGGCAGCTAAGTGGTGCTGTGGATAGTTGGAAGACCTGAGTTCAAATCCAGCCTCACACATTCACTAGCTGTGTGACTGTAGGCAGGTCACTTAACCTCTGATTGCCTCAGTTTTCTCAACTAGAAAATGGGGATAACAGCATCTACCTTTTGGGGAGGTTGTGAGAATCAATAAAGATGATAAAAAATACCTGGCAGGTAGTAGGTGCTGTATAAATGCTTATTCCTTTTCTATCACCTCTCTGTCAGGAGGTAGATAGCATGCTTCATCAGGCCTTTGGAATCATGGTAGGATGGTTGACCACTGCATTGATCAAAGTCTTTAAGTCTTCCACAGTGGTCTTTACCACGTTGTATAAATTGTTCTCCTGGTTCAAAAACAAGCAGTTTTGACCAGCTCTGCTTTACATGAATTGCCATTCCAGCTATCCTGAGCACTGACACCATTCCTACTCTGATTTTCTTTTCCTCAATGTAGTTAACATCCTGGAAGAAAAACATGCCCCAGATCTTCTCCCATGACCTCTCCCCTGGTCCAACTTGTTAAAAACTTTGTCCCTTCCTCTTCCACTCTGGCCCTCATGCCCTCCTCTCCATACCCTGACTGAGAACTGTGAGGTCAGAGAGCTGATAGCCCATGGGTTACCTGCTTGAGTCCTAAGATCCATTCATTGTTTTTAGCTATTTCTGAATTGAAGGACTACTGACGGTATCCTTACAGCCCAGTGCTATGTTTTTCCACTCCTTCTTTGTTACCTGTCCTTGTTCCTGTCTCCCTTATGTGTCTTTACCAGGAAAGTTGATGGTGGGGGTTAGGGAGAAAGGGTGATCCTTGCCTCATGCACACATTAATCTGAGAAAATCTTCACCCTAATTTGAGAGCATGTATCCTGAGTATGTATTTTGGCATCATGTTAAAGGGAAAACTGGCAATTTCAGATTCATTTCTAATGACTAGAGCTATCTCTAAGATGGTTGGCTAGCTGAATTTCAGGAGAACAGGTTCTCCTTGTAAGAAATTCCTCTTAAGCTAGCCTATAAAGGAAAGTGAAAGTTGCTGCTGTGCCCTTTTGCCTCTTTTCTTCCTTTTCAGAGGACACACTAGTGCATAGTAGAGCTGGGGGAGGACAGGGGCTGGGTGGAATTGAAGAGGGAGCCTGAAAACATATTACCTCCTCCTCTCTGGAAACTGGTAATGACCACCTTGGGTAGATGAGGTGGATGAGCTCATCTACATGGCCTGCAAGAAGAGAGCATGAGAATGGACTTTCTTAGCCCAAAGATGGCAATGGCTAGGGTGTGGTTAGATTTCTTACAGAAGCACATGAAAGAGACAGATATGTGCATACCCACTTGACCTAAGAAGAATATCACAAGTGGTGTTCCTGAAACCTAGCCTTTTTTTGCAGGGTTGGTGGTAGGGGTGGGAGGAGAGTTCACTTCCCTAGGTAATATGAATCCTACAATCTAACCTTCCAGTCAGAGAAGGATTTCCTGGTCAGTGACAGCCATGGGGTTGCCTTGTGGGTCAACCCAAGTGAGAGAGACTTTACCTATATGTCTGTCTACTTTTCTCCACTAGTTCAGTCCCTAATCATTTCTGCTTAGACTATTTAAATGCCATAATTTATTAGTTCTTAACTGGGGGTCTGTAAACTCTTTTTAAAATATTTTGATAGAGGGCCAGAGCCAAGGTGGCAGAGTAAAGGCAGGGAATCACCTGAGCTCTCCCCCAAACTCCAAATACCTTTAAAAATGACTCTAAACAAATTCTATAGCAGCAAAACCCACAAAAAGATGAAGGGAAACAAATTTCCAGCTTGATACCCTGGAAGGTTAGCAGGAAAGGTTTATCAAGGTGAGGGAGGCGTGCAGTCCAGCGCAGGCTGTGCCGGTGCAAACTGGGCCCCAGAAAACACAGAGAAGGCCTTGGGGTGACTGAATCACTAGCCGCAGTGATAGTGTTCAGACTTCTCAGTACACGGATGCCAGTGACCACTTAGAAGTTCAGCAGGAAAGGTCTGTCACAGCTGGGTGACAGAGGAGCACAGCTCAGAACAGGCCAACAGCGCAGCCCTGGCCCCAGCAAACCAGGAGCAGACCTTGGGAGTAACTGAGATGGCAGTGGCTGCTTCCAGAGCTCTCAGCCCACGGATGGTAAGGGAATCAAATAACTGGTCAGAAGAAGATTACATTGAGGAAGGACTCTGTTGCTTTGCCCATACTTGGATCCGGGTGGCAATTCTAGGGTGAGGAGGAGTACTGGCATAGCAGAGCTTGTGGTCACTGTGGAAGAGGGACCTTCCTCACAGATCCAGGGCAGAACAGAGTGCTAGTGGTCATTCATAGACCAGAGCACAGGTGAGGAGATCAGTAAATGTCTCTCTGTAAATTAAACCACCTTGAAAGAACTGAAAACTTACAGATCCCTAGAAGTATCTCTGAAAACAACTGCACAAATCTCCTGAAGCCTGGGACAGTATACTCTCCACCCTGGAAGCAGAGCTTTACTTTAACAAAGACTTAAAAGTCAACTAATTGGCTGGGAAAATGAGCAAACAAGAGAAAAAACTTACTATTGAAAGTTTCTATGGCAACAAGGAAGATAACAAAGTCAAAGCTCCCACATTCAAAGCCTCCAAGAAAAACATGAATTGGTCTCAGGCCATGAAAGAGCTCAAAAAAGGAATTTTGAAAATCAAGTAAGAGAGGCAGAGGAAAAACTGGAAAGAGAAATGAGAATGATACAAGAAAATCATGAAAAATGAGTCAACAGTTTGGTAAAGGATACATGAAAAAAATGCTGAAGAAAATAACACCTTAAAAACAGATTAGGACAAATGGTAAAATGAGGTCCAAAAAGCCAATGAGGAGAAAAATGCCTTAAAAAGCAGAATTGGTCATATAGGAAAGGAGGTCCAAAAGCCCACTGAAGAAAATACTTCCTTAAAAATGAGAATGGAGCAAAGGGAAGCTAATGACTTTATGAGAAATTGAGAAACATATAAAACCAAAGCCAAAAGAATAAAAAAAATAGAAGACAATGTGAACTATCTCACTGGAAAAACAACTGACCTGGAAAATAGATCCAGGAGAGGTAATTTAAAAATTATTGGAATACCTGAAAGCCATGATAAAAAAAAGAGCCTAGACATCATCTTTCAAGAAATGATCAAGGAAAACTGCCCTGATATTTTAGAACCAAGGGGTAAAATAGAAGCTAAAAGAATCCATCAATCACTTCCTGAAAGAGATCCCAAAAGTAAAACTGTCAGGATTATTATAACCAAATTCCAGAGAACCCAGATCAAGGAGAAAATATTGCAAGCAGACAGAAAGAAACAATTTGAGTATTGTGGAGCCACAGTCAGGGTAACACAAGATTTAGCAGCTTCTACATTAAAGAATCAGAGGGCTTGGAAGATGATATTCTGGAGAACAAAGGAGCTGGGATTACAACTAAGAATCACCTACCCAATAAAACTGAGTCTAATCCTTCAGGAGGAAAAATGAATATTCAATGAAATAGAGGACTTTCAAGTATTCTTGATGAAAATACCAGAGCTGAATAGAAAAGCTGACTTTCAAATACAAGACTCAAGAGAAGTATAAAAAGGCAAACAGGTAAGGGAAATCATAAGGGACTTAAAAAGGTTAAGCAGTTCACATTCCTACATGGGAAAATGATATTTGTAATTCATAAGACCTTTCTCATTACTAAGGTAGTTAGAAGGGGCACATATAGAGGACACAAGTGTGAGCTGAATATGAAGGGATGATAACTAAAAAGTAAAATAAAGGAGTGACAGAGGAATGTACTAGGAGAAAGAGAAAGGAGGAGGTAGAATGTGAGCAAATTTAAAAAAGCAAGAAAAAGCTTTTGCAGTGGAGGGGGAAAGGAGATAAGTAGGGGGAGAGAGTGAACATTAGAACTGGCTCAAAGAGGGAATAAAATACACAATGGGGTATAGAAATTTATCTTACTATAGACAAGAAGAAGGGAAAGGGGATAAGAAAAGGGCGGGGGTGACAGAAGGGAGGGCAGATATGGGGAGGGCGTAGTAAGAAGCAAAACACTTTTGAGGAGGGTGAAAGGAGAGAGAGAATAGAATAAGCAGGGTCGGGGAACAGAATGGATGGAAATATAGTTAGCAATAACTGTGAAAAAATTTTAAAGCAAGTTTTTCTGATAAAGGTTTGATTTCTTAAACATATAGAGAACTGAGTCAAATTTATAAAATTGAGAGTCAATCTCCAATTGATAAATGATCAAGAGATATGACCAGTTGCAGATGAAGCAATCAAAGTTTTATTTAAAAAATATTCTAACTCACTATTGATTAGAGAAATGCAAATTAAAACAGTTCTGAGGTACTACTACCTCATACTTATTAGATTGGCTAATAGGACACAAAAGATAAATGACAAAGGTTGGAGGGAACATGGGAAAAATGAGACTTTAATGCATGATTGGTGGAGTTGTGAACTGATTCAACCATTCTGTAGAGTAATTTGGAACTATGCCTAAAGAGTTATAAAACCATGCATACATTTTGATTTAGTAATACCACTACTAGGTCTATATCCCTTAAGAGAAAAAAAAAGGAAAAGAACCTATATATACAAAAGTATTTATAGCAGTTCTTTTCTGGGGGTAAAGAGTTAGAAGTTGAGAGAATGCCTATCAATTGGGAAATGACTGAACAAGTGGTGGTATGTGATTATAATGGAATACTATTGTATGAGGATGCTCTCAGAAAAATCTGGAAAGACTTGCATGGGTCAATGCAAAGTGAAATATACTGAGTGCAAAGCAACAGCAATATTGCAAGATGGTCAGCTGTGAATAACTTAGCTATTCTCAGCAATATAACAATCCAAAACAACTCTGAAGGACTTAGGATGAGAAATGCTATCCATTCCCAGAGAAAGAACAGATTGAAGCATACATTTTTTTACTTTATTCTTCTTGAGTTTTTATTTCTGGTTCATGTTTTCTTTCACAAGATGCCTATTATGAATATGTTTTGCATGACTATATACGTATAACCTATATCAAATTGCTGGTCTTCTCAAATGAGCGGGTGGAGGTGGGGAGGGAGGAAGGAAGAGAATTTGGAACTCAAAATTTTAAAAACGAATGTTAATTTTTTTTACTTGTGACTGGGGGAAATAAAATGCTAAATAAAACCTCAAAAATAAATTATTTTGACAATTATACTTTGATATAGTTGGTTTCCTTTGTAATCTTCTGTATTTTATTTTAGGCATTGAAAAATATTTTAAGAAGTTCACAGCCTTCACTAGACTACCAAAAGGGTCTGTAATACAACAAAGGATAAAAATTGAGCCCCCTCACTAATGGTTGGTAGAGTTGTGAACTGATTCAATAATTCTAAGAGAGTAATTTGGAACTATGCCCAAAGAGCTACAAAACTGCATACCGTTTTACCCAGCAATACCACTACTAAGTCTATGTTCCAAAGAGGAAGGGAAATGACCTATTTGTATGGAAAAGAACTGGAAATGGAGAAGATGCCCATCAATTGGGGCTGAACACGTTGTGTCATATCATTATAATGGAATATTATTGTGCCATAAGACATGATGGATTCCAGGATTTCAGAAAAACCTGGGAAAACCTATATGAACTGATGCAAAGTGAAGCAGGTAGAACCAGGAGAACACTGTACACAGTAACAGCAACATTGTATGATGATCCACTGTGACTGACTTGGCTGTTCTCAACCATGCAATGATCCAAGACAATCTCAGAGGACTCGATGAAAAATGCTGTCTCCAGACGAAGAATTGATGGAGTCTGAATGAAGATGGAAGCATAGTATTTTTCACTTTCTGTATTTTTATGTCTTTTTTCCTTTCGGTTTGTGTCTTTTTTCACAATATAATTAATATGGTCCTACGTTTTGTATAATCAAACATGTTGAACCTATACCAAACTGCTTATTGTCTCAGGGAGAGGAGAAGCGAGGGAGTTTCCTAAAGCACAAGAGTAACCAAATCATGGCTGTTTCTCAACAAATCCCTGTGAGTCACTATTACCTCTAGGATCAAATACCAACTTACTCTGTTTGGCATTCAAGGTCCTTCACAACCTGACTCCCACCTACTTTTCCAGTCTTATTATATATCATTCCTTTTCTCAGATTCTACAATCCAGCCAAACTGTCCGTCTTACTTTTCCTTACATATTCTATTTCCTGTTTGTGGCTCTGCACTGGCCCTGTCTTGTGCTTGGAATTCACTCCTCTTCACCTCCACATCTTTGTATCCCTAATGTCCTTTAAAGCCATCCCTCCCCTCCAGCCCCCCCACTATTACTAGTCTCCCTTTCAAGAAGTTTTATGGAGCATATTGGGAAAGTTTAGGTGGTAGCTTCCCGGGCATAATAACTAATCCCCACACACATACAGGAATTTACTGTGGTAGGGTGACAAAGATGAGGAATCATACAAGAGGGAAAGGATGGGAAGGAGAGGAACCCAGGAAAGTGGTGAATTGTCCGAGCTAGGAATCTGAGCTGCAGGAGAGTTGAATGTATGAGGTATGTGCAGTGTGCAGAGAATGAATGGTGTAGTTCTGTATAGTTCTGTATTTAGGGGGGAGAGAAAGAGAGAGAGAGAGAGAGAGAGAGAGAGAGAGAGAGAGAGAGAGAGAGAGAGAGAGAGAGAGAGAGAGAGGGAGGGAGGGAGGGAGGGAGAGAGAGAATGACGAATTTGACTCAAACTGAGTTGGAAGGACCGGTGTTTCTTAAAAAGAGACCCTTCCACGAGGTGGAGATCAGGAGAAAACTGAAAGGCAGTGAACTTGAAATGGTGAATAGACTTTGCAAATTCTGCTTCCCAGGAGAAAGGGGAGGGGAAGAGAGCCTGGCCCAAGATCCATCAATCCCTTTCCCATTTTCTGAGTCCTTTAACTACCCCAGCAGAAGTGCCAGTGCAATCAGCTACCCTACCACCGCATTCAATTATGAATGGTTGTAAACAATGTCCCACAGGACTTCCATAAGAACTATTCACAAAACCACCTGCCCTGTCATCCCCCTCTAGGCAATTCTGTGCCCTGTTCTACCAAACATGCAATTTGTGTAATAATCATCCCTCACACTGGTGGAAAAGTCACCATCTCCCTCCCCTCCACCTCCCCTAAGAGCTGGGCAATGTCCTTCATCAGTACTAATGATACTAGAAAAATAGGAGATGGTCAATTTAAGGATTAAGTCAGGTCTTCAGGGCCAGGTTGGCTCCACTGTCTGGGTCTGTCTTCTAGTCTCTGGCTATGCTTCTCTGAACCCAGCAGCCTTTTGCGCCAATGGATGCCACCCTTTTGTTACCAGCTTCCATTGTCACAATCCTTAGACATACTGGTTTCTTGTGACTAATCCTCTACTACAAGCTTTCCATTGTTTTTTTAAACTGGTCATGTTGAAACTTGCTGTACCCATGCACAAGGCCCTAGGGGACGTTGTTCCAGAAGTAAACATAGATTCTGTTCTGTTCTGGATTCATTGCTTTTACAGTTGTATTTTATCAGAAGTCTTCTCCCTCTTCACATAAAAATATAATTTTAGAATTCTTCTCATTGGCATAGGCATTTTTCATACTGATTATTTTCCTGAAATTAGACTAACTTTTCATTCTAGGTACAATTCCCACTTGGTCATAATGAATAATTTTTTAATATGCTGCCGCATTGTTTACCAATATTTCACTTAAATTTTCACCTTAATGGTTATTAATGATATTGTCCTATGGTGTTCCTTTTTTCAGTCCTGTCTCTTTTCAGTATTCAGGATCAAAACTTTGTTTCTTTTCCATATAAGTAGGCAAGCTATGAACACAAAGTGTTATTACAGATAAGTCATGTATCTAACCAAGGACCATAACATACTGAAGAAAGGAAAGACATTCCATACACTGTCTCCTGCCAGATCTTTTCTTATAAACAGGCTGACCTTGAATTGGAGGGGTTGGTCTGGTCTTTTTGACCAAGTTAAATCTCTGTCCAAATCATATAATATTCCCATATACTCTCAAAAGCCCACCCAGTTCACCAAAAGACATTTACTTCACAGAGGAAGGAAACTGGAGAAATGAAATTATTTTCCTGAAGTCCAGTTACTGGTAGAGCTTTCATTCCCCAGATTCAAAGGCGTGTCAACAAAGGGGTTGCTCTAGGCCTCTAGATATGATGGATCCCAAAGCACCATTTTGTATAGGAATTGCCTTGCAAGTAATGATTCTTATTTGGGGGTGGGATGGATGAGAAGGGATGTCACTGAGGGCCTTACTTCGCCCTTGGGCAGGTGCTAAATTGTTCTATGCGCGTTTTCTCACTTCTTTCAGTCTAAGTTTTATTGCCAACATGTGTGTATGTGTGTGAATACACACATACACATAAATACACACATATACATGTAAAGAAAATTTAAAAAATTTTAACCTCCTTTACCATATTTATCAATCATCTCCATCACAATTCTTTCCATCCTTCAAGACCCAAATCAAATACTACTACATCAAACTTTGCAAAGCACTGAAACAGAAAAATAGCATTAGTATGAAGTCAGAAGACCTAGGTTTGAATTCTGACTGTCAACAACTAGCAGTATCACAAAATTTTAACATTCAAGGGGTTCATAAAGGTCATCTGGTCCAATCTGAACATAAATCCCTTCTCATACTTATTTAATCTGACAAATAGTTGCTCTACTAGAAGACCTTGCAAATTAAATGGGAACCAATTGCCACCTGTGATAGCCCATTCCACTTTTCATGTATTTAATTATAAAGAAGTCTTTCTCTTACATTAATTTTTAAAATTTTTTAAAATAATTTTTATTTTATTTTTGGCTTCCCACAACTTTTTTTTGTAGCTCCCACAATTTCATAATATAACTTTTATAATTTTCACTTACTTTTGCCCTATGGGTCGTAGAAAAATAAGTTCAATTCCTCTTCTAACTATATATATAGCCTCCTTTACCACTTATGAGTCATAATTGGTGCTTCCATCAAGTTCATCTACCGCCTCCCCTTCTCCACTTTTATTTCTGATACTTTCTCCAGGTTCAGAGAAATTCCAGCTTAATTTGTATGTCCTGGTCCAGCTACCACAAAAAAAGGTGGGAAATAGAAAAACAAGTAGGAAAAGCTCTAGTACTGTGTTCAGATACTGCCTCTGATGCTTGATACTTGTGTAACTCTGAGAAAGTCATTTAATTTCCCTAGGGCTTGGTTTTTTGTTCAGCTGTTATTTAGTTATATCTGACTTTGTGACCCTATTTGAGGTTTTCTTGGCAGAGATACTAGAGTGGTTTGCCATTTCCTTCTCTAGTTCATTTTACAGATAAGGAAACTGAGGGAAACGGAAGTGACTTGCCCAAGTTCACATAGGAAGTATCTGGGGTTTGGTTACCTTATCTGCAAAATGAAGGAATTTAACCAGATGACCTATGAGGTCCATTCTAATTACCCTTCTGTCAGTCTATGATTCTTCAGATAACTGGAGACAGCTAGCATGTCTCCCCAACTCTTTTCTTGTCCAGATTAAACATACACGGTTCCTACAAAAAAAATTTCATAAGGCACGAACTCAGGACCCTTGACCATCATGTTTGCTTTCCTCTGGACGCTCTCCAACTTATCAATGTTCTTACCTTAAAATGGTGCACCCAAAAGGGAACTCAATTATCCAGGTGTGATCTAACTAGGGAAATGTCATATAACATTTTGAGGCTTCAGTTTCCTCATCTGTAAAATGGGGATAGTAATGTCCATCTTGTGTCTTCATTGGGTTGTTATAAGGATCAAATGAGATTCTCAATAGGTTCTATCTAGCACTTTTATCAATCCTACATCTGGATGATACATGAACATGTAGTTATCAATTCTATAGATGCCACAAAGCTGAGAGGGCTAGCTAAAAAAAAAACAAAACAAAAACAGAATCAGGATCTAAGTCAATAAGTTAAGACAGGAGGTTGAATTTAATGTGTTTGTCCTTTGTTCTTGAAGAGACATCAAGATGATGATGTGAGTGAGGCCCTGTGCAAGGTCACCAACCTCACTTTCTCCTCCTGAGCCATCTGGATCCAGAGCCCTCCCTCACTCAAATCAAAGTCAACTACAAGTCACGTCATGGTCCTCTTCAAGAATGAAGGACAAACACAAGCTGTGAGTGAGTAGCAGCTCTCCTCCTCCATCATTCCACCCCCAAAAGCTGCCTTTTTTCCCTCTAGGTTTACTGGTTACATTTCTTGCCCAAAGAATTTAATGGGATAAAATTGAATAGGATCGTCACACTCCTTTACCACTTATTAGTCATACCTGGGGCTTGTATCCAGTTCAGCTAGCTCCTGCCCTTCTCCATTTTTATTTCTGACACTTTCTCCATGTTCAGAGAAGTTCCAGTTTAATTTGCAATGTCCTGGTCCATTGACCACACAGGAAATTGGGAAATAGAAAGCAAAAGGAAAGGAAGTGGGAGCATCTTTCCTAATCCTCCTCAAAGCTGGGTTAGTACATGGGGATAGCGGGAGGCACCTCACCCAAGTGTTGTAGCAAAGAAGAGACACAGGAAGAATTCCCCATGACATGGTTAGCAGGAAGGGTGAAGCTGTGGGACCTAAATTTCAGAGCAGAAAGTTCTGAAGGGTCTAGATAAAGGTGTCAATCTGGAGGCCTTCCCAATTGAACCAGATTAAAATATAATGGGGAAACCTTTAACAAAATAAATAAAAATAAATCAAAACAAAAATTGATAAGGTTAATTAGGTGGCACAGTGGATAGAGTGTTGGTCCTGAAGTCAGAAAGACTCATCTTCCTGAGTTCAAATCTGGCTTCAGTCACTTACTAGCGGTGTGACCCTGGTAAGTCATTTAACCTTGCTTGCCTCAGTTTTCTCATCTGTAAAATGAACTGGAGAAGGAAATAGCAAACTCCAAACGCCAAGAAAACTCCACATCAGGTCACAAAGAATCAGACATGACTTAAACAACTAAGCAACAACAAAGTCAGTAGGCAGCCCACAAGAATCAGTTCGAGTTTGAAACCACTGGGAAGGAATCTTAACCTTGGGCCTGCTGGAAAGAGTTGAAAGTATAAAATAATCCAGAGATATTTTGGCCTTAAGGATCTCATTCTAGGACAGCCAGAGTAGTATAATAGAGGCAAGAGAGAACTCAATTCAAGCCCTGCCTCTGATTCATACTGGTGGTGGGATCCAAGACAAGACACTCAATCTAATTTAATTCCTAGGTGCTTCCAGAAAACTCTAAGACTAGAATTTTTAGGGTAGGTGTCAATGTGCTCCTGGAGAAAAAAATTTTTCACTTAAACCAAAGAAATAATAATTCTGCTTTCCCTTCCCCTCCAAATTATCTATTTTTTCTATTTTGTAAAATTTATGAACAGTGATTACATTTCCAGGGTAAAATAACCTTATCATGTAAAGATAACCCTCCATGGAATATCCGGAACTGACACTATCTCTTGGAGGGAGTGAGGGTGCAGTAAGGAAAGAGCAAACAGGGAAGCAGGACAATGGAAGAAGAGATAACCAAGGTGGTAAGCATTTGCAGATCCAAGAAGACATGAGAGATCACAAAGTCTGCTGAAAAATGTTTGTCCTTCATTTTCACTTGAGAGCGAATTGGAAGGTGCAGATGCAGTGACATGCCAATGGCCAAGGCCTGCACATCAAAATCCATACCAATAGAGCAATTCAGCAATAAATGAGACATCGGACCCTATGGAGTGGAGCAAATTTAGGTCTTGCCACTCATCCCACATCCAGGGAGATACTGAGCCATGTGGATGAAGGAGCTTTGACCTACAGGAAGGAAAGGGGAAGGAGTGTCTCAGCTCTCTAGCAAAACCCAAATTCTTCCCCTTTGGCAGGAAAAGGGACAATAAGGTAGCTCTAAGTCAGAATTTAAGCATAGGTCATAGGATAAGTGGAGGAGGACCACTGGAAATGGAAGATTATTTTCTTGACTACCCAGGGTGTTCTAAAAGCTTTAGCACAGCTGTAAGTTTAAGGAGCTATTAAAGACTTTTGGGACACTATATGTGGGCTCTAGTATGAACCCTTTCTGCATTTTTTGTTGCCCTAGATGCATCATATCTTCATTGTTCTTGTTGTCCCATTCATGTGAAGGACTTGTTGGAGCTAGAGCTCTCTCTTTAGCTCTCTGCTTTCATTAGAATGCCAACTGGTACCTTTTTTTTTTTTTTGCATGTGTGTGTATGTGTGTGTGTGTGCATGTGTGATTTTCGATGGAAGAAGGAATGGAAATTTAATCTACCTGTCAGATTTGTGGGTAGGTCTTAATATTGTTCAGATCTACCAGGGGAACCTGTTTCAAAATCTCCACCCAGACCCTTGGAGACACTACTACAAGCCTATTAATTTTTCATACAAGTATTGAATATTGGAACCTTACAAGTTCAAAAAATCCTTGGAGGCAATCTATCCAAAATGTGAATTTCCCGTCTCCCAACATCCCTGACACACAAACATCCACCTCTGAAATGAATACCTCCAGTGACAAAAACTTACTCAGTTTTGGGTCACTACAATTATAAGGAATTTCCTTCTTAAGCTGGAATCTGTCTTCCTACAAATTCTACCCTTTGGTTCTAATTCTGGTCTTTGCAGTCAAGTAAAATGCATCTAACCCTCCTCCTTAATATGAATATCTTCTCATAGCTATCACTTACCCCCCTTCTCCTAATCTTCCATTAGTCAAGATGAAAACATCCATCACAGTCCCTTCAGTCAATCCTTGATTCCAACCTGACAAGGAGGCCAGTTATCAATGTCCTTTATAAAGCTAATGCCCAGAACTGAATGCCATACTCCGGATGTGGTCTGACTAGAGGAGGAGGGGGTGGTACGGTAGTCCCGTTATCAATACTTTTCTTCCGGATGGCTGCTCAAAGTCAGGCATCACTTATCTATGGTATTCTCCAAATCTACTATTCTAGTCAACTGATCTTTAGGATCTGTTATTTCATCACAGCAGTTTCTATGTGTTCAAACTCCTTCCAGGGCAGAGAAGGTGAAGAAAACTGTTATATTTATGAAACACTCTGAGACACAATAAAACAAAACTACTTGATGCTTCTTGTAACCAAGTCCTTATCTGCAATGTGCTGAAACTTGCTTACATCCATGGTACATCTCCCTATTCTGTCCTTTGGGGAAGGAGTTGGAACATCTACCCCATGAAGGTTGGGCCAATTTTTCCTTAAAGGCAATGAAACTGTCTTCAAGATTTTACCGATCTAGGAGACAAAGTCTGGGATGACTGATGTAGTTTCCTGATTGCCTGAATACAAAAATACAGCACATAAAGTGTGTGTGGTCTAGGTTCTCAAATGCGGCCCTTTGATTGGGCCCAAACTTCACAGAACAAATCCCCTTAATAAAAAGATTCTGGAAAACTTGTACTCAGTCAACAAGCCGAACCCAAGGACCGAGAAGGAAGGCCGCAGGCTTCCCATCCCAGGTACAGTGTAAAACAGAGGTATCAAACTTGTAAACGGCATGCAAAACTCCCAGTGCAGCCTAAGTCACATTAAAATGTAATTGGGAAATGTTTAAAAAAATAAAAATACAACAACCTGACAGCACCTACAACACTATTTATGTTAATTTGTGGTTTTCTAAGTCAATATGCAGCCAGAAGAGATCCATTTCTACCTCAGTTTGACAACACTGTCAAAATACAATAAAAAACACCCCCAAAACAATACAGCAAAACACCCCACTGGCTCTTAAGGCTATAGGGTTCAAATTCTCCCTCTGACCCTTTGTTATCTTTGAGCCTGCCACTATGCTAAATGCAAAGGCAGGGGAGCTATAACCAGAGAATCAGTGCTGTATCTTTGCCAAACATTTTTTCACGTTTGTGAAGTAAACCAATTTTTCACTTAACCGATAGGGAGAGCAGCAGAGCTGGGACGAGAACCCAGTTTATGCCTTCAGTCCAGTGCTCCTTCCATAGCACCACATTACTACTATGTACCCAGGCTCCTCTGCCAACGGGTCTAATCCTGACACTTGGCAACCCCCTCTTAAAGACTGTAAGTGGGTATACATGCAGAAGGGTTGAACTCATGTCACTCACTGGCTGTATCACTCAGCTCAGTTGATTATCTTTAGTTCTTGGGGCAGTTGGGTCTTTCATGGTATTCTTTCCTAAAGGGAGCAGTGGAGGGTTCTAGTTCCTAGCAATAATAATAAACTATGAATTGTTCATTTAGCAAAGAACAATCAATGGGTAGTGGTATCTTTGTACAGTAGATTCTCAAGAATGTCTCTCCTGAATCCTGATAAGAGCTAAGAGGAATTATGCTCTTACAGATGCCTGGCCCCAAACACATATGCTTGGGAATTCATAGGATGATACTACTCCTGGTCCCCACCATGGGTCTCTGACTTAAAGGGCCCCAGACATCTTGTGTCCCTAGCTCCAGGCCACACTGATAATGGGATAGGGAGGCAAAAGTACAGAATAGTCTTGCCATACAATACTATATAGTGCTTACCATGTGCCAGGCACTGTGCTAAATGCTTTATAATTACTTCATCTGATCCACATAGCAACTTTGGAATGTAGGTACTATTATTAGACCCATTTCACAGATGAGGAAACTGAGGCAGACAGAGATTAAGTGACTCACCCAGGGACACACAGCTAGCTAAGTGTCTCAAAGCCAGATCTGAACTCAGGTCTTTCAAATTCCAGGCTGGCTGTCTATTCATTGTGCCACCTTGATGCCTCTAGAGCCTAATTATCAACAGACTCTTTCCCTCTATTTCTCATCCCCGATTAGTGATTCTCATACACTTACAAAGGGAACTGCCATCAAACAGTGATGGAGTATGATACAGAAGAGGGTAGAATATTCCAGAAGATGAAATCATAATGCCAGAATACTGTAATTCCAATAAAAAAGAAAAAAAAAGGGGGGACCACAGATTTAGAGATGGATGGTACCTTAGAGGCCAGAGAGCCCAGCATTTTAAGTTTACAGATGAGCCAACTGAGGCAAGGAGAGATTTGGCCAGGGTTTCCGAGTAAGATTTGAACCAAGGCCTTCCTAGCTCAAAGAATAGTCATCTATCTACTATATCACACTGGTCGTGCAATGGTATTTCCATCAGTCCACATGTGCTTGTATAAACATACGATGGCCTAAGATAGATAAAGGCAGAAAAGGTCAAGTCAGAAGTTAAGCCAGGAATCACCTTGGCCCACCTCTCTTAAGGAATCATCTTTGGTCTTAAGCCATCCTCTAGAGCCATCCTCTAGTTTCTTACATTTCTTGAAATGAAAATGAGGCTAGGGGAAAATCAAGGATTTAATTAACAGACAGGAGTTAGACTTCAGCAGCTCGGTGGTGGCACAGTGGATAGAGCGCAAGGCCTGGAACGAGGAAGACGCATCTTCCTGAATGCAAATCTAGCCTCAGACATTTGCTACCTGTGTGTCCTTTGACAAGTCACTTAACCCTTTTTTTGCCTCTGTTTCTTCTCTGTAAAATGAGCTGGAAAAGGAAATAGCAAACAACTTCAGTCCTTTTGCTAAGAAAATCCTAAATGGAGCCATGAAGTCAGTCAATGGACATGACTGAGCAAGACATTCCTAACCCAAGACTTTCTAACCTTTTCTGCATCATGGACTCCTTTGGCAGTCTGGTAAACCCTATGAATATTGCTTTTAAGTGCACGAAATACATATGATTAACAAGGAAACCAATCACACTCAAAAACCAAACAGAATAGAGAATTGTTTTTTTTTTAAAAGTTCACAGACCCTGGGGTTAAGAAATCCTGACCTAATCCATTAGCAGGATAGATTCTAAAAATAAGGAAATATTTCCTATTAACATTCTTCCATTCATGCATTACTCTACTTGTCACTGAAGATGTTTCTAACATAGCATGTGGCCTCAAGGAGTCTGAAATTGTCAGAAGACTAAAGCATATACACAAATAACTAGAACAGAATTAAGAATATATGAAAGTTCAGAAGTAGAGATTCTGGGTTGGGAGATCATTATTTATCTGGAGGGTAGGGATATGTAAACCAAAATTCATGGATGTGAGATTTTTGTAAAGGGTATTTTAACAGGTGGCAATGTAGAGAAAGTCTATTCCAGGGATGTGGGTTGGCCAACACAAATGTACTTAATGGGGCAAAAGATGACAGAAATGCCTACCAGTTCAGTTTGACTGAACGTAGTGTTTGAAAGAGTAATGAGAAATAAGGAACCACTGCGCATGGCAGTCCTATGATCACATTCATGCATTAGGAAGTCCATTTCAGTAGTGGCATAAAGGATGTTATCAGAGAGGTGCTTGAAAACTGGTGGAGAACTGATCTGAGATACTGGAAGCAGACACCATGAGGAGTCTACTTCAAAAAGGACGTACTGGGGAGTAAGGACTAGAGTGGCTACTGGCTGTAGGAGTGAAAAGGAGAGGACATATGGAAAGACATAGCTTCAGCAGAATCAACAGAACTTGGCAAATGACTGGGAAGGAAGCGGGGTACCCAAAGATGAATGGTCAAACTATATGACCATAAAGTCCTCAAAAGAATTGCGAAACATAAAAGGAATGTTCCAAATCACTGTTGTCTAAGTCACAAAGATGACAAAAGAATAGGAAGCCAACGTCAGAGCAGTTGTGGAAAGTGGTACCCTAATGCATTTTTGCTAAGCTGTGAATTGAGACAACTATTCTGCAAAGCAATTTGTAGTTATGCGAAAACAAATGGCTAATTATCTAACCCAGAGATTCCTCTGTTAGGTATAAAGCCCAAGCTGGACAGTAACAGTAACAAAATACTTCTAGAAGCACATTTTGTGATAGCTATATAGATGCCCATTGTTTGGGGAATGGCTATACACACTGTGGGACATGAATGCAATTAAATATTCTGTAACTGATAAATCCAAATAGACAAGTTTGGAAAGAACTTAGTATGAAATGATGTGAAGTAAAGCAAGCAGATCCAGAAAAACAATATAATTGCTACAAAATGTAAAATGAAAAAGCCACAAAATAATCCAAAATGCTTCAAAATTAGAATGACCAAGCCTCGCGCCAAAGAGATGAGAAGATATTTCTCTTCATTTCCAGAGGTATGGGGACCATGGATATGAAACACTGCATAGGATGTCAGATTTTTTCAATATGTTGATTTTTAGACTTCTATTTTATAAACTATTATAAAAAAAGATGGCTCTCTGAAAGGTGAGGATACCAGTAGGAAATATAAGTGATATAAAAATTAAAGATATCAAACATAATTTTTTTAAAGCTAGATAGAGATGAGAGGGGAAGGAGTCAAAGATAATTCTAAGTTTTTGAGAATGGATAACTGGGAAGACAGGAATAGGGAAGTTAGGAATTAGAAACATATTTGGTAAGAAAAGTTGTTTTTAAGACATGTTAAGTTTGGGCTGTCCAATAGGCCTTTGAGAATGCAGGAACCCAGGGCCTTTAGCACAAATGATTGATTAAAAGGCATGACAAAAGCCTAAGTAGATGAGGACCCAAGGGAGTGTCATTTCTCCCACCCCTATTAAGATTATAACTTGCTAACAAAGATTTATTTTTCATAATCATTGACCCCTCGCCCAGAATCTAAAGGCTAACAGCTACTATTCAACCCTTCCATGAGCTCCACCTTCTAATTACCAGCACAACAGCATAAAGAGTGTTACCCAAGAACCATCCTTGGGTACCAGGGACTGTCCACTGACATGTTGCTCAGTCAAAAACCAGAGTAAGAAAGTATCAGGATGATAAGGGTGCACCCCGTTCCATTAGGAAAAAACTTTCATGACTACATTATTTATCCAAAGCCAAAACATCATCCTCCCTGATGTAAAGAACTGAGCCCATGATCTTACCTAGGGACAAAAAGATAGCACTTCTTTCTGGAAAATACCAAATTACAACTGAGTCTCCAGTTTAGATTTCACTACTTACCAGAAGTCTAAATCCCAATCTCAGATTATTCACCTACAAGATGAATGATCTGCTCAGAGTCCATCTTACACCACTCACCTCACATTTTCTTGGAGAAAGCATTTAAACTGTGAAGAGGTATAAAAATAAGTCACTTAGCTCAGAGGTAGTAATGTGGCAAAGTCAGGAAGACCCGAGTTTATCTCCCCTCAGACATAAGGCAATCACAGCCTGGCAATGCGTGAGGCACTCAGAGGTTCTCTAAGTTTGTAATTTCCATTGGTAGAGAAATTCTCTTACCGGGAAATCCTTACACTAAAGGTTCTAAAACTATTTGGTCAAAGGAACCCTTTACACTCTTAAAAATTACTGAGGATATCTCCCAAAGACTTTTTATGAGTTACATCCATCCATATTTATATTAGAAACTAAATTATGAAAAATTTTGACCTTGCAAGACCCCTGAAAGGATGTCCAAGAACCCGGACCAAACTTTGAGAAACACTGCCTTACATCAGTACACTGGACGTTATGGAGAAAGATCCATATTAAAATGAATTGCCTTAACTACCAGGCCTACCTACAAGTAAAATAAAATTGCCTGAGTTTACTAGCTTCAGGTAAAATAAATGCCAATACAATCTTCCCTGGAAGGGCTTCACGGGATTGACATTTCTCTGAGATCTCGGAACTAGCATTTCTTAGTTCAATGCAGGTTTAGAGTAAGACACTGTCTTTTCCAGTCTTACGGGTTAAGGTCCCGGAGGCTGCAGGCATTCAATTAAGGACCAGAACTAAACTTATATAGAAACAGGAGCCAAAATGACAGTGAGAAATTCTAATGGTGAATTATATACCAACAAAGTCAGTACTTTGCCTTGGTCTCATACTAACAAGTTACCTCGTATTTTTCCTTTTGCAACTGATTTACTTTACTGGGTTCCCAACAACATTTTCTGATGAATTGGGGAGGAGCTTGAAGGCACAAGGAAAAAGAACATATTGCACTGATCCCTAATAGTGGTCCACCTCCATTACCCAGGCTCAGATCCCAGGAAAGTATAAGCAGCAGAACAAGAGAGGGTCATCTGCTTTTTCAAAAACCAGTTCCTTCACACAGATCAGGCTGGGGAGAAATGATGATGACCGAATGAGTCATGACCATCCCTCCATCCCCAACCAACGAAATGAGAAGACAAAACAGCTCTGGGTTTGAGGCACTACCTTAGCACCCTCCCTCCCTAAACGTGTAAGCCAGGGAAGACACCAGAAAGAGCTTCCAGGGAAAAGAAGGAGGAGCAGGGGCCAGGACTCAGGCTGCATTTTGACCCAACGTTTATTGTCCTTTTACAACATGTTTTTGGTTTAGAAACTGCTTGTGATTAGTTAATTTACTTTTCCAACATTAACTCAAAAGCATGTAAAATAAAACGAACCTACTAACTATGTAAACACCCAGCAGCCGTGGCCCTGATCCTGGTGTGGACGGGGAAAAAAGGGACAGCACGGGCAGCATGGAGTGAAGTTCAGGCGCTTTTATTACTGCCGGGGGCTGGACGCTGGCTCCCTTGCTCACGCCCCACACAGGCCACCCCGCCCGCTGTACCCCACCCCAAACTACAACAGAAATGGCGCAGGCTCAAGGCCCCGATTCCCTGTTGGTAATTCACTCTCCGCCTCCCAAATGAAAATCGCTTTTATTTTATCGCTTTTGTTTTGTATTTTTTGCAACAGAAACCCCCTGTCCAGAGTCTGACTGCAGCTTAACTGTTCGGACTGAGGAATGGAGCAGGCCCTGGGTGCCTCCGGTCCCTCTCAGGCAAGAACCTCCCTCCCCCAGGGACCGAGGCCTGGCCAGCTTGCTCCGTGGCCAGCCGCTGCCGCTTAGCCATACAGGTCATCGTCATTGTCTTCCGTGTACACGTTGCCTCCTGAGCCTCCTCCACTGCCCTGGCTGGGGCCAGCCCCGCCTTGGTTCCCTGAGGGGAATCTGCAGGCCAAGAGAGCTTCATTAGGACCTGGTCAGAGGCAGCCTCCTCCAACCCTAAGAGAGCTGACCCATTTATTGATAAATGATGACACTAGGACCGAGGGAAGGTAAATAGCTTGCCCAAGGTCATATGGAGAGGGAGAATTAGAAGCCTGATGTGGGGTCCAGGCAAATCCAGACAAGTTCTGACCCCAGGGCCAGGTCCCTTCTGCTGTACCTTCTTTCTCTGGCCAGCCGCCAGCATGACCAAATCTCAAGCAAACAGGTGCTATCTCATATTTCTTTAGCTGGTCATTTTCCCTTTTCCCTCCCAATGGTCTAGAATGTCTACAAGCCAACCCCCAAGTTCCTACCTTGGATTTCACCTCACAAATCCTATCCCTCTTACCTGAAGCTGCCAAAGCCCCTGCTCTGCTGAAGGGTCTGGGCAAACATCTCATATTTCCGGATATCATTGTCACTGACAGAGCGGCGGGCAAAACGCATGGCCTCCTCAAAGTGGTCCCGGCGGATCTCAGGGACTGGGTCATCCTCTTCTACCTCCTGCAGGGTTGAAAGAGGTAAGCAGGGGTTAAGGTCTATCAGGGCTTGCCAACCTCGGCTCTCCCTTTCTGCCCCCTTCTCCCTCAAAGAGCTCAGGGCGAGTAGCACCTCACACCTGCTAACAGGTGTTAACCCAAGATAAGGCCCAGGATCCAGGTGGGTCCCACAGTCTGGCTGTGCTGTACAAAGACACATGAGGGGCTACTTAGAATTATCCCTAATGCTGTCTTTAAAATGCCCAAACATCCTCCAAATTCTCTGTAGTGATCCATTACATCAGATGGCTAAAACTTGTCTAAAATCTCCTGGGCACCTATATAATCTTCATGATTTGCTTACCTACTCTGCAAAGAATGTCCCAGTATTTGCCCTAAAACTACCTCCCTTCAGCCTTCATTGTGGGTGGGAGAAAGGGGTGTAGGGGTGTGTGTGTATGTGTCTGTGTGCATGTGTGTGTCTGTGTGGAAAAGAGAGAGGTGACAGTAGTTCTAGTGTTTCCAAATTTAGGGGAAGCACATTTTCTCCATAGGTCCAGAGCCTATGATTTCACTGGTACAAGAGTGAGGAAATTCCCTCCACCAATGTAGTTTGGCAAATGCTCTGCAGCTCTGGAAAAGTTATGTGATTCACCCAGTGTCCCACTCAGAGATCTACTCTTCCCAATCCTGAGGTCACAGCACTCTTATCTACCACACAACAAGGATGCCTCTCAAAAAATCTCTCTGCTGACTGGACAGAAGATGGAGACAAAAATAACTATAATTCTTCTGGCAGAAGTTGGCAGAATACAAAAAATGCTCAGAGAATCTAGGGGGAGGAAGCAATTCCTTACACTGCTGGGGAGTGCATAGAGAAGCTGGGATCTTAGTGATTTGAGGGCAGGATAAGACTAGGAAATGACAAGCAGTATGTTTTGGTTACAAGTCAGTATGCAAATAATTTAAGTCAATGAATATTAAGGTTGGAAGGAACTTTACAAAAAGAACAGTATAAGATGAAGTCAGGAAGTTACTGGACCCAGACTATGGAGGGCTTTAAATAATAGTTGAGAGTTTACTTGGCAGACGAGTTTCTCATTTTTGTTTTTCAAATATGGTCAGGCATGTGTAACAGAAAGATGACTTTGGCAACGGTGTAAAGGATAGAGTAGAGTAAGGCCAGACTCAAGGAGAACAAAAACAAGAAGCGCTTCAACTCTATCTAGGCAGTCACTGGAGTTTGAAGTGGGGTGGTGGGCAGTGGGAAAACAAAGAAGGGGATGGATTCGAAATACCACCCAAGACGGCAACTTGGCAATTAACTGCATGTAGAGGGTGAAGGAGAATACAGAGTCAGAGATGACTTGGAGGTTTTGAGGTGGATGACTAGGGCAATGATGATGCTATAAATACAGGAAAATATATTCCTATATTTAGGGGTGTGAGGGGGTGGGGAAGATAAGCTGTTCAGTTCTGTTCACACTGAGTTCATGCAGTAGATATGTTACAACAGAGCTCTAGAATGAGATCAGGATTAAAGATACAAATGTAGAAGTTATCAGATAAGAGTGATAATTGAAATAAATAAACTGAATGGCTAAAATAGCCAAGGGACAGAAAGCAAAATGGACAGGTAAGACCAGAGGAGGAGGAAGAAAAGGGACTAACAGAAAGCCAAAAAGTCCATTTTAATGTAAGGAGGGGAGCTATATCGAGAAGGACATGTTCATTTGTCAAGTACAACATCAAGGTCAAGGAAAGGCAGAGTAAAAAAGCCACTGGGTTTGGTGATGAGACAGCTGATAGCCTTAAAAGCCATTTCAGTAAAAGCACTGGTGAAAGCCAGACTGTAAAAAAACATTGAGGAACATGTGAATAATGAAGTTACAGCAGCAGTTTGGTGAAGGGCTAAAGACAGAACAATAGCTTGAAGGCATATAAAGGCAAGGATTTTTTTTTTAAGGATTAGCATAGTTTTTTTTGGTAGTCAAATGGAGAAAATTAGTGTAAGAGAAGGAAGCTTGGAAGTGATAAGATCAAGGAGTTGGTACAATGGAACAAAAGAATAAGGAGGCTTTCAATAGAGGAATAAGAGACTGTCTTGTCTCCCCATCACAAACTCCTTGGTGGAAAAAATCCTATAATATATATGCCTCAGGAGCATAGTACTATTCCAGTGTTCCTTAAAGCCTGATTAAATGGGAAGAGGACTTACCATGGCAGAGGGGTTGGTCTGCCTTTCCCGCTCTCGTCGGATCTCACTCTCGATGGATTCACGGATAGCCAGTTTGCAAGCACGCTGGCAGATTTCTGTCAGGTCGGCCCCAGAGAAGCCATTAGTCATCTTGGCCAGGAACTCTAAGTCTACATCCTGCACAAAGTCAGAAAGCAAATTCAGCACTCAGTCCTGAAGTCCCAAACAGAATGTCCTCCTTCCCCTGTTTCACCCTAATTCTTCCTTGTATAATGACCATTCCAGACTCTGAAACCAGAATTCACAAGAAATTCACAAGGGCTACCTAAGGAACACTCCAAACATGGTCTAAATATTTCTTTTGGTAAAACAATCTGGGAGGACCACTTTCTCACCACACCAGGCTGCTGTAGGAAAGAGACACGGTTGTCAATTTACCCCCACAATCCCTCTAACTCACCTTGGCAACGGGTGACTTTCTCAGGTTGGCCTTAAGAATTGCAACACGGGACTTTTCATCAGGCAGAGGTATGTAGATGAGCTGGTCCAAGCGTCCAGGCCGAAGAATTGCGGGGTCAATGATATCAGGTCGGTTGGTGGCACCAATGATGAACACGTTCTTCTTTGTGGACATACCATCCATCTCCGTCAGGATCTGGTTGATGACTCTATCAGCAGCACCTCCTCCATCTCCAATGTTGCCACCACGAGCCTTGGCGATGGAATCCAGTTCATCAAAGAACAGAACACAGGGGGCAGCTTGGCGGGCCTTCACACAAGAATGATGCGGAGAGATATGAACACTTGCATAGGCACTCATTCCTCCCTCCCAAAGACTCTTCATTCCCACATCCAATGGCTTTGGTTAGATAATGCTGAGATGGTTTCACAATTCAGTTCAAACACAAACCACCAGTCAATTTGGAAATCCATAGGGTAAGAAGTCTTGATCCAATACAGGGCTTACCTTGTCAAATATCTCACGGACATTGGCCTCGGACTCGCCAAACCACATGGTGAGAAGTTCAGGACCCTTGATGGAGATGAAGTTTGCCTGGCATTCATTGGCGATAGCTTTGGCCAACAGGGTTTTTCCACAGCCAGGGGGTCCATAGAACAGGACTCCCTTGGAAGGTGTCATACCAAACTTGAGGAACTTGTCTGGATGTTCCACAGGGTACTAGATGAAAAAAGAGCTCAGAGTCAGCCTTAAATATGAGAACTGAGAAGAGAAGTTAATCAATAAGCACCTCCCCTTCTGGGAATAGGAAAGCCAAGCCACACATCCAATTTGTTTCAAACCAACAGTCTCTCACATCCAGAAAACTCAGGTTCCATTCCAGGCATCCAAAAGTAGGCTCACCTGCCACCACAACCCCTGGAGAGTAGGTACTAGAAGACTTACTCACCATTCTGCAGAACTCTGTACCACTCCTAAGCTTTAAGACCCCCTCACCTGAACAAGCTCTTGAAGCTCCCGTTTGACATCCTCCAGACCACCAATGTCCTCCCAGGTCACCTGTGGCACCTCCACAACAGTCTCCCGAAGTGCTGAAGGGTTGCTCTGGCTCAGGGCCCACTAGTGCAGGAGGAAAGAGCTGGAATAAGACTGTTAAAGGAACAGAAGGAGAAAGAAAGCAGGAATTATGAGGGGTACCCTTACCCGGAAGTCATCCATGGTGACAGCCAGAGAGTTCATGACTTCAGCATCAATGGTCTCATCCTCCAGGTCAATGAGGTCCATCTTCTTTCGAATGGCCTGCAGTGCTGCCTCTGAACAGAGGGCTGCCAGATCTGCACCTACATGTCCATGGGTCTCATTGGCCACCTGTAGGCAGAAGGATAATGCGGTTAGAGCCTATCTCCATATCAGAAGTCCTCTCACTTCCTGACTGTGCAGCTACTGTTTGAAAAGAAGGCTGTTCTCACTCCATGCATGCCAGGCCTCCTGGAATCTCTTGCTTATTTCCCTCTCCATAACCTCCTCTCACTAGGAGGTAGTCCCTTAGCCTTCACCTCTCAGGACACAAGGCACTAACAGATTTGCCTTCAGAATTTCAGCTGTTCTATTCTCAAAGTCACAAGTTGCCCATTACTGCTCAGGGGACAGTTTACACTTGCCAAACTCAAGGCTCTCAGTGACTGGGGCCTTGACACACATCAATGTTTCCCTTGCCACAGTCTTATTTTGACTGTTACCCACAACACACACCCATGCTAAGTTAACTTATTTCAAAATAACCTCAAAATTGTTTTTCTTTCCATACAAGTTCACTAATGATCGCAGTCTAGCTCCCAAAGCTCAGGCCTCTAGCTATACCTCTGGTCCAATAAGTGCTCCACTTCAACAATCTACTACAGCCCAGAGTCGCCGGGGCTTAGCAAACTCTCCCCTCATCCTTCTTTCAGATCCAGATCCCTCCGCTTACCCCCTAAGGTCTGTTACCTGTTCTAGGTCTACATCATCCGCCAGCTTCATGTTCTTGGTATGGATCTGCAAAATCTCCAAGCGTCCAGTGGCATCAGGAATTCCAATATCTACCTCCCTATCAAATCGACCTGTGGGGATGCACGTATACACAACTCAATCCTGGGCTCTGGTCACACGTGCCTGCCCCCTTCCCACTGGAAACGTGGGTAAAAGGGAGGGCCGCCTATTGCTATGTGATCTGGGGAAGAAAATAAAAGGGGAGGAAAAGGGAAAGGGACCAGAAGCTCAGGAAAAGCAGTGGAAGGAATCTGTTACTACCTAGCCCAACACACTAGATCTTAAAAGATCATACACATGATCCTATGATCACCCAGAGAAGAGCATTCATCAAAAACACCAAGGGGTCATTACCAAACCGTCGAAGAGCTGGGTCAATGCTGTTGGGTCTGTTGGTTGCCGCCATAACGATCACATGCGCTCTCTGTTTCAAACCATCCATGAGAGTCAACAGTTGCGACACGATTCGACGTTCTACCTCTCCATGAGTCTGTCAAAGAACAAGGTCCCTGGTCAGTATGGGCAAGCTTGTACCCCAATTTCCTTCACCTGTCTTCTCTCCCTTAGAGTCCATACCTTCTCTCTCTTGGGAGCAATGGCATCGAGCTCATCAATGAAAATTATGGCAGGAGCATTCTTCTCTGCCTCTTCAAAAGCCTTCCTCAGGTTGCTCTCTGACTCCCCAGCCAACTTGCTCATAATCTCAGGACCTGAAGAGATGCATCATGCAAGCAAGGATGAGGCTTGGCTTCTTCTCCCCAAAGAGAGGAAGCCACAGGATCTGTTCACTACCCTGGCCAGGCTCTGTCACAATAACTGAGCAGCTCTCCAGTCACTTCTGACAGACCCTAGTCCGGGCAAACAGTCAAGACCATGTAGGAAAGCCACACTGTTCATTTTTCCCTGCTATGAAAATGAGATGATGAGGATGCTACAAGAAGAGGAAGTTAGAGGAGACAAGTTGGCAACAATTTGCTTGCCAGAACATCTGCCTGAGAATTTGATGCAGTGATCAATCCCTACATCAGGTTACTTTTCCTATGACCCCTCCCCTCCATCCTCAGAGGATGCAGGACCAAGTGGATGATGGAGCATTCATGGCCTCCCTGACCGTACCCAGGTATTTTCATCTGTCCGTAAAGAACCAATTCAGCATTCCCGTAGAGCTAAGGCAGATAAGGAAATCATTCTAATTTACTTGCGGTATTACCCACCCCCAAAATATTACTTGTCCTCTTATTTCTTGAATTCTAATAGAAGACAGTCCTGGAGGCAAGGACATACAAAACACAATTAAAAGAGCCCTTCAATGCATGCTTGTAACCCACTAAAACCATTTGCCTCCCCTGGTAGGGTGTATATTCGAATTAACTGACACCCTATCAGATTATCAGGGGAAGCAAATGTCCTATGTCCTGCACCCTCTTTCAGAACCAGTGATTCTCACCTCTGTCTCAGGTTGAAGTTAACTGAAGGGAAGGAGTCGAAGGAAAGAGAGAGAAAGGGGGGGGGGGAGAGGGAGAGAGGAGGGGAGAGAGAGAGAGAAAAGAGAGAGAGAGAGAGAGAGAGAGTGTGTGTGTGTGTACACAATGTATATTTATGTATTGAGGAGACATCACTAAGAGAAAGATCCAACTCATCTAAGGAAGAGCTTAAGTAACTCACCATTGATCAGAAAGAAAAATGCTCCAGTCTCATTGGCCACAGCTCGAGCAATCAGGGTCTTCCCTGTTCCTGGAGGCCCATAAAGCAGGATGCCCCGAGGAGGCTGGAAACAGGCACAAAATAGATTAAAAAGAGTTAAGCTAGTACCCACACTGGTTCTCTTCCCTCCCTCAACTCTATCTTTGAGAAGTTTAGCAAAGGCTCCTCATATTAGGGATGGGATGAAAAGCTTAAACCTGACAATAACAATGAGTCCTTAGTAGCAAAAGCAACAGTGTGACTCACTATTCAGCCCAGAGGAGTAAGTTGTTCACAGTGAAGGCACTGGAAGGGGAGAGAAGACAGGGAAAAGGTATCAAAAATTCTGGGGCATGAACTCAGAGGGTTCAAGGAGTTAAGAAACCTTAAAAGTAAGACACAATACTTTGGAAAACCTTAGTCAAAGATTCCAGAAACTTCTGAAACCAAAAGGTGACCTCCTCCCCAGACTTCAGGAAGGTGACTATAACAGGAAGAACAAATACCAGATTTTAGAGGTCTCTAAGGATGCAGGCTCCATACTCTCCATCACTGTCCCGTAACCCTAACCCTTGATAAATTCTTCTAACCATCATCTCTGTTAAGCCAAACCCATTAAAAAAATTCAAAACAATTAAAAAGGATCTTAGAGGCCATCTGATGCCTGCATTATCATCAACATCAAGATGAGAAAACCAAGACTCAAAGAGGTAACTTTGACTTGCCCATTGACCTAGTGTTTCCTTCTCCATGACATGAGACACAAGAGAGTGGCAGCTCAGTACGCCCTCACAGAAACCGCTCACACACCATAGTACAGTCACTAAGTTGTACATGCATTCATTATTGAGTTACCTACTTCATGCAAGAAGCTGTGAGGAATATACAGATGAATGAAACACAGTTCCCATATTCAATCTAGTAATTTCGAACTTTTTCTTCTTCAGGCTAATCATCAACTTTAACCTGGGCTTTTTTTCCCATTGCTGTACTTCTCTTTGACTCCTTTCTCTAAACCCATTCCATCCTTTCTTTCATATATATATATGATATATATATTCAAATTAGGGATTCACCTAAAGACTACTTCCTGGCCTCCATTCACCCCATCTCTTCTAAGTCAATATTATGTTAGGTTATAATTAAAGTGTCAGTGTGGAGTCAGACTCAGTTTGTAATCTGAACTCCAGGACTCACACTCTACCTCTATCCAGGCAATCTTTCCCAAAGTGTAAACCTTGGGATTCCACCCCCATAATTACATGCTTATTTTTACACTCACTTTTCTAATGACCAAATTTATTTCTGTCTCCTGAAAGACTAGGAAAATCAGGCTAGTATCAGAACCTAGAATTTCCAGAAGCATATGCAACTAAGGCATTAATAAAATGACTGCAGACCAACCCTTCTATGGGATACTACTCACTACTCCCCTGCAATGTTTTTCACTCCTCCCTTACTTTTCATTCTTCTTTCACAAAGTACAACTTGAAAAAGCTCTCTTCCTGGACAGGACCTTATCTGAAGGCAAAGGTCAAATACCTTTACACCAATGGCCTTGAAGAGGGCTGGATGTCTCAGTGGCAGCTCCACCATTTCCTTTATCTGAGCCAACTGTTTCCGGCAACCACCAATGTCATCATACCCCACTTCATTGAGGGATTCCTCTTCATCCTGGGTGAAATGAAGATGTTAGCAAGACCAAAGATTCAAATTCATCCAATGCCAGAATATGGGGGTATAGATTATTTCAGGGAAAAGGAAGGCCTTGAGAAGAACATATTTCCATAAGATATCCTGGTCCTGAATCCAAGAGATTCAAGGGAAATTTCCCCTAGAAAATTCTCTAACACAGCTATTTCTACTGGCTGATGAAAACAACTCTACTTCTACTGGAGTGTCACTTCAAGAATTCTGAAGGTATTACTCCTGGAGAAGTTAAACTCACTGTGATCCGAGTATCTGTCCCCAAGTGTTTCTTCTCAAATTACCCTATCCAGTTGTGTTCAATACAAGAAACCATGAGCCCCAAAGGCTACATTCTTCTGATTCTTGGCCCACACCTAAGCCCTTATTTCAATACTAGAGGTAAAACCAGGGAAGGCTATCCTTATCTCAAGGAGCAGCTTAGCTTGGGCCCACACCTGAGGATGGAACTCTTTAGCCCCTCTAACTGCCACCATATCACTCCCAACCTAAGAACATTCTACTAACATGAATTCTCTACTAAGCTTCCTCAGTAACCCACTCCAAACCATCCTACACACTCAAAAAGATTGATGAGCTTTCACCACAAGGGTAGAGCTTACCTCTCGTTTGATGGGCTCCCCTTCACAATGGATCACTGTATCTGGAGCAACAATGCAGTAGGGGCTGGGATCTGTCTCCACCACTTTGAATTCCACAGCACGCATTCCACCACGGACAAGGAAGATGTCACCTGTAAGATCATTGTAGTATATAGTTACTGCAAGTAACAATAGTACATGGATAGTAAGCTAGAAAAGACCAAGTGTGAGTTCAACCACTAACACTGGGATCCAGAGCTCAGAAAGCACATGGGTTCCTGTGTCCTGACACTTGGTTAAGAGACAGAACATTCATCTGGACTTAGAGAAACCTCTTGGAAACACTGTATAGAAGAAGAAAGTCTTTCCAATAAATGATCAGTTTTTGCCATTAACAGTTTAGACTTGAAACTAAACAAGGAAGAATAGCCAGTATTAGACTTTCACGTGATAGAGGCAGGAGGAACCATGTACTCACTAAGAACCAGAATTAGGCAAACTGGCAAAAAACCTTACCTAGGAAGGGTGTTGAGGGTCACCTGGAACCCAACCATCACCAAAGCCTAGCCTGACCTAAGAGAAATAAAAGAAGTAGCTTTCTCTCCTGCGGTACAGGATATTCCTACCTGAGTGGGGGCAGATGGGTGTGAGAAGTTAGAGAGGGAGGTCAGGAGTTAAGCATCTTCTAGAGGTCATGGATATCTGCACCAAATAACCCTACTTATAATCAAGGCACTGCTATGAAAATGGCTCTACTAGTTTACTTCCTAAAACCCTTAACTTACCTTTCCGGATGGGTCGATAAGCTTCCAGGAAGTACGGCTTGAGGTACACCTCAAAGAGATTGCCGGTGATGCCTTCCACCGTGTCATCGATGGGCAGCACATGGATACGTTTGCCGTACTTCACATCTGGGCACGGCTGGATGCTGAGGACGACAAGCAGACTCCACGTTACCCACCACACTGCAGCCCCAAGCACTGGGCGTCGGAAAGGGCCTGGTACAGAGAGCTGATGGCAAGTGAAAGAGAAAAGGCAGGGACGGCTTTAGGTGAAGAGAGGCAGGAGAGTGGGATGGGAGGGAGGGTAGGAGAAAAGGCAGGAGCTGAAGCAAGACATCACACACCCAGGGCCCTGGACTCCGAGGGGGAGAGAGAATGCCAGAAATTCCAGATGGGAAGCAAGCTTAAGGATAATGACTCTTACTGTAACTCAAGGGAAGCAATATGGGGAAAAAAGAGCAGCTCTTCAAAGGCAAATTGTTAACCTCCTATCCCACTTCCCCTTGGTGTCTCATGGCCTCACTTAACAAGGAAGTTTGGGCCAGGAGTGAGAAAGAGTAAATGAAAGAATAAACATGAGAAACAGAGCCCCAATAACAGTCATTATACACATGGATGCAAATATACCTCCATTCTATGTGTGTCTCAGAAGCATATCTTACGGATCTCTTTAGCCCTAGTCTCCTAAGAAAAAGATTAGATGACACTCATAGCCAGGAAAAGTAACTAAACACCAAAATGAAATAATAGAGAGAGTGAGAACCCTAGTGTAAAAGGCAATGAGAAGATTTCAACCAAGGATTGGACAGAGGAACCTCATTGGAACAGAAAGAAAAAGCAAAGGAAGGTCATTAGAGACCAGTCAACCATGACCAGTACTACACAAGCCACTTCCCTGTGACAGTTGGTTTTTTCTTAACTGATTTCCCTGGGGTCAAAGTCTGACATACACAGGCTCTCTCTTTGATTCATCATCACAAGATCCCTAAAATTCTTGGCTAATATCCCTCCCCTTAGTTCTCTACTACCCAGCATATGAACACAGAACCCTCATCACAAGCACAGGCAGAGAGATGCTGCAAGAAAAACTATTAGTCTGGGTCCTTAGGCAAAAGCCCTGGTTTTCTGTGAAACAGTGAGACATTCAACTTGAAGCCATCGTAGGAGAACTTACTGGAGCCAATGTCATACCTTTCACAATCATCAAAGTGGTTACTGGGAACTTAGGGTACCTGAGTCTTCCCCCCTGAACCTTGAATTGAAGCTTCAGGCTCCCTTCCATGGTAGGAAGGAATGTTTATGATAGGCTGACTTGTACCTATATAGTCCTACCCCATTGCCTAGATCTCTTTCAGGTTTCCCTCATTATGAGCCAAGGTTCGTCACACACCTGATGACATCCCCCAAGCGCACTCGCAGGTTGTTTCGGACAACCCTGTTCATGCGAATCTTCTCATCTGAGCATGTGTCATCAGAAAGGACAATGCACACAGCTTCTCGTCTTTTTTTGCCTTTAAGCAACACTGTGTCACCTCGGAAGAGCTGCAATTCATCCATCTTGGCCTAGAAACAGCATGAGAGTCACTGGTCAGTAGGTGGCAGCCCCAGTGAATAAGCACTAGTCCAACCACCTGCAGCCCCCTGTCCCTGCTGACCACTTTCCCATTAATGCATGAAGTATGTCCGAATAAAACAGATCAGCAATACAAATTTACCTGAGACAGGGACACCACACTGTTGTCTTCATTAATAGCTTCATCAACAATTAACCTATTGGGCCGGTTCTTCTGCTTGAGAATAGCTGTTGATAAGTCATCTGCCTTTGAACTGAAAAAGGAAAATCAATTAGACTCCATGGCCACATCACCCTTACCAAAGGGCAGTAGTTTTTTTTCAAAGTATGTTCTGGAAACCCTAGGGGTTCCTGAGAGCTTGTCAGAGAGCCTTTAAGGTCAAAATTATTTTCACACTACTAAGATGTTTTAATTTCTAATGCGGTAAATGCTGATAGCTATAACTCATATAAACAAAAGTTCTTTGGGGTGCTCAAAACATTAGAGTACAGCCATAATAACAAGTTAGAAGAGATTTAAAGCCCATGAACTAAGCATGAACATTGACCTATGGAAAACCCATCACCACAAGTTTTCACAGTAAATTTACTGCGGGTATATCCAAGTGTTTCTGCCTCAAAGACAGAAAGAGAACATAAGAGACCTAGCTAGGGTGTTCTGGAGAAATGCATAAGTGAATTCAAATTTCCTATTACAAGGACAAAATGCCTACTGCTCCCATGGAAAGTAGTCATGGGCAAAAAAGAAAACATTTTTATAAAAACATTTTTATGAGTAGCCTCAAAGGTTAATAATGATACTCTGTTAGCTATGCACGCATTTGTTCATAGCACTGTTTAAATTGCTACATAAGAGGAAAGCTCTTACAGGTTTGGGTGACCAAGTAGTATGGTACTGGTCTCATAAACAAAAGTTTATGGGTTCCAACTCCGTCCATGAAAACTTCTTTAAACCAGCAAATTTTGGGGAGGCAGTGTATGGGATAGAGCACCAGATTTGGGATCAGAAATAGTGAGTTTGATTCCTGCCTTTGGCAAGCCACATAACCCTTCTAACCCCAATTTCTTCATATGGAAAATTATGACACTAGCCTCAATGACTTTTGAGATCCCTTCCAGTACATTAGGTTCCTAACAGAAAAGTTTAAAGTAACAATTTCCACCAGGTCTCAGAGAGGCCCCCAACCCTCTTTCAGGCTATCTAGGGCTTTAAACCCATCAAAAAGATTCTCAATACTCTTCTTCTACTGTCTTCTACTGTCAGGACCCCATTTTAAGCCTTCCCTAATGGCTTCTATCAGCAACTGTAATAACCAGTCCATGGACCATATAAATTAGCAAATCTGTGAAAAAAACAAAACAATAGAATGGATTAAGTCTGAAGTGTCCAGAAAAAAAATTCACACCAGATGCACAAAACCATCTTGGAAGCCAATGAAGTGCTACTAGGCAAAAAAACTTCACAGGAAATTGAGGTACAGGACACAGCTTAACGGGGCTAGTCAAATGTCAAGTGGTTGAAACAAGAAATATAGAAACAGGTGAGGAATTTCTCCTTTTCATCTAGGCATAAAAATCAAGACTGTCAAGGACAAGTCATTCATTATACATCATAAAAATTCAAATCCTGCCCAGCCCTGCTCCAGCACCGATCAGCTAGGCTTAGGGACACTGTTTGATTTAATTTGGACAGGACTTTGGAAAGGATCAAACAATTCTTTTTTGATCAAGACCTAGAAAGATAACTTTAAGCCCAACTGATGAAGTAAAAAAAAAGGCTCTTACGTCATAACTCTTCTTTTTAATCCCAGGAATAAGAACATGTCTGTTGGGGCCAATGGGATCGATACTCTCAGATTTCCACATTCTCTCTCTCTCTCATACACACACACACACACACACACACACACACACACTCGCTCTCTCTCTCTCACCCTTTTCAATAAAGGGTGTAAAACTTTTGCTAATTCTTTCACATAAAACACAGAACTTGCAATGAGCACCCAACCCAACACTATTAGCAGAAAAAACCCACCAATGCAATTAATGTGAATAATGTTCTTCAAAGTCAGAGAATAATGATTATGATAAAGGATCAATATACCTACTGCCAAACAGGACTTAAGTGCCAGCTCAGCAGGCACTGAACCCATCAGAGCCCTCTTCCCCAACCTGCCCCTCCCACAATAGGGACCAGAAGTGAATTGCCTCTAAGGTACAGTCATCTTGTTGCCTTACCAATGTAACTGGAGAGTGGTAGCATAAAGGGGTAAGGGGAACGAACAAAATTTTTAAAAACGCAAAAAATGCCATTAGGGCAAGTCTGTGCTGTAAGTTACCAATAACCCTAAGATAAGACTGGCTTCCCCAAGGGCAGCTTGTCTCTCCCTCAGAATGAGGTCAAGTGGTAATGCTAACTCCTAAAGACTCTTTAGAACACGGGATCCAAGGTCTATGGTCATCGAGTCCAATCCCCTTTTACAGATGAGGAATCTAAAGCCTGGAGAAGCTAAATGACTAGCCCAAGGTTTCACAAGGAGTAAGCATTGGCAAGATTTTGAACTCATGTCCTCTGACTCTAGAGTCTGCTCTCTGACCTTTTACCATGCTGTGTCATCATCCATCAGCCTAGTTTGACTCAGACCCTAACCAAAGTCATCCTGGGTCCCCACTCTGGGCTCTATGACTTCAGAGGACCAAAAAGAACTCTGAGATAAAAGCCACAAATATGAGGAGGGTTCTAAAGAGCAACACGATGATTTAAAAACCAAAGGTTTATCTGAAAAGTCAACAAGTTCTCTAGCATCATAAAATAAATACTGAGGGGGTAGTCTTATAAAGGTATTTAAAAGAGAATTACTACAGTAATTAAGCAGTCTACTAAACTATACCTTACTTCAGAGGGAAAGGGCAAAGAATAGTAGAACTGCAGTAAACATAGGGAGTTACAGTAAAGCGTATTGGACTTGGGTGAAGAAAACACAAATTTAAATTCTCAACTATTTTCTAATGGATAAAAGGAGCATAACAATAGCATTTCCCCTTCCTAGGATTGTTGTGAAAATCAAATCAAATGTATATGTATGTCAAGTCAAAGCATTTGCTAATCGCATACTATGTGCAAAGCACTGCACCCAGGTGCTAGAGATACAAAACAAGACAAAAAGTGCTTAGCAAACCTTAAAGGACTATGTCAGGTAGTATTAAAAATGTCTCCAATGTTGGAAAACTCTGATGCACTTACGCTTGGAAGTAGTGAGGGGCAGAGAAGGAAAACTGCCTTTCAGCCCTTTACTTTAAAGCTAACATCCCAGACTGGGCTAAGAGTGGGTCATGGATGCCCAAGGAAGGACCATTCTGGGTTGACTTCCTCACCATTAGGAACGCTCCCCCCAACAAAGCTGGCACCTCCACGCCAACACCAGTGGCATCCTGAATTCAACGATAACTGGTAATAAATAGAAAGACTGAAACCGTAACGGATCGCGGGGAGAAGAGAAAACAAGGAATAATTCCGCAGCTCCCGGAGAAGAGGAAACCAGATTTCTCATCTGCATAACAAGAAGCAAGCAGGCCATTTAAAGGGGCCAGAGCCGTGCCCCACCCCGATCCACTTGCTCTCCCCGCCCCCTAAAAAAGCAGCAAATCTGCCTGCTACCACGAAGCCGGGAAGTGATTTTAGCACCGAAATGCCAGCCGCCCCGGCCGGCGGCGTGCCCCCCGCACGGGCGTGCGCTCCCCAAAGGAGGTCCTACATCTCGCCAGGCAGTCAGGGCCGGGCCCGTCCCGGCCTCGGTAATGGCCACGGCCCGGCCCACTTAATTTCCCCAAACCGGCAGGTCCTCACGTCTCAACCAGGACCTGGCCCGAGAGCCCCGGCCCTCACGTGGCCCGCCCCCCACCCCCCATCCCCCACCCCCGGCCGGCGGCGCTGAGCCCGGCAGCGGCACGAGCACAGGCCGGGGCCCGGGAGGAACCACCTACTCCGGCCGAGGAAAGCCCCGGCGCCCTCGCACCCCTCCCCCTCCTCCGTCCGCAAGCGGCGCGGCTCCCCCCGAGGACGAGCGCAGGGCAGGTGTCCTGGGCCCGACGCTCCCGGCAGGCGGCGGCGGCCCGAGGGCCGCACTAGGCCCAGTGGGGCCGGGCCCCTTCCCCCGCCCACTGCTCCCGCGGGAGCCGCCGGGGCCTGCATGACACAGCAGGATCGGGATCTGGCCCGGGCCCGGGGCTCCCAGCGCCGCGTGCCCGCCGGGCCGGGCTCGAGGACGCGCGCTGGAGAGAGGCGGCCCGCCTGGCCTGCGGCCCATCCCCAGCCAGAGCCGCGAGGGGGCAGGGGCCTACCCGGCTCGGCGGCCCGCCCGAGGCCCGGGGCCCGGGGCCCATGCGCGCCCCCGCTGGGGGAGGGACGCGCCGGGGAGACACTTACTCGGCTCCCGAGGCCATGGCGCGCGCCTGTCTCCCGGCCGGCGGCGCGCGGGTAACGGCTACGAGGGGCTGGCGGCGGGCGGCTGGGCCCGGCGGGGCTCGGCTCTCCCAGGCGGACGGTAGCGGTTCCTCCGGGTGGGCTCCCTCTCGCTCTTCCCACGGAGGCGGCGGTGGGGAGGGCGGGCGGCTCGGGCTCCGGTTTCGGGAGAAGGAAGCGCTGGCGACTACGGCGGCGGCTGCGGGCGCTTCAGGGAGACTGAGCCGAGAAGAGCCGAATCATCGGAAGGGGAGAAGCACGCGGCACAGCCAATCAGCGCCCGCGCTGCTGGCCCCCTCCCTCCCCTCCGTTCCTCTCCCCGGCAACCCGCTACGATCGGCCAATCAGAAAATTCATTCGTAGCTCCGCGCCCGCCCCTGGGGTGCAACACGCCTGGTAACGCAATGGTCATTGGCCACGGCGCTACGCTTCCTCGGCGCACTAGGAAGCGCGACCAATTAATGGGAAGGACGACGTCAGATGGACAGGCGAAAGGAGGGAGCTTGCTTTCTCTGTAGTGTACTCTCCCACTTGGCCCCAGTTCATTGGCTCCGAGGGTTAGCGCTCCAGGGTTTCCCAGCCGACGTTAGCACAAAGGCCTGGGTCCTCTCGCCTACCCTATGCCGGTTATCGACCCACACTCCAACGCATCTTATTCCTGTCACCCATCCCAATCCCCACCTACTTTCCAGGCATCTCTAAATCGTACCACTCTAACCGCCTTGGCCCTGGAAAATTCCCCATCACCCTCTAACCCTGTGCCCTAATCTTCAGTCCTATCACTCCAGTCCGATCTTGTCCAAAAACCAGTCACTTCAGGCCTCTCACTGACCTCACGGCTACAGGCTGTCACCCAGAAGCCCGCATACCCTTTAACCCTTGCGTCACTCAAGCCCTGATCTGTCCGAGTCCCCTGACCTCACTGCGCAGCCTCGTACTTCAGAACCTCTCCCTCCGCCTCCCCTCACCCCCCACCCCCCACGGGGTCTACACTTTGCTTTTGCACATCTTCTCACTCCCCAGCCCAAATATTTCTCGAGAATAGCCCCAAACTACATGTCCCAGCATACACTGCATGCCCCTTACTCCTCCAGCACACTGCATGCTGGGACTTGCAGTTCTAGACCCCAAAACTAAAGTCACCTTTGAACCTAGGCCCTAACACTCCTGTCCCAAGAATGGGAGAGGGGAGGGTAGCCCTTCTAAAGCACCAGCCCGCTGCCACGATTTCACCACCTGAATTTTCTCCTTTCTCCTGGCAAGCTTACTTCCCTCTCATCCATCCTCCTTTTCATAATTTCTTCTCCCAGGAAATCCCCAAGTAACTCTTGCTTGCAGTTCTAGATTGGATTTCTCCCAGATCTGATTGCTGTAGATTGATTTTAAGGAAGTACGGTGAAATAGAAGGGGGGTCAGAATTTTACCAGGTATGTGGTTCAGTTTCTTCACCAATAAAGGAGACATTACACATCTGCCTCGCAAGGTTGTGAGGAAAGTGCTTTGCAAGCCTCTAAACATTACATAAATGTCAGCTACGACTATTACTGGCCACTGGGTTTCCTTCTATTCTGCTTTATGTCTTCTCTGTTAGACTGGTTGATTTTGGAGGACAGGGATCATGTTTCCTTTTTATATATTGCCCTAAGGTCTAACTCAGGGCTCTTAAGAAAAGAGCCAGGTCAGAGTGGCATAAACACCAAACTTCAACCTGTAGGGTTTTTATTTGTCTGTTTTTCTCATACTATCTTCACTACAGAATAGAAAGGAAAGGCCATGACCTCACAAGTCATCACTGCCCTTTCAGGAAAGCCCAGATTCCTATCACTTACACAGCCAATTTATCCTGCGTAGTTTATTCGTTCATAGTTGTCTGCATGCTCATGTCTTACACGTTCCTGTGGGCTCCTTGAGAGCAGGGACTGTCTTTTACATTTTGTGTGTATCCCCAGCACACAGCACATAGTACTCACTTAATAAATATTTTATTTATTGACTCTCTGATCACCACAACACACAAATGCTGAAGGGTGTTACTGCTCAAGAGGTAAGTGAAGGAAGAAATCAGATAAGGATAGGGGAAATCTCCTCCTCCAAGAGAGAATCCCTTGGAGAGTAGGGGACTGTCTTCCCAGTATCATCAGAATGCATCACATCAGATAAAGGGCTGTGTGGCCCAGTGTCCAGAGACAAACACTTACATGCCAAAGATAAAGAGTAGGGACAGATAGACCAATGGAAGATTTTACTGCAAAAAAAAGAAAGGGAGTAACAGGTACCAAAAAAATAGTGATAAGACTGACACCTAGAAAGATAGGAAGAGGGCAGAGTGATCCCTGATACTCATCTCTTTATCCCTATGCTCCCCTCCATTTTGAGTGCTGAAGGAGAATGACCGAGATGATCAGCCAAGAGACCAGGGACATGTCTTTCCCCAGCCTAAGTCCCAGCCCTAGGCCACTCCTCTAGGTTAAACTAGAAGACAGGCCCAAACGGAGAAGATCTCTGGGAAGCCAGGATCAAATGACCACTAAGGTCATGTGGACCTCTGCAGGGATTTCCGAAGCTCTTGCAAGAGGGACTCCTGCTCAGTGATTCGAATCCGGTTCATACAGAACTCTAAGTACTGAGGGAGAAGACTAGAGAGAAGGAGAGGAGCATAAGAGAGGAACAAAGGCAAGATGGTTCACCCTCTTGGGTGAACTCTGGGTCCACCTCCCAAGCCCACCTACTAGCCCTCAGTCTCACCCCTGAGAGTCATCCTGTTGCTGGTCAGCCTCAGCCTCTAGCCTCTGATAGACTGCAATGGCCTCTTCCCTCCGCTCTAGCCTCCACAGGACATGCAGCAGATGTAAGGAAGCATTTCGGTCACCTGCATCACCCATATACCCCGCCCCCCCCCCCCCCCAAATCTTCATTAGTTTTTAAAAAATCCCCCACAAGAGACTTCTCCCATTATATATCACACAACCCCTCAGGAGTTTCCACCAGCCTGCCCACAATGGATGATATAAGAGCATACCAGTCCTACACCCAAGCTGGCAAAAAAGAGAACATATCCACAACACACATATATCTGTGATCACACCTGCAATGCGCACCTTGGCACAGTCCATGTGTCTGTGTAAACAAATAGACATTTCATATGCCAGCATACATACTTTTACATGCAAAAACTGGACACTACTATACATCCTTTCGGACATACCTATACACACACACCTCCATGAGACCTTCATGCCACCCATCCATACCTGGGAAAACCTGTACACCAAGGAGGAAATCCTGTAGAGCCCGGGCATCCTGGCCTCCTGCTACCCATTCCAGCCCTCGGCAAATTAATGTCACCACTTTCAGCCTCTGAAGAACCTTCATAGGTGGGTGGATCTCTGAAAGGAGCTCACCTTCCCTGCTGGAGGTAACATCTACCCTCCCCGACAAACAAATTAGAAACTTGCCTCATAGCCAGAAAGTTCTCAGGCAGCCCAACATCCATACCCTATCTCTCTGGAGTCCCTGTTCCCAGTTCATCTATGTCTGCCCATCTTAGCAAAGCCTCTCTCTGGAGAACACTCCAAGCCCTCTACAGTATCAGAAGCCACAGGAAACCCAAAGGTAGTGGGAAAGAAGGAAAGAACTAGAAACTGGGGCTCACCTCCGCTGGTACCTTGATCTATATCTCCACCTGCATCTTGATCCACAACCCTGTTCAGAGGCTGCACTCGGAAGAGTAACTCAAGGCACCTAAAAGGGATAAGATAATGTGGGTCAAGGATACCTGTGGCAGTTCAGTGAAAATTGGTGAACCTCTCCTCAGAATGTTTTTAATTGAGGGAAATGCTAATTTTCAAGTAGAGTTTAATGAAAATAAAGCTGTATTTCCCCCCCTCCCAAGTTTATGGAACCCTGAAACCTATCCATGGACAGATTCAGAATCTCTGCTCTAAGAAGGAGACAGCACATGGGGCCAGACTTTTCTATCCAGAGTCCCAAGAATCCCATGTTAGTAAAAAGTCCCGCCCTGCCACTTCCATTGCCACCTCCCATACACTGTATTGTCCCCTCACCTACTGAACTCCTCCAGGGCTTTCCTCCGGGCTCCCAGCCCAGCATGGGCCTGACCCTGAAGTAGGTGGGCAGCTGAGGCCCACAACAGGCAGAACAGATGCTCGGAGGGATTCCCAGAGAGAGGTGGGACTGAGGACAGAGCAGGCCTGAGGCTAGGCTCCCCCTGACCCAGCCGCCATTTCTGGGGGACCAAAAGTGCTGTCCGGCTAAGGAGTTCTTCACACACAGTCAATGCATCATGGAATCTGCCCACAACAAGCAGCGCCGCTGCCGTCTCCAAGAAGATCTCAGGCACACGAGGAGCTTGAGACCCACCAGACAGGAACACAGAACCCTGCACACCCTGAGAAGATAACACTATCATTTGTGGCTCTTCTCTGGTATTGTCTACACTCTCTTTCCTCAGACCCAGGCCTTGTGGCCTGAGGAACAAAGGTCTAGATTCTCAGTTCCCTTCCTAGCCTTTCAGGGACTCCTCCTTCTAAGCTCTTCTCAACAATCCCCTCCAGGAAGCTTCACCAGACTCAGCCTGCCTCAGCCTTGGAGCACTTAGCACAGTGCCTGGTTAGCACATCCAGTGCTTACGCAGTGTCTGACACATGGTAGGTACTTTATCCCCAGACCCTGTACAGTGCCCAACATGGAGTAGGCTAATTGGTTAAGAGATCATTCAAACCTCATGAGAGGAAGATGGAGCCGTTCTACTATAATCCAGATGGAAAACAGGCACATAGCTCTTTCTTATCCTTCCAACCCTGCCCACCACACACACCTGTGACACTGATCCATCCAGCAGTAAGGCCAGCAGGTCCAGGTACTGCTCCACAGCCTCCTCATTCCTAAGGATCCACAGCATGGTGACCCTCTGCCCCCTCGCTCCCGTGGCTCTGTCCTTCCCACCGTTCTCCCAGGCAGGAATGATCCTGACCACCATGTCCCAGTGGCTGCTGTTATCCACTGTATGGATTTTTCAGGACCATGCCTTCCCTTCTCTCCTCCCCGAGATACCACTCCCGAGTCACGGCCCTGCGCTGGGAGAAGGCACACTCACATTTTGTTTCTTGGCGCTTAACTATTCAATGGTTAGCAAGAAAAGCAAAGGTTGCGGGGAATGGGGAGAAGAGGGAAAGGAACAAGCATTTATTAAATAATTTATCCATGTCCAATAATTAAATAATTTATCCATGTCCTTCCTAAAATGTGGCCCTCAGCACACATGGCACCCCAGATGTGGTTTGACTAGGCCTGAGCACAGGGATATGGCATTGCCTCCCAAAGCCTCACTGTCACGCATCTCTCACTGCGCCCTCTCTAACATTGGTATCTCCTCTTTATTTATTAAATTAATATGTGCCAGGCACTATGCCAAGTACTTTACAGATACTGCCTCATTTAGTGCTGACCAAAACCCTGGGAGGAAGGTGCTATCACTATTCCCATTTTACAGCTGAGGAAACTGAGGCAGACAGAGGTTAACTGGCTTGCCCAGGGTCATTCAGCTGGAGTCTAAGACTGGATTTTAACTCAGATCCTCCTAGTTTATCCATGTCCTTCCTAACTCCAGGCCCAGTGCTCTATCCACTGTGCCACCCACAATTAGAGCTAGGGGAGGGAAACAGATCTATCATTTTCTGTTCAAGTTGTGATATACGTGGTGTCTGCATCTCTAACCACCTTAGACCAGAGAAATGGGGCTGGATCGCAGGACAATGACGTGGGAAGGCAGAGCTGGGGGCAGGCTGAGGACAGGGGCCAGGAAGAAAAGATGCTGGAGGAAGGGCAGAGAGAGGCTGCCTCTCCTAGAATAAAAGTTCTTGGGGAGACGGGGCATTTGCTCCAGTTCCATTGCTAACTTGCTGTCTGACCTTGAACAAACATTTTTTCCTGATGCTGTTTCCCCACCTGCACAATAAGGGTGTTGGACCAAACAGCTCTGAATTCCCTTTATCTCTGCACCTCCAACACCTTGCACAGCGCCTCACCCTACAGCTATCATCACTGCACCAATGTGTGCTGACTGATGTTAGCTCCAAATAGTCTATGAGCCTATTAAATGGAGCTAGAAGTAAGGAGAAGGAAAGGGATACACCAATACCTGCCTGTCTGGAGACATCTGCTTGCCAGCAGGTGCTTGGCCTGGCTCTGGGTCCCACAGTAAAGAGAGGAGGCAGGACTGGGTGGAGTGATCAGAAGTTCTACCCCAACCGGTAATAAGGGTGGCCTGGGGCTGTGAGGGATACTCAAAACCTGTGAGAAACAGCAGATGGTAAAGAAGGGCCTGACCCTACCTACCCATCCCATGGAATGGAACTGCATTCCTATCTTCCTCCCGAGGATGCTGTTCCCTGCTATGGAGCTAGGAGCTATAGGGCTTCCTCTCTTCCTACTGAAGCCTTGCCTCCCTGTAGCACCCAAATGCCCAGGCTCCCTTGCCCTGGCTTGTCTGACCAGGGCAAATGAGAGACACTATCCAGGCTGAGTGGGGCAAAGGGGAGCCCCAGATCCAGAACACCAGCCTGGACTCCCAAACCCACAAGCACACCTCTACCAGGAGCTTTAAGCTGTCCAGTTCAGCTGCGGTGTGGCCAAGCTGTCGATAGAGTCGGGCAGCCTCCAGGAGAGGAGGCCCTTGACCTGGGCCTGCTTTTAGAGCCTCAAGAAGATGCAGGAGCGCCCTCTGTGGATGGCCCTGGGACAGAGAAGGAGAAAGGTAGGAAAAAGACATGAAAACAAGACCCCAGGTCACTTGCTGAATCCCCTCTTTCATGAATCCTAGCCTACCCAGAAAACCTTCCTACTCCATGGAGCCCCTACACCTAAATACATGGGTCCCTGCAGAATCTCAGCAGAAAAATACCTGAGGCCACTTTGCCCACCCAATCTAAAACTGAACAAAGATCCACCCCTCCATAACATACCCAGCATGGGGTCATTCAGGGTTAGTTTGAACACTTCCAGTGATGGGGGAACTCACTACCTCCTGAAGCAGCCCATCCCACTTTTGGATCACTGTAACTGAGATGAGGTTTTTTCTTTCATTCAAGTCTAAATCTACTTCTGCAACTTCCACCAAGTATTTCTAATTCTGCCTTCCAGGAAACACAGAATAACTCTTATTTCCTCTTCCAAATGAAGGCAGTATCCTCTTCAGTATCTGAAGGCAGTTGTCATGTTGCACATAAGTCCTCTGTCCTCTAGGCTCTATATGCTCAGATCCTTCAGCCTCTCCTTAGAAGCTCTCCATCCCCCAGCTGCCCTCCTCGGGATATTATATCCTCTGGATATTTCTAATTTATCCATGTCCTTCCTAAAATGTGGCCCTCAGCACACATGGCACCCCAGATGTGGTTTGACTAGGCCTGAGCACAGGGATATGGCATTGCCTCCCAAGGCCTCATTGTCACGCATCTCTCACTGCGCCCTCTCTAACATTGGTATCTCCTCTTTATCAATGTCTTTTCACACTGGTGAGTCGTTCCGAGCAAACAATTCAATGAACACTTGCTAACCGCCCACCCTGTGCAAGGTAAGGAGCCGGGGGCTGTCTGCCTCAGTCTCTTCATCAGTAAAATAGGGATAATACTAGCACCTGACAGGGTGGTTGTGAGAACAACGTGTAACGGTTTTGTTTTTTTTAAACAAGTATACATACAAGTATAAAATGTATATGAAGTAGCATGAGAGTTTCAAAAGGGGCTGACATTAACAACTGGGCAAAATCAGGTAAGGTCCCCTGTAGACAGAGGTACCTGAGTTGTGTTCAGAGGAGGCTCCAGAGTCCACAGTGTGAAGGGGAGAAGGCAAAAGCTAAGGTGTGTAGGGGAGATCTAGAAGGCCAGTTTGCCTGCAAATTCAAGTGTGTTAAGGGGCACAGTAAGACTGGAAAGATCCATTGTCCAGTCATGTCTTCTCCACTATGTACTTACAGACTCATGGACTCTCTAGACCCAAGTGTCAGCATTACATTTCATTATGTTAAATTTGGCCCTCGCCTATCAGGATTTAGTTGAATCTTGACAGTCACCCAATGTGGCAGATATCTATCCCTTCCAGCTTTGTTTCATCTGCTAAGTGTGCCACCTGAATCCAGGTTATTGTGATAAAAATGTTAAAGAGCATAGAGCGAGGCACAGATCTGTGGGCCATTCCATATTTAAACATCAAACTATTAATTACTCCTCTTGGAGTCTGGTCACTCAGCAAGTCCTGAATTTACCTATCATCTTCTATTGTCTAATCCATATCATTCCACCTTTTGCAAAACGACAGCTTAAGAGACTGACAAATACCTTTGAAAAAATCTAAGTATATCTGCAGCATTACCCAGTCTGGTAGGAAATGACCCCCAGTGCCACATGAAGCTAAGCCTCCTCTCCCCACAACGGAGGGCCTTTCCCATTTTCCCATTACCATTTTCCGGAGGCAAGCTCCCAAAGCTGTGTGGACTTGAGCCAGCACAGGACGGGGACACAGGCTGAATGCTGCTTTCTGCAGGTTGCTCAAGGCTAATGGCAAATTCCCCACATGAAACTCTTGAAGACCTGGGAGGTATCAGGAGGGAGATCTGTTGAAAGGGTCTGGCACTGAGGGTGGGAGGTGAGGCTGAACCTTTGGGGTCTAGGAGGTTAGAATAATATTCATACATGAAGACCTACCAAGAAGAAAGGGAAGGGAAATGAAAAATGGGGAAGTTAATTGCAAAAGAGACTCCACGTAGGTGAGGGGCATATGCTTGGTAAGAAAGGGGAATATGCCCTACCAGAGGAACTCCTTGGGACTAGAAGGAGAATAAGTAACTCATTTCCCTTTATGTCTTGGGGCTGGCTCTCTGCTTACCTTGGTGGAATGCAGCTGCTGTAAGAAGGACATCCCTCAGGCTCCTGGCATCCTGCAGGGTCATTGGAGCATCCACCTCTTCAGCAGGGGGGTCCCACACACTTAGTAGTGACGGCAGGTCCTCAGTAAGTCCAGGGAGAGGAACCTCACTCTCTTTGCACTTGTTTGGTAAGAAACTGGGGTCAGAGACCCCAAAAGGCCCAGAAAGCCAGCCAACTCTCCCCTAGAGAACCCCTACCATTGAGCCACAGGGAGAGCTCTGCTCTGCCCCTCCTCTCCTTTCACTAACCCAGCCTCACTCCAATCAGAGCCCAAAGCTCTTACATCTCTGCCTCCCCAAATATATCCCATATTGGGGCAAGGTGGACTCAAAAGGTCAATACAATGGGGAGGTGGTCAGAATGGAGAAGGGGAGAATTTATGGGGGGCAAAGGATTGGGAAAAGGAGCTCTGGACATATACTGCCACTATTTCTCACCTGGCTATTCATCACAGTACACAAGAGTATAGCGAGGTCTCCAGGATGGTTATCTGTCAGCCATATGGCTCCTTGAAGGCCCACCAAATGGTGTAGCGGGGGTAGCATCTCAGAAGGTGTGAAGGGGCTTTGAAAGATGGTCTTCCAGAAGTCCCCTGACCGGGGCAGTGGCAGCCCTTGGGCATTCAGCACTACAGAGCCATACAGGGTTAGAGTGCACTTAGAGAAGCCTCGTGTCAGCTCACCCCTTTCCCAGATGAATTGTGGCTTTTGCTCCCCCATCCTTTGTTCCAACCTGTCCCACAGAAGGGTCTACACTCAAGAATGAGGAGCACAGAAGCCTGTCTATTAACAGAAGTCATAGGTTGTGGTCCCACAGACTTACGTAGTTGGGGAGAGGGACTGAGAGAACAATTGAGAGTCTAACCAAGGTTTAAGGAGAGGTTACTGTGAAGTGTATGTGAGTTGGGGAACTGGGAAGTTCCAGGTAAGGGAAAAATTGGTTGGTGGTGGTAGTGGTTGTCAGAACAGTGTATCAGCTGGGGAATGAACAAGTATCCGGCTCTCACCTCTTTCCAGGCCCTGCTGGATGTCCAAAGCATGATCCTTCATGAACCGTTGGGCCAGGCTAACCTCCAGGGTCAGAGTATTACCCAGGACAGTCAGCTCCAGAGGAAGGACAGAAAGAGCTGAAGGCAGCCCTAGAGTCATACAACAGGAATCACTAAGAGCTCCTCCAACCAGACCTTCTCCCCTGTCTTTCCCCAGAGTCAGTAAATTTCCCCTTCCAACCAAGAGAATTTCTACCACTTCCACTTAAAAGGCCTGAGCCTCACATCTGGAAATCTGCTCCACTCCAAATGAGCTACCTTCTACTGCACAAAACTGTCATTTGAACAAGATCAAAAACTCCCCAGGGGTGCAGAAACTAGGCTCTCTTATTCCCTGTTCCCCAAAAGGGTTAATCTCTGAGAGTCCTAGAGACTAAGACCCCTCACTCTTAATGTCCTCCTTCCCCATTTTGATTCCATCCCCACTCATATCATACCCTGTAGCCTGCGGAGAAGCCCCCTGAACTTCTCAAGGATGTGATGAGCAGCTTGCTGCTTCAAGGACTGTCCAGAGTCCCGAGCCACCACCTGATAAACACAAAAAGCTATCACTGGAGGTAGTCCCACCCCCAGCCCCCAAAGCACCTGGGCCCTGGGAAAGGGAGAAGCCAGAGACTGAGGCCTGAGATGGGTCTAGGTTCCCGGCTAGAAATTAAAGATACCTCTCTTGGGTATGAGGCCCAGAAACTGTCTAGGCTGCTTTTCTCTGGGGAGAGCATAGGAAGGGTCCAGCAGGGGGCTGAAGGAAGCGTTAGATGGGAGATCCAAGCTGGCATGGGTCTTTAGTGGCCCACCTGGGGGGTTTGGTGACAGGGTCAATGGAAGGCTCACAGCAGACCTCAAGAAGGCACTCAGTGAAAGGCACCGGGAATACTCTGAGGGGTGTCAGTCTCTCAGGTAAGGGAGAGAGCTGTCAGTGGAGGGAGTTGTGGGAGGTGGGGCCCTAAGTGCCCAGGAAATTGTGGGGGGGGGCCTGTGAGTGCAGAGGAGCTGTGCTGGGGACAGGCTGTCAGTGGGAGAAAGTGTTCAATGGAGGGGGAGCTGTCAAGAGGGGGTTATGATGGAGGGGGAGCTGTCATGGGGGGTTATGATGGGGGGTGTCATGGTGAGGTTATGATAGGGGGGCTGTCAGGGGGAGTTATGATGGGGGGCTGTCATGGGGGGTTATGATGGGGGGCTGTCGGGGGGGTTATGATGGGGGGAGCTGTCAGGGGGAGTTATGATGGGGGGCTGTCAGGGGGGGTTATGATGGGGGGCTGTCAGGGGGGGTTATGATGGGGGGAGCTGTCAGGGGGAGTTATGATGGGGGGCTGTCATGGGGGTTATGATGGGAGGCTGTCAGGGGGGTTATGATGGGGGGCTGTCAGGAGGGGTTATGATGGGGGGAGCTGTCAGGGGGAGTTATGATGGGGGGCTGTCAGGGGGGGTTATGATGGGGGGCTGTCAGGGGGGGTTATGATGGGAGGCTGTCATGGGGGGTTATGATGGGAGGCTGTCAGGGGGGGTTATGATGGGGGGCTGTCGGGGGGGTTATGATGGGGGGAGCTGTCAGGGGGAGTTATGATGGGGGGCTGTCAGGGGGGGTTATGATGGGGGGAGCTGTCAGGGGGAGTTATGATGGGGGGCTGTCATGGGGGGTTATGATGGGAGGCTGTCGGGGGGGTTATGATGGGGGGCTGTCAGGGGGGGTTATGATGGGGGGCTGTCAGGGGGGGTTATGATGGGGGGCTGTCATGGGGGGTTATGATGGAAGAGCTGTCACTGGGGGTTATGATGGGGGGCTGTCAGGGGGGGTTATGATGGGGGGCTGTCAGGGGGGGTTATGATGGGAGGCTGTCATGGGGGGGTTATGATGGGGGGGCTGTCATGGGGGGTTATGATGGGGGGCTGTCAGGGGGAGTTATGATGGGGGGCTGTCATGGGGGTTATGATGGGGGGCTGTCAGGGGGGGTTATGATGGGGGGCTGTCATGGGGGGTTATGATGGGAGAGCTGTCACTGGGGGTTATGATGGGGGGAGCTGTCAGGGGGGGTTATGATGGGAGAGCTGTCACTGGGGGTTATGATGGGGGGGCTGTCAGTGGGCGCTGCGCACAGGGCACGGGAATGGCCGGAGCGCAACCTTACCCTCCACTGCCGGACCAGTTCGTCGTTCTCCTTCCTCCACAGAGCCGGGCAGGCGGGGGGAGCCGCGGGCGCGGTGGAGCCTGGGGACATACTGCCGCCTGGGTATTTCTCAGTGCTTCTCCCGAGCCCACGTCTGGTCAGGCTGGCGGCGCGGAGACCAGCCAGGGGAGACGCCTCGGACACCCCCTGGCTTCCGAGGCAGGAGGGAACCCGCGCGGAAGGAAGCTCACGCATGCGCAAACCGCAGTCTTGGGTTGGCTCACCGCACGTGCTCCCCACGCCGGGAGAGGAAGAGCGCTCTCTGCCCGCCCACACGGGCTCCCGGGTCGCAGCGGATAGGCCAATCCGTTACAGTCCGCAGCTGCGATTGGCTGTTAAAGGAAGGGCGAGGCCCGCGGGAAACTCGAGGACGGCATGGTGGGAACGCCTCCTCCAGGAAGACGGTCTATTAAACGGTTACAGTACACGGTGGATGATGTTGTGGGGTCGATTACGAGGTCAACCTAACCTCCCCTCTTCGCTGTCTCCTCGCGAGTAAACAGCGGCAAAGAAGTTCGGTCCCTGACCGACCTCCCTCCCGCCCCCAAACCATAAGTCCCAGCATGCTTCAGGAGATCACTACTTTTCAGGGCATGCTGGGAAGTGTAGTCTTGAGTAGGTGACTGTGCAGGCCTGTTATTCTTGAGGAGAGAAGGCCTGAATCACCAATCTGCCAGTTCACCAGCTCCTGCACCCCCCGCCCCGGAGAGCAAACCCTTATGCCATTTTTGTAGCCTCCCCATTCAAACCCCACTCCTTCCCAAGTGGCATATCTCTTCCTGCAGTCAAGCCTCCTAATTGTCCCCAATAAATCACATTTCTCAATAGCTGATTACTTACACTTCCTCACCATCCACCCCTGTAACCTGGAATCTCATGCCCTACAGAAGCTGTCTTCAAACTGACTTCCTCATGTCCAAATGCACTGCCCTTGCTACAGTGCTTACTCTCTGACCTCTCTACTGCTTCTGTCACTGTAGAGTATCCTTTCATTCTTGAAAACATCTTCATTTTTAAACGGAAGTAGTAAAAGTAGCATTTCTATAGCATCTACTAAGTGCCAGTCACTGCTAAAAACTTCACAATTATCTCATTGGAACCACAGAAGAATCCCGGGAGGTAGGCACTATTTATTATCCTCATTGTACAGTTGAGGAAAATGTAGCAGACAGGTTAAGTGACTTAGCCAAAGTCATACTGCTAGTAAATGTCAGAAGTCACATTTGAACATGTCTTCCTGACTCCAGACTCAGCCCCTCAATAGGTGGCACAATGGGTCAAATATGGTATTTGTAAAGAGCACAGCGCTCCTTACACGCTTACACAGCGCTCCTTACACGGGCATATTAGGTGCTTAATAAATGCTTGTTCCCTTCCCCATTGGTGACAATGCATTCTGTTTAATTCAATCAATATTTATTCAATTCATCATAAAGAACAACCTGCAGTTGTTCTGAAAAGGACTGGGGGTAAGAGGGATTTTGGTCGATTGCAAACTCAGTGTGAGTCAGCAGTATGAGTGAGTGACAGCCAAACATGAATGGCACCCCTCACTGCATTAGGAGGAGCACATGGAGGGAGGTGATGATACTGCTGTACTCAATCCTTATAAAGCTTCATCTGGAGGAATATATTCAATTCTGGGCACACAGGTTTAAGGATAGTGATAAGCCGGAGTGTCCAGAGGAAAGTAACCATGAAAGACCATGAGTTCATGACATATCTGTTGAGGTTCAGGAGTGCTCGGGGCCCCAAAACAGTGACATGCTGGGTCCTGCCTGAATGAATTCCACCCAAGCCTTCTCTTAGCCAAAATAAAACAAAGTTGATTAAAGATACACCCTGCAAAGACTCTTAAGGAATCCGAGCATTCCTGACGCTTGCACTGACAAGCAGCCTCAATGACTCTGAGCCACTTCATGGAGGTAAGACAGATCTTATATACAGAAAGACTGAGGGATGAAAACAGGGGTGACCAAGTAGTCTGGGGGGGCCCAGGGATGGTCTTGATGGGGGTCGTCAGTAGCCCGAGGTGTCTAGAGGTTAAATATTATCTTGATGAAGATCTTGATGAGAATGACCACTAGCTTAGAGAATGAGATTTTGATAGGATTGAGGGTGGGAAGTAGCCTAAGGAAATCAGGAGGTTAAGAAATTTGGGCATAGAGATAATGAAAAGCTTATAGACTCAAGGGAATGCCAGATCAAGTGGGGAAGATTCAAGGGAGAGTTCAAGGGGGCTCTGGGAACCTATACCCCATCAATATCCAGTGAAGGAACTGGGCATGTTCAGCTACAGAAAACTCAGGGGGATATGATAACTGTGCTCAGGTATTTGTGGATGAGGAACTAGACCAGGAGTAATAGGTGGGAGTTGAAAAAAGGCAAATTTAGGTTCATTATCAGGGAAAAAAAAACACAAAACTCCCTTAAAATGAAAGCCATCCCAATGGTTTGTCTCAACAGGAACTAGATTCCCACTCCCTGGAGGTTTTCAGGCAGTGGAGCTTTTTAATGTATAAGTTGATCTTAAATGGCTGCTGAGAGTTCTTCCAGCTCTCAAATTCCAGGCCTCAGGGGGCTTCTAGGTCCTTGGGTGTAGCCTTTTGACTGAGTCCAAGTTTTACAGAATAAATCTTTTTATTAAGCGGATTTGTTCTGTGAAGTTTGGATTTAAAGAGACACACTTCAGGACCTAGAGGGTCACATGTGCCCTCAATGCTGAAGGTTCCCCACCCTTGTGTAAGATGATGGGAAAAGTAGGAAGGGGACAGGTTATACAGAAATTTAAAGGCCAGAGGTGTTAATATTTGATCCTAGAAGGAAGTCACTAGAATGTATTGGGGGATGGAGAGGAGGAACAGGATGTAAAATGATAAGACTATTCACTTAAGAAAGTCACTTTGACAACTTTGTGGAGGATGGAATGGAATGGGTAGACAGCTTGAGGTAGGGGGTAGGAGGTAACATTGACCTAAACCAGGGTAGTGGCTGTAAGTGATAAGGAGAGGATTTATTCAAGATATGTCAAAGAGAAAGAAATGACAAGATCTGAAAACTCTATGGGCTAACTGAGCCTGAGGAATGAAAACTAGGTAGCACATTAGACAATAAGGAAGTCTGAGATAAGTGTGGGTTTAAGGGAAACGATATTGAGTTCTATTATATATATATATTGATTCTGAGATAACAGAACATCCAGTTCAAAATACCCAATAGGGAATGGTAAGAACTAGAGCTCAGGAGAGAGACTAGGGTTAGATACATCCATTTGGGAGTCAATGACTGATGAGGTCTTCAAGTGAGTGTAAACAGAAAAGAGAATACAGCCCACAACTGGACCTTCAGAGGTAAATGCATATTGAGTGTTCTTGAGTTTCAATGATTGAAGACTTAGGAAAAGTCAGCTAGGCAGAAGAAAATGCAGTGTCCAGAAGCCTTAGGTGATCAGTAATGTCAAAAACAGCTGAGAGATCAAGAAGGGTGAGATCCAAGAGAAGGCCATTTGACCTGACAAACTATCAATGAAACTTTTGAGAGAGGAATTGCAGCTGAGTGATGAGGACAGAAGAATGCAGAGTGTAAAAGATGGGGAGACTGAGGCACAGAGTGTAGACAGTTTTTCACAGGAGTTTAACTAAGGAGAAATCACTAAGGATCATAGCAAGGAAGGAGAATTCTAGTGAGGGTTTTTTAAGATGTGAGAAACATGCATTCTTCTAGACAACAGTTGTAGGGAAAGATCAAAGTTTAGAGAAAGGGGAATAATAACTGGGGAGGAGAGAGTTGAGGGCAAAAAGATAGGACAGGGGATCAAGGCTACATGTAGATGGCTTGGGCTTGGTAAGAAGGGCCACTTAAGAGTCTCCTATTTGCAAAACACTGTATTAGTTGTGGGAACAAAGCAAAAAAATTTAAAGTATTTTAAACCTCAAGTTTATATTTTACTAGGGGACAGAACATGTAATCAGGTTACAAGGTAAATTTAGGAGGGAGAGAGAATTAACAAGTGGGCGGAACAAAGAATGCCTCCTATGGATGCAATGCCAATAGGTAGCACCAGAAGAGCCTTGCAGGAAGCTAAGGATTCTAAAAGGCAGAGGTGAGGAGGGAATGAAGGCCTGTGGGACAGCACAAAGGTTGGAGGCGGAGTATGAATAATCTAGTTTGGCTGGAACATAGAATGAAGTATGGGGAAATTATTAAAGGCTAGCAAGGTAGGCTGGAGCCAGATTGCAGAGGGCCTTAAATGAATTTTTATCTTGAAGATAATGGTGAGCTACTGAAGGTTTTTGACATGGGGGAAGGAGTGATATGGTCAGATTTGTGCTCTAGAAAGATTATTTTGATATGTGTGAGAATGGATTAGAGATAGAAGAAACAAGAAGCAGGGAGTCTAATTAAGAGGATTTTAACGAGATGAGCAATGTTAAAATGCAAGGCAATGGCTGAGTGGAGGAAAGAGATGAAAGATGCTGTAGAGGTAAAAATCAACAATTTCTTCCACTTCCTACCAGTTGCACTGTTTTTGGACTTCATCACACCTTCCGGCTCCAGAAAAATCATTTATCCTGCATGACTGAATCCCATCGGTGACCTCTGCCCTTCTGACTGAGGGGTGAAGCAATGAGCTCCAAAACTTCCATCTAAGGAGGGGGGCCCCTTTCCCAGCAGCCACATCACTTCTGGACTTCATCATGGCCCCATGCTGGGTTCTTTCCCTCCTACCCTTTTCAGCTTCCTTTTGTGTTGTCTTCAATTAGACTGGAATTTCCTTCCAGGCAGGGCCTGTCTTTTTATTCATGTCTGTTTCTTCAGCATGCGGTGCTTGGCACACAGTACTTAAACATTTATTAACTACTGACTGATTGGCTGGGTGTGAGGAAAAAGAGCAAAGAGCCAAAGATGACCCTCAACTATAGAGGGATGGTGATACTCTCAAAAGGAAGGAGTGGGCTGAGTGGATGAGTGAGAAAATTATTTCTGTTTTGGGAGATGTTGAGTTTCATATGCTCAGAAGTCATTATAATGGAGGTCCCCCAAATGGTAGCTGGCAATTAAGAGAGATTATGGATGGATATATAGAGGGATTTGATAGTTATCTGTGAAGATGATTTGAGAATTTTAATAAATAATTACACCAGCTCTACGTCAAGTATTGTGTTAGGTGCTCAGGATACACATACAAAAACTGACCTGGTTATTGTTAAAAATGAAAACAATCCCTACTTCCAAGAAATTTACTGAATCCAAGAGAGGTGGGGAACTTATCATGGCAGAGTTTACCCAACCCATCTCTTCTCATAATTTCCTTTCTGTGCACCTCCTATTTCCAGTTACCAAGGGTCATAGCTTCAGTCATCTTTAACTCTTCCCCTTTCTCACTCCCCACTTCCAATCAATTGCCAAGTCTTGACAATTACATGGAAAATATAGAGAAAAAAGAGATAAGAAGACTCAGAACAAAGCTTTGAAGATGACAACCACAGTTAAGAAGCAGGATGCCATCCTGTCTCTCCTTCCTCTCAAGGCTAAATTACAAGTTCTCTTCTTTTTTCCCCCAGATCACTTTTTCACAGCCCAAACTGATGTAACAGGAAAGCTATCAACCATCTTGACCTCTGAAACCTCAGCTTTGGTTACTCAAAGTCTGGAAACTAGGAAGCGACTCAGAGAAAAGAAAAGCACAGTTGTAATAACAAATTAAATGGGAAGATCTTTCCCATCCATTAAAAGGTTCATGTGACATACTTAAATCACATGGAAGCCTAAGTCACAGGTGGTGGGAGAAGCTTGCTGAAGGAATAGGAAGGGTAGAGCAGAGCTGAGAAGAAGTTGGTCAGGCTAGTCAGAGCTGGGAATGGCACAGGCAAGCAGGCCCAGTTTGTGGGAAGGCCCCAGAAGGGGAAGAAAACTTGGGAATGGCTTTGTTCCCTGCAGTAATAATGTGAATTGACTTCTTGGTTACTATGACAGATTTGGCCTTCTGGTGTCTGAATAAATGTTTTTCTTCTGCCTTGTGTATGGAGAGTCTGTTGTACTTTGTGATTCAGAACTATGCTGGCATATTCATAGTCACTGCTGGTGCTGTGAATATTGCCTTGGCAATAAGCACAGTCCTTGCTACCCTTCAAAGTGGAGGATCTGATTTCTCTTGAAATGTTCTGAATTTACAGACACCAAGATATTTAAATTCAAGAGTGAAAAAAGCTAACTACCACACAGGTACCCCACACCCCTTATGTCTTGTACCTAGACCTTATAGGGAGATACAGAACAACTTTTTCAAACTTTTAGGATCAAAAGTCTTTTTTTCTGAAAGGTAAGTTTGAGTCCCGTAGGTTCAATGCTTCATTTACGAGAACTAGAAGGTATTGGTTTTTACAGATTTGAGAACCATTACATTAGATCTGACTCTATCCTGCTCTCCTTCCCTCCAAGCATATATGAGCTCTCTTTATATACATATACACACACACAGAGCATATGAAAAAACAGGCAAATATAGGTACTAATGGTGGAGTTTTAGGTATACAATATAATGATTGACTTATAGCTCAGAAGGATTTCCAGGCTGTCTCTCCCACAATATTTTACTTCCCATAATAGTAATCTTAGGTTCGTTTCCTGACAAGATTGTGTATTTAATAGGCAATATGTTGCCACTGAAAGTTTCTGAAAAGGTGAATTACATAGGGCTGTACTTTAGGAAGATTATGCAAGAAAGGAAGATAAATTGAATGACTGAGGCCAAAGTCAGCATGCTGTTGTATGTTGCTTCTCTCCAAGAGAGAATAAGTGCCAGAATTAGACTGATAACAATGGGCATGGAAAGTAGTGTGGAGAGACATTAAAAATATGGACAGAATTTAGTCACTGATTGGACGTAGGGATTGTTCAGAGAAGCCAAACACAACACTGAGGTTTCAAGCCTGAATGACTGCATGTGCCATTGAGAGGAAAAAGGAAGTCACAGAATGACAGAATCTCAGACTCGGAAAGGATCCAACCTGTACCTGAAAAAATTCTTTTCATGACACTGCCTACGTTTTAAACGTTCCTCCAGCTTTGTCTGAAGACCTCTAATGAGGGAAACGCAATAATTACCATGTCAGCCATTGGGATTCCTTATAATTATTAGTTTTTTCCTAACAAAAAACCCAAAGCTATGACTTCCTCCCATTGTTCCTAGTTTTGTCGTATGGGCCAAAAGAACAGGCCTGGTCCCTCTTCCACATGATGGACCTTCAGATGTCTGGAGGTGGCCAACATGTCCCTACCTGCTTGAAGCTTCTATTCTTTAGGTCAAAAATCCAGTTCCCTCAGGCAATCCTCACATAGCTTCATCTTAAAGACAACCAACATTTCAATCACAATTCTCCAGTCTAGATATTACAGGTTGTCAAGATCCTTCCCAAAATGTGATCCCCAGGAACATGATACTCAGTTCAGCAAGCATTTAGCTACAACGGGACAATCACACTTCCTTGTGTTCTGGACACTGCTTCTCCATGTGGTCCAAAAGCATGTTAGATTTCTTGGTTATTAAGTTACATTGTTGACTTTGAGATGTAAGATCATTAAAAACTGCATATCTTTTCCACACAAACTGGTTTTTAGAAATGCCTCCTTCTATTTTGTAATTACGAAAATAATTTTTGAATCTAAGTGATAGGATTAGTAATTTTCCAATACAGCCTTTCTGACTCTAATATAACTTCTCCACCTCTGTGCAATCTGATTGACCTTGGTATTCCTAATGCACCTTCCTAGTCTAAGGACATAAAAGGTCCCAGGTACAAGTAGTGGGCACTTCTCAGACTTGGTGAGCACCTGAGATGTCACCAGCCACCATGTCCTCCTAATGACTAAGTTTCCAGATGGAGATGAGGGTCTATGTTCAGAAAAGCTCGTGCCAATTTTTCTTTGTGGCATATCCTTGCCTGTCCTAAGGCAAAGTAAAGCTCCTCCTTTGCTAAATGTTCAGTGACTTGCAAGTGTCTCATTTTGTCCCAAAATGAACCTGAACTAAGAAAACACTAGCTGTAGAAAGCCCCTCCCATACCACCTAGGGTCAGGTTTTACATTCGTTTCTATCAGAAGCCTAGAATCACTGCTAGAACACTTTGGAGGTTATCTAGAACAACTCACACCTTGCCAGAAATAACCTCCACATCCCTGACAAGTGGTCTTCCATGCTAATTGGGGACCTCGAGTAAAGGGAGTCCAGTACTACAAAGGCAATCCACCTCACTTTTAGACAGTTCTACTGCAAAATTTGTCCTTTCACTGATGTGAAATACAGCTTTTAGCTTCTTCACCCTCAGGCAAATTGGAATGTCTGATTGCTTTTCAACACAAGCCTTCAAATAAATAATTACGACTGCCCCTCCACAGTATTGTTATCTTTTCTTGTCCAGCTATCTCCAATTCCTTCAACCCACTTCCCTTTTCATGGTGTCGTTCTAGGCCACTTTACTATCTTGGTCACCTTTGGTGCTTGTTAAAACATAGCCCCAGGACTGAACACAATAGTCCCGGTATGGTCTCACGGGTACAGAGAATAGGGAGGCAATCACCTTTCTTGTTCTTGATGTAAATTTTTTTTTCCTTCAGCCTTAAGATCATAGTGTTTGCCTCATCTAACTACAGAGCAAGTGCTAAGGCTGGAGGCCCTGGACTTTCTGTTCAGGGGACTGACTTAATAGGAATGAGCCAAACATATGGTACAGACTCATAATCTGCAAAGGTTCATCTTCTGAATGGGTATTTTCTTTTAAATTGACCTTAAGGATCCTAACAGATGAATAATCAAGGGTATCAGCTTGGAGGAAGCAGAAGGGGCACAGAATACAGCCACTGGTCACAATATGAGGAAAGATAAAAGGAACAGTAAACATCTATAAATCATGCAACGCCAGAATGATATTTAAAGAGCATTCGACAGGGTCAGGAGATGTGTTCTGAACTTGGTCTTGCCACTCGCTCACCATATGACTTTGGGCAAGTTACTTCCTCTATAAGACTATATAATCTCTAAATTCCTTCCAAATTTCACATTTTGAGACAATCCCCTAACTCTATCTCAGTTTCTCCCCAAATCAGACTCTATGAAGGGATTCTAATGATTATCTGTCTCATAATCCCAGAGAAGGCTGTAATTGCCTGAGTTGGAAAAGGCATATTTGTCATATCCTAGAGTTTAAGGGAACACTATCGAATCTGCTCATTGGAGGGCAAACTGGATTCACTTCAATATACTCCAACATCTCCAGTACACAAAAAGCACCAGCTTTTCCTCTTACAACCATGTCCTTTGAACCCTAAGTGTTACAATGCCTTAAAATAACAACAGAAGAGGCAGGTAACCTTCTATCCCCATGGGTCCCAGTTGAGGACACTAAAGTCAAGAATATGGTCAATATCCACATACTACAAGATTCTAGTATGGCTCATACAGCTGCCTCTCTCCTCATTTGCTGAGTACCACACCATCAATCTAGTGAGGCTAACCTATGGGTTTATATATTGCCCCAGTAACAGAGTGCTATAAAGGCTGAGGAAAGGAAAGGCTGAGTCTCCAGGCTAGGAATTCTTAACCTAGGGTTCGTGAATTTGTTTTTAGAAATATTTTCATAACTGTACTTCAATATAACTTGTTCCTCTGTAATACTATGTATTTTATTTTATGCATTTAAAATCATTATTCTAAGAGGTTCATAGGCTCCATCACAGCTAGTGGTCCATCACAAAAACATTTAAGAATCCCTGCTCCAGCACACCCCTTTTCCTTTTTCTTGAACCTCCAGACACAACTCCCTGCATTTTGAGATACAGAACTAAATTTCATCTTATAAGCAGCTCAGTATTTTAGCCTATCAAGATGGATTTTGGCTGTGATCTAACATATTAGATATCTCTCAGATTTCTAATGTCTGCAAATTTAATAAGCATGTCATTTATAAACATAAATATGTAACATAAAGTTATAAATGTATAAAAATGTTGAATAGTGCAGGACAAGAACAGATTCCTGGAGAGCTCCACTAGAGAATTTTCTCCAAAGTGATACCAGTCCACTATTGACTCCTTTTTTTGAATCCAGTCTAACTCATTCCAAACTCACCTAACTGGACGGTGGTCTAACCCACACTTCTCTTATTCACACAAGGACAGCATGACTGCCAACGTAAATGAATCAGCTTACCTCTCTGCATCTCAGTTCACTCATCAGGTGATAGAGTGCTGGGGCTGGAGTCAGAAAAGACCTGAGTTTAAATCTGGCCTAAAACTCTTTCTAGCTGTATGACCCTGGAGGAAATACTTAACCTACGTCTTAGCTTCCTCAACTATAAAGTGGAAATTATGATAGCACCTTCCTCCCAGAGCTGCTGTGACGATCAGATAAGGCAGCATTTGTAAAGTGTCTGGCACAGGGCTTCGCACACAGTAGGTACTTAATAAATACTTGTTTCCCCCTCCCCCAACCTCACCTTCATAAAAGTGAGTGTTGGACTAGAGGTTTTTTATTTATCCTTAAGTACCTTTTGTAGATTTTTGCACAGTAGGCACATAAACATTTGCATGACTGAAAGCAGGGTAAGACAAGTTAGTAGCCAGATGGTGGAGCACTTTGAGGAATTTACAAAAGACAACAGGAAGCTAATGAAGGCTAAATTTCAAGTAGGTGTCTTAAAGCTTTTTAGGAAGATTATCACAAGATCACAGATTTGGAGATAAGACACCTTAGCAATCAGCTATTCCCTAATTTTAAAGATGAGGAAATTCAGAACCAGTGAGAAGTTATTTACTGTAGGTAAGACAAGTCGTACGTACCCAGGTAAGGGTAGAGGACATTGTGGAGAAGGCGGAGCCTTCTAACAGGGAGACCAGTTAAACCAGTGCAGAAATTCAGAGGAGGGGAATGAGGGCCTGGACCAGGTTAGGAACAACGAGAGTGAAAGACTCAACCTATGTCAGTCTCACATTGTTTTACGACTCTGTGTTACTCATTCTTCCACTCAGCATGCCCCATCCCTATCCCCATTCCTCTCCCTCTTCAAAATGTAAACTTCCTAAAGGGAGGGCTGTGCCTTCTTTTGTGATATCCACAGCACAACCTCACATGGTGCCCACATTGAGTGTAGGTACTAAGTAGATTCACTGAATTGAGGAAGTGAGGGCTACGGACCCTGGGGGGGGGGTCTGCAGTGTGGCATGAGAGAAGCTGACTAGGACAGGCAGTATTCCCTCCCAGTGAAGTCCCGCCGTTCCCTCCAGCATCTCTCTTCCTTTCACACACACACATTTCTCCAGTGTTTTATTTCAGTCTGGGCACACACAGCAGCTTACTTCCCCCACCAGGCCCGCACCCCAGATTTCTCCAGTGTGTCAGGGTCACATTAACCCAGTCTCATTGAGGGAGAAGAAGAGAAAATCACTGGAGAGAACAGGGTCAGGCCCAATGTTTCTATGTAGCTGCTTGGCCTACTCCAATCCTTCCAGAAGAGAGACAATTTCAGCACAGACCTGAGTTCTCCGCCTCTCTCCAATCCTGAATATGAAAAGCCCGGTGAAGTCACTGCTATCATCTGGCTCCACAAGTGTGTGACCCATTGCTACAAACCCCCTGAGAGTGGGGTACACACTCCGTCTGGAGTAGAGGATGCTGGTGACCCAGCTACAACCTGGGCTGTACAGTTCTCCAAAGAAGTGGGTTGAGTCCCAGCCAGAGGTCCTGCTCAGCAGGTTGTCTCAATCCTTGAACTGTAGGACAAGTCACATAAAGGTGAGCTCAGGGCTTACTTGCCCTGGGAGAATAAGGGAAGGTTGGTCCCAAGATCAAGGTGACAAAAGCTACCTCTCCTGGGACAGAATGAGCTGTTTGAACCAGGACCCCACAGCTCTGTCCACCCACATCACCAGGGCCACACCCAGAAGGAGAGCTAGACTGCTCACCACAAAACCCACAGCTTCAAAGATGAACCTACAAGCAGAGAGGCAGGGATATTAGGATGATGTGCCAGGACAGGGGGACATTAGTAGAAACTAGTAGGTTCAATGAAGGCTAGCCTTTTCTGCCCATTCTTTCTCCCTCCTTACTCTGATACTCTGGAAGGATATACCAGGTCACCACCAACCCTCTTGTACAAGGTACCTCTCTCCATTTGCCTTTACTTTGCATCTGAGCAGAAAGAAACCCAACTAAAATCCTCCACCCATCTTCTCATTCAACTATGGACCCCACCCACCCTATATTCCTCCCGTATGGAGAACAGTCACTCACTTGGGAGCAAACACCTTCCAGACCATGAGATGCCTCCGAAGTACAGAAGCTGCCAGAACAGAGGCTAAGACCTAGAGGGGAAGAGGGAATGGATAAGAGAAGAGTGAGGATAACTAGGATGGGGGATGGAAGTATAAAGAGGCAAAGAAAAGATGAGAGATGAAACTCTTATGTGAGTACGAGGAGAAAAGCAGAGGTGCCTGTCATAGAGCAGCACTGACTCATGCTCGGTGGGCCCAGCTTCTACTTCAGACTTGTCCACTAACTAACTTAAGGAAGTCAATTAACAGCATGAACCACAGTCACCTCATGGATAAAATGGTGATTTTAAAAGCTGTTAAAATTCTGCAATTCCTCATCTCATCAGAGTCCTGCCTCCTGGGGATAATGCTGAACAAATTACTGCCCTCTCACTTTGAGAAAAAAAGTGATAGTACTATTTTTCCCCCAAAACTACCAATAGAGCATAAAAAAACCAAACTGTAAAGTGGTATATAAAAGTTAAGAATTACTAACTCTTCGGCTTCCTTCCCTTGAAATCCCCAGCTGTATCAGTTAAAAGCATACCAGTTAATCACACCCACCTGTATACCTAGGATAAAGAGGTACTTGAGGCCCAGCTGCAGGAGAGCAGCACTGAAATGGTAAGGGGCCTCCCGGAGACGCATCTCCATCAAGGGCTCCTCCTTTTCTCCCTCCGCCTCAGCCCCACTGGGTAGGGGCTTCTTCTTCTTTGCAGAGCCTTGGCCCTCACACACAAAGGGCCAGAGCAAGAGCAAGGGGCAGCCAACTGGAGGGAAACATAAGTCTGATGTTATCTTAGGTTTCATAAACAAGCCTTGATCCCCACAGGACAGCCCCACCCTGATAAGTGCTTTAACCAGATCAGGCTGCGGGCCTGACAAAGGATGAGGCTTCTCTCTAACAAAAGAAGTTTCCCAGGCGCATGTGTCTCATCATTCCTTGGCCAGAGTTTTACCCACTGAGCAAATGAGATCAAAGGATGGACAGAAACAACAAGGTGCTTCCCTCCCCCCTTGTGCCACCACTACCACCACTTCCCTCTAGAGTCTCAGGCTCAGTCCCAGGAGAAAAAATGGAGGCTGGGGGATGAGATACCTGAAAAAAGAAGGTGGGAGGCAAAGGTGTTAGCCCCAACAAGCAGAGCAGGCAGCACAGGGGATGAACCATGCCCCTCAGGGAAGCCCACAAAGGCAGCATTCCAGTGGATAGCTGGAAAGACAGGTTGATGGCCTGTGGAGTAGAAGGTCTGAGTAGCTGTGAGAGCCCAAGCAGAGACGGCTAGCCACGGCACAGAAAAGGGACCTGGAAGGAAAACACACAACTCATCACCTTAACATTGTTAGCCTGCTCCGCCCCACCCCATACCACAATGTCACAAGATTTCCCTCTACCCTGCTACATGAACGTCACTTCCTACACTCTGATCCTGCCCCCACTTTGCATCTGCCTCCTATGCCTAGTCACCCTGATCTAAAATGCCCCCTCCTCCCACAAGGTCACAGTCATAGACAAATGGTCACCTAACTGCCTAGGGAATCATTGGGGTACAACTTCTCCAAAGGAAGCAGTCCTGGTGGGGGTAGGGGGCAAGTGTGGAGCAGGGGAGAGCACTTGATCCCTTCTTCCTCCCAAATTCTGATAGCCTTTGAGATCTAGTGAAGGCAGCACCACTATGGAATGAGATCAGATGTAAAGATCACAGAAGTGGGTCTGCTATTACTAAGGAGAGGACAACTCTATCCCAGCCTCACTGGTTCACCTGGGAGTATAGCTGTCCCAAGGGCAAGGAGATGGATACTGTAATGGAATCTACAGAGGACGGCCTTGCTGCCTACCAGAACTTCCAGCAGGGGTCCCAACAGCAGCGGCGAGCAGCTGTAAGAGCAGGAAACTCTGCAGGAAGAGGATCAGGAAGGCGAGGCTGATCCGCTCAGTGTGCAGCAGCAGCAGCGGGAAGGCCAGCAGGGCAAGAGTGGTCACCACGGCGGCAGAGTATACACTCCCCAGCCCGTAGGCAGCCAGCGCCACTGATGCCTGGCCCCCACCCCCAGCCAGCTTCCCCCTCAGTGCCTCCTGCATTCGACGGTAGATCTGAGGGACCACACAGTCCAGGTCAGCCTGGGAGGCCGGGGGTCCCACAAAAGGGACAATGATGGGGTTGGAGCTGCCTGCCCCAGCCTTGACCAACACTGCGACAGGCTGCCAGAGTAGCAGCCCTAGTCCTACGGCTGCCAAACCCAGCACAGCCCGTGGCAACCCTACCACAGCCCCTGACACCAGGGCTTGTAGCCTGGGAGGTGCCTCATCTGAGCCTGAGGCCAACGCCCAGTGGGCAGCAGTCCCCAGGGCCATCAGAGGCAATCCCCAGCGCACAAAGAGGACTGGAGGTGCAGGGCTATTCAGATTCCCACAGCGGCGCAGCCAAAATCGTACAGATAGGACCAGCACTCCTAGTGCCCCTAGACACGCCCCATACCAAAGGTTCTTGGCCTGGCCACCACCCACTGCAGCCAGAGGAGCTAACCAAGGTGATGACTGGCAAACAGGTGTCTCTTCTGGGCAGCGATGGAAGAGACTGGACAGGCGTATACATAGGAGCAGGCCAACCAGTAGCCCCAAGACCCGTGGACCCTCCCGCCGCACTGTGTTTGCTGTGGGGGAGCTGAGACAAGGAGCTGTGGGCCACCCTGTCAGGAGCCGGCCCTCCCAATGCAACTGAGCCACTAGAAACAGGGACAGTGAACGCAAAAGGAAGGGGGCTGCCCGGGCCTCAGCCAGAACAAAGCTGTCAGAAAAGAGGGCAGCAGAGCGAAGGCATAGGAGCACCAGGATAGGCAAAGGGCCTGGGAGAAAGACTGCCATTGGCAGCTTCCCCCTCGACTTTACAGCCCACAGGAAGGCCATGAGGGAGGTGGCTGCTCCCCCTGCACACAACAGAGCTGGCTCTAGCCCACTCCCCCCTGCCATCAGTCCCCCAGCTAGCAAGACAGTCCCTGCCAGACCCCACGACACAGACCTTAGGAGCAGGTAGTGGAAAGGGAAGTCAAGGGAGTTGGTGAGCCCAGAGGTCACTAGGCAAAGAAGGCAGGTGAAGGCCAATAGCACAGTGCCCCCTATCATTCGGGCTGGGCGGAAGCGAGCCCATGTCTCTGTGCAGGCTCTCCGCGCCCCCTGCAAGAACAATCTCAGCTGGGAGATCAGAGCCTGTATATCGGCCTCTCTGACCTCTTCAGTCTCCAGCTGATCTAACAGTCGTTCATATTCAGAGGATGCAGAGGAGAAGAGGTTCTGAAGGCGCTGAAGCTCCTCAGGGGGCAAGTCCTGGGCAGCTAATGAGTAAGCATGAAGAAATCGGGATACCTGGGAGAAGGGAACATGGAAGAAAATGGGAAAGAGAAGTATAAGGCATGGGATGGGAGTGAAGGGGAAATAAAACAGAGATGAACAGACCTCCAGAGAGCCTCAGGGACAGAATCCACACCTTATATGGGGTGAGGAGGGTCAGAATTGGGTCAAGAGGTGATGGGTCAGAGGAAGTATGAGGATGACAGGGTCAGCTTGTGGGATTCTGTTCAGGTTCCTAACTCCTAAGCCAACCAAGTCCCTGTCCCTAGGTAGCACTAGCCCCTCTACCTGTTGGGCATTGAGATAGAAGGCTGAGGCCTGGGCAAGAGCTGTAGCAAGAGGCTGAGTATCTCCTTCCCCTGAAAACAGGTCCACCATCACTTCTCCTATGTTTCCAAAAGGTATGGGCAGGCCAAGCAGAAGTGCCAGGGTCGGCACCAAGTTCACCTGGGGAACCACTTCTGGGTCCTGGAGGCAATAAAACCAGAGGGAAGAATGAATCAGTGGAAAGGGAAGAGGGAAAAGGTGAAGAAGAAAGGCCATCTCATAGTCCTAGCTTAGAATACAATGATGGAGAATGGGAGAAAAAGCATTTAAAGGTGATAGAGATAGGTAAGAGTGGTGGGGGGTAGGATATCTAGAGAGAAGGGGGAAGTGATAGGAAAGTGGTGAAAGTATGAGGAGAGCAAAATGATATCTGGAGGGGATAATGTGGAGAAGGCTTGTAAACCGTGAGGAAGAGGATGGAACAGTCACTTAATGGACACTGAGATCAGAAAGAGAAAAAGTTCAAGGGGGCCAAAAAGAAACAGAAAAGACCTAGGCAAGAGAAACAATGGTTGACTGCACTTACCTTCGGAGGAGTCCTGGAGAAAAGGGGCAAAGGGCTGTAGAGAAAAAGCGCAGCCATGACTTCTGGCCTGCTGTCCCCACCATGGTCTCCTGTCTCTGTCATTCCATGATCTCCAGCCACCACCAGCAGTGTATCATTCTCCAGTCGCTCCACAAGGGTCCTGATTGCAGGGCACCAAACAGTGGGGAAAGAGAAGGGTCCACCAGGAAGATCCTAGCCTAGGTAAAGTCATCCCATGACTCCTGGCAGTCCCTAAGGAGCATTCTCAGGGATTTGTGGTTTTACAAAGTACTGTTACCTTGTTTGACCCTGACATGATAACTCAATGAGGCGAGCAGAGCAAAACACTTTCCTATTTCACATATAAAGAAACTGAGATTCAGAGAAGTTAACTGTTCTGTCTAAAGTCCCATAAGTAATTAAGTCCCACGACCCTCAGGCTAGTTTTCTATGGGATCCAACTTACTCCCCAGAAAGATGAAACCAGGGACAGCAGAGTATTAGCCAAAGTCTGAGCAATGAATTTCTGGTCCCATAAGAACTTCAATAGAGACCCAGAAAACTTCTCCCTCCCCCCCAAACCCTATTCCCACACCACTCTCCCCCAGAGAGAGGAAGGCAGTCTCTCTGATCAGACAATGCTCTACTTCAAACTAAAACACACACACACACACACACACACACACACACACACACACCATTTCATAGGTTACTACTATCTCTGTTCCATAATCAATTTGGCCCTATCCCCTGCCCACAATTGAAGTTCTCTAGTACAACTTACTGAAGCACCTGGTCCATCTGGTTGAGCTTCTTGGCCATCTCAGGATGGTGGGGACCATGTTTGTGGCCACAATGATCTACACCCAGGAAGTGAGCAATCAGCAGGTCCCAGTCATCTCTGTCCACTGAAGAGACCAACACTGAGAGAAAGAGCCTTATATCCCCCCTCAATTTCCCAGTCTTTAATATTTCTTTACCAATGGACACATACTATCCTTATCACCCAGGGCAGTACCATCCAAAGGACCCTCAAAGCATCACATCCTTGCCCCTCTACATACTGTAGCTTAAAATCAGATCCTATGTATGTTGGATCTATTTCACAAATTGAGTACTGGCTTCCCAGAACAGGACCCAAATATAAGACTGATCTATCCCCACCCCTCCTTTCCATCAGAGTTTAAGTCTGGATCCCAGTTGGGATTGCTCACTGGTAGGGTAGAGGTGCTCCAGAATGCCATTGTCCACAGTGTGTAGATCTTTGACATTGAAGGATGGGAAGAAGAAAGCTTGAGAGAAAGCTCCTGGGAACAGGCCCTCCCAAGTGTCATCCCCCATGAAGACCACTTGTTTCCCTGTGGCATTGGGAGAATCAGGGAGATGTCAGGGATTGAGCAAAGGAAGGAACCATTTGAAGAGTGTTTTATAGTGCAGTTTCATTCTACAGTTCCCTTTTTCCCTCTCCCACCAACACAAATCCTTTGCTCTAATCATGTCAGTCTGCTCACAAGGCTCACCGTCACTCATACCCCAGTCTTTGCTTACATCATTCATCATCTGTAATACCCTCCCCTCCTCATTGTTTATCCAAATCCTAACCATCGCTACAAATGCATCTCCAGTTGTACCTCCTCCAGGAAGCCATACTGGCCATCCTAATCCACAAAATATCTGGGATGATGAGTCTAGTCTAATGAACCATCAATACTTAATGATATCAATAACCACAAACAATCCCATCCATCAGACAGCTTATATTTCTTTCATTGTTTTCTACTGTTCATCAAACGGATGGCACTGGGGATGTTTCATAAAAGAAAATCATTTTCCTCAACTCGGCTATACATTCCTTGGAGGCAGGAACCATACCCTTATTATTGCAGCAACTGCCTGAACAAAGCTTAGTACAGGGTTGAGTACACACCAGGGACTCAAAACTGCCTGATAAAGTGTAGAGAGGCAGATAAAACAGTAGGAAAAAAGCCCAAGATAGAGAGGAAAGTGGAGATTCTGTGATGAGGAAGGTAAGGCATGAGAGCAATCTGTGCAGTATATCGGAAGAAGCAATTGGAAGTAAGATTGGCAGTAAGAACACCTGTGACCTCAAGTCACAGCTCTTCCACAAATTAACTGTGTGATCTTAGGCAAATCCCTTCACCTGACCAGCATAGTTCATCCATAAAATGATGAAAAAAATTCATCCAAAAAACTGCACTAGTTCAGAGGTGGTTCTATGTTTTTTGTGTGTTATGGACCTCTTCACCAGTCTGGTAAAACCCGTGAAGCCTTTCTTAGATTAATGTTTTTAAATGCATAAAATGAAACATACAGGATTGCAAAGAAAATAAAATACATTTAACACATTTAACAAATATGTATATTTTTTCAAAAGTTCATGGACCCTAGACAAGGAAATCCTGGACTAGCTGGTCTCTAAAGTTCCTTGCCACACTAACCTCTATGTCTTAACAGCAGTTCAAGTGCTTTGAGTTTAAACTCAAGGAGTCTGAGCTTACTTAAAGTTCAACATGAATCAACAGTGAGACCAAAAAACCAAAAACAACCCTGTGATTTTAGGGTAAATTAAGAGAAATATGTATAGTTTAGACACTAGTGACTAAAAGAAATATAATCACAGGAGGTAACTGTACTCTCATTGTACTCTCTGGCCAAACAACACGTGGGAATTTTGTGTTCCCTTTTGGGTACCATGACATCAACATTAAAAAGGACATTAACAAACCGGTATATATAGAAAAGAGAATGACCAGAATAACATGTGAAGGTCTGAAAATCATTTCCTATAAAGATGGATTAAAAGACCTGGTGACATTTAACCCGGGTAAAAGAGTCTAAGGAAGGTGTAATAGCTATCTTCAAATAGCAAAGAACTATCACAAAGAAGTATGTTTACTTTGTAGTTGCAAAGAACAGAACTGAACACAACAGGTTTAAGTTTCAGAGATAGACTTTCTGATGATTAGCATTGCCTTGGTAGGTCATTACTAGGGGTATAAAAGCAAATCTGGATGGCTACTTGTCAGGGTGTTAGAGGAGGGATTCCTCATTGAGTGGGAGTTTGGTCTAGACGGTCCCTTTCAACTCTAAGAGAAGTTAACGTTCTAAGATTCTAACATTTCATAACCTTATTAGACTGACCAGTGTTGTTGAGCTGAGCAATGAGGTTATCTTCTTGGATGGCATAGCTAGCAAAGTTGCTCCCAGCATCAATGAAAGTAGGTAAAGAGCCTGTGGTGAGGGCCTTGAGTCGTTGCATGGTGGTGGTAGGTGGATCAGCCAGGAATCGGTAGAGGCGAGCATGTTGTGCCTGGGCTTCCAGAAGGCGCTGGATGGAGCCCAGCCTTCCTAGGAAAGGCTGTGGGGCAGGATGGCCACCTGGCCAAGGTTGCACAAAATCGAATCGAAGTGCATCTATCAGCACTACCACAGCTCGGGAAAATCGGGGAGCTGTCCAGCAGGCCCCTGGCTCACCTCGGCCACCTCCCACCAGAGGTCCCTTTCCAGGCAATTCCTGACAGCTGCTATGATTGGTAAGCTCCAATCGGGTGAGCAGGAAGCCACTGGTGAAGAGAGCAATGCCAGCATAAAAGAGGAAGCAGACCCAGGCCAGGAAAAGAAGTACCAGGGCTTTCAGCATTCTGGAAGTCATGAAGACAGACATACATTACTTAGGTTCTCATTGCTTGCACTAAAACTCTTGTGCAATCTCTCTCTCCTTCAATCTCTCCCTTCCTTTCTATCTTTCTCCCTCACTGTTCCTTCTTCTTCCACCTCTCCATTTACTCTCATGTAAATCTTCCAAGGCAGATAATCAAGGGCTGTAAAGGTGCAGAAAACAGGTTCTCCCTTCTTCAATCAAATTCCAGTCCAAAGTCACTACCTAACAAGCCTTCTTTGAGCCCATTCTCTAACTCAACAGTACAATGTCACCTTCCATTCCAAATTTAATGGATTATTATCGAATACAAATAATTCTATCCTGCTTGACATGGGCTGTCTGTAAAATTGACTAGATGGCCTCTCTGGTCCCTTCTCACTCTAGATCTATGGATCTAATGATTCCCATCAGCCTTGAGAAATTCCTCATAGTGACGACCTCCTTATTCTTTGGTTAGAAATTATCTACTCTAGCAACTGGGCCTACATCAAGAAAACAGGAGATTAGGTAAAGATAATAATAGCACCTATCTCCTGTGAGGATAAAAGGAAAATATGCCTAGAGTGCTTTGCAATCCTTCAAGTATAATGCAAATGCTAGCTATTATAATATTATCATTAGACATAACAAACCTCTGGCAACGAGGGTTGGATGATACAAGGTGGCATGTGTCTGATTCTTAAAAGCAATATTGGCTGAAAAGAGAGAAATGGATGTCTCTCATTTTCTAGCCAGTTGTGGCTCTAGGATCATCATCTACTACAGAAGTGGCACGAAGAAACCGGGATACTCCCAAGGGAGAAGGGACGGCTGAAGGGCAGCTGCGGGCTGGGGCAGGAAGCGAGGCCCAAGGCACCCCCATCCCCGTGAGCTCCTTCTCCTCTCTAACCACTGCCTGCCCCAGCAGCAGGTTAGGGCAGCGCGCGGCGGGGCCCCGCCCGCCACGGCAGCCTCGGGGTGCCAGTCACCCTCAGCAGGATCCACGCACAGGCCACACCCCACCTGGAGGCGGCAGCACGAGCGGAAGGGTGAAAGAGCGCCCGACGCAGAGGTCGGGGAAGGAGAGCCCGAAGACGCCAACAAGACGAGACGGACTACCCGGGGAAGGGGGGCGCGGGGACAAGGCCGCGGGGGGCCACGGGAGGGTGGAGAGTAGGAGGCCGGCCCTTGGGGGGGTCGGGGCAGAGATGCTGAGTGCCTCGGGAGCGTAGGGGACACGGGGGTGGGGTGCAGGCGCATGAGGACACGGAGGGGGCGGGGGGGAACAGCGGGGGACGAAAGGAGCGCGGAGCCACGGAAGGGGGCGGGGGGGCGCGAAGGGGGACCGCCGGGCACGCCTGCGGCAGGGGGGTGGCGGAAAAGGAGGACGGACGGGACGCGCGAACGCGGGGACCCCAGCTGCCCTCCCCGCCGCGGGGAAGGGTCAGGAAGCCAGGACTACTAAGGGTCGTCCCTCCCACCCCGCCAGGGGTCCCCGGCGAGATCCCCGGGATCCCTCAGTCACCTATGAGCAGCACAGCAGGCAGCCGGAAGCAGAGCGCGCGAGCCGGAAGTGACGCGCAAGTCCCCCAATCCCCACTTCCCTCCCACACACCATGGAGAGGAGCGCGGACAGAGCTAGAGTGGAGCGCAGTGCCCGCAGCGCCCCCTGCCGGGGCCACGCGTATATGGCGGCGAGGTAGCGAAGGAGAGACTCGAGGTGGGGGTCCCTGGTCCCAGAAGTCATAGTGGTGAAGGGACCTTCTTCTTAGGCTTTGCACCCCCAGCAGCACGGTGCCTGGCCATAGGAGGCACGTAATAAGCTGAATTGTGAGGTGAGGAGGTTCTAAAAACCCTGAAGGTCCCTTCATACTGGACACTTCCCCATAGATGGCAAGTGTCACACCTGCGACACCCCATGTGGCTATGCTCTGGCCAAACCTCCCTCTAAACAGGAGCAAGAGTTAAAGAGATTAAACATGTGGAGCCGTGTGGCTTCTGTGGAGGGGACTGTTCAGTTCGGTCTTCTTTTCCCTTCCATCAGTGTTTACGTCCCTGGCCGTGTCCAGCTCTACTTAGCTTACCAGCTCTACTCTCAAACCTCAAAAACAAAGGGAGAGGAACGAGAGGCTACTGCAGAAATCAAGGTGAAGCAAAATCAGGCTACTGGGGGATCTTGACTAGGCCCCTGGAGTGGACCTATATGAGAGGTAAATTGATGCATAGTTCAGCCAGGGTGGGATTGCTCTTAAATCTGTACAGATGGAATAAAAACAACAGAGTTCCTAATACAAATATACAGCCTCCTCAATAGGCAGTTGTTATCCCATGAATTTGACCTCTGATCTCCCAAGGCAGCATAAAACAGAGATTTTTCTCTATGCCCTGCAACATACCTACTCCTACAATGGGTAAATGAGAAAGCATGGGGCTACAAGGATCCCACTTTCTGCCCAAGTCTTCTCAGCAATATGATGCAGACCACAGTCTCCAGCATGCATCATGAGTGAGGCTACTCAACATGCTGGGAAACGAGGTCTAGTCCTCCACCGACAGTTCCTTATAGGAGGAAGAGTGAGTGGAATGCAGAGGTAGTATGGAGAGTTTCCAGTGTTCCTTTTAAAACCTCACACCTGCCATACTTGCCATAACAGTACTAACTTTTGAAGGAAGAAAAATGCTCCCAGACCCAACATGGATATGGAGTGTGCAGAAGGGTGACCCACGGCCCCACAAACTATAAAACCAGTTTTCCTGAAATGTCCCCAAATTCCAAAGCAATGAAGCTGCTTCTTGAAGGTGTCCCACTAGATGTGTTTATTACATGATTAAAGTTCAAATAAAAAAATAACCAAGATCTTAGCCGAAGGATCCAGAAATGTCGTGGGCAGGGGGTAAGGGTGGGTCCTAGATCAGCAGCGTCCCCCAGGACTCCCAGGTCCCACAGGCCAAGCCAGGTTCTGCTAACTCAGTTTTACACGCTCCAGCTCTTCTTCCAGACCAGTGTTCACACGCTGGGCCACCCTGATGCTTCCATCAGACGCTGAATTTGGTGCTTCAGTTGTGGAGGTTTTGGCAAGGGCTCCATACACACCCATAGCCTGGAATTGGAGGCAAACAAGGTTATGAGATTGAAGTGGGTGTTACTGAGTCTAAAAAAATAGGGCAGGTGACAGAAGCATGAAAATGGGGGAACAAGAGACAGAAATGAAGGAGACATAAAGATGTGAGAGACCAGGGAGAGGAGATGCACGTAACTATTGTAGGCAGAGGACAGACAGTAAAAACCTGAAGCTTGACTCACTCATAGGCTGAGGAAGAGAAGTAGGAACTATGGTGAAGAGTCATTCACATAGGTGAGGCGGGGAATGGGCATTTCATGGAAAGGAAGGTACCCAACTTGAAAATGAGAAGGACAAGGCCATCAGCTGTCTCTCCAGGAAGATTTCATTCTTTCTGATTGTGGATGTGAACCTCAAAAGGCCTTCAGGGAAGGGGTGAGAGATACTGGAAACAGTATCTGGAGAGCACCTCCCTGGAGTGACCTGAGATACTACGTCAATTTCTGGTAGAATTTAGCTAAAATGGGGATGTTGCAGGATTCTAACCTGAGCCACCATGCTGGTGACATCTCCAGGATTAGAAGGTAGCAGGATGGTGTTGGAATCCTTTGCCAATTTGGAGAAAGCGCTGACATACTGCTCCGCCACTGTTAGGGAGGCTGCTGCATCTCCATTCTGTAGTCACCAAGGGTACAAGGTCAGGAATTGCAAGCAATATAAATAATACATAAGGGGTCATTGGGAAATGAAATCAGGAAATATAGGATAGGTAACATCAGGGGCCATGGAAATCAGGAGGTCACAAGGACATCGAGTCAGAGAACATAGGCTCAGAGATGCATTTTAAAGATAAGTCATGGAAGGTAGGAGGTCATAGATCATAGAGATGTGAGGTCAGAGATGACAAGTTCAGGTTACAGGGGTCACAAAGTCAAGAGAACTCCCAAAAAGTACATAGGGGAGCACCTGTGGCTGTCCTAAAGAAGGAGTCAGACAAGGAATCTCCTACCTCATCTCTGATTAATTCACTCACTTGTTGTGTCAGAGCTGATGCCAGGATCCGTATAGCCTCAGCCTTGGCCTTTGCTTTGGCCAGCACTGCACTAGCCTCTCCTGGGGGAGGCAAAAGCTCTGTGTCAGGGCAAGGGAAAATGTGTTCCTGGCCAGTGACTATAAGGACACACTAAGTCTGCCCAGATCACACCCTTCTTTACTCACACACCATCACTGACCTGCTGCCTGGTTGATCTGTTCAGCTTTCTCTGCCTCAGAGGCCAAGATCTGTGCCTGCTTCTTTCCCTCAGCCACATTGATGGCAGACTCCCGAGTTCCTTCTGACTCAAGCACTGTTGCACGTTTCCGACGTTCAGCCTCTACCTGGAAGCAGGGCCATCCCACCCCACGGTCACTGAGAGCACAAACCTAGTTCTCAGGCTATCAGGGATAATACTCAGAGATACAGCCATATCCTTTCCTCCCAAAGTCTCAGGGGTGACTGAATTTGGCGGGGGGGGTGAAGAACTTGGATGTGGATAGCCACAGTTCCTGCCGACAGAATCGCCCCAAGAAGATGAAAGAGCAGGGATTGGGGCTAAAAACCAGGAAATTCACTGCCCTCCTCAGTAGATATTTGAAAAGGATGGTCCTTATCTCTATAACCAAAGACCATTCTAGGGTTTCCTGCTCTGGGTCGCCCCACCTTTCCCAGAACCAAGCCCTCCTCCAACCTGCATCTGCATGGACTCCTTGACTCGAGGAGGTACATGGATGTCCTTGATCTCATAGCGGAGGCAGCGGATACCCCAGTAATCAGAGGCCTGATTGATGGCATCTACAATACTGGCATTCAGTGATTCTCGTTCCTGGAATGGAAGAAAGATTACAGGTAACATATTTCCTCAGTGGGAGCCCTGTCCTAAAGAGCAAAGATAGGCAGACAACCTGACACCCTCCCTTGACTCCCCCTCACATCATCAAGACACCAGGGGAAGACTAAATACAGCAAGGTATGTATAAAGGCCCCTTTACACTCTTACCCCCAGTGACCAAAAGCTGTGACCTGACTCCACTCACTCGGAAAACTTTATCCAATGAGAGCTTTCCAAGCTCACTTCTCATGGTTGTCTGAGCCAGCTGGGTAACTGCATACTCTGGATCTTCTACACCATAGCTTGCCTAGGGAAAGGTTGGTGATAAGGATCATGACATCCTGAGGGCACAAAAAATGCCCACAAATTTGGAAGTAGGAAGGTACCTTGTAAGGGTCCATGATTCGCAAGTAAAGGACTCCATCAATCTGTAGCGTCACGTTGTCTAGGGGAAGAAGGGAGCAGATTAGGGTCTTTTATCCCTTGGCTTCCATTCCATACCTCTCTGTTCTCCCTAAAGCCCCTCCTTCCCTCCTTGCTGTACCCTTTCTCATTTCATTTCTTTCTTCCCTCTTTCATCTCCCCACCATGACCTCCCAGTTGCTTCTCAGTTCTCCCATGTTCACAGTCATTTATATTCACATTAACTAAAAGTTGCCCACGCTCATGTATAAATACAGGACGACAGTGGTTGCTCTCCTTTGAGCCCTGGCACCCTCCTTGTGCCTATTGACCAAGGAAGGGTACCCTCCTCACCAAGGGTTACAGCTGACTGTTCGGGCACATTGATGACAATCTCCTTGAGGCTCTGTACATATCGGATTCGATCCAGCACAGGGATTAGGATGTTCAAGCCCTGGTTAAGGATGGGAGGAGGAATCAGGGGCTGTGGTAGGAATTAAGACCCTGAAGGAACAGCCCCTACCCTAGAGCACTCAGTCTGTAGCTGCTTCTAGATAATCCACATGTATTGTCCCCTCCATTGAAAGAAGATTGTCGTTATTTTCTATTTGCATGCCCATTCCTTAGTAAGACGCCTTGCCTATGGTAAGTGCCAAATAAATGCTTTATTGGTTCTTTCCTAATCAGCGCTTCCCCCCAGCGGCCATCTCACCGGCTCCAAGATGCGGTGGAACCGACCCATCCGCTCCACGACCCACGCCTCTTGCTGGGGCACAAACAGCACCACCGTGTTTCTGGGCAGGCCTGAGGCTGCACGGTGTTGGGCGGGGCCCAGCCAGGCTCTAGGACCCTGGAGGAAACGAGGATGGACACGAAGGTGTGGACGAGGAAGACGGGTAAGGAGGAGGCCGGGGGGCAGAGTGGCAAGTTCCACCCTGATGGGGGGCGGGCTCCGTTGCGGGAGGTACGCGCAGGACCGGAATGCTCCCGGAGGGGGCGGTAACGGGGCCGACGGGGCAGGTACGGCTCACGGCATCGGGAGTTTCAGCTGGACCGCCTACAGAGACGGGGGGATGGGCGCGTGGGCCCGGGGCGGCCGGGGGGGGTGGGCGTCACAGCAGGGGGGGGCCCAGGGAAGGCCCAGGCTTGGCAGGGCAGGTGTGCACAGGGGTGGGGGGCCGGAGGTGACCCCGCCCCACGCGCGCACCTCCACTCCGGCCCACGCGTAGGGCTGTGACCTTTGACCCTTAACAGCGACCTATCCCGCCCCCACCTTCCCCGGGGAGTAAAGGGAAGAGGGGCGCGACCTCCGCCTCCGCTCCCTCGCGGTCGTGACCCCTCTGCCGGGGAGGGCCTCGGGGAGGAGGGCCTCCTTCTCACCTTGAGCACCAGGCCCCCGGCCCCCCGCGCCACGCGCACGAGCATCTCCCACTGCCGCCACTGCCACGACCTGACCTCCGGAACCAGCGAGACTCGGCCTAGAACGGCGCCTCCCTGTCCCTGGCGTGCGTGCGCCGCCTTATGCGCCCCTCCGGAAACACTTCCTTCCACCGCTTGGTCTTGAGCCAATCACGGACGCAAGGCGGTGCAAGGTCCAAACGGCCCCCCGGAAAGCGGCATCCTTCCCGAGATGGGTTCCGGGGCTGACTCCTACCCTTCGCCGCGGCCCCCTGCCTCGGACGCGCAGAGACGGTCCTCGGGTTTCCAGCCTCCCTGGAGGAAGTGTACAAGTGACCTGGAAGGCCAGACCCCTGCATTTTTTCCCTGACCCTTCTCCAAACCACCCTTTATTCGCCTCTTGATATTGTTGGGCAGTAGGGGGAGGGGAGGAGGGTTGCTGCGGTCTCCCCAAGGGAGGCGCTGTTGCGTTGCCATGGTGATGACCCGTGCCCCTCCCCCACACCAGTGACCGGCCTGGTTCCCCGTTGCTATAGTGACCGGGCAGCCTCAGTCTCCTGGTGACGGAGCCTTGGCTTCACCTCGCCGCTGGCCTTTCTCTCCCCAGAGTGGGCAGAGCCCTGAGGACCGCGCAGCTCGATCTGGGGTCCCTTCATTTAGGCAAAACAAAACAAAACGAGAAAACCCGTTTTCCCGAAGTCCAGGTGCTGGATTCCCACGTCTCGTGCCTCCGTGATTTGTCCTGGCATAATGAAGCCGGCCTTTCATGCTTGGACTCCCCCGAGCCCCTAAATCCTGTCGATTCGGCCTCCCCTCATCCCTAACACCCCCACCCCCTCTCCACTGCTAGAGCTCGCGGCTAGACCCCCCACAGTCTGGCACGTTGTATTTCTAGCCACGATAGACGCACCTAGAACCTAGCCCCTTCACTGCGCTTTCCCACACTTCTCCTGTTGTTGCCTATTTAAAGCCACTCAAATCATATCGATTCCTTGAAACCTTTCTGTGTTCCACCCTTTCCAACCCCCACCCCCAAGTGGTTTCCTTTACCAATTTTATTTGGCTCAGACCATCCTTAGGTGTGTTATCCTTGTCATCTCTCCCTACTTGGTTTTGAGCTCTGCGTAATATTCCTAAGATTATGTTCATATTTCTGGGTGACCAAATTGTAGCGTAGGGGTCGGTGGTATTAAGGAAGACAAGGTCAGATCTAGCCTCAGACGCTTCCTGGTTATGTGACCTCATCTGTACAACGGGGATGATAAGGGCACCTACCAAGGTTGTCATGAGGATGAAATAGGGTAATTGTAAAGTACACAGTGCATGGCATATAGTAAGCACTATATAAACGTTACTTATTAGTATGGGAGTCGGGTCGACCCCTCTCCTCAGGTACCTTTCATAGTTTTACATATAGAAGGTGTTTAATAATTATTGAATTTGAACCACTGGGAGAACATCTAGATTAAGGAACTCGATTCCAGAAATTGAGATAATACGCCAGGTACGAATGAGGGCAAAGAGCCAATTACTTACGCTCAGCGTAGAAGCTCAGATTTGTTCATGTTAAGACCCTGAGCAAACAAACATGGCAGGGTTTGGAGCAATCTCATGCTTCCCCTCCCTCCAACACAGCTAGGTGGTCAGAGTGGATAGAGTGCTGTGGGCTCAGTCGGTTCAAATATAACCTCAGATCTTTATTAGTTGTGTGACCCTGTGTAATCTGCCTGTTTCCTTAACTATAAACTAGGGATCATAATAGCACTTATCTCGAAGGGTTGCTGTGAGGATGATGAGGTAATATCCTTAAAAGCGTTTAGCACAGTGCCTGTCACATAGTAGGTTCTATATAAATGCTATCATTATGAAACACCCAACCAAGTCCTTCCAGAGATAGGTCCTATCTTGTTTCATTGAAGATTCCCTAGCTTTCAAGTCTGTTTACTATATGCCTTATGATCTTGAAAAATGAATTTCATCACTCTAGGCCTACTTCTTTTATAAAATGAGGGAGTTCCAGTAGATTTTTCTCTAAGGCTCCCTTCTAACATTATAAGTTATGCTAGGAAAGCACCATTGAAAAAGCCCTGAAGAGTTTCACAATATCTGCCCTTGACCAGCCTCTTTCATTCTTCCAAGGTCTGTATTCCCCACTCAATCTCCATCAGAAAACGTATGGTTCAAGTCATGTCTTCAAACAAAAATTTATTAAATTTCTTTTTCTTTTCTTTTTCTTTTTTTCTTTTTTTAAGAAAAGTACCAGGTACAATTTATTCCTCTGATTTTCAAGTTTCTGCAAATGCTTGTTCCCCTAAACTCATCCCCAGGAGGCAGGGCTGGGGCTGGGTCAGGGTCCAGAATAGGGTACAGTCCAGGGGGAACAGACAGCCAGGAACCACAGCAACCACAACACAAATGTGCAGGGGCCATTCCTCCCCCAAGCTGAGGTAGGTGGGTCAGAGTCCAGGGCTCAGCCTCTCCCCAGGCAAGAGGTGGGAAGGAGGAGAGCCCTAGTTCTTGGCTGTGACTCTGCTCCCCTAGCCATGCCTTTTCTGCCCCAAACACACACACACACACACACACAAACACTGTTCACTCAGGACCCCAAGGGTGGAAGAGGCAGATGCTAGGGGGAGGAGCAAATTGGAGTATAGAGCCCACCTTCATCCTCATTACTACACACGCACACACACACACACACACACAGACACACACACACACACTCAACTCACACTTACATTTGGTTTCTGGCAGGTATCATGGGGCAAGGGAAGGGAGAACAGGAAGTAGGGAAACTAGGTCTTTGGCTACTGACCCAGTCTCTTCAGGATAACACCTCTACTCTGGCCCTCAGGCACATGGAGCAAGGCCACCCCCACAGCATTCTGCTCTACTCTCCTCTTCCACCCAGTCTCACCACCCCTAAGAGAAGACAGCTCTTTTCCCCTTAACAGAGATCAGTACGCTCAAGCCTGGAGGTGAGGGGAGTATCTGAGATGGTGGAGCAACGTCACTTGTCAGGTTTTGGAGGCCACCAAAGCCATCCCAAATGAATAAATTATAAATTAACAATAAATACAGCGAGATGGCCCCCACCCACGATGGGAAGGGAGAGCTGAGCAAAGGGTGATGGGCCTGTGCTCCCAAGGCCTACAGAACATGGAGAAGGCCCCACCCCTTACAACTCCAGACATGAGGGAAATGTCTCTTCACCATCTAGGGTAGTGGCTGTGAAGCCAAAAGGGAGGGGAGAGAGTGCAGGTGAACCTGGAGCAGGGCATTAATCAGCTGGAAGATGGAGAACAGGACTTTCCAACACCAAATGGTCAATACTTCAGCCTTGAGTACAGCTGTCCCTTTAATTCAGGCCTGGAGGACCTGCCTCTCTCCTCAGGCCCACTGAGTCCAAGATGCCCTTGGAAAAGCCTGAGATCACCAGGGCAGTCAGGGCAAAGGTGAATAACGAGGATTTTGGGGGGCCTCTGTCAAGGCCTGCAGCTCATAGGGGAGCCCTGTGTCTAGTTCTAGGCTCCGGCGGGAGAAGAGGAGGCGGATGTCCCCATGTAGGTAGAGCCGGCCAGAGCGAGAACTCCGGAACCTGTTATGTGTACAAAGGATCAAGAACCAAGATGAGAATCCACATGGACAAGGGTCAAAGTGAGGTCTGAGACAGGAGAAGAACTACAGATGATCAAAAGGAAAGAAAAGAACTGGGGAAGAGATATGAAGACATAAAGAAAGCCCGGATCAATCAAGGTAGGAAAGACCTGAGTTTTCCCCACTATATCCTTGACACCTACCTGAGGTGCAGCAGGTAGCAGAGGAGGCGGCGAGTGGGGCTCACGCTCCCCTCCTCACCCACAGGCACCAGGAAGAGTCGATGGCGAAGGAAGGTCACGTGGGCAGCAGGCATGTCCGAGAAGTCAAAGGTCACAAGGAACATCTTCACCACCGTCTGGTTAGGATTAAATAAGGTCTAGGGGGCAGGGGGAAAAGGGTCAAGAAGAATTCTAGGGGGCCATCCCACCATCCTTTCCCCACACTAAACTCCACATTGTGGGGCCAGGAAGGGCCTACTCCCACCCATCTTCTCCCCAAGGGGCAGACTCACCACTTGAACGGTGCCCGCCTTGGGAACGCTATAGCCCTTCCTCCCCAGAGGGTTCAGGTCCACGACGCCCTGGGGATTCCAGAGGAGCCATGGAGCCATCAGCTAAGCCCAGAGTCCCCCCTTCCATCTCAGTCCCCCAACCTCTCATTCCTGGAACCCACTCCCTCCTCAAAGCCGTGAGCTCCACATCCCTTTCCAATCACTAAAGCTCTTAACCGCAGACCTGTCCATCAGATTTCAGAGAGGGGAAGGAGGGGAAAATCTGGCAAAAGCTGATGACTGTCCTGCTACTCTCCTTCCCTTCCCTCTCCTAGGCCTCCTATAACCTTCCAGATCAAGCAGTCCTTACCAGGAAGGGGGCAGGGGCACTATGCTCAGAGACATCAAAGAAGGTGACAGCAACAGGCAGGGTGACATGCTGGGGACAGTAGGAACCACTGGCCCCAATCTCAGCAGTGAAACCCTCAATGTGGCCAGATGGTACAAATCGACCTCGAAGCAATGACTCCTAGATGTCAATGAAGGACAGGGTATTAAAGGAGAGAAACCAACTTTTTCCCACCACTTCCTTAAAACGATTTCCCTAGGGCACCTCTCTCCATGGGAATCTCTCCCCTTACTAATTCTTCTCTCCCCCTTCATACCTAAAGTCTTTCCAGCACCCAAGGGAGTCAGTACCTCAAAATTGCCTAGCAGGGTGCGGCTGACAGCAAGAGTAGGAACAGGGGGGGCACTGGGAGAGATCAGCAGGCCTGGGCCCTTCCGGAAGCTTCTCAGGGAGCTCCTTAATGGGGGAGAGGAAGAGGATTATTCAATAGCTCCCTTTCCCCCCAGCTTCCCTCCCTACCACCTTTTCTTTACCACTATAGCATCCATCCCATCTCCCCCCCATCCCCAGGGGCTTATTGGACCAAATACCCATGACCATCTGCAGAAAGAGAAGGAGCAATCTTGTGCCAGGCTGGCATGGAGATGTTAAGAAATGAGGTCAAACACTCACAGTTTTAGACGTCGGGCACCTTTCAGCCTTCGCCCTGTAGGACTGCAGTCTGCCAATCCCTGCAAAGGACAGGGAGAAGAAAAGAAGGCCAAGACTGGTAAGAGGAGGAGAGTCAGAACATGGGGTGAGGGAGGGAGGTGGGGGCTCAAAGGGCAAAAATTTCCATTCAGGACAGCTCTGCCTAAGCCAAACCAATATCCTCAGAGAGCATTAGGAGAAAATAGTCAAGGTCAAAGTATGAAGATGAAACAGGACTTAGAATATCTGCAGTGGATATGTGGGCAGAGATGGAATGTCAATCCAGCCCTTTATCCCCAAAGTTCACCCAAAGGGACACTAGTTCCAGAGGAAGGTCTCACGTGGTTATACATAATGGCTTGCTTATTTATATAGGGCTAGATGGATTGGATTAGAGCAGCACGCCCTGACCACACAAACAGAGGGCAGTTACAGGACAAATTGTAGCTCCACGCTCCCTTTCCAATCTAGGGCTCACCTGCATTGGCTCCCTGGATACGGGCAGCAGGTGGTTCCAGAACGGCGCAGCTTTGGCATCAGTACTTCGGGCAGCTGGGGGAGGGCCAGAAGGAGCTGCCCTGTGCCTTCGGGGGGCTGGTCCCTCATCTCCAGAGTTGGCATCAGGGGCCTCTCCAGCTGGGAGCAGCCTCCGCTTGGCAGGACAGGGCCCTGGGGGGGCTGGGCCTGGGGGAGTATGCTCAGGGCTGTGTCCATTGGCAGTGCCAGGGGGTTCCCCAGGCCAGGGGCTGCTCCCATTGCCCATCTCAGGTCCTCGGTCCTCTTCCCCTTTCTGTGCAAGACTGTGCAAATCAGCATCAAGTATGTGCAGCTGGCCAGGTGGTGCCACTGGCCCAGGGGCCTCCCCCAAACCCCCTTTCTCCCCAGGCCCTGGGGGGCCCCAGTCTCTGGTGTGCAAAGTGCTATAGGAAGCATGTGGTACAGGCCCAGGAGAAATCCAGGCTCCTGCAGTCCTAGGTAGATTTGGGCTGCCCCGATGTTCCACAACCTGGAGGCCTCGGTGGGAAAAGTGCTGGCCTGCCGCTCCAAGCCCCAGGCTGAGCCCAGCATCCAATGGCCCTACTGGGGTTGGCTCTTCAGAGGTCTGTCCTTCCCTACCCGCTGTTCCTGGACCTCGCTTTGCCTCTCGGACACCTTCAGTAGGGGGTCCTGGCCGCTTCAGGGCCCTACGGGGTTCAGGAGGGCTGGCCAAAGGGGAGAAGACAGACACCTGGTAGACTCCCTGGGACACAGTCCCTCCTGCTTGACTGAAGCCCATGAGTAGCCCACCCCTCTGGCCCCCCTGCCCAGCTGGGGGCTGGGAGGGGCCAGGCTCAGGGGATGGCGTTGGTTCCACCTGCACGTGGCGCATGGAGTTCCCCTCAAGTCAGAGCAGTTCCCCCAGGAGGCCTTTGCTTTGGGCCTGGGCTGGGGGTCCTGGGCACATCTGGAAAGTGAAAAGGAAGGAAAGTTACTATCCTGTCCCAGACCTGCTGCTTGAATTGCCCCTTTGTACTACTAGATGATCACTGGAAGCAGAAGGTATGTGAGTAAAGGTCATGCCCATGACTTTCAGATCCATTTCTACATCTCTGGTCTTTGCTTGGACTTTAGGCCGACACACCCAGCTGCCCAAAAGACTCTTCACACTGAACAGACCTACAATAAAACTAATCTTTAACCTGAATTTCTTACTCTTTCTCATCTTCTCCATTTCGTTCCATGCCAACATCCTCCTCCCAAGATCAAGGCTAGAAATCTAGCTGACCTCTTCACCTCTTTTATCTAATCTGGCCCTATTCATCTTTCCTTCCTCACACCTGACCTTTCTTCAATATTCCCAGGGCTACCAACCTAGTAGCCTACCTTACCTTATAATTTATCAGTGCAATAGCCCTTTACCAAGTTTTCCTGCCTCTAGTCTCCCCTTGCTCCATGCTGCTGACAACCCTTTCTAGAACATTGCTTTCATCACATCACCCCATGCTCAAGAACCCTATAGCCTCCAACATCAGATCCAAAAATTTGGCTTTCATAGGCCTCCGCCAATTGGCTCTCTTCTCCATCTCTATCCAACTTTTTATCTCCCCAATACATACATTCTAATCAAGCAGAGACAATCTGTTTACAGCCTTCCTTTCTGCTTCCTTGCCCTCAATACAAGCTCTCCTTTTACAGCATCATGAGACCCTGGATTTAGTGCTGGAAGGGGAATGGGAATCCAACTCCTTCATTTGACAGATGTGCAGAGACTGACTCCTCTTAGGCCACTAAAGCTGGTGTTTAAGGCAAGATTTAAACTCAAGTCTTCTTGACTCCAAATACATTGCTCTATTATCTGTAACTCCACCTAGTGCCAGCTAGCTAGAAAGCTCTTTATCCTCTTCTCTACCTACCCAATTCTTAGACTTCTTCAATACCATATCAGTACTCATCACGTCTATAAAACTTACCCAAATTCACTGTATCCTATAATGCCCCTTCTTTAAGCCTTCAGCATACAGCCTGTGCCACATTTCCCGTATGTTTGCCCATAGATTACCCTATACTTGAGTCTCAGTTGTTTCATGCATTAATAGTTTTTCCCCCTAATTAGATTCAGTTCAATATTTATTAAACCTCTACTTTGTGCAGGACATTGTGCTACATTCTAGTGAACACAAATATTAAAGAGACATGACCTCTCCCGAAGCACAATGAGCTTACAGTCTAGTTGGGAGGGAGAGGAAATGATAGTTATGCAAATAAACATAAGACAAGTTAGAATAGAATTGCTATGAGAAAGCAGAAGAAGGAGAAGTTATTTCCAAAGGTGGAATTTTTTTTTGGGGGGGGGGTTGGGTGGTGTAAAGGGAATGGGAAATCAAGGCAGGCATTATAGTAGAGTTAGTACCTAAAGTGGGTTTTGAAGAGAAGAGGGATTTTAACAGAAATATGGAGTGGGGGGGAAGGAGATATAATGCATAATAGGCAGAGAGGACAAGTGTAAACAAAGGCAGGGAGTCAGAGAAGAGCTAGAATGAATTTAATTGGAGGGGACAGTACATAAAAAGAAATAATGGAAAACATGACCAGAAAGGAAGGTTGAGGCCCATTCTGGGAGGGCCTGGAACCCCAGGATAAGGATCTTGGAGTTTTGGTCAGCAATGAAGAGGTCTTAAGGTATCTTTCATTCCTCCTGCATCTCTCCTGGTACCTAGCATAGAATGAGGCATGCAGAAGATGTGGTTTAGAGTAGAAATCCCTCACAACACTCCTCTCCTTGAACCATTCAAAGCCAGTAACAACATCCTTTTACTCCAGTTCGTGCCTTTTCATATGGTAGTCTCCCTACCTGGAATGCCTTTTCTACTAATGGAAGTATGGTGTATCTCTTCAAGTCTAACTTGAAATTCGCCACCTTCAAGAAGCCTTGATTAATCGCACTTCCCCTTCACTCCTATTACTCTTTATCTACTTCAGTCATTGAGAATGTCATCCATAGCACAGTCAGGTCCCAATTAGTTTGAACAGTGAATTTTCCCCCCTGGAGTTGTTCCATGTATTTGAATCCAAACTTACTTGAAGTTATAATTATGTAAAATATGTAACTGGTTCTAGTTCAATGGAAATATGCAATGTGAATTTAAATAATACAATTACTCGGAGGTGAGGGGAGGAGAAGAGGAATCATCACTTGCACTAAGAAGGACCTGGATGGAGATGATTTTGTACTTGATGCTATTTTAATTTTTCTCCAGTGTCTTCTTGCCTAAGACCCGTCTCTCCATCTGGACTAGAAATTCCTTGAGAGTGAGCACTATCCTTTTCTGCATACATGCAGTTCCACACTTAGTATGTGCCTTCATACACAGTAGAATATCAGGAAAAAGACAACTAGCCTTGGCCCAAAAGGATTTTCCGAGTGAGGAAGAAACCCAGTCCTTGTCCTGGAGGAGAAAGATATCTTAATTTAAGTATCTATCGATCCTTCTGAGGCCCAGCACTCACCACGCTGCAGGGGGGGCCTTGCCTGGCTCTCTAATCCCCCTTTCCAACTGCTCTTCTCCACTAGCTGGTAGTCTGGCCCATGCCCACTCCACTGGCACGGTCACTGCCACCATCCCGGGCAGCTCCTTGGCTCAAATGGGACTCTAAAGAGAAAAGCAGAGAGATGAGATAGGATTCAAGTCAAGGCCACAAGGCCAGGTTCTCTTTAACCAAACCTCCCCTCCCTAAGAGAAGTAAGGAACTCCCAATGACTGCCCCCAAACTGGATTTATTTAGGTTATTGAAGATAACATTTAGAAGGATGTGATAACTTTTTAAATAGGTGAGGGATTGTTATGTGAAAGAGGCATTAGATTTATTCTAATTCAAAAGGCCAAACTATGATCAGTAGGTGGAATTTTCAAGAAGGCTGATTTTGGTTTGGTAGAAACAGCTTTCTAATTAGGGCTATATAGGGCAATGAAACAGCCTTCCTTACTGGGACAGTGATTTCAGTGAAAGCAGAGGTTGATTAGGCACAGGTAAAGAGATTCTTGAAAGTGGAACTAGACTCTGACCCCTAAGATCCCTTCCAGCTCAAAGATTCTATGCCCAGTTCCAGTGGTAACTGGTATAATAAACAAGCCTGTCTGCGCCTCAGTTTCCCTACACCCCTGCCAAGCCCTCCACCACACAGAAAATACGAGACAGAGACAACACTGTCCCCAGTCTGATTCCTCCCGTCAGCCTCCAGAAAGAAACTCCATACCTAGAGCACCAAGGCCATAGAGAGGTCGATTGTCTCCACTACCTCTCCCCCCCATCCCCCACTTCCCAAGTTGCAAATTTCCAGACAGTTTTCGTTCTTTCCTAGCTCCACCCCCACCCCTACTCCCTCCTCTCAGCCCCATTCAGGGCTGGGGCTCCTCCCAGTTAGACCCTACCCTTCACTTCCCCCACAGCCTTCACTTAGTTCCCTGGCTCTCTAGGGCAGCGCTCTGGCAGGCAAGCTGTCTCCAATAGGCTCCCAGGCAGCCTGGCTCTTTAACAGGAGGCTGTTCCCAAGAAGAAAGTAGTTGGGGGGGGTGTGTTTGAGGGAGCTAGAAAGGACCAGTCATTCCCAGGGCCTGCCTCCCCTCCCCCTAGGGCACTGTAAACCAAAGATAAGGCGGTCACAGAAGAGGGCAGCAGTGCTGGGTTTCGGCCGAAGGCACCTAAACCACACCCCCTTACTTCAGAGGGGAATGCCTCCACCCCACCCCAAAATACTCATACACAAACTCACACAAACAACTTCAACTCTGAAGGTGGGATCCCTTATACTCCGGGACAGTTGTGTTTACTATCTAGGAAATAACCCGCACACTAAACGCTATTTCACACATTAATTTGTCCCACATGTATTAAGACCCACATCTACCTTCAGCCCTACCACCTGACCAAATAAATCCTACACTCTGGAGCCCTAGGAGTAGGGACTGTTTCCCTACAGGTAAGGCAAAACTGCCCACTTTGTTCCTAACACAGGTGATTCCTCTTCTCTGGAAATCTAGGCTATCTACCCACAGTTCCCCTTTTCTTCTACAAGTGTGTCAGTCCTACATCTCCTCTCTACCTTTCCAAACCTTATCCCATAGTGAGGTGAAGCTGGGATCCGTTGGACCACTGAAAAGGTCCAGGGTTTGGATCAGGGGGACTTGGCTGTCCCTGGAAGGCAATGGTAAAAAAGAAGTGTAGGAGGACGACATCAGTATGAATGAGTGTCAGACAAGTTTTCATGGATTAGGTGGAAATTGAGCTGGACTTTAAATTATAGGTAGAGTTTCAATAAGAATTCCTTAACTGCTCCACCTCCTAAGGTCTGTTAGAAGCTGAAGGTTCTCTCTTTAGCACAATTCAGGATTTTAATATTTCTGGGGGGCAGGGGTGTCTCCAAACTAAATTTTATGTTTTCTCTACTCTGCCCTCCCCTCCCCCAGCCTAGCACTCCCTTCACAAAGAAGATGCTAAATGAATATTTGTTGCATCAAATTCTTCTCCACCCAGCTAATGTATGCCCTAAGGAAAATGTCCTCAGCCTTCACCCCTGCAGCAATTATTTCAGGTCACACTCCCACCCCCACTCAGCTTCTGACCTCCTAGGGAAGCCAGGTGATGACATGGTGCCCCAGGTGACCCCAGCATTCTTGGCATCTGATCATTACCTCAGTGCCCTTTGGAGTACCAGACCCTTTAACCAGACCCTTCCTGCTTCTCTAAGCATGGAGCCGGTCTGGATGTAGACCAGGACTCTAAGCTGACTCATAAGGCCGCTAGGGAGGGGTTCCTCTGTGTGTGGGGGAGGGAGGTTGGGATTCAGTGGAGAGGCATGGACCTCACCCTCTGTGCAGGAGGTGGGAGCCCAGAAACACCAGCTGGTGTCAAACAGCTGTGCCCGTCTGTGTGGACTGCAAGGACTGCAACTCCCAGCATGCCATGGGCACGTCACCAAAAAAGGACTACAAGTCCCAGAACGCCATGGGAACAGCACTTTCAGACACCTGCTGGGGCCAAAGTGAGAAGTATTGGGGGAGGGCAGAGCAGGAGCCTAGTCCCAGCCTCTTCCTTCCTCCCCTCTCTTCCCCTCCCCATAAACATTAAACCTGCCCACTTCTGCTCTTGACCAAGTCAGCAAAGAAGGGGGGAGGGGGGAGAATATGGAGAATGGCTCTGCTACCTGATCAGTCAGGGAAGCACATATTCAAAGAGAGCTAGCTGCCAGTCTTTCTCCAGGATCTCTCCTTCCTTTTAGCTCGGTTCCACTCTACATCTCCCTCCTTGCTTCTGAGTTTCATTCTCTCTTATCCAATTAGACTACGACCTTCCATCAACATTCCAGGGTCCCCAATCTGAACTTCAAATCCCCAAACCAAGTTTCCTAAGTCCCCATCCTCTGCTACTAACCACATACCCCAGACCAAACCACCCCAGTCCATTCAGGTCCTTCATCCCAGCCCCCAGAGTTGATTTCCAGTCCTAACTTCTCTCCCATTCCAACCTCTCTGGTCCTTCTTCATTCTCTTCAGACCAGATCTTCCAACCTTCCACCAGGCCTTCTGATTCCTCTGGCTCCTTAGACTTGATCTCGGCAGGTTCTCCCCACCACTGGTCTCTTAGGACACCCCCCCCCAAGTTGTCCTTATTTAGAGGAGGTCTCCCAGCTGGACCCCTGAAACGCAGCCTTGCAAACTCACCCCGTTCCCAAACTGTCTCAATTGCGGCTGCCGCTGTTGCTCCTCCTCCTGGGTCCCCCTCCCCTCTGCTGGCCCCCAACCCAGACAAAGGGTGGATCGGGCTCAGTCTGTGAAGAGGTACGGCGCTAGCGGGCTCGGTCCCCGGCACTGGTCCCAGCTCTCGCGGCCCCCCAGCTGCGGTGGTGCCCCTCCCAGCGCCGGTCCCTCCCCGGGGCCGCCCCGGCTCCGTGCCGCCGGCTCCGCGGCCCCTCTGACTCACAGGCCATTTCCTACCAGCTGATGGGACCGCCCCGCCCAGCACCCCCCAGGCCCAGGGCCCGTCCACTGCACCGGACACGCCCCCTCCTCCCGACCACACCCCTTCACCAGGCCACGTCCACGTTCATTGGTCCGTGGGGGGCCGGCCTCCCCCCGACCTCCGTTGCAACCACTTCGTCAGGCACGCCCTCTCCTCCAGTCACACGTCCATTGGTCAGTAGCGCGGCCAGCCTACCCAGACCAACCCCGCCTCGTACATTAACCCCTCACCCGCCATGGGTTCCCCGCTGAGCGTTTCTTTCCTACCCTTTACCCTTTTAGGGAAAGATAGCTTTGGGAGCACACAAGTCCTGGTTTCCCTGGACGTTGGAGCCCTCAACCCCACTTCAGAAGAAAATGAGAGGTCCCTGAATTTTTCGAGACAGAATTAAAACAGCTCCTAAGAAGGGAAGGAACCTGCATCCAAGTTAACACATCTATCTCTTCTGGCCTACTGAGAAAGTTACTGAAACTCTCAGTGCCTCTGGAAATTCGCTATGAATAAATCGCAAAGCAGATGCCAATATGCATTGGTAGAGGGAGTTTCCTCACCAGGAGTCCCTTATACCTAAAAAATTATAGGTCTGGACAGAAAAGAGGGCTGATTTTTCACTTAGGCAGAGCCCTATCCCACCCCCTTGCCTTTTGACCTGCCCCTCTCAGCATAAAGCTTTGGAGCCTGTGGGTACTTTTAAAGATTTGGTGAATGACCTCAAGGAGCTCTTCTAGGTCACACTAGGATGGAGGTGAATTTCTGACTTCCAGAGAAGGAAAGATGTTGCTCAGAGTGGACCCCATTTCTATCTCCTCCTTCCCTTGTGTTTGGGTCCAACTGATTGCCAAGTTGGAAGAGGAGAATGGAGAAGAGGGGGAGGGAAAGGGGTAAGGAGAATAAAAAGATAACTTGTGTGTCCCTGAAATCCTCTGGCACTCATTCCAAGATTAAAATGCCCCAGAGGACCCAACAGTAACTCCATAACTTGCGCTAGAAATCTTGGTCACTGACCCTGAGGAATGAAGTATATACCTAGACAGTATAGATTGGGAGAGCAGTTGGGGGAAGAAGAGGGCTCATACCAACATCAAAGCAGAAGGAACCTGGAGAAGCTGCCCTGCTCTCAGTGGTGGAGCTCACCTCCATGACTCACAGCTCCCTCGAAACTCTCCGCCCTTTATCTACCTGAGTCACCAAGGCCCTGGGCCTAGCCCAGGCCTTGGCTGATTAAATGACAGGGCAGCCCTCAATCCCAATCGAGTGCCCTCTACCCCCAAATCCCACCCCCAAGTGTCTCCTCCTGAAGGCAGTTCTGCATAAAGGCCCCCATTTGGTTCTAGTTTGTAGGGTAGGGAAAACCTTAAGGCAAATCATGTCTATGAATCTACAGAAAACTCAGAGGGGAGAAGTTGAGAGCAGAGGAAGAATAATGAAAAAAATTATCCCCTTCAAAAAACAAAACCCTTCTCTGTCAATGTAGGATACTAAACTGCTCTCAATAGCAGTGAGAGAGCAGCCACCTAACTCCAAAGGCTTTAGGTGCACAAGGGTCATTTTCAGGGTCAACCTAAGGAGACAGCTAGCACTTCTCCTTCCCCAGCACCTAGTCCTTACATTATTTTCTTCACTTTGTCATTGAGACCATCAGCTCTCCCTTCCTGGTGGATCCGGCAGAAGAGAAAGAGCTTCAGGATAGGGTTTTCTATCCAGTGAGATAACAAAGAGGATTGAGAAGGTTCATCCTTCCTCCTTGCCCTGCCAGCTACTCCACCACCTCCACAGACACCACAATCTGGCCTTAAGTAGTATCAATGATGCTGATGCAAGAGGAACCCAGAAAAAGGAAGATGCTGAATGGGAAGCCTGGGGGGAAGGTGGAGTATTCAGGGTAGGTTACCTAACAGGTAAGGAGGCATTCACAATCTGAAAGAAAAAGAATCTTTGCATTAGGGTTAGGGAAACCTATTCCTGACAGAGTCCTAGCTTAAGCCCTGTCTGACCCTCCCCCTTTCCCCACCCCCCCACACCCTTAAAGGTCCCAGGAGAGGGGAATATTTTACTTTCTACTCTCTTCCTCCTATGCAGAAGAAAGGAAAGTAATTGATCCTCAGAGCAATCAGGCTTCCTTTTACCCCGGTCTGGGAGAAGGCAGAAGAACAAAAGTTGAGTCTCAGTCATCTCGGTCTTGCTTAACCTATCCTATAACAGCAAAGGAGAGGGCCAAAGAAACTCACTTCCCCTTAGTAGCTTAATCCAATCAGAAGTTCAGTTTTCCTAAGAATGATGGATCAATGAGATCCTGCTCCCAAGGAGATATAATAAGCTAGGACTATTCTCCTCCCCCACCCCCATCCTCAAACTAATACCAGATAGGAGTAAATCCCACTGAAAAGACACTGCCTTCTTCCCCAAGGCCATGCCTACTCCGTCCTCAAGCCAGTTTCACTAGCACTCATCCAACTCCCTGCTTGTTCCAATCTAGTTCTACTGTCTCTATGGTCATTTAAGGGTAGAATAACAACTTGTTCGGGGGAGAAGTTACCTGGGTTCCAGTCCCTGCTTTGTTACTATCTTGACTTTGAACAAATTATTTCTTCTCTCTGGGCTTGTTTCCTCATCTTTAAAACAGGATGTTGGACTAGATAATCACACCTTACATGTGTATAATATACTTTGAAAAGCGCTTCACTAATCATTATCTCATTTGAAACTTACCACAATCCTAAAAGATAAGCAGGGCAAGATATCAATTATTCTCATTTTATACATGATCCCTAAAGGGCCCTTGAAGCTCTAAATTCTATCATACTCCAAGTTACCCACTGCCTAACAAGACATTCAGTACTGTCTGTCTCTCCTACCAAAAAGAGCGGACGTTTAGGTAAACCAGCTCAATCCCACCTTCCCCTTCCTCTAGCCAGGGACCACACTGCTAGCATTATCTAACAGGATCTCTGATGCCTGGCCCATTTGGGCAGCCTGTGCATTCCCCAGAAGCTTCTGAACCTGGTAAAGCCAGGCTATCACTACCCTCTTCCAGGGGCCCCCTTCCCCCAACCAGAAAGCCAGAAAATCTTTCTGCCCTAGGCCCACCCTCTCTCTAAGAGACAGTCAGGGAAGCAGTGTTGCCATGGCAATCTGGTCGTCCTCATCAGGCCTCAGCCTGTTTTCCCCCACCCCCCACCCCTCCCCCCCACCAACCTGCCCCCCTTTGTTTAGGTCTAGGGCAGTCTTGTCATGTCACTGACACCACAGGCTGCTTTTCACATGCATCATTCATCTCCTCCTGAAGTATCTCTTGCCCCCAGCTAAAACCCCTCCTCATACCCCACCCCCAATCAGAAAGGAAAAATCCTTTAATGCCCTTATGGAACAGCCTTCAGTACCATACCAAAGTCTCCATAGGGATCCAAGAGTACTCACACCTAGGGGAAACAGGGCCAAACATTACAACCAGTAGTGGTTCTTGCTCTACTGGGTGGGTGGAAGGAGAGAAGAGTTTGTCAAAAAAGAATGCAACTTCCTTTTTCCCTTCTATAGCTGAGGTTGAGAGTCTCACTCTCTTCTAGGGTTCATGCTCTAAGGGAAAAGAACCTTTGCACTTACAGAACATAAGCTTCAATATATAAGGACCCAGGACATCCCAGAGGGTGAAGCTGAGTGAGTATTCAGCAAGTGGTAGAGGCCTGGTTTCTACCCAGAGAGTTCCTGGCCAGGAGAGGTCTGCTATAATGAGAAGGGTTGGGCCCTATGGACACAGCTTGGTACTGTGGAAATAGTACTAGATCTGGGGTCAAAAAAACTGGGTTTGAATTCTGGCTCTGCCACTTACTACCTGTATGACTTTTGGCAAGTCATATAACTTTTCTAGGCCTCAGTTTCCCCATCTGTAAAATGAGGGGAGGGGTGGTTCTAGATGACCTCTAAGGGTTTCCTTCCATCTGTAGTTCCATTGATGTGTTACCAGGGTCTCTGGGTCCCAAACACCTGAAAACAAAGCTTGCCCAGGGACAGCAAGAACCAGCCAAGTCCCAGGCAAGGAAGGAAGTGGAAATGAACACACCCAGAACAAAGGGGCAGGGCAAAGGAAGGTCCAGGACAGGGGGCAGGGAGGACAGGGACCAAGGCTGACATTGGTGAGGAACAGAAAATGGGGGTTTGAGGGAGGCTCTTAAGAGGAGCTGGGTGCTATTGAGAGTATGACCAGGTAGAAAATGGAGGGTGACAGGGGATGAGTGAAGAACAGATGTTGGGCGGGTGAGAGGGAGAAGGCTCCCTAGAGATACCATGGATTGAGAAAGAGACTTTAGTCATTACTGGATAATCTCACAGTTGGTAGAAGTGATCATCCCCCACGCCTTACTCAGGGCATATTGACACGATCCCCCCGGGGAAACAGTTCTCACCCATGTGAGAGCTCAGCACCCCCCAAGGCGAGTGGGGCTTTGTGCTGAAAGTATCTTCTCCCTCCCTGGTCGGGGTTTCCATGGGTACTGGGAGCTGAGGAGAAAGCAGGGGCACTTTGTGGGCACAAAGCTTGCTAACTTTCGCCCATTCCCAGTCTCCTACGATTCAACCCTCACCCTTTCACTCCAGATGTATCCCTCCCTCAGTTCCTCTTCTACTTCCTTCTTTCTTCTGGAGTCCCCTCTTTTTTCTCATGCATACACTCCTGCCTCCCCACTATTCTGTTCTTGTAAATTCCAACATATGGCCTCTTATAATATTCCTATTCACAAAATACTGCCCTACTCCTCCGCCCCTCCTGACACATTCCCCAACTCTCCACCTCCCTCTCTTATGCCATCACAGCCTTCCCCTCCCAGGCCAAACCTTTTTATTTCGTTCCCCTCTTTCTCACACAAAGGCACCCCTTCTCTTCACACAGTGATGTCCCAAGGGATCTTCCACAGGTTTATCCTTCCACCTTACAGAGTCATTTATCCATCCCAAGCACCTTCTCACTGGGCCCCTTCCGCCTCACTGGAATTGGGCTAGACAGGGCTGCCCCTGAGACTTGCCAGATCCCCCTCCTCACACAACTGACCCCACTTTTCACAATCCCCTTCTCTCTCTTCGCATCATTCTGTCTACAGGCTCCTTTTCTTTTGTCATACAGACACCCTATTTCCCTCTTTCAAACAGCCCTCCCATTTCACTCCACAGACCAAAGCCTCCTCCCGGGATGCACCCTCCTAAATACCTTCACCTCTTATTCACAGCCCCCTCCACAACCCCATTCCCGCCTCAATACCCACCTCCAAAGCCCCCCTTCCTCTCCTCCTATAGTCCCATTCTCATAGACCCCTCCCCTTTCTATCCCAGCTCCCCCTACAGACCCCTCCCCTTCCTCACACAGTACCCCACCCCTTCCCTTCCTCAAAACCCCTTGAATCCCCTCCCCCCTCCAGCTTTCCCACAGACCCCTTTTCTACCTAGCCTTCCCCATCCATCCCCTCCCCCTTATCCAACAACGCCCTCCATCCCCCCTCCCTCACCTGTAGCTCCAGTGGTCGATCCCCTTGCACCTAGTGAGGGGCAGGGACAAGAGAAAAGGGGGTTGGGGGCGGTTACTGAGCAGCCGCAGCCTCCGCCACATAGCCCCTCCTTTCCCCTCCCCCAGGCCCGCCCCTTCCCTTCCTTCCTCCCTTCCCCGATCCCCGCCCCTCTCCCCTGCAGGTTCCCCCCAGCCCCGCCCCGCCCATCCCTCTCTCCGATGGGCCCCACCCTGCTCCCTCGGACCCCGCCCCGCTGCCCGAGCTCCGCCCCACTTCGCGGGCTCCGGCCGACCGCGGGGAGGACTCGACCCCTCCGGGCTCACCCTCGGGCTGGGCCGGGCCCTGGGGCTCCTGATTGACAGCAGCGGCCTCGCGGCCCGAGCCGGCCTCCTGCCGCGCGGAGCCAATCGGCAGCCGAAGAGCGCCGCGACACCCGGGGACGGCCTCAGGTCCCGCCCCGGCCACGTGCGGCTTCTGTGATGACAGGTCGGGAGGGGGTGGGGCCTGGCCTTCGGGAGCCGAGCAGGACCCCAAGGGGTGGGGCCGGAGGCCGGTGTCCTGCGGCGAGTCCGGGCCGGTGCCGGCGTGTTGTCGGGACTCGCAGGGTCACCTGTGCTCCCACTGCGGCCCGGGGGGCCGGGTGAACTGGAGCGCGAGCCTGTCCTCCCTCTCCTCTGCACCTCTGCCCCAGCAGGTGCCCAGCAAGGGGAGATTCAAGTTGTAGCAGGGGCTGTTAACTGGTTTGGGTCTCCGATCTATTCCTCAGATTAGCTCCAGAGTTGAGGAACCTGCGGCCTCCGAGGCCACACGTGGCTCGACTGAGTTCAAGTTTTACAGAGCAAATCCTTTTATTAAAGGGATTTGTTCTGTGAAGCTGGCTTCCGGCTAAGAACCGCACTCGAGGACTTCATTCGGCCTCGAGACCACAGGTTCCCCATCCCTGACTAATCCTTCCATTCGGAGGCGCTGTCCAGTGGGGTAGGGTAATTTCTTGTAGGGAATTCTTTATGAGGCAGGGGATTTTATTTGCACAGGTAATGCTAAAGCCTCAAAGCTGAAATAGAGGAACTCCTCTTCGTACAATTCTTTACATTTTTGAAGATGACGAAACTTGACATTCAGAAACCGTAAGTGACTTGCCTGGGGTCACACAGGTCCCAAGTCCTCTGGTTGCAAATCATGTTCTTTTCATTATACCATGCAATTCAATAAACATTGATTAGGTTCCTACTATGTGCACAAAGCCCTGTCCTCGGTGCTAGAAATAGGCTTACATACTCAAATGAAAACCAACTCAGCTCTGGCTCTCAGGGAGCTTGCAATGGAATTAGGGGAGCTAAGACTAATAAGATACAGATAAAAGGTGTTAAGGGGAAAAAAGACATCCAGACCAGTAACTTCTCAATTTTTCTTTTTATGTAGAGTCCTTGTATTCTTTGTACCTAGTGAGACATATATGTATGTAAGTATGTGTGTAGGTATATACATATACATATATATATATATATATATACACATATATATGAAGAAAGGCTACTTTGAATTCGGTAAGGCTTTCAAATGAATTTCAATGTTACTAACCACAACAGCTGAGGATGTGTGGAACAATGGGTAGAGTTGATGAGCCTGGAATCAGGAAAAGAAGGGTTCCAGTCCCCCTTCGGATACATTATAGCTTTGTCCCCTTGACAAGTCATTTGATTCTATGTGAGTGAAGTAACTCCTTAGCACTTATCTGTTAAACCAGGGATGGGCTATGATCTTCATAAGTGTAGGAAGTGCTTTACCCTGAGGAAACTGAAGATTCTTCCTACCACCACCACTGCATCTATATAAAATGGGAAAATGGTAATATATGTGCAAGAAATTATATATATATTCATCCTACCAAAAATGTTTGTTTACTCATTATGCTGAGTCATCTGAGATTCACTCCTTATATTGTCCTGGTCCATCTCTCCACAGTTGCCTCCCCCCACCCCCATGCTTCTGGTGGGGGCCCATGATCTACAGATTAAGAAGTACCAGTCTAGACAAGGGCAGCTTGGTTTTGAAGTGGATAGAGTGTCGAGTCTAGAGGAAGGAGGATCTTAGTTCAAATCCATCCTCAAACATTATCTGTGTGACCCTGCGTAAGTCACTTAAGCCTTTTTGGATTGTTAAGAAACCCTGTCAGTTTCTTCATCTATAAAATGAGTTAGAAAAGGAAATGACAAATCACTCTAATATTTTTGCCAGGAAAACTCCAAATGAGGTCATGAAGAGTTGGACATAACTGAACAATAACAAGGGTAGACAAGTGAGAGAGGCAGCTAGGTTGCTCAGTGGATAGATCACTGGGTCTGGAGTCAGGAAGACCTGAGTTCAAATCAGGCCCAGATAGGTACTAGCTGTGTGACCCTGGGTGAGTCACTTGACCTCTGTTTGTCTTAATCCACTGGAGAAGGAAATGGTAAATCACCCCAAGAAAACCCCAAATCACAAAGAGTCGGACATGATTGAAGTAAACATGATGCTGCATTGTCACGGTTGTGTGCACTAGAATCGAAAGAAGTTGGCCTCTGCCTTGCATCAGTTTTAGGAGTTGTGTGATGCAAAGAGAATGGAATAAAGGCCAGGAAGTGTCTGGCAGCCTGCTAAATAGCTTACCCTAGGATGCCCATCTCCCAGCTGCCTGAAGATGGCAGCATAGGGCAATACAAAACAGCAATGAAATTAGGGCTGGCCTGAAATTGAAATCCAAGGGACTTTTTTTTTAAGAGTATCCCAGAAGGTACGTAAGAGTTTATAAGACTTTTGGGTAAAGGTATATATCTGTGTGCATCTGTACAATTTATAGTATCTGAGTGATTGTGTGACTCTAGGTATAATTTCTTTCTGGAGTTACTGGAGTTTTGCATGTTATAGGCTGGAGAAAGGGAAGGAGCATTTATATGGTGCATATTATATGCCATGTGATAAATGCTTTTTTTTTTTTTAACAAATATCATCACATTTGATGTTCACAATAACTCTGGAATCTAGATATTTTTATCTTCATTTTACAGTTAAGGAAGCTGAGGCAGACAGAGTTTAGGTGACTTGCCCAGGGTCACACAGCTTATAAGTATCTGAGGATGAATTTGAACTCAGGGCTTTTCTATTCCAGATCCAGTGTTCTATCCATTGCACCCCCAGCTGCCCAAATATATACTAAGTAAGCTTTGTTCCCAGCTTTGGGTTTCTGTCCTCATCTGATTTCCTATATTTCCAGTCCTTTCTTTGCTTAAGTAAGCCTAAATTTTTGAAAACTGGAAATAAAATGAGTGTTGGCTGTTTGGGTTGATAGGCCTCCTTGGGGTGAAGGTCTACATTTTCTTCTTGAATGAAGACTCATTTCTGGTATACCACCCAAGTGATATCTGCTTGATGTCTCAAGCCTTTGGGTAAGAAATTTAGGACAGAGTAGCTGGCCATGGGGCTGCTCTTTTCTTCAGATATTCATGCTTAGCCCCAGAGATTTTACAGGTCCACTGTCTCCCTTTCCCCTTTTTTCTTCCCACTCCAATTCAACTGTCACAACAGGTTCAAAGCTCCGTGTAGGTGTAAAGTTGTATTTCTAGAAGTTTCCATTCTGGGTCAGTAGGGTCTTTAAAAGGAGTGTTGAGAAGGGGGTAGAAGGAGGGAATATGTCAGTTCCAGGAGCTGCAATTAATTCCTAGGTTTTTTTGATAACTTCTTCATATTGACTCTTATCCTAACTAAACCCTAGGAATAAGGATTAATCTTTACTGTAGGAGAAGTCCTGGTTTTGCCTGAGGAGAATAGAATGAACAAACACCCCCAAAAGTCAATAGGTATGATGACCCTTCCTTGAGCAGGTAGGTGGTTCAGTGCACGGAGTCCTGGGCCTGGTGTCAGAGAGTCTTAAGTTCAAACTGAACCTCAGAAACTTACTAGCTGTGTGATCCTGGTCAAGTCACTTAACCTGTGACTGTCTCAGTTTCTTTAACTGTAAAATTGAAACAATAATAACACCTACCTCCCAGGGTTGTTGAGAAGGTCCAATGAGATAATATTTGTAAAGTGTTTAGTGAAGTTCTTGGCACATAGTAGGAGCTTTAAAATAGGTAATAATAAGTAGGAGCTTGTTTCTCCTTTCCCCCATCCCCACCCCTTGAGCTATCAGTTAACCCGCTCATGGCTCTACACCAACCAATCTATCAACAAGTGGCACAGTATTTTATTTAAGTGCATTGCTACTGCCACACTATCTTTTAAATTTGTCTTCTCCATTACCTCCTTTATTTTCACATAGCAAACAGTCTAATAAGCCTGCCTAAATTATCTCAATAGTCTCCTGACATCATGGTATTATTTCTTCTTCTTGCCTCTCCTCATTCCAATCCATCCTTTGCATCATGACTGTAGAATTATTCTTTATGCACAGATTTGATAGTCCTCCCTGTCACAACTCTTCAGTGGTCCCCTCATTGTTTATCAAATAAATTTCAGCTCCATCCTACAGCAGCGATTCACAAAGGGTGGGTAGAATCTGAGAGTTCTTTCAGAGTTCTAGAGTATTGTGTGGAACTTATACTTGAAAGCCAGTGAGAATGCTCAGCTGTTAGTATGCTGAGTGCAAAGAATAGTACTGTGTTGTGAACAGCAGAGTAAGAAAACCACTGGCCTAGAGTGCCCACCATTGTCTAATTCTGTTTTGCCTTATGTTTCAAAACCAAAGTTCTGTGCCCTGACCACGTCCTTCACTCCTCTACATCTCTTCTTTTGCTTATATCATTCCCTATGTCTGGAATATGCTCCTCTATCCAGATCTGCACCTATTGAAATCTTATCAATGCTTAAGCATCCAGTTGAAATGGTATTTCTTATAAAAAGTCTTCCCTGAACCCTTCAGTTAGTTGAAAATCATCTTTCCTTCTTCAGGACTTGTACTGGCTCTTTTTATTTATCATTTTCCATTTTGGAGTATAGTTATTTGTGGATGAGTTTGTCTCCTTTAAATGATACTCTAGCTTAAAGACATCACTTGGCAGATGCCATAGGGGCTGATGATCCACCCCTTCTAGTACTTAACCCTGTGATTGTGGTTTGCCTGGGGTTTCTCCCTATTCTCATTCATTGGTTCATGAAAACCCCACCCGATCTACTCTGGGGAGAGTGTTCCTTTTGGACCTTATCTAGGACTTCTTTCAAACAAGAAGTCATGCAATGCACAATCACAAACCGATTATAGGACAAGTAATTTATTCTCACTCAGAAAGTAATGACAAGACAATCACAAGCTCCACCAGTAGAATGGTTAAAACAGAATTTAGTAACAATTTATTACTACTAGTACAGTTGGTACCAGGAGACGAATAATCAATGTTTGTTGGGGTTTTGAAGGACGGTTAAATTAGTGGTGTTACATTTTACCTAGGCATTGTTCAAACAGCTTGATCTTTTTGGCTTTCCAGATTTCTCTAGCCATCAGCCACTGCTACTGTAGACACACTAGCAGGTCATCCAGGACCTTTTGGTTTTTTTTAAGCAAGAAGATTATCACGTGATCCCATCCAGTTGCTGCTTAGTCATTTAGGAAAGGAAACAAAAGAGAGACAAAAGTGAGTCCAGAGAGTTAAGTCCATATTCCACATGGGGAGTGGCAGACCCCAATACTGTTATGTTCCTCGCTAGAGACACATCTTGTCATCAGGAAGGCTGTATCTGAGAAACCAGCAGCCAGAAACTCTCTCTTCTTTTAACAGCTGTGGTCATCAATTCTTCCAGCTTAGCAGTCACTGAGGCAACTGCTGACTCTCTCTCTCTCTCTCTCTCTCAATATGAATATAAATATACACACATATATACATACATACAACACATACACAAAATCAGTTTGGTGGCAGAATGCATAGAATGCTGGGCCTAGAATCAGGAAGACTCATTTTCTTGAGTTCAAATCCAACCTCAGACACTTCCTAGCTGTGTGATCGCTGTTTGCCTCCAATTCCTCATTTTTAAAGTGAGTTGGAGAAGAAAATAGCAAAGCACTCTAGGAACTTTGCCAAGTAAACTCCAAATGGCATCAGGAAAAGTGGGATGTGACTGAAAAATGACTAAACAAAAACTTTCCCTCTCTATACATATATATGTACATATACACATATACACACATGTGCACAGATATCTGACAGTGTTCTGTGTATATGTGATGGACCAGATATGCCTATAAGTTTTATCCATTCTACTTTAATCACATTTTTTTATTCAAATGGCCACCACCCTAGTTTAACCCTCTTCACCTCTGCTGTTGAGTCTTTTTCAGTCAAGTTGGACTCTTCATCGTCCCATTTGGGTTTTCTTGGCAAAGATCCTAGAATGGTTTGCTATTTCCTTCTTGAGGTCATTTTACAGATGAGGAAACTGCATTTGCGCAGGGTGACACAACCAGTAATCAAGGCAAAATTTGAATTCAGGAAGAGTAATCTTGACTCCAGGCCTGGAGCCATTCTACTCACCCTTTTCACTTCTAGCCTGGACTATTACAATAGCATCCCAATTGTTCTACCTACATCTATTCTCTTCTCTCTTCAATTCATCTGCCACATGGCAGCCAAACTGATATCTAACTTATTTTTAATAATTCACAAATATTTCCATTATAATGATGTTTTATCTTCAGATAACTCAAGGCCCTAAAATTTCCCAGACTGTAACCCATCTCTGATTAGTGTGTTGCTTAAAGCTCAGAGAGGTCAAGGGATTTACCCATGGTTATATAGCTAATAAGCCTCAGAGGTAAGATTTGAACTCACACCTTTTTATATTCTAGCTCCAGTACTCTGTCCATTATAACACACTGTTTTCATATAGTAGTTATCTAATAAATGTTAAGCCTAAGTACCTACTTTTTTTAAGCAAACATAAAAACATAAAAAATGACCATACATAAAATTACAAACTGTAGCTCATGTACAATTTGTTTAAAAACACATATATTAATGTGACACATTTTAGACTTCATGTGGTACTTAGAGGGAATCTCATATAAGCAGCAGAATGGATAGAGTGCTAACCCTGGAGTTAGGAACATCTAAGTTTAAATCCCACCTCAGGCACGTACCACTGGTCAAGTCATTTAACCTTTGCCTGCTTCAACTTCCTCATCTGTAAAATGGGGCTAAAAATGGCATCAGCCTCCTGGGACTGTTGTGAAGATCAAATATACTCATATTTTTTAAAGTGCTTAGCATAGTACCTGGCACATAGAAAATGCTTAAGAAACATGTGTTCTTTTCCCTGTGCTCCCTTTCCTCTTCCTGTTTGGGCCACTGTTGTAGTGTAAGCAGTTCATAGCAGCTAACATATAGCCTTTCTTCAGACTACAGAAAGACATAGCATCACTTTATCATTTCCCCAAGGAAGAAGTTGGTCAGTATGTGTTAGAAAATGTAAGCAACAAATCAAGTGGTTCTGCCAGGGGCTTTCTGCTGTACTCACTCTATGCCACCACAATGGCTCTCCTGTTGATGGGTCTGCCTATTTCAGGTCTGTCCCCACTCCAATCCATCCTCAATTCAGCCATGAAAGTGATTTTCCTAAAATGCAGGTCTGATCAAATCACCCCCACCCCCAGCCCCCAACTCCAACACTCCATAAACTTCAACGGCTTCCCATTGCTTCTAGGATCAAATACAAAATGTTCTGTGTGGCATTCAAAGTCCTACATAGCCTAGTCCTCCAACTTTTCCAGTCTTCTTACACCTTACTCCATGACAGTCTTCAATCCAGTGACACTGGCCTCCTGGCTGTTCAGTGAGTAAGATAATCCATCTCTCAGCCCCTGCCATTTTCTCTGGCTGTCTCCCATGAATGGAATGCTCTCCATTCTTTGCACTGACTCTGACCTCCCTGCCTTCCTTTAAGTCCCAACTAAAATCTGGCCTTCTACAGGATGCCTTCCCCAAACTTTCTTAATTCCAGTGCCTTCCCTCTGTTAATCCTGTATACAGCTTACCTTGTATAGATTTGCTTGCTGTCTCCCCTGTTAGACTACAAGTTTATTGAGGGCAGGGACTGTTTTTTGCTTCTTTTTTGTGTACTTAGCACTTAGGGCAGTGTCTCGCACGTAGCAGGCACTTAATAAATATTGATTGATTGAAGTAAAAAAAGGTCATGCTGGTAGGGCTCTGAATTTAGACCAGAGCAGGCATTTCTAATCTGGGAGCCATTAACTGTTAAAAAAAATATTTTGATAACTGTATTTCAAAATATAACATTTCTTTTGTTATCCTATGTATTTTATTTTATGCATTTAGAAACATTGTTCTCAGGCATCCATAGGTTTTACCAGACTGCCAAAGGGGTCCACAACACACAAAAGGTAAGAATCCCTGAAATGAAGGTTGATAAAATACTACTCCAAATATCCAAATACAAAATGTATACTATGGCTCAGAGTCCTTAGATCATGTCTTCACTTTCCTCTCATTGCCAACAAACTCTTCAGCTTCTAATTCACTAGGACAGAAGGAATCAGCAGATTATGGCCCCATATTCTACTTAATAACAGTGAAAATTTAAGGAAGAGAGTTCTGCACTCCTGCTTTGAAAACTCTGCTCCAAACATATCCTTCAAAAGTGTCAGATTTGATCTCTCAGCTTTTCTTTTTGGAGTGTTAGATGAACAATCTGAAGTACTCACTCTCCCTCCAAAAAAAAACAAAACAAAAAAAACTAAACAAAAATCCAAACACAATAATTAGTGAAGGAAAACAATTCATTAATGTAGGTGTTTGATAAATGCAATTCCCTGAACAATTTGATGAGCTTATAGAAATGATGAACCTTTACTGGGACATTAATTGCATCTCCCTATGGTGTAAATGAGTTGGGTTTGAATTGATTGGCTTTTGGCATCACCCCTTTTTGCTTGGTTTGTAAAATGAAATGTTAATTGAAGAATGAAGTCCTCTTTTAAAGAGAACAGAGAGCATAAGAGTTAAGAGTGACTTTGGTAGTCCCATGATTTTTAAATTGTCTCTCCTGGATCTATTTTCCAGGTCACATTTGTGATACTTCACATTGTCTTCTATTTTTTCATTCTTTTGGTTTTATTTTGTAATTTCTTGGTTTCTCATAAAGTCATTAGCTTCCATCTGTTCTATTCTAATTTTTAAAGAACTATTTTCTTCAGTAAACTTTTGAACCTCCTTTTCCATTTGGCTAATTCTGCTTTTTAAAGCATTGTTCTCCTCATTGGCTTTTTGGACCTCTTTTGCCATTTGAGTTAGTCTATTTTTAAAGGTGTTATTTTTTCAGCATTTTTTTGGGTTTCCTTTAGCCAAACTGTTGACTCGCTTTTCATTATTTTCTTGCATCTCTCTCATTTCTCTTCCCAATTTTTCCTCCACCTCTCTTGATTTTCAAAATCCTTTTTGAGTTCTTCCATGGCCTGAGACCATTGCATATTTATTTTGGAGGTTTTGGATGCCTTGACTTTTAGGTCTTCCTCTGATGGTATGCATTGTTCTTCCTCATCCAAAAGGATAGAAGAAAATAACTTTGAAGCTGTCTTTGGCATTTATTGGTTGAGTAATCTGGGAACTGCAGCTGTTCCCTGTGATTCTGCCCCTCAAGGCCTACTCTGGTCCTATTCCTACCCCACCACAGCCAAGGCTGGTCTGAGCTCTGTGGGCTGTGCTCTGCTCTGTGCCTGGTATGATAGACCTTTGTTGTTGACCTTCCAGGCTGCCTTGGGCTGCAAATCTCTTTCATTCTGTCATTTTGTGGCTTCTGCTGCTCTAGAATTTGTTTAGCACCATTTTTTACAGGTATTTTATGGGCTTTGAGGGGAGAGTTTTTACAGGTCCATCCTTCTACTTTGCCATCTTGGCTCTGCCCTTGTTAAGAGTGAGTTTGGGACCCGAGGAGCCACTAATGGCTATGTTAAGGAAGAGTTTTATGGGAATTCTACATGGTCCAAGAGAAAAGTTACTAGATCCCAATTTCCTGAATTGCAGCATCCTCAAAGCAAAATGGGAGCCTTCCCGGATAATGTTGAGACCTTGGAGAGTTATAGAATCAGCCTTCAACAGAGAGTGGGGCAGGTGGTGGTGGTAATTTCTGTACAATCCTGAATTCTTGGAGAATTTCAGAATCTAGCCTTTCATAGAGAGAAAAGTATAGTTGCTGAGCAGCATCATCTTTGAGTTTCCTTCTCTAGTACCCTCACATTCAAAAGTTCCGAATTCTGATCTTCTAGTAAGGGGAGGGTTTATTCCTGGGCAATGTCAGTCTTTTGGGGAGAAGAACAAGTAGCTCAAGGAAAGGACGAAAGCCTTTACAAGGATGAGTGAAAAAGCTCAGACTTTGCCAGTTTCTGCTACAATGAGTTATTTGGAGAGAGTAGGTCTAACTGGGGAAAGTTCATTTTCCTTCCAGAGGAGTTTAAGCTCTCAAGATAGTATCATTAAACTTGACATCTATATGAGTGAAAGTGGGATTCACCAGAATCTCAGAGGGATTGCCTATCTAGTGAGTCCAAGTGTTTCACCCATTAAGGGGATTTCAAATCCTTAGGTTAGTTTCAATAAGTCTTGAAGCATGTAAGTTTCCCAAGGTGACAAAGGGACTCGCTGGAATGTTAGGAGGTTGTTTCCTTAGCAACCCCAATTTGCTTCTCTTCTGAGAGCAGGCAGATTTGCATGGTGGGGGTGGGGGGAGGAAGTATAGTATCCTGAGGGCAAGTAGAAATCACTGGAAAGGGAGGAGGATTTTTACTAATAGTTTAGGTGAATTCTTTGTTAAGGTTTTTCTTTATTTTTTTAAAATATGAGGGTTAAAAAAAGATTGCCTTGTATCTATTATATCAGTTTTTACCTTGAGTTTCTATCTACTAGTTTGGAGAACAAGACATGAGCTATTGATGTCCTCTTATATTTTCTCACCCATCAGTTCATCAACTGCCCAAACTCCCATTACCTCCATTTTCACTCTACCTCAACCAAATTGATGGGTGATCCTATCAGATCTAAATATCCCATAATTATTCTACTTCTATGAACCAAAACTCTGAGGTCCCTCTTCTAACCAGGACCTCTTATTCTTTAATCTCTCCTTCCATCTCAAACCTATCCTTTTTCCTCACAATTATTTCTAGTTCCTCCTCTTTTATCTTTTTCCAATGTGTAAAGAAGTAATTCTTTCATACAGTTAATCACAGAAAAGGGGTCAAATAAACTGAAAATGCATCAATGCTAGGTGATGTCTTTATGAGGTGTAAATTAGTCCTTCAGGGAATCGAAAGAAAACAACACCACAAGATCAAGAATGATAGCCCCCAACCCCAAGAAACCTTTAAGAGTTGGTTCATTGAGCCCAGGAGAGAAACACAAAGAGAAACAGCTTATGATGAGACATGGAGCTGACAGAGTGGAAGCATAGACTCAGGTGACCACCACAGAGAAAGAGGCCAGGTTTCTGGGAATGAGGCTGGTTGGGCACATTGAACAAAAGGAACGTCAGAACGGAAGCTGTATTGCTAAAAATCTCCCTTGTACTCCAGATCCCAAATTTGTAATCCTTCACATTCTTTCTCTATGGAGAATCTTTTGTGAAAAGCTAAAGTCTTTCCTTCTGGGCACCAGGAATGTCTGTTTACCTTTGTT